>JARHVA010005469.1:527500-1198848 GCA_037957365.1 Torreya grandis | reverse complement strand
CAGCCAAAGATAGTGGAGTTAGTGATTTAGATGAAGAAGAGATTTTATTCATGACCATACATGAAGATGCCCCTATAAGCAAAAATATAGATAATCAAAAAGAATAACAAGATGAAGTTGAAGTGAACCTAGAAGGAAAACTCATTTGTGCCTTAGAAGAATTAAAAGATCTTGAGAAGAAGAATCATAAATTAAAGTACCAAATTAAGAAAAATGTGGAGTCAAAATAAATGATTGAACATCTACAAGCACACATTGAAAAAGCCAAAAATATTGAAGAATATCTAATAGCTCAGTTACAAAAAGTAAGTGAAGAATGTGAAAGGCATGTTATTGAAATTACCTCTTTAAAAGCATATCTTGAGAAAACAAATAAAGTAGTCAATGATAGAGGAACCAATGATTAAAAATTTGAGAATAGCACTAATATGTTGAATAAGATATTAGAAAGTCAAAGATCAATTTTAGATAAGACAGGTATCAGATTTGAAAATAGAAAGGGGAGGCCACTACTTACACATACAAGGTTAACATAGAAAAATGAAAGAGTTATGTTGAAGCTTTTACAAAAGAGGAAATGAATAAGGAAGAAGTTAAGAATACAGAAGACATCTAAAGCAAAGAAGGATAAAAGGAACAAAGCTATAATATGTAATCAAGTCAGAGATACACAAACAGGATCTCTTTTTATGGTTATGATTTCTATTATAATAGATATGGTCATAAGAAATAGAATTTCATAAAGGGGCTAACAATTTCAGAAATAAGATGGAAACTCATGTAAAGTCAATTAAAAACCTTAACTCTTTTACTCCTCTATCAAGCTTTAATGAAGAAACCATAATATGTTACAAGTGTAATAACTTCAAACACATAGCTTGGTACTGTAGAAGTGTATTAAAGGTAGTCAAGAAGGACCCAATTTTTAAGTCTCCATTCATCAATAATTTTTTTAGACAAGTTCATGGTAGAAGAAATAACCTAAAAAGTCTATGTTCATCTAGATAGCTTTGCATGCAAGAAAACAAAGAAAAGCCATGGTTCAGTGATAGTGGATGTTCAAGGAACATGATAGGAGAAAAGAGTAAATTCATAACCCTGAAGGAGATTAATGGTGGTACAATGAAGTTTGGAGACAATACTATTACCAAAATTTCCAAAAAAAGTACACCAAGTTTGGATAATGGTAGAAATAAGATTGAAAATGTTCTATATGTAGAAGGTCTTAAGAATAATCTTTTGAGTGTAATTCAAATGTGTGATTAGGGACACACACTAAATTTTTATATAGAAGGTTATGAAATTAAGAGAAAGATTCAGATGCGTTGATTGTAGATGCTCAAAGAATAGACAATAATCTATATATATTATCAGATATCAAAGGTCAAAAATATTATTTGAGTCAAGTTGAGTAAATTTGGCTATGACATAGGAGAATGGGACACATAAATTTTGCATAATATTGTCAACATAATTAAGAAACAAGCAGTTAGAGATCTTCCAAATATTACAAAGCCATCCAACACACTTTATGAACCATGTCAACATGGGAAGCAGGTCAAAAGATGGTTCAAAATAAAAGAATACTTGAGCACTCAAGTGTTACAACTTATTCACACTAATTTGTGTGGACCTATGAGAACTCAAAGTACTCAAGGGTGAGAAATATTTCATGTTGCTTATTTATTATTTTACACGTATGACTTTGGGTGATGTTTTTTAAAGAAAAAATTAGAAGATTTTAACCCACTTCAAAGTATTCAAGATTTTTTTTTGAAAATGAAACTGATTTGAATATTAAGTGTTGTAATCAGATCAAGGAGGAGAATTCATGTCAAATGATTTGTATTAAGTATTATGAAGACCATGGGATAAAGAGACATTATTTAGTAACCAAAACTCTACAGCAAAATGGAGTAGTTGAGTGGAAAAATAGAATAGTTCAAGAGATGGCAAAGACAATGCTAAATAAATCCAAGATACTAGATAAATATTAGAGGTAGTAGGTATAATAGTGCATATTCAGAATAGATCTTTATTGAGAGTCAATAGTGAAAAGACTCCCTATGAGCTATGGAAAGACAAACTAGCTATAGTTGAATTTTTCAAGGTTTTTAGTAGTAGATGCTTCATAAAGGGAACTAATAAAAAAATTGGGTAAGTTTTAATCTAGAATAGATGAAGGTATATTTCTTAGATATTATAAAAAAATTGAAGCTTATAAACTTTATAATAAAAGAACCAAGAAAAATGTTGAAAGTACAAGTGTCAGGATAGATGAAGATGTAACACAAAGAGACAGTGATCCATTGGACACTCCTAAAATCATTAAATAAGAATATTTTGAAGAATTATATGAGAATGAGAAGAAGAAGTAAAAAGGACACCAAGACCCCATCCAAATATGTTCATATAAAGCATAATAAGAGTGACATCATTAGAAACATAAATGAAGGAGTTGGCACTAGAAGGATGATGGTAAGTGAATCTGAGCAAAGTAAATTTATCTTTATTATCTAAAATTTAACATTGAATTTTTTTAGAAGCTAGACATGATGAGCATTAGGTTAAGGCAATGGATGAATAATTAAAGTAGATAGAAAATAATGATACTTGGGAATTAGTGCCTAAGACAAAAAGTTCAAAAATGTGATAGGAACAAAATGGGTTAAACATAAGTAATTTGAATGAGAAGATGGTGAAGTTACCAAAAATAAATCAAGCTTAGTATGTAAAGGATATGCTCAGATTGAAGGTATAGAATTTGAATAAACTTTTTTCACCAATGTAAAGGCTAGAGGCTATTAGAATGTTTCTTCCATATATAATGTTTACAAATTTCAAAGTGTTTCAAATGGATGTCAAATCTACCTTCCTAAATAGGAATCTAGAAGAGGTCTACATTGAGTAGCCAGAGGGATTTACTCTCTCAAATGATAGTCAACATGTATGTAAAATGAAGAAAGCACTATATGGATTAAAAATAAGCTCCCAGAGCTTAGTAAACAATACTTTATAATTACTTACAAGATCAAGGTTTCAAGAGTGGTTTTACTAACAATAATATCTACATCAAAACAAAAGATGAGCATCAATTGATTGTTGTGGTATATGTTGATGACATAATATTTAGAGGAAACATTGAAAATATGGCAAAAGAATTTTTTGATAATATGCAAAAATAATTTGAGATGTCTATGCTTGAAAAATTGTCATTTTTCTTTAGGGTTGCAAATATTTCAGTCGAATAAAGGAATTTTCATATCTCAAAGTAAATATGTCAAGGAAATGTTGAATAAATTTGATTTTGATGATTGTGCAAAAGTTGGAACACCAATGGGTATAGGAAATAAGGTAAGGATGAAGATTCACCTATTGTAGATCAATATTTGTATAGATATACTTATTGGTAGTCTTTTTATATTAGATAGCATCAAGACTAGACATCATGTAGTAGGCATGGTTGCAATAAATTAGACAACCCAAAAGTGAGTCATGTTCAGTTGGTGAAGAGAATATTTAGATATGTAAAGAGGATATTGGATTATGGATTGGGGGTATCCCATAGGTAGAGATTTCACTTTGGTTGTATATATAAATTTAGATTGGGGTAGGTTGCTTAGATGATATACAGAGTACAAGTGGAGGAGCTTTCTTCTTCAGTGATAGCTTAGTATCATGGCTAAGCAAAAAAGTAGAATTCAATATCACTCTCTATAGATGAAGTAGAATATATTGTAGTGGTATTGTGTTGTATTCAAGTGCTTTAGATGAAGCAAAATTTGGAAGATATTAAGGTAAAATATGATGAACCTATTTCTATTTTTTATGATAACACAAGTGCTATTAATATTTCTAAGAATCTAGTGATGTAATCAAGAACAAAACATATTCCAATTGGATATCACTTTTTGAGAGAGAAAGTTATAGATCATCAAGTTAAGATGGAATATATTAGTACAATAGAATAGATTTTAGATATTTTTTCAAAGACACTACCAAAATACACATTCGAGTATCTACAGGAGAAGTTGGGAGCAATTTCTTTTACTTCCTACCATTGAGGATCAACATTAGTTGAGGGGGAGCTTAGTGTTAGCTCTAGGATAGGCCCTTTGCCATTAATGTCAAAGGGGGAGAAGAATAAGAAATAGGTACAGGAATATGTATAAAAATAGGTATAGGGAGGAGGTACATTATGCTATAGTAAGGTGGATTTACTATATGTTTTTTAGATGTTAGTATTTGTAGGTTGGCATGTGCACTATATGTTTCATGATGTGGTAGTTTTAGTTTGAGATTGCCATCAATGACAAAGGAGGAGATTGTTGGAAATATTGTCATTGATGTCAAAGGTCTAGAATTCTTGATAAAGATCCCATAACATTTATCTCCTAAAGGTATTTTTAATGTTCATATTTTGGCTAAAATAAGTTGATATTTATTTAATATTAATGAATATATTTTTGGTTTCATAAAATTCAAAGAGTCATGGGGTAAAGAAAAAAGAGGAATTGGATGCATTTTCCCATGAAGAGTCATCTTGAGGAATTTCAAAAGTCACCAAGTGAATAAAAAATAGGGTATGGCACATTTTTCTAAGAAGAGTCACCTTCAGGAATTTGAAAGGTCACCAAGATAAAGACAAAAGAGGAAAGGATGCATTTTCTTATGAAGGGTCACCATGTGAATTTTCAAATACAAATATTCAAAGGGTCATGATCTATAATTGGTAGTCTTTTATATTTGATAGCATCAAGGCCAGACATCATGCATGTAGTAGGCATAGTTGTAAGATATCAGGTAGCCTTGAAGGAGAGTCATGTTTAGTTGGTGAAGAGAATATTCAAATATGTCAAGGGGACATTGGATTATGGATTGCGGTATTCCATAGGTAAATATTTCACTTTGGTTGCTTATACAGATTTAGATTGGGTATGTTTCTTGGATGATAGAAAGAGTACAAGTGGAGGAGCTCTCTTCCTCAGTGATAACTTAGTATCATGGCTAAGCAAAAATTAGAATTCAGTATCACTCTCTACAACTGAAGTAGAATCTATTACATTGGTATTGTGTTGTACTCAAGTGCTTTATATGAAGCAGACTTTGGAAGATATCAAGGTAAAATATGATGAACCTATTTCTATTTTTCGTGACAACATAAGTGTTATTAATATTTCTAAGAATCTAGTGATGTACTCAAGAACAAAACATATTCCTATCAGATATCTCTTAAGAGTAGGTTGAAAATAAGCAAGTTAAGATGGAATATATCAGTACTATAGAATATATTGTAGATAGTTTCACAAAGGCACTCTCAAAAGACACATTTGAGTATCTACAGGAGAAGTTGAGAGTAATTTATTTTACTTCTTACCATTGAGGATTAACATCAGTTGAGGGGGAGCTAAGTGTTAGCTCCAGGATAGGCCCTTTGAAATTGATGTCAAAGGGGGAGAAGAACAAGAAATAGGTACAATAATGGGTATAAAAACATGTACAAGGAATAGGTACATGATGCTACAGTAAGGGGGAGTAACTATATATATTTTAGATGGTAGTATGTGCAAGTTGGCATGTGTAATACAGGTTTCAAAATGTAGTAGTTTCATTTTTATATTGCCATCAATGACAATGTGGGATATTGTTGAAAATATTTTCATTGATGTCAAAGGTTTAGCATTGGTGATAAAGGTCCCATAGCATTTATTGTCTAAAGGTGTTTTTAATGTTCATATTTTGGCTAAAATGTATTGATATTTATTTAATATTAATGAATATATTTTTAGTTTCATAAAAGTCAAAAGAGGGCCCATAGAGAAGTCAAAGAGTCATGGGGTAAATACAAAAGAGGAATGGGATGCATTTTCCCATGAAGAGTCATCTTGAGGAATTTCAAGAGTCACCAATAGAAGACAAAAGAGGGTATGGCACATTTTTCCATGAAGATTCACCTTAATAAATTCAAAAGGTCACCAAGATAAAGATAAAAGAGGAAAGAATGCATTTTCTTATGAAGGGTCTTCATGTGACTTTTCAAATACAAGGATTCAAAGGGTCATGCAATTTTGGCAACATTTTTCATTAGTGAAGAGTCACAAAGGGTGAATTCCAAAGGTCATTTGGAAATATATAAATAAAGGCTTGAGAAGCCATTTTTAATATGCAAGAGAGTCCATGGGTTGTAATTATTTTATATAAGAAAAGAGGAGAGAATAAAAAGAGATATTGCAGAGTGATATCATTTGTTGAGAAAGCAACATTGAGAAATAGTTGTGTTTTATACATAAGAGGGGTTGGCGTTCTTGTGGGTTGGTGGTCACAACTCTTTGCAAGGGTTTGCTGCTCTTGTGGGTTGGTGATGACAAAGAGTTGTTGTTTTGGTTCTTGGTAAAGGGTTTGATGCTCTTGCAATTTTTTTCTTACAAACTTTGTAATTTGAGTTGGTGCACATTCATATATTTGAGATTATTCTCCATGGTTTTTCCCACTTTGGGTTTCCATGTAAAATTTGGTGTTTATCTCTCTCTATCTTGTGTGGTGCGTATTATTTTAGTTTTATTGAATATCTTGAATGTATGGTTAATTGGAGTTTGATTAAAATATTTATAAGATATATATATATATATATATATATATATATATATATATATATATATAATACATACATACATATATATATAAATACATATATATATATATATAAATACATATATATATATATATATATATATATATGCATACAAACATATATATACATGCATGCATACATACATACATATATATGTATGTATATATGTATTTATGTATGTATGTATATATATATATATATATATATATATATATATATATATATATTCACCCCCCTCTGAGTATATCCCATGCTTAACAGTAAGTTATAAAGCAAACTCATGAAGGAACAAAAAAGGTGAGAAGTTGATCTATTCAATGGGTAATTTTATATCCAAATTTATTTTTTTATGCATGATTATATTAATATAATAAGTTTCCAAGAAGCGTGGTGTTATGTTGAAGATGAATTGGTCAATGATATTCCATTTCAAGATGAGTAAGGCTATGATAAGACTCACCTTGAGAAGGTGAAGTGTCATGAATAGGTATCTAAAGATGATATATATTATAATATTAGAAGTATGAAGGAATAATTTAGGCATGATAATCCATTATAACATGAATACCAAGAATAAATCATGGTTAAGAATTAAGACAAGCAAGGAATGCATGAATGAAGCATAACAAATGAAGAAAGAAGAAATGGATTAGAAGTAAGAGTGAACAATGAGAAGTGACCATTTGATATATAGCATGATGAATATAATTATTATATTGAGGATATATAATATGAAGAATACAAAGAGTTACAATAAGTCATATACTTCATAGAGATAGAGGATGAGTTGGAAAAGAATCAAGACAAGGCAAGAAGACAAATACAAAGGCACAAGTTGAGGATAAATGAAAAATAAAGGAGTATAAATATTAAGGGAATTTCATAATATCATAGCAGGATGAATTGGAAATCAAGGAATAATTTGGATAAAGCACATTTGAGCAGGAGCTCAAATTTTCCCACTTAGGAAGCTTGATGCAGAGCATCAAAAGGTGACAAAGTTTGTAAATGTGTTTAAGAGTTAAATATGACAATTTTAGGTTTGATTTTGGTGTTATATGTCTTTTATATACATTATGTTGTTTTTAATTCATAAAGAGTCTTTATTTATGTGTTATTATCTCTTTAGAGATTTCCCATGAAAATGCATCATTTGAAAATTTGAATTTCATAACTAGCTTTGAAAGGTGTTTTGAGGTATGTTGTGAAATACAATGATTGTGAATGTTTTTTATATGTACAAAAAATTCCTATTTTTGTGTATTAAATGTGTATTAATGTGAAATTCATGGGAAAAACAATGTAAAATAAGAATCTTGGGTTTGTAACTACCACCCATATTGAGTTGGCAAGAAAAAGGAGCTTTATTTGCATGTTTAGTGTCTAAAAAGGTGATAAACACATGAGAGTGAGAAGAGAAGAGTTATAAGAGAGTATTATGATATTATATTTTTTTTAAAACATGGAGGAGAGTCTATAAAATAAAAATAAAGATCAATACTTGAATATACTTTACCTTATGCAAATTTTGTGTTTTGATGATTGTATGAATAATAGAATCAATGAATAAAATAAGGATTTGAGAGTATTTGTATGGAATTAAAGATATAAATATAATTTTATTAATATCATATTGTTTACTACCTTACATAGAGTATGTTTATTTAAACATTTTCTATCTTACATGAGTTCTTATACAATACAATCCTAAGAAGGAGAATTTTTGTGTTACACAGTCAAGAAGGTAAAGCAAGTGACGTAAGTTGATGTTTTTTAAAGTGATATGTAATGTTTTTGAATAAAATAAATATTAGAGTGATTTTTATTGATGTTTTTATTCCTTTTTAAGTCTTATAAATCCATTTGAAATGCAAGAGATAAAGAACATAGTCACACTATCTTATAAGAACAACTTAGAATTATGCAGAAGTGTTTGTTGAAGACTTTATAAGATTAATCAAGAATAAATAACATTTTGATTAGTTTAAGAGAGTATTTTTAGACCCTAAATAGGCATAAAACCCCTCTAGAGTTTCAAATTTTCATTTATAAGTGCCATATAGTTATATCCTACACTTGGAACTTTACAAATTTGCTTGTTGGGAATGTTTTGTGCTTGTCCTTAAAAATATAGCCATTTGATAAGGTAAATTGGGTTAATTAAGACATAAAAAAATGTATTATATTTCCTTTAATTGGTTAAAAAATAAAAATATCCCTTTTTATATGTTCTTAGTCTACATAGGTCTGTGTCAACATTAGACCTAATATTTTAATATTGAAATTTTAATAACGTTCAACTCCTCTAGCCACAATTTCTCAAAATTTAGAATTAATTTATTTTAATGTCCACTAAAGTACTTAATAGGTTATATTTTTATACCTGACTATATAGTATGTTTTCTAGGACTACTGCACTATATTAGGCATAAAGAGACCTAATTAATAAGAGGGGTGTGAAATAAAGTGTCCTTCTATTGAGAGTTAAGTCATTAAACTTTGTATGAAGCTGAATGGTCACAATGGGTATCCAAAACACACCTTATTTTGTATATAATATTTTTTTTATTGCTCCAAACTACTATGTTTGTCCTAAAATGGGGTTACAAGGAAAGGGGCCTAATGAGGGAAAGTGAAGATTGGTTGAAAGTGCAAACTTGAGGATTGAGAATTGTGTTTGGATATATATGGGGGTTTTAATATGCATGTAAATGGACATATGAGACCCATTTGAGAAGATAATAATATTTAAATTATGAATTAAGTTCTAAGCATATGAAGCTACATAAGAGTGAACAAGCTCAAATGATCAAAGAGAGTGAATTGATGGAAGGTGGTATATGAGATGATTAGTGTGATGTTCTAAGAAGGATGAGAATGTAGAGGAAGATGATTAATTATATGTTCCAAGAGAAAGGAGGACTAGATACATGCAAATAGGCTTAGAGGCCTAGCCAAAGTAAGATTGATCAAGAGGTGTTAATAAACAAGAAAAGTTCTTGCATCAAGAAATCAAATCAAAGTTCATTGAAGGCAAGTGAGAAGAAATCAGATCTAGAGTCATAAATATGGAGATTGTGGTCATTAGTTGCTACATTATTTCATATGCTTAGATTGTTCATCTTAAACATGGATCTAATGAACCTATCATAGATTAATTATTACAACGTAATACCATGTTATTAAAAATGATGAATCCTATGGTAGATAAGGAATTACAAGACATAAAAATATAGTTTTATTCATCCTATACATGAATCTATCATGTTTTAAAAGTTTTTATCATTCACTGATTTATGTCACATAAATAAGGATATACTTCTTACAATAATAGTAATAAATGGATTTCATGGCCATTTTCAAATCTCTATTGGTGAGATCACATTACCACTACCATTTTATCTAACACATGTGGCCACCAAGTTTATATTATTACCTAGTGCAATATTCTTTGATATGTTATTGGGACATCCTTGGATTCAACATCTTTATGCAATACATTCTGTAATATAGAGAGTTTTGAAATACATTTTTTCTAATGAGTATATCATAGGTCATGGTATCCCATATGAATAAGTCATCCAACCAAAGGTTATTATTCATAAACAATAAATATCGGTTGAGAAATCTAAAAATGTTAAACCTATTCATAACATTTAGAATAAGGTGATCAACTTTCCAATAAAACATAACCTTAAAAATCTACTTAATTAGATATTTATCATAGATTATAGTGATATACTCTCTACCAAATCACCTCCTAGATTAATTTTACTAGGCATTAAGAATGTTCCACATATAAAAACATTAGAAATTTTTTATGCTCCATGATGGGTTCCAAAGAGTCCTAAAGATCACCATGTTAAAAAATATACACAATAAACTACAAATTATCATCATGATAGTGATACTTATGTTGCATATCCATATTAGTATTTAAATTATGTGTTGATATTAGTCTTTGATAGTGGCATGATACTTTCCATTCACTAGAGGTCATCCTCACTATGCTAGATTCAATACATATGGATTGTGAGGCTGTTATGGGACTAATTGTTTAGTATGATCATTTTTCAATTACATATTTCAAAAATTATAAGAACTAGGACCTATGCATGATATGTGTAATTCATCTTAGTTATATGCAGTACTTATCTATATCTAGTTTTATATAAAATATTCTTCATAAGTTTACTTGAGTGAATTGCATAACATATAGGTTGTCACTTTTAGATGTAGTTAAAAGTGGTGATATTGTCTCAAACCCAAAATATTTTACACATAAAAAATTGAAATAATCTATATAGTAAAAAACTTTATATTATCTAATTCTAACAATTTTTTTCTAGTGAACACATGCCATAATTTTGTAGATAAAAATAGTCATGAGACTTATAAAACTTATGTCCATCACAACAAGTTCACTAGGGGAATATTTTACATATGTTTTATCTTTCTATGATTATCCCCTTTGTTCTTATTATAGTATGATACATTACACACATATTTCCATATTTGCTTACTTACTTTCACATTTTTATCTTACTAAATACTTCAGTTTTTTGAATAAGTGAATGTTAAAAATTTATTATGTAGATAAATTTCACTTATTCACACATGCATATCATGTTTAAATCCTTACTTCTTTCTTTTTATGTGTTAGTTTATATAGATTGTGGACATTCAAAGATGTCCTTATTTATGTATCTAATGTTTATTGTGTGCATATATGTGTTTAAATGACATTTTAGCTTGTCCCTTATATGTGGTTCTTTGGCCTTATTTCATGTTTTGTGTGATTTAATGTGTTCCCTTTGTGTGTGTCATGACCATGACCTTTTTTGCTCTTATTATTTAGTTTTTTAATGCCATGATCAAAATAATGCATCTTCCCTTATGTATCTATTTCACATACTCATTATATTATCATCTATTCATTATGTGCCTAATTTATAGCATCTATCTAGACATGACACTGTGTATGATTGGCTTTTCATGTATCATACATTACTATTTATCTCATATTATCAATTTGATTCCATGATATCCAATATTGTCATTATTAATCCATATTTCAATGTTTATATAACATCATTCACATAATTGTTTTATTTTTATCTAAGTTATTGTTTAGTATTCACAACTCACCTCAAAAGAGGGGGCATACATAGTGGCTTGTCTTAGAGACCAAGCTACAACATTCCACTGCATAGGCAAAAAATAGTAGGTTTTGCTCAATTGATAACAATGCATACATTATTTTTGCCTATAAATTGTATTTAGAAAACACTATGGCATGTGGACAACAACACTGATCATGGTTGTTTAAAAGTGTACTTTTGTCCTAGGAATTAGAAATAATTTTAAAAAAAAATCTTAAAATCTAATTTAACAGTTTTGGGAATATTAGAGTCTTATTCCTAATTTAGTTAAGGGTATGGGTTGACTAAATTAGTAAATAATATTGAAATAATTTAACCATTAATTTTTATAATTTATTTGTATTTTTAACATTTCTATAAATATTAATAAATATGGATAAAATGAGACTTAACTTAAAACAAATTGAAATGGTTCTTACAGGGTCTGATATTGGCTATACAGGACTAGAATAGTATTGAAAATTAGGATGTAAATTTCATTTTGTGAAAGGATAGGACCACTAAAATAATACACCTTAGAGTTTGGTGTTGTTGTCCTTTTCTACCATTGTTGTCCACATTACTCATGAAGACATGAGTTTTTTGGGTTTTTTCATTATCCTTGTGTGAGCCTACCTATGAAATCTCAACTGCTAAAAGTATAAAAAACTCCTTATATATCTAATTTAACCTTCAAACCTAAGACTTAATTTTCTTTGATAAAACTTAAGAAATAAGGGAGGGTTAGTGTGTGTAAAATGCATTTAACATGTATCGACACCCATTATGTGGGCATGTTGCCTACATACCAATACTCTAAAGAGAGATCAAGCCATATGTAGTTCTCCCACTTAATATGATTTGTAAAATAGTGTAATGTAAATATAAAAATGCCAAACTAGATGTGCTTGAGGTGTCTAGGGACTAGTGTGATGATTTGGATATGCTTGAAGCTATATTGGATGGCTATATGCAAATAATAGGGAAGTTTAACTTAGTGGTTTTTCTTGTATTCTTGTTTGCTTTGTAATATTTTATAACCTCATTCTAAATTAACTTTGAATGATTTTTTATATAGATCTATTGGTCATGGGTCAAATTTATTCATGCTAGGCTGACAAGATGAAGGATCGGAACTAGAATGAAATAACTATTGGAACTCAAAATGTAATTGGATAGGAGCACTGGAATAGGACACCCTAGGGCCCAATGCTATAGTCCAATTTGGGTGCTCCTATCCTATAGGTGTAAGACCTAGGGGATAGGATTAGCTTAGGGAATGCTACCTAGTTGAGGTGGAATGACCATTTAGACAGCTTAAGATGACTGGGAATAAGAAAAAAATGTGTCTAGAAGGGTTATGAGAGCATGCAAAAGGGGCGTATGGGCTAGGTTTCACAAGCCACACTCAAGCTACCAATTTTGACATTTTATATAGCTATATTTGACCCCCTTTATTCTAGTGATGTATCAAAATAAAATATTAGGATAAAGGAAAAGTAGAAAGCATACCTAAACTTACCTACAATGGTGAAGCTCATGAAGTTGTGTGATGTTGGGTGTGCATAGAAAGAACACATCATGAAGTGTAAATATGCAATATAAAATTAGGAGTAGATAAGTTCTTATTATACATGTTATGTCTAAATTAAAAATGTAAAAAAATCTAGGTAAAAAAGAGAGAAAGAGAAAGGAATGAATATACCTCACTACGTACGTGAACCAATACAAAATCTATTGTGATGCTAGATAATGTTGAATAATGTTGGGTATGTGTTGAATGATGTTGTAATAAGAGTAATATCATGAATATATCTAAATGATCAATTCCCTAAGAGTGACTCAATAATGAAAAAGATGGCCTTTTGGATCTATCATTACCCACTAAGTGAAGATATGTGATCATGCATTTGTTAATCAATGTTTAGACTATGTGTCTAATCCCTCTAAGTAGGTGGCTCAAGAATACAAAGGCTAGCTAGTCCTTTGGCTCCATCATTTCCCTATAAAGTGAAGCTATGAACTGATACTAGTATTAAATGTGTGTCATATGAGATGGCTCTTGAAGCCCAATAATGTCTTATAATATAACAATGTGTCATGGATAGTTGAATGTGTGCTAGAAACTAGGCAACTTTTGGCCACTCAAAAAAGGTGGATATTAGGCTTGTATGAAAGCCACTTCAAAATATGGAAATAGTCTTATGTGGAAGCCACTCACGAATGATGCCAACCAGCTATAGATGGAATAAGGCATGTAATTATTGATAAATCTTGGGTAATGCCATAAGCTATAAAGAAGAGAAATTAAATGTGCCACCCAATTTGCCCCCAATCACTAGTGTCTATAACATGGATTCTAATATAAAATTTATATCAACTACCTAATCTAAAAAGAGAATAGAGAGACATCATGTCACACATGATGCCCAATATCTATATTCTTTAAGAAAAACTATACTAAAACTATTGATTCTAAATTAAACTGTTGTTGAAAAAACTATAATTGTACTTACTTTTCTATATATTTCTAGAAAATTTGGTTTTTTTTGCTATTTAGATAAGAGCATTAAAATAAGACATCCTACTATCTGTTGTGGTAGTACAAACTTGGCACTCTTGTCCTATGCTAATTCTAAATATTATTCTATAGTTACCACTATCTATCTATTTTGTCCTACCTGGTTTGAACTCTAGTTGTTGTTGTAGGTGTTATAAAATCTTATTTTTGATCAGTTAGAGGCTCTGATCTCTATAACAAAAATCTTTTTTTATTGGCCCCTATTTTGAAGGTAGGAATGAATACCATGTAAAAACTACCCTTAGAATAAATATCCCTACAATTATGTTATGTTATGAAAATACATGATATATCAATGATAATCAACAAGATATCTTAAGATATAACATGCTTTGTATGTGATATTGTTAGATCAATAGGGGTATGCCTAGATAAATATAATAATGTAATAACATGTACAATATAGTTAATTAAAATTGGAAGTCTGGTTAGTTGTTAGTTGTTAAGGAGGGATGAAACATGATGTCCATCATGGCATCCAAGAAGGTAAGAGAATGCATGATGTGGATCATGGTAATTTAAATAATTAGAAAGCAAACAAGAAAACAAATATGTAAGTCAAGAAGAAAGAAGCATAAAAAATTGGCCAAGGGGCCAAGAAAATAAGGGACATGGTCACATGGACCTCAAATTGGAAAGCAAGCATATAAGTCATGTTCAAATGCCATATACACATACAAATAAAACAAGCAAGGTTGGCAGAAGGGCCACAAGCATATAGAAGATTACAAGCAAATGACATTAGCAAATGTCCTAAGGCACACACTAGATATAAAATAGGAATTGAGAAATGAAATCATATCTAAATATGCATAGAAATAATGTAAATCATGTAAATATTGGAAATACAATTGCATATAACTAATCAAAGTAAGAAGTGAAAGAATGCAAGATGATTTAATAGTTTTAGAAATATTGGAGTATTATTCCTAATTTAGTCAAAGGTTTGGAATACAAAATTAGTAAATAATATTACAATAATTAAGATAAAGATTTATATAATTTGATTGTAATTTAAACCTTTTAAAAATAGTAATAAATGAAGATAAATATAACTTAGCTCAAAAAATACTAAGATGACTAAGATAGAAGGTGGTACTAACTATGCAAGACTAGGACACTATCACAAATCAAGATCTAGCTTTCATTTATAAAAAGTATAGGAGCACTAAAAATAGGACACTTTTGGGTTTGGCACTATAGTCTAGGTCATACCATTGTTGTCTTAATTGGTCATAGAGATCTTTTTTTTTTGGGTTTTGTCTACTGTCCTTGTATTAGTCAACTTGTGAAATTTCAAATTTGATTGTCAACAAAGCTCCTTGTAGAGCTGATTTAATCTCCAACCATAGGTTTTCTTTATGTTTGAACTTGAATGAAAAATATTGAGAAAGAAGGGGAGTTTGTGTTTGTAATATTCACTAAACGTGTATCCAGACCTCTTGTGTGGGCATTCTACATACATACCAATACTCTTAAGAGGGATCAAGACATATGTAGTTCTCCCAATTGATGTGATATTGTGAAATAGTGTAATGAAGATGCAAAAATGTTAAATTCAGTGCACTTGAGGTGGTTAGGGATTAGTGCAAGGATTTGAATCAACTTATGGTTGTATTGGTTGGTTGTATGCATAGAGTAGGGAAAATTTCCTTAGTGGTCTTATTTGTATTCTTGCTTGATTTTGAAAATAATTGCCAACCCTTATAAATGAACTTTGAATGAGATTTTATAGATATATATTAGTCATGGGTTAAATACAATTGTGCTAGGATGACATAATGAGGAAGAGTTGGGAAAAATGGTCACTTGGGATCAAAATTTGATTGGAAAAGAGTGTTGTAAAGGGGAAACCCTAGGGTCCAATGCTATATTCCAACTTGGGTGCTATAATCTTGAGGGTGTATGACCTATGAGGATGGAATAAGCAAGGAAAAAGGGTCCTAGATAACCTAAAATGAGGTCTTGAAAGCCTTCAGATGACTGGGAATCAATGAAAAGATTCTTAGAAGGGTCATGAGAGAATGAAAGATGGACCTATTGATTGGGTGCCATAAGCCACACTCAAGATACCAATTTTCACATTTTATATGACTACATTTTCCCCCACTTTATTTTAGTGATGTAGTAAAGTGAAATATTAGGATATAGGAAAAATTTAAAGTGTACCTAAACTTACATATAGGGGTAGAGCCCATGAAGCTGTGTGATGTTAGATGTGCATAGAGAGAGTACATCATGAAGGATAGATATGGAAGAGAAAAACAAAGAGTAGATTAGTTATTATGAGATATGCTATATATAAAATAAGAATGTACAAAGTTGAGTAAGAGAGAGGAAGAGAAAGGAAAAAATAAACTCCACCAAGTACAAGAATAAATATAAAACCTCTTATGATGCTGAGAGATGTTGGATGTGATATATATGTTAGGTATGTGTTATAACAAAAGTAATATCATGAACAGAGCTAAGCACTCAATTCCCCTAGAGTGGATCAAGAATGCAAAGGCTATCCCTTTTGATCCATCGTGACCTACTAAGTAATAATATATGATCATGCATTTGTTAATTGATGTTTGGACTATGTCCAATCCCTCTAAGTAGGTGGCTCAAGAATATAAAGGCTAGCTAGACCTTTGACTCATCATTTCCCCATGATGTGAAGCTATAAAATGATATTGGTATAAATTTGTGTCATATTAGATATCTCTTAAAGCCCATGAATGTACTATAATCTAAAAATATGGTGTGGATAACTAAATGTGTGTTAGAAACTAGGCCACTTTTGGCCAACTTGGAAAAATGAAGATTAGGCTTGTATAAAATCCACTCTGAAACTATGTAATAGATTTATGTGGAATCCACTTAGAAATATGGAGGTTCGACTTATATGAAATCCACTTTGGAATGATGTCAACCCCCTACAGATGTATTAAGGCACACAACTACTAAGAATGCCTAGGTAATATACTAAACTCAAAAAGAAAAGAAGACCAATGTGCCATGTACATTACCCCCAATCACTAGGGTTTGTAACATGGATTCTGATCTAGAAGTTATACCAACTGCCTAAAATAAAATTAAAAGTGAGAGCCATCTTGCCACACATGATGCACCCTATATATAGATTCTTTAAGAAATTTTTTAATGAAACTATTGAATCTAAACTGGTCTATATGTGTAAAAACTATAGTTGAACTTACATTTCTTCCTATTTTTAGAAAATTTGGGTTTTTTTATTTTTAAAAAGGAGCATAAAAAATAAGACACCCTAGTTTCTATTACTATTATCCATGTTTGGTACTAATGTCCTTTGCTAAAACTCAAAGCTGTTCTAGAATTATCATTATTTTCTTGTTTATTCTGCTTGGTTTGACTTTTGATTGTTGTTTTGAGTGTTTTAGAAACTAATTTTTTGAATGGTAGAAGATATGATCTTTGTGAAAAAACCTCTATTTTTTCCCCCTCTTTTGAGGGTAGGAATGAAGACCCTACAATGATTTCCCTTAGAAGAAAGAACCCTACAAGTGTGTTATGCTACAAAATACATGATATAATAATGATAATTGACATTAGATATCAAGATATAACATGGTTTGTATTGGAGATTATTAGATCAAATAGGAGTGTGCCTAGATACATATAACAATGTAATAGCATGTGCAATGTACTGAATTGGAATTGAAAATGTTAGTTGTTAGTTGTCAAAGAGGTATAGAGCATGATGTCCATCATGGCATTCAAGAAGCAAGATAATGCATGTTGTAGATCATGGCATTATAGATAATTGAGAAGTAAACAAGCAACAAGCATGCAAGGAAAGAATCAAAAAACATATAAGATTGGCCAAAGGGCCGAACAAACAATGGACATGGGCACATGTCACTCAAAATAGAAATCAAGAATACAAGGCATGTTCAAATGCCATATATACATACAATTGAAAAAAAGTGAGATTGGCATGAGGGCCACAATCACATAAAATAGTAAAAGTAGAGGATAGTTGTAAATGTCCTAAGGCACACACAAGAATAGAAGAAAAGGACATTTTCAAATGTCCTAAGGTACATATAGGAGATAAAATAGGAACTGAGAAATGAAATCACATCTAGCTACACAAAGAAAGAAAAAAAAAGAAAGTAATATTGGAAATACAATTGCATCTAATTATTCAAAGCAAGAAGTGAAACTATGAAATACATGTAGTACAAGACTAGGTATATGCTAATAAATACACAAGTGTTATCTATTAGTGAGTGTCAATAAAGTACTCTATGTAAGTTAGTAAGTAATATACATCAACATGATAAATAGAGTGTGTGGTGTAGGAATGACATAACCTAGATGCTGTAGTCATGTAAAAGATGCCATTGATGGGTAGATATATCAATATATGTCTCAAATGTTGAAGTAGGATGCCCCATCAATGGGTAGATTGAAGCAATCAAGGATTTGGATGTCACTACACACACACAAAGAATATCAAGTGAAGTATGGTAATATATATAAAGTGATAAATAATAGCATATAAAAATAACATGTAAGTCTATCATGGTAGTATAAATTTAAAGCATGGATAATGCATACAATTGAATTTTTTTGAATTTTTGAATTATTTGAATGTTTTTGGATTTTTAATATAAGCTATTTATAATCAATCATAAGGAGAATATGTATGATAAATTGAGAAATTATGTAAAAGAAATACTAGGAAGAAATGATACTAACTAATGAGTCTCATGGGAGACTCCCTATCATGGTGTCTTATATCAAGGAGATAAATCATGTGTGATCATGAAGCATGATGGATGGACTAAAATTATGGATATAAGAGTTGTTTATGCTGTAAATGTTCTAAAATATCTAAAGTGTAAAATGACTATGGGGTCCCCCTATAACTCTGAGAAGTGGATGAAAATCTATGGCTCTTTAGGACACATTTGGTAGTAAGAGAAGCTCTCTGAACATGTGCTCTATGTGTAGAGGCATGAGACCTCAATGTTACTAACCTAGGTGTGAACACTTTAGCTAGAAGCTATATAGAATTATAAATTGTGGTTACTCTATAAGAATCCTCTATTGAAGTGTATGAACTCTTTGTGATGGTAAGGAAAACCCAAAAAATTTATAAATCTGAACTAGAGATAAAACTATATCTGGTAAAGAAATTGAAACTAGTTGTAGAATTGAAACTAGTGACTAAAAAATAATAGATAGCCCTAAAGTTGGGAGTGGTAACTCATATGGAACTCCTCCAACTATAAAAACCTGATTAGCATGAATGAATTTCACACATCTATGAATTGTATAACATACTATTCAATGTTTTTGAATCCATGGTTAACCAAGTAACATATCAAAACTCCTACACTAGGAACAATGGTAAATGGTGTGGCCATATGTGATATACCAGCTTACAGAGGATGTATAATCTCATTGAATGAACCTTGTATGTGCCCAATGAATTTTTTTATGACTATTTTTGTCAGATTAATATCTTGCTTTGAATATTCCAAATTATATAGTAATATCATAGTACACATGTTCATGCTAGATAAATTATCTATGAGAACACTATGAATAAGATTATGATTAGTGTAGGCTCTAATAAAGAGTACATGGTAATCTAAATCATCCTCAACTATCTCTTACTCTAAGAAGGATATCAAAGCTCTAGGTGGAAGTATAGAATTGTATACACCAATCATGTTGCTCAAAGGGTATAAGTCAACTAAAGGTGCTTGATATGTAGCTAGTGGAGGATGTGCATGATATTCATGATGAACACCTAATGTATCCCTTATCTCTTATTTATAATGTTATTGAAAAGGATTTGAAAATATTTTTGATGCTTTTTCTTATGTTTGGTTTGCCTGAGGAGGCTCGACTGAAGTGTCAAGATCAATAATGTTACCATCTATCAAGTCTTATATCTTGTGTTTCAAACTGAGGCATCTATTTATTGTGTGTCCTAGTATCCTATGAAAATCACAAAATGCATTATGAGCATATCCTTATGGAAGATGCTTTGTTGGATCAACTTATCAAATTGGAGGGAGAGATATGATATTACATTCTAAAATTTGTTGTAAAACTTTGGCTAGAGAAACTCAAAGATTGGTAAAAGTTTATCGAGGAGGTGATGATAAAACCACTTGCTGAGGGGGATCTAAAGCTGCATTAACTATTGGTTGATTTTGTCTCTTGATATCATTGAAATTTACTTTATATGGCACTTTGTTATTACTCTTACTTTTTGTTTCTAATATACTTGTGTACTTAAGTTTGCACATTGAAATGAGTTTGACTTCTCTTTCTTTTAGTGTGTGACATAATTTAGTGAAGGAAGAGAACCTTTTAAACATTATTAGTTCATGCAAAGCTGGTAGAAGACTCTATTTGAAGAGATATTGTAATTCTTGATCGACCATGAGGTTAGTCGTCTTAGCCAAGATAGTCTTATATCAAAGAACATAATTTGTGAGATGTTCATTTGACCTTTGTTTCTATTGTACAACTTAGGCATATGAAATCTTATCACCAATTTTAATGTTGAAATGAGATAAGAACATGCCAACTAAAGGATTTAATGCATTGACCAACTAATTTAGTAGAATATATAACCATTATAAAGCAAAATCATTTAGACTGTATACAAATAGCTTGGTTAGTATCCAGTCATTTGGCACATAGTCCAAGCATGCTATGTGAAAATATCTCAAATGTATCTCTAGATCACCCTTGCCATCATATAGAATGAACTTGGGTTGAATAAAACCTTGTGGAAAGGGTGTTAAAGCAATATGATGTGTTAATGGTGTATGGAGTAGAGAAAAAGAATCCAAGGCCTATGTAGGTCTAGAAGCACCTTGCTCAAGATGTAGCACCTTGGATTGAAAATATTTTATCTCTTGCATAAGGGAAACCACATTAGGAGACAAAGATGTACTAGTTGTAGTTGGTGGTGGCATAGAGGCCAGTTTGGCTACTATAGGGGGTTGTTAAGACATGGTTACCTCCATAGTATCATGTGCAACTAGTTGCTTTGTGGTTTGATAAGATTGACTATTGTTCTCTTTCTATTGTTATTCATGTAGTATTTTAAGTATGTCATCTTGAATATTAGGGTGTTTAGTTAAAACGTATTGGAGTTCCCTTTTATTAGTTTCATCAAAACTTATGTATTGGTCCATTATTAAGGTATGAAAATAATTTGAAAATTGATTGAATTTTTTGTAATAATTTGTAATAAGCAACGTTTTATAGAAAGAAAGTATTAAATATAGGATATGTAAAGTCCTAAAAATAATAAACTAGAAAGTGCATAAAAATGATACAAAGCTCACAAACATGTAAGGTGATACCTCAAAAGTAATGGGACCTAGTATATGTAGTTAGGGTTTTGAAAATGATTATTTTTAAAATTTACTAAGGGATTTTATAAATTAAAGTGAATTTTTTATTTAAATACTTAGCTAAAAAAATCAAAAAATTATTGGAAAATACTTGATTTGAAAGGACCTAATGTATGCAACTAGGGTTTGGGAGATTTTTTTTTTAATTACTATGAAATTTTAAAAATTAAATTAAATTTATGATCTAATTATGCAGATAAAAAATGAAAAAATTATTGGAAAAATCAACAAGAAATTTACCCTAGGGTTTCTAGGGTTTTAATGCACAAACAAAGTAAGTCAAGTTTACTGAATGATTTAAAAGTTTTGGGAATATTAGAGTATTATTAATAATTTAGTTAAAGGTCTAGAATAAGAAATCAATAAATAATATTATAATAAATAAGCTACTAATTTATATAATTTGATTATAATTTAAACATTTTTAAAAATAGTAATAAATGATTAGAAATGTAACTTAGTTTAAGTAGGTTGAGATGGCTGAGATAAAAGCTACTAATGGTTATACAAGACTAAGACACTATCAAAAAATTAGGATCTATATTTCATTTGGTGAAAGGATAAGAGCACTAAAAATAGGACACTTCAAGGTTTAGTGTTATAGTCGAGGTCTTACCGTTATTGTCTAAACTGGTCATTTGGGTTTTGTCTATTTCTGCTATATTAGTCCTATAAAATTTCAAGTCTTAAATATCAATGAAGCTCCTTGTAGATATAATTTAATCTCCAACACTAGGTCTTCCTTATGCTCATTAAAAAATTTGGAGAAAGAGGGGGGATTAGTTTGTGTAAGATGAACTAAACATGTATCCAGACCCCTTATCTGGGCATGCTACCTACATAACAATAATCCAAAGATGGATCAAGCCATATGTAGTTCTCCTAATTGATGTGATTTTTTGAAATAATGTAATGAAGATGTAAAAAAGCTAAATTGGGTACGCTTGAGGTGGCTAGGGACTGGTGTGAGAATTTGGATGAGCTTGTGGTTGTATTGGCTAGTTGTATGCAAAGAATAAATAAAATTATCTTAGTGGTCTTACATTTATTATTTCTTATTTTTTAAAATAATTTCCAACCCTTATAAATTAATTTTGAATGGGCTTTTAGAGATATCTATTGGTCATGGGTTAAATGCAATAATGCTAGTCTGAAATAATGAAGAAGAGGAATTAGAGAAAAATGGTCATTTAGGCTCAAAATATGGTTAGATAGGAGCACTAGAAAGGGGACACCCTATGGTCTAGTGTTATAGTCTAGCTTGGGTGATATTATCCTAAGGGTATGGGAACAAGGGGGATGGAATAAATATGGAAAAAGGGTCCTGGTTAAGCTAGAAGGAAGTATCAAAAGCCTATGGATGATTGGGAATCAATGAAAAGATGATTATAAGGGTTATGAGAGCATGAAAGATGGACCTATGGATTGGGTGTTATAAGCCACACTCAAGCTACCAATTTTCACATTTTATATGACTACACAAGACATGTAGTAAAATACTAGGTATATGCTAAGAAATACATAAGTGTTATATATTAGAATGTGTTGATAGAGTAATATATGTAAGATATTTAATAATGTACATCATCATGATAACTAAAGTGTGTGGTGTAGGAACGACATAACCTAAATGGTGTAGTCATGTATAACATGCCCCCAATGAGTATATATACTAATATGTGTCTCAAATGTAAGAATTAGGATGCCCCCTCAATGGGTAAAGTGAAGCAATCAAGGATATATAAGTCACTACACACACTCAAAGAAGATCAAGTGAATCATGGTAATGTATATAAATTGACAAACAATAGGATAGAATAGTAAAATGTATGTCTAGCATGGTAGTATAAATGTAAAGCATGGATAATGCATACAATTGAAATGTTTTTGGTATTTTGAGTTATTTAAATGTGTTTAGACTTTTGGAATATTTGAATGTTTTTTAATTTTTAGAATAAATTATGTATAAGCAATCACAAAGAAACTATGTACAAGTAATTAAAAATAAGCTATGTACAAATAATTGAAAAGAAGCAATACTAACTAATGAGTCTCATGAAAGACTCCCTATCATGGTGTCCTATATTGAGGAGAGGGTTCGTGTGTGATCATGAAGCATGATGGAGAGGTTAAGACTATAACTATAAAATTTGTATATATTGTAAATGCTCTAAAATATCTATAATGGAAACTGATTGTGGGGTCCCCCTATAACTCGAAGAAGTAGATGCAACTATATGGCTCTTAAGGACCCATCTGGTAGTAAGAGAAACTATTTTAACATGTGCTCTATGTGTGGAGGCATGAGACCTCAATGATACTACCCTAGGTGTGAAAACTGTAGCTAGAAACTATCTAAAATCTTGAAATTGTGGTTTCTCTAAAAGTGGCCTCTATGAAAGTGTATTACCTCTCTATGCCAGTGATGGAGGCCTCAATTATATCTAAATCTAAACTAGAAGAAGAATTTTAACTGGTGGATAAACTAAAAATGGTGATTGTAAAGTAGTAGAGGCTCTAAAGTTGGGAGTGGTAACTCATATGGAACTCCACCAATTATAACAACTTGATTAATGTCAATGAATTTCATGCATCTAAAAATTATAGAAGGTATTGTTCAAAGTTTCTAAATCCATGATCAACCAAGTAACATATCAAAAACTCCTACATTGGTAACAATAGTAAATGGTGTGGACACATGTGTTGAGCCAACTTATAGACGAAATACAATCTCACCCAATGAACTTCGTATATGAACATTGAATCTATTGATAATTATGTCCATTGAGCTAATATCCAACTCTAAATATGTCAAATGTTGCAATAATGTCATACTGCACATGTTCACATTAAATTCATTATCTATGAGAACACTATGAATAGGATGGTTATGAATGTAATCTCTGATAAATTTTACATGATAATCTGAATCATCCTCAACTATCTCTTACTTTGATAAGGATATCGAAGGTTTAGCTAGAACTCTAGAATTATACACACCAACCATGTTACTCAAAAAATGTGACTCAATTGAAATTACCTTGTATGTAATTGGTGGTATATGTGCATGATATGCATGGTGAATACCTAATGTGTCCTCTGTCTACTATTTATAATGTTGTGGAAAAGGGTCTAAGAAACTTTTTAAAGCCTTGTGTTGTGTTTTCTTTGCCTATGGAGGCTCAACTGAAGTACCAAGATCAATAAGATTGTCATATACCTTGTGTTTCAAATTAATGCATCTATTTATTCTATGGACTATTCCCTTATGAAATTCACAAAATGTATTCTGATCATATCCCTATGAAAGAGGCTTTATTGTATCAACTTCCTAAATAAGAGGGAGAGATATGATACTACATTCCAAAAGTTTTTGTAAAACTCTAGCTAGATAAGCTAATAGATTGGTAAAGGTTCATCGAGGAGGTACTGATAAAAAAACTCACGGAGGGGGATCTAAAGCCACATTGATTGTAGGTTGATTATAACTTTTATTATCATTGACCTTGACTTTATATGGGACTTTTTTATTACTTTTGTTTGTTGATTCTGATATACTTGTGTACTTGATTTTGCTTATTGAACTTAATTTTACTTCCCTTTATTTTAATATGTGTCATAACTCAATGAAGGAAGAGAACCTTTTGAAAATTATTTATTCATGCAAAACTAGTAAAATACTCTATTTGAATATATGTTAAAACTCTTGATCAGCCATGGGTCTAGTCATCTTAGCCAATACAGTGTTGTATTAAAGAACATAAGCTATGAGATGCTCATTTGACCATTATTTCTATTTCAAAACTTGGGCATAAGAAACCTTATCACCAATGTTAATGTTGAAATGAGCTAGGAACATGTCAGCTAAAGGATTGAATGCATTGGCTGATTGATTTGATAGACTATATAACCATTCTAAAGCATAATCCTTTAGATTCTATGAAAATAAATTGGTTAGTAGCCATTCATTTGGCACATAGTCCAAACATGTTGCATGAAAATCTCTCAAATGTGTCTCTAGATCACCCTTTCCATCATATAGAGTGATCTTGGGATCAACAAAACCTGATGGCAAGGGTGTTGAAGTGATATGGCATGCTAATGGTGTATGCAATAGGGTAAAAGAATCCAAATCCTTCATTGGTCTAGAATAACCTTTCTCAAGATGTATCACCTTGGATTGCAGAGATTTTATCTCTTGCATAAAGGTTATCACATCAAGAGACAAAGATGTACTAGCCATAACTAGTGGTGCCTCATAGTAAATTTGGATACTACAGGGGGTTGTTGAGACATAGTTTCCCCCATAATGTCATTTGAAATTGGTTGCTATGTGGTTTGAGAGGACTAACCATTGTTTGATTTTTTATTATTCTAGGCATATCATATTGCATGTCAAGGTGTTTAGTTAAGAGTTCTTGAAGTTCCCTTTTATTGGTTTCATGAAAACTGGTGCATTGGGACATTGTTAAAGTAGGAAAACAAATTAAAAATTGATTGATTTTTTTGTAATAATTTGTCATAAGAAAAATGCTATAGAAGGAAAGTACTAAATATATAAAATAAAAATTCCTAAAAATAATAAACTAGAAAATGCATATAAAGGACACAAAGCTCACAAACATGTAAGGTGATACCTCAAAAGCAATGGAACCTAGTATATGTAACTAGGGTTTTGAAAAATAATATTTTTTTAAATTACTATGAAATTTTATAAATTAATGTGAATTTCTAATTTAAATATGCAGGTAAAAAATTATAAAAATATTGGAAATTTTTTAATATAAATGGAACTAATATAAACAACTAGGGTTTTGAAATAAAAATGATATATATATATATATATATATATATATATATATATATATATATATATATATATATATATATATATATATATATATATATATATATATATGAATTCTTGATTTAAATATGTAGGTAAAAAATCAAAAAAATAATGGATTTTTTTAAATTTAAATGGGCCTAGTATATGTAACTAGGGTTTGAAAGAAAATTATTATTTTTAATTACTATGGAATTTTAAAAATCAATTTGAGATTTTGATTTAAATATGTAGGTAAAATTTTTTGAAAAAATACTGGAAAAATCAAGAAGGAATTTTCCCTAGGGTTTTTGTACACAAACAAAGTAAGTCAGGTTCACCAAATGATTTAACAATTTTGTGAATATTGGAGTCTTATTTCTATTTAGATAAGGGTCTAGGTTGACTAAATTAGTAAATAATATTAAAATAATTTAACCACTGATTTATATAATTTTTTTGTATTTTTAACCTCTTTATAAATATTAATAAATATGGAAAAAATAATACTAAGCTTAAAATGAATTGAAATGGCTATTGCAGGGTCTGATATTAGTTGTGCACGACTAGGACAGTGTCACAAATCAAGATCTATCTTTCATTTTGTGAAAGGATAGGACACCAAAATAGGATACCTTAGAGTCTAACATTTTTTTCCTCTTTTGTCATTGTTGTCCAAACTACTTATAGAGACCTTAGATTTCTAAGTTTTGTTCATGGTCCCTATGTGAGCCTATCTATGAAATATCAACTATTGAAAGTCTAAAAAACTCCATATAGAGCTGATTTAATATTAAAAACTTATATGTCATTGAGATTTGATAAAACATTAGCAAGAAGGGGGGTTAGTGTGTGTAAGATGCACTGAATGTGTATCCATACCCCTTATGTGGGTATGTTGCCTACATACCAATAAAGAGGGATCAAGCCATATGTAGTTCTCCCACTTAATGTGCTTTGTGTAATAGTGTAATGTAGATGCAAAAATGCTAAACTACATCTACTTGAGGTGGTTAGGGATTGGTGTGAGTATTTAGATATTCTTAAAGCTATATTGTATGGTTGTATGTAGAGAATACATAAATTTTACTTAATAGTTTTGCTTATATTCTTCTTTTCTTTATAACATTTTTCAACCTCATTTTAAATGAACTTTGAATGGGATTTTATAGAGATCTATTTGTCATGGGTCAAATATATGCACGCTAGGCCAACACGATGAAGCATAAGAACCAAAAATAAATAACCATTAGAGCTCAAAATTCAACTAGACAAGAGCACCAAAATAGGGCACCCTAGGGTCTGGAATTATATCCCAAGTTGGGCACTCTTATCCTATAGGTGAGGGACTTAGGGGGATAGGATTAGCCTAGGAAATACTACCTGGATAAGGTGGAATGATCATTTTCAAACCTTGAGATGATTGGGAACAAGTAAAAAGATGTCTATAAGGGTCATGAGATAATGCAAGAGGGACCTCTAGGTTGGGTGTCACAAGCCACACTCAAGCTACCAATTTTGACATTTTATATGACAATAAAATCATACTCAGTGTAAAAAATATTTTTTAGTGGTTACCTAGAAATAAATTCATATTTTTACACAATATTTTCACAAATTTCACTCAAATTTGGGGCATCATGTGTGGCATGTGTTTAATAATATTACATAGTTGTTTTACTCCTTCATGAAAATCAATATAATCAGATATCATATTAGCAGCATGTGTGTGGCACATGGTCACTTTCTTCCTTGTCTTTTCATCATTTTATACATAACGAATGGAAATTTATGTCATTATCTATGTTTCATACACTAGACTTAGTTCATATCATTTTTCACCAAATATTTCACTAGTTTTGCACCAAAATGAATCTTATTCCATATGTAGTAGTTTGTTTAGATTTTTACACTAGTTTTACACCAAAATGAACTATTAGAATTCATATAAGGATTCCAAGATATAGTACTACCTTGAATTTTATGATGATGAATTCAAGTGTACATTTTGTTTTTAACTACAAATTGTATTTCCAAAGAGTATTGGGTCATGCATAATATAATCTAATAGTTTTAATGAAGAAATACTTGAGGGTTACACTCTCAATAATCTCTAGTTTTGCACTAGAAAATATAAAGGTTTGTGTACATGAAAATTTATTTTTGTTCCTTGTTATTTAAATTATACATTTCTTGTATTTAATTTTATATTTTCATCCTAATTAAGGATTTATTTATATATGTTTCATTTTAGGTTACCATGAATCAAATTTCAATGTGCGGTCAATATCCAAGCCTATTCAACATAGGTACTCTTAAGTATAAATTTATTCCTTTTACTCTAGTACTTTCACTATGCCGCATTACTAGAATAAAAGGGAAGACAAATATAGTCACTAAAATTAACATTTAATGATAAAACAATGCACTTATTACCACCTATTTTAACCTTTTAGGACTTGTCTCAATACAAATAATGTGTTGTTAAAGGGTTAATTATGTTGCTAATCTAGAATGAAAAGTGGAAATGATTGATTTAATTAAACTTTTCCAAAATATAAATAAGAAGAGAAAAGGTACTTATCTAGAAATAAATACACTTTTATGTAGATAAGGAGACTAGAACACACTGGAAAGATAGTTAGACACATTTTATATTTTGACTATTTATTGAAATTTGGCCTTGAACTATAGCACACATATCAGGATAGTAATGCCATTTGGCACTAATATCTAATTATTTCAATAATTTCCTTCTTGTAGGTACTGTTTAAAAATTTTAGTGAAGTTTTGGAGGTCCTTTAAGTGGTTCTATGTCATTTGAGGGCTTGCTTATGTCACCATTTTGGTTCAATCTCTTCCAAAACCCAAATGAATACATGTACACATGAACCAATAACTAGATCAAATGCAAAAATGAAAGGATAAATTGAGTTGTGAGATGTTACAATTACACGGAGTAGAACTCCTATTGTCATGGCTAGTACTTACATTAACCCCAATGTTAAGGGTCTCAGATCACATGTAGTTCTCCCTTAGGGAATGTGCACCATGTAAATATAATTATAATAAACTTATTCTAGTTCATGAGACTTATACAGCTTATGTCCATCACAACAAGTTCACGAGGGGAATATTTTACATAGGTTTTATCATTCTCTGATTATCCCTTTTGTTCTTATTATAGTATGATACATTACACACATGTTTCCATATTTTCTCACTTACTTTCACATTTTAATCTTACAAAATACTTGATTTTTTTGAATAAGTGAATGTTAAAATTTTCTTATCTAGATAAATTTCACTTATTCACACATGCATATCATGTTTAATTCCTTACTTCTTGCTTTTTGTGTGTTATTTTATATAGATTGTGGACATTCAAACATGTCCTTATTTGTGTATCTAATATTTATTGTGTACATATATGTGTTTGGATGAAATTTGAGCTTGTCCCTTGTATGTGGTTCTTTTGCCTTATTTCATGTTTTGTGTGAATTTGTGTGTGTCATGACCATGACTCTTTTTTCTCTTATTATTTAGTTTTTTGATGCCATGATCAAAATAATGCATCTTCCCTAAGTAATTAGATATCTATTTCACATACTCATTATATTATCATCTATTAATTATGTGCCTAATTTATAGCATCTATCTAGACATGACACTATGTATGATTGGTTTGTCATGTATCATACATTACTATTTTCCTCATATTATCAATTTGATTCCATGATATCCAATATTTTCATTATTACTCCATATTTCAATCTTTATATAACATCATTCACATAATTTTTTTATTTTTAGATAAGTTATTGTTCAATATTCACAACTTGACTCAAAAGAGGGGGCATACATAGTGCCTTGTCTTAGATACCAAGCTACAACATTCTACTGCATTGGCATAAAATAACAATTTTTGCTCAATTGATAACAATCCATACATTATTTTTTCCTATAAATTTTATTCAGATAATGCCATGGCATGTGGACAATAACACTGATCATGGTTTTTTAAAAGTGTATTTCATCCTTAGGAATTAGAAATAATGTTTTTAAAAAATCTTAAAATATGATTCAATAGTTTTAAGAATATTGGAGTCTTATTCCTAATATAGTTAAGGGTTTGGGTTGAATAAATTAGTAAATAATATTTAAACAATTTAACCACTAATTTGTATAGTTTATTTTTATTATTAACCTTTCTATAAATAGCAATAAATATGGAGAAAATAAGAATTAGCTTAAAATGAATTGAAATGGTTGTTATAGGTTCTAATATTAGTTATTCAAAATTGGGATAGTATTACAAATCATAATCTATATTTCATTTTGTGAAAGGATAGGACCAATGAAATATGACACCCTAGAGTTTGGTGTTATTTAACTCTTCTACCATTATTGTCCAAATTACTCACAAAGACCTAAGTTTTTTATGTCTATTCATTGTCCCTGTGTGAGCCTACCTAATCTCAACTATTAAAAGTCTACAAAACTCCTTGTATAGCTGAATTAATCTTCAAACCCTAAAATTCATAATACTTTGATAAAACTTGAGAAGGAATGGGTTTTAGTGTGTGTAAATTGCATTGAACATGTATCCACACCCCTTCTATGGGTATGGTACCTGCATTCCAATACTCTAAAGAGGGATCAAGCCATATGTAGTTCTCCCACTTAATATGCTTTGTACAATAGTGTAAAGTAGATGTAAAAATGACAAACTAGATGTGCTTGAGGTGTCTAGGGATTGGCAAGAGGATTTTGATGTGCTTAAAGCTGTATTGGATGGCTATATGCAAATAATAGGGAAGTTTGCCTTAGCGGTTTCACTTGTATTCTTGTTTACTTTGTAATATTTGCCAACCTCTTTCTAAATGAACTTTGAATGGGTTTTTATAGAGATATATTGGTCATTGATCAAATCTATTCGTGGTAGGCTGACAAGATGAAGGATAGGAACTAGAATGAAATAACTTTTGGAACTCAAAATTTAATTAGATAGGAACACTAAAATAGGACACCCTAGGCCTCGGTGCTATAGTCCAAGTTGGGTGTTCCTATCCTATAGGTGTGAGACCTAGGGGATATGATTAGACTAGGAAATACTACCTAGCTAAGGTGGAATGACTATTTGGAAAGTTCAAGATAACTAGGAATAAGTAAAAATGTGTCCAGAAGGGTTATGAGAGCATGAAAGAGGGACCTACAGGTTTGATGTCACAAGCCACACTCAAGATACTAATTTTGACATTTTATATAACTACATTTCTCCCCCCTTTATTATAATGATGTATTAAAGTAAAATACTAGGATAAAGGAAAATTAGAAAGTGTACCTAAACTTACTTGCAAGGGTGAAGCTCATGAAGTTGTGTGATCTTGGGTATGCATAGAGAGATAACATCATGAAGTGTAAATATGCAATATAAAATCAAGAGTAGATCAGTTCTTATTGGACATGTTATGTCTAAAGTAAAAATATACAAAAATTTGGGTTAAAAAGAGAGAAAGAGAAAGGAATGAATACACCTCACTAAGTACGTGAACCAATAAAAAATCTATTATGATGCTAAATAATGTTGAAATATGTTGGGTATATGTTGAATGATGTTGTAACAAGAATAATATTTTGAATGGATCTAAATGATCAATTCCCTGAGAGTGGCTCAAGATTGCAAAATATGGCCCTTTGGCTCTATCATTGCCCACTAAGTGAAGCTATGTGATCATTCATGTGTTAATCGATGTAAATACTATGTGTCTAATCCCTCTAAGTAGTTGGCTCAAGAATACAAAAGATAACTAGTCCTTTGGCTCCATCATTTCCCTATGAAGCAAAGCTATGAACTGATACTGGTATTAAATATGTGTCATATGAGATGGCTCTTAAATCCCATGAATGTCTTGTAATCTAAAAATGTGTCATGGATAGTTGAATGTGTGCTAGAAACTAGGCCACTCTTGGCCACTCAAAAAAGGTAAATTAGGCTTGTATGAAAGCAAATTTGAAATAGGGAAATAAGATTATGTGGAATCCACTCAAGAATGATTTCAACCAATTATAGATGGAATAAGTTATGTAATTGTTGAGAAAGCTTGGGTAATGCCATAAACTATAAATAAGAGAAAGCAAATGTACCACCCACTTTACCCCCAATCACTAATATTTATAACATGGATTCTAATCTAGAAGTTATATCAATTACCTAATCGAAAATTAGAAGCAAGAGCTAGCATGTCATGCATGATGCCCATATATATGTATTCTTTGAGAAAAACTATACTAAAACTATTGATTCTAAATTGAATTATTGTTAACAAAATTATAACTGTACTTACTTTTCTATCTATTTATATAAAATTTGGTTTTTTTCCTAATTAGATAAGAGCATTAAAATAGGACACCCTAATATTTGACATGGTATTCCAAACTTGGCACTCTTGTCTTATGTTAATTCTGAAGATTATTCTATAATTGTCAATGTCTATCTAGTTTGTCCTACCCAGTTTGAACTCTAGTTGTTATTGTAGGTGTTTTTAAAGCTTATTTTTAATCAATTAGAGGTTATGATCTCTATAACAAAAATCTTTGTTTATTTCTCCCTCTTTTAAGGGTAGGAATGAAGACCTTGTAATGACTATCCTTAGAATAAATATCCCTATAAGTATGTTATGCTATGAAAATACATGATATATCAATGATAATTGATAAGATATCTTAATATATAGTATGGTTTATATGAGATATTGTTAGATTAGTAGGGGTATGCCTAGATAAATATAATAATGTAATAGCATGTGTAATATAGTGAAATGGAACTAGAAGTTTGGTTAGCTATCAATTGTTAGTTGTCAAGGAGAGATGGAACATGATGTCCATCATGGCATCTAAGAAGGCAATATAATGCATGGTGTGGATCATGGCATTGTAAATAATTATAAATAAAACAAGCAAACAAGCATTCAATTCAAGAAGTAAGAAGCATAAAAAAGTAGCCAAGGGGTCAAGACAATAAGGGACAAGGGCACATGTCACTCAAATTGGAAAGTAATCATATAAGGCATGTTCAAATGCCATAACACATACAAATTAAACAAGCAAGTTTGGTAGAATGGCCTTAGGCATATTAATAAGTATAAGTAAAGGACATTGGAAAATGTCCTCAGGAAAACACCAGCCATAGAATAGGAATTAAGAAATATAATCACATATATCTATGCATAGAAATAAATTAAAGCATGTACATACTAGAAATAGAATCACATCTAACTAATAAAAGTAAGAAGTGAAAGAATGAAAGATGATTTAACAGTCTTAGAAATATTAGATTATTATTCCTAATTTAGTTAAGGGTTTAGAATAGGAAATTATTAAATAATATTACAATAATTAAGATAATGATTCGTATAATTTGATTGTAATTTAAACCTTTATAAAAATAGTAATAAATGAAGAGAAATGTAACTTAGCTTAAACAAGACTGAGATGACTAAGATAGAATATGGTATTGATTGTGTAAGACTGGGACACTATCACAAATCAGGATCTAGATTTCATTTGGAAAAAGTACAACGTCTATAAAAATAGGACACTTTGGGTTCTAGCACTATAGTCTAGGTCATCCCACTATTGTCTCAACTAGTCATAGAGATCTTAGTTTTTTGGGTTCTATCTACTATCCTTATATTAGTCAACTTGTGGAATTTAAAATATGATTGTCAATAAAGCTTCTTGTATAGATGATTTCATCTCCAATAGTAGGATTTCTTTGTGTTTTAAATTGAATGAAAAATATGGAGAAAGATGGTGGGTTAGTGTCTGTAATATTCACTAAACATGTATCCACACCCCTTGTGTGGGCATGCTACCTACATACCATTACTCTGAAGAGGGATCAAGCCATATGTAGTTCTCCCACTTGATGTACTTTTCTAAAATAGTGTAATGAAGATGTAAAAATGCTAAAATGGGTGTGTTTGAGGTGGTTAGGGACTGATGTGAGGATTTGAATCAACTTATGGTTGTATTAGTTAGTTGTATGCATAGAATAGGTAAAATTACCTTAGTGGTCTTATTTGTATTCTTTATTGATTTTGAAAATATTTTCTAACCCTTATAAAATATATATATTAGTCATGGGCTAAATGCAATCATGCTAGGTTGACACAATGAAGAAGAGGAATTGGTGGAAAATGGTCACTTGTGCTCAAAATGTGATAAAAAAAGAGTGTTGAAAAGAGGACACCCTAGGGTCCAATTATATACTCCAACTTTGGTGTTATTATCTCAATCATATAAGACCTATGAGGATGGAATAAGAAAGGAAAAAAGGTCCTGGCTAAGTTGAAATGAGGTCTTGAAAGCCAATAGATGATTGGGAATCAACTAAAAGATGCTTGGAAGGGTCATGAGAGCATGCAAGATGGACCTATGGATGGGTGTCATAAGCCACACTCAAGATATTAATTTTCACATTTTATATGATTATTTTTACCCCCACTTTATTTTAGTAATGTAATAAAATGAAATATTAGGATTGAAGGAAAAAAAGAAAGTGTACCTAAACATATGTACAAGGGTGAAGCCCATGAAGCTGTGTGGTGTTAGATGTGCATAGAGAGAGCACATCAGGAAGTATATATATGGAAGAGAAAAACAAAAACTATATTAGTTATTACTAGATATGTTATATATAAAATAATAATGTACAAAGCTAAGTAAGAGAGAGGAAGAGATAGGAACAAATATAGCTCACCAAGTACAGGAACCAATATAAAACCTCTTATGATGTTGAGTGATGTTAGATGTGCTAGATATGATGGGTATGTGTTATACCAAGAGTAATATCATGAATGGAGCTAAGTGCTAAATTACCTTAGAGTGGATCAAGAATGCAAAGGCTATCCCTTTGGTTCCATCCTCACCCACTAAGTGAAGCTATATGATCATGCATGTGTTAATTGATGTTTGGACTATGTGTTCAATCCTTCTGAGTAGGTGGATCAAGAATACAAAGGCTAGATAGACCTTTGACTCAATCATTACCCTATGAATTGAAGCTATACAATAATACTAATATAAATGTGTGTCATATGAGATGGCTCCCAAAGCCCTTGAATGTAATATAATCTGACAATGTGGTGTGGATAATTGAATGGGTGCTTGGAACTAGGCCACTTTTGGCCAACTTCGAAAAAATGGTGAAGATTAGGCTTGTATAAAATCCACTTTAAAACTAGGTAATAGGATTTTGTGGAAGCCACTTGGAAATGTGGAGGTTAGGCTTGTATGAAATCCACTCTAGAATGATGTTGACCCCTAGATATGGATTAAGGCACACAACTACTAAGAATGCCTAGGTAATATGTTAAACTTAGAAAGAAAAGAAGACCAATGTGCATGAACATTTCCCCCCATCACTAGTGTTTATAACATTGATTATGATTTAGAAGTTATACCAACTTCCCAATTTGAAACTAGAAGTGAGATCCATCATGTTGCACATGATGCCCACTATATCTAGATTCTCTAATAAAAACTATAATGAAACTACTAAATCTAAACTAGTCTATATGTGTAAAACTATAGTTGAGCTTAACTTTTTACCTATTTTTAGAAAATATGATTTTTTTAATATTTAAAAAGGAGCATAAAAAATAGAACACCATAGTGTTTGGTGTTATTATCCATGTTTGGTGCTATTGTCCTTCGCTAAAACTGGAGACTGTTTTAGAATTGTCAATGTTTTCTAGTTTGTTCTACTTGGTTTGACTTTTGATTGTTGTTTTGAGTGTTTTATAAACTAATTTTTTGATTGGTAGAAGCTCTGATCTCTATGACAAAACCCCTACTTTTTGCCTCCTCTTATGAGGGTAGGAATGAATACACTATAATGGTTTCCCTTAGGAGAAAGAGCCCTACAAGTGTGTTATACTACAAAATACATGATATAGTAATGATCACTGACAATATATTGCAAGATATAACATGGTTTGTTATTAGAGATTGTTAGATCAAATAGGAGTATGCCTAGATATATATAACAATGTAATAACATTGTAATGTATTTAATTGGAATTAGAAATGTTAGTTATTAGTTGTTTAGTTATTAGTTATTAGTTGTTAAAGAGGGATGGAGCATGATGTCCATCATGGCATCCAAGAAGAAAGATAATGCATGATGTAGATCATGGCATTTTAGATAGTTGAGAAACAAACAAGCAACAAGCATGCAAGGAAAGAAACAAGAAGCATGCAAGATTGGCCAAGGTGCCCAATAAACAATATACATGGGTACATGTCACTCAAACTAGATATCAGGCATAAAAGGCATGTTCAAATGCCACATACATATATAATTGAAAACAAGCGAGGTTGACATGAGGACCACAATCACATAGAATAGTAAAAGCAGAGGATAGTTGAAAATTTCCTAAGGCAAACACAAGAATAGAAGTAAAGGACATTTTTAAATGTCCTAAGGTACATATAAGAGACAAAATAGGAATTGAGAAATGCAATCACATCTATCTACATAAAGAAAGAAAAAATCACGTAATATTGGAAATACAATTGCATCTAATTATTCAAATCAAGAAGTGAAAGTATGAAAGACATATATTAGAATAGTAGGTATGTTCTAATAAATATACAAGCGTTATCTACTAGTGAGTGTCAATAAAGTAATCTATGTAAGCTAATAATTAATGTATGACAACATGATAACTAGAGTGTGTGGCGTAGGAATGGCATAACCTAGATGGTGTAATCATGTAAAAGATGCCCCTGATGGGTAGATGTATTGATTTATGTCTCAAATGTTGAAGTAGGATGCCCCCTCAATGGGTAGAGTGAAGCAATCAAGGATTTGGATGTCACTTCACACATAGAAAGAAGATCAAGTGAAGTATGGTAATATAGATAAAGTGATAAACAATAGCATAGAATAATAACATGTAAGTCCAGCATGGTAGTAGAAATGTAAATCATGGATAATGTATACAATTGAAATGTTTTTAAATTTTTTAATTATTTGAATGTTTTTGTATTTTTAAATGTTATATTGTTTTTGGTATTTTGACATATTTGAATGTTTTTGGATTTTTAATATAAGCTATGTACAATCAATCATAAGGAGACTATGTATGATAAATTGAGAAGATATGTAAAATAAAGACTAAGAAGAAATGATACTAACTGATGAGTCTCATGGGAGACTCCCTATCTTGGTGTCCTATATCAAGGAGATAGATTGTGCCTGATCATGAAGCATGATGGAAGGACTAAAATTATGGATCTAAGAGCTATTTATGTTGTAAATGATTTAGATTATCTATAGTGGAAACTGACTATGGGGTTTGCTTGTAACTCTAAGAAGTGGATGAAAATTTAGGGCTCTTTGGGACCCATCTGGTAGTAGGAGAAGCTCTTTAAACATGTGCTCTGTGTGTAGAGGTATGAGACCTCAATGTTACTACCCTGAGTGTGAACACTATAGCTAGAAGCTATCTAAAATTCTAAAATTGTGGTTGATCTATAAGAGGTCTCTATTGAAGTGTATAAAATCTCTATGATAGTAACAAAAACCTCAATTATTTCTAAATCTAAACTAGATGTAGAACTATAATAGGTAAAGAAATGGAAATTGGTGGTAGAACTAAAACTAGTGATTGTAAAATGGTAGATGGATCTAAAGTGGGGAGTGGTAGTTAATATGGAACACCTCTAATTATAAAAACCTGATTAACATGAATGAATTTCACACATCTATTAACTTAGAAGGTATTATTCAAAGTTTTTGAATCTATGGTCAACCAAGTAACATATCAAAAACTCCTACACTAGGAATAATGCTAAATGGTGTGGACATATGTGTTAGACCAACTTATAAAGGATGTACAATCTCATAAAATGAACTCTATATGTGCCCACTAAATCTAGTGATGACTATTTTTGTTATAGTATTATCCTACTCTAAATATCTTAAATGTTATAATAATGTCATAGTGCACATGTTCATGTTGGATACATTGTCTATGAGAACACTATGAATAAGATGATAATTAATGTAATATATAATAAAGAGTACAAGGTAATATAAATCATCCTCAACTATATCCTACTCTAAGAAGGATATAAAATTTGTAGCTAGAAGGCTGGAATTATATACACCAATCATGTTGCTCAAAGGGTGTAAGTCAACTAAAGGTGTTTGATATGTAACTAGTGGAGGATGTGCATGAAATGCATGATGAACACCTGATATATCCCTTATCTCTTGTTTAAAATTCTATTGAAAAGGATTTGAAAATATTTTTACTACTTTGTCTTATGTTGGCTTTTCCTAAGAAGGCTCAATTAAAGTGCCAAGATCAATAATGTTACCATCTATCAAGTCTTGTGTCTTGTGTTTCAAACTGATGCACCTGTTTGTTATGTGTCCTAGTGTCTTATGAAAATCACAAAATAAATTTTGATCATATCCCTATGGAAGATGATTTCTTGGAGCAACTTCCTGAATAGGGGGGAGAGATATGATATTACATCCCAAAAGCTATTGTAAAACTCTGGCTAGAAAAACTGGTAGATTGGTAAAAGTTCATCAAGGAGGTGATGATAAAACCACTTGTTGAAGGGGCTCTAAATCTGCATTAACTATTGGTTTATTTTGACTCTTGCTATCACTAAAATTTACTTTGTATGGGACATTGTTGTTACTCTTGTTTTTTGTTTCTAATATACTTGTGTGCTTAAGTTTAACCATTGCAATGAGTTTGAATTTTCTTTCCTTTACCATGTGAAATAATTTAGTGAAGGAAGAGAACATTTTAAACATTATTGGTTCATGCAAATATGGTAGAAGACTTTATTTGAAGAGATCTTGTAACTCTTGATTGACCATGGGGTTAGTCATCTTAGTCAGGATAGTCTTATATCGAGAAACATAATCTATGAGATACTCATTTGAACTTTGTTTCTATTGTAAAAATTAGGCATATGAAACCTTATCACCAATTTTAATGCTAAAATGAGCTAGGGACATGCCAACTAAATGATTGAATGCATTGACCAATTAATTTAGTATACTATAGAATTATTATAAAGTATAATCATTTAGACTCTATATAAATATCTTGGTTAGTATCCAGTCATTTGGCACATAGTCAAAGCATGCTATGTGAAAATCTCTCAAATGTATCTCTAAATCACCCTTTCCGTCATATAGAGTGAGCTTGGGTTAGATAAAACCTTGTGGCAAGGGTGTTGAATCAATATGATGTGCTAATGGTGTATGAAGTAGAGTAAAAGAATCCAAGGCCTGTGTAGGTATAGAAGCACCTTTCTCAAGATGTAGAACCTTAGATTGAAGAGATTTTATCTCTTGCATAAGGGTAGCCACATTAGGAGACAAAGATTTACTACTTTTAGATGGTGGTGGCATAGAGGCCAATTAGGCTACTATAAGGGGTTATTAAGACATGGTTACCTCCGTAGTATCATGTGCAACTAGTTACTTTTTGGTTTAAGAAGATTGAATATTGTTCACTTTCTATTATTCTTTTTTTAGTATTTTGAGTATGTCATCTTGAATATTAGGGTGTTTAGTTAAAAGTTATTGGAGTTACCTTTTATCAGTTTCATCAAAACTAGTGTATTGGACCATTGTTAAGGTAGGAAAGCAATTTGAAAATTGATTGAATTTTCGTTAATAATTTTTAATAAGCAAGGTGTTATAGAAAGAAAGTACTAAATATAGGATATGTAAAGTCATAAAAAAACTAGAATGTGCATAAAAAAGATACGAAGCTCACAAATATTTAAGACAATACATCAAAAGCAATGGGACCTAGTATATGTAGTTAGGGTTTGGAAAATGATTATTTTGAAAATTTACTAAGGGTTTTAAAAATTAAAGTGAATTTTTTATTTAAATATGTAGGTAAAAAAATTAGAAAATTATTGGAAAATTCTTGATTTGAAAGGACCTAATGTATGAAACTAAGGTTTGGGAGATTTTTTTTTAATAAATTACTATGGAATTTTAAAATTTAAATTGAATTTATGATTTAATTATGCAAATAAAAAATCCAAAAATTATTGGAAAAAATAAGGAATTTACCCTAGGGTTTCTAGGGTTTTTATACACAAACAAAGTAAGGTTTACCAAATGATTTAAATGTTTTTGGAATATTGGAGTATTATTACTAATTTAGTTAAAGGTCTAGAATAAGAAATTAATAAATAATATTTCAATAATTAAGCTACTGACTTGTATAATTTGATTATAATTTAAACCTTTTTTAAAATAGTAACAAATGAGTCGAAATGTAACTTAGTTTAAATAGGTTGAGATGGTTGAGATGAAAGGTAGTACTGGCTATGCAAGACTAATACACTGTCACAAATCAAGATCTATCTTTTATTTTATGATAGGATAAGAGCACTAAAAATAGGACACTTTGAATTTTAGTGATATAGTCAAGGTCTTACCATTATGTCTAAACTAGTCATAGAGATATGAGTTTTTTGGGTTTTGTCTATTATCCCCATATTTGTCCTCCTATAATATTTCAAGTCTTAACTATCAATGAATCTCCTTTTAGATATCATTTAATCTCTAACCCTAAGTCTTCCTTATGCTTGTTTAAAAAATTTGAGAAAGAGGGGCGATTAGTGTGTGTAATATGAACTGAACGTGTATCCATACCCCTTATGTGGGCATGCTACCTACATACCAATACTCCAAAGAGGGATCAATAAATATGTAGTTATCCCACTTTATGTGCTTTTTTTCAATAGTGTAATGAAGATTCAAAAAAGCTAAATTTGGTGTGTTTGAGGTGGCTAGGGACTGGTGTTAGGATTTGAATGAGTTTGTGGCTATATTGGTTAGTTGTATGTAGATAATAAATAAAATTACCTTAGTGGTCTTTCTTGTATTTTTGCTTATTTTTAAAAATAATTAGTAACCCTTCCAAATGAACTTTGAATGGGATTTTATAGAGATATATTGTTCATGGGTTAATTACAATCTTACTGGGTTGAGACAATGAAGAAGTGGAATTAGAGAAAAATGGTCATTTGGGCTCAAAATATGATTTGATAGGAGCACTAAAAAGGGGACACCCTAGGGTCTAGTTATATAGTCTATCTTGGGTGATATTATCCTAAGGGTATGGGACCTGAGGGGATGGAATAAATATGGAAAAAGGGTCCTAGCTAAGCTACAATGATGCCTTGAAAGCCTATGAATGATTAGGAATCAGTGAAAAGATGCTTGGAAGGGTCATGAGAGCCTACAAGATGGACCTATGTATTGGGTGTTATAAGTCACACTCAAGCTACTAATTTTCACATTTTATATGACTACACAAGACATGTAGTACAAGACTAGGTATATGCTAAGAAATACATAAGTGTTATATACTAGTGAGTATCAATAGAGTAATCTGTGTAAGATATTTAATAATATACATCATCATGATAACTAAAGTGTGTGGTGTAAGAATGACGTAACCTAGATGGTGTAGTCATGTAGAAGATGCCCCTAATGAGTATGTGTATTGATATGTGTCTCAAATGTAAGAAGTAAGATGTTCCTTCAATGGGTAGAGTGAAGCAATCAAGGATATAGAAGTCACTGCACACACTCAAAGAAGATCAATTGAAGCATGGTAATGTATATAAATTGACACACAATAGCATAGAATATCAAAATCTAAGTTTAGCATGGTAGTAGAAATGTAAATCATGGATAATGCATATAATTGAAATGTTTTTGGTATTTTGAGTTATTTAAATGTGTTTGGATTTTTGGAATATTTGAATGTTTTTAAATTTTTAGAATAAGCTATATATAAGCAATCATAAAAAAATTATGTAAAAGTAATTGAAAATAAGCTATGTACAAATAATTGAAAATAAGAAACACTAACCAATGAGTCTCATGAAAGACTCCCTATCATGGTGTCTTATATTTAGGATAGGTATCATGTGTGATTGTGAAGCATGATGGAGGGGCCAAGACTGTAACTATAAAATTTGTATATACTATAAATGATCTAAAATATCTATAATGAAAACCAATTATGGGGTCCCCCTATAACTCTAAGAAGTAGATGTAATTATAGGGCTCTTAAGGACCCATCTGGTAGTAAGAGAAGCTATTTAAACATGTATTATATCTGTAGAGGCATGAGACCTCAATGATACTACCCTAGGTGTGAACACTATAACTAGAAATTGTCTAGAATCTTGAAATTGTGGTTGCTCTAAAAGTGGCCTCTATGAAATTATATGAACTCTCTATGCTGGTGATGGAGGCCTCTACTATATCTAAAGCTAAACTAGAGGAATAACTGTAACTAGTGGAGAAACTAAAAATGCTGATTGTAAAGTAGTAGATGGCTCTAAAGTGGGGAGTGGTAACTAATATGGAACTCCACCAATTATAGAAACTTTATTAACATGAATGAATTTCATGCATCTATGAACTATAGAAGGTATTATTTAAAGTTTTTTAATCCATGATCAACCAAGTAACATATCAGAAACTGCTACACTGGGAATAATACTAAATAGTGTGACCATATGTTTTGGACCAACTTATAGAGGAAATATAATCTCACCCAATGAACTCTGTATGTGAAGATCGAATCTATTGATAATTGTGTCCATTAAGGTAATATCCTACTTTAAATATGCCAAATGTAGTAATAATGTCATAGTGCACATATTCACAATGAATTCATTATCTATGAGATCACTATGAATAGGATGATTATGAATGTAAGCTTTGATAAAGATTATATGATAAACTAAATCATCCTCAACTATCTCCTACTTTGAGAAGGATATCAAATGTCTAGTTGGAACTCTAGCATTGTACACACTAATCATGTTACTCAAGGGATGTGACTCAATTAAAAATGCCTTGTATGTAGCTGGTGGTACATGTGCATGATATGCATGGTGAACACCTAATGTGTCCTTTGTCTATTATTTAGAATGTTGTGAAAAAGGGTCTGAGAAAAATTTTAAAGCCTTGTCTTGTGCTTGCTTTGCCTATGGAGGCTCAACTAGAGTACCAAGATCAATAATATTGCCATCTATCAAGTCTTGTATCTTGTGTTTCAAATTGATAGATCTATTTGTTATGTAACTTGGTGCTTTGTGAAATTCACAAAATTCATTTTGATCATATCCCTATGGAAGAGGTTTTTCTAGATCAACTTCCGAAATAAGAAGGAGATATATGATACTACATTCCAAAATTTATTATACAACTCTAGCTAGAGAAATTGGTAGATTGGTAAAGGTTCATCAAGAAGTTGCTGATAAAACCACTCACTAAGGGGGATCTAAAGCCACATTGACTATAGGTTGATTGTAACTTTTGTTATCATTGACCTTGACTTTATATGGGACTTTATTGTTACTCTTGTCTATTCTTTATGATATACTTGTGTACTTGAGTTTGCTCATTGAAATTAATTTGAATTCCCTTTATTTTAATGTGTGACATAACTCAGTGAAGGAAGAAAATTTTTTAAACATTATTTATTTATGCAAATATAGTAAAAGACTATATGTGAAGATATTTTATAACTCTTGATCAGCCATGGGTCTAGTCATCTCAGCCAAGATAGTCTTGTATCAAAGAACATAATCTATGAGATGTTCATTTAACCTTTGTTTCTATTTTGAAACATGGGCATAAGAAACCTTATCACCAATGTTAATGTTTAAATTAGCTAATAACATGTCGACTAGAGGATTGAATGCATTGATCGATTGATTTGATAGACTATATAACCATTGTAAAACATAATCCTTTAGACTCTATGGAAATATCTTTGTTAGTAGCTAATCATCTCACACATAGTCTAAAGATGCTACATGAAAAGATATCAAATGTGTCTCTATATCACCATTTCCATCATATAGAGTGAGATTGGGTTCAACAAAACTTGATGACAAGGGTGTAGAAGCAATATGACATACTAATGGTGTATGTTGTAGGGAAAAAGAATCTAAAGCTTGTGTTTGTCTATAAGCACCTTGATTCAGATGTATCAATTTATATTAAAGAGATTTTATCTCTTACACAAGGGTTACCACATCAGGAGACAATGATGTACTAGCCATAACTGGTGGTGCCTCATAGGAAGGTTGGGCTACTATAGGGGGTTGTTGAGACATAGTTGCCCCCATAATGTCATTTGCAATTGGTTTCTCTATGGTTTGAGAGGATTGAACATTTATTTATTTATTAGTATTTAAATCATATCATATTGCATGTCAAGGTATTTAGTTCAGATTTTTTCAAGTTCCCTTTTATCAGTTTCATCAAAACTGATGTATTGTGACGTTTTTAAAGTAGGAAAAACAATGAAAATTGATTGAATTTTTTGTAACAATTTGTCATAAGAAATATTATATGGAAGGAAAGTACTGAATATAATAAATAAAAAGTCCTAAAGACAATAAACTATAAAATGCATATAAAGGATATGAAGCTCACAAACATGTAAGGTGATACCTTAAAAGTAATGGAACTTAGTATATGCAACTAGGTTTCTGAAAAATGATATTTTTTTAAATTGCTATGAATTTTTAAAAATTAATGTGAATTTATAATTTAAATATGTAGGTAAAAAATCAAAAAAATATTGGAAATTTTTTGATTTAAATGGAACTAATATATACAATTAGGGTTTTGAATATATATATATATATATATATATATATATATATATATATATATATAATAAAATTACTCAGAAATTTTAAAAATTAATATGAATTTTTTATTTAAATATGCAAGTAAATAAAAAAATATTGGAATTTTTTTGATTTAAATGGACCTAATATATGCAACTAAGGTTTCAAAGAAAATGATTTTTTTTTAAAAAAAAAATTGCAATGGAATTGTAAAAATTAGTGTGAGTTTTTGATTTAAATATGTAGGTAAAAAAATTTTAAAAAATATATATTGAAAAAATTAGGAAGGAATTGTCCCTAGGGTTTCTAGGGTTTTTATGTGCAAACGAAGTAAGTCAAGTTCACTAAATGATTTAACAATTTTGGTAATATTAGAGTCTTATTTCTAATTTAGTTAAGGTTATAGGTTGAATAAATTATTAAATAATATTAAAATAAATTAACCAATGATTTGTATAATATATTTATATTTCTAACCTTTCTATAAATAGCAATAAATATAGAGAAACTAAGACTTAACTTAAAATGAATTGAAATGGATATTGTAGGGTTTGATATTAATTATACATGACTCAAACAGTGTCAAAGATAAAGATCTAGATTTCATTTTATGAAAAGATAGGACCACAAAAATAGGATATCTTAGAGTCCAATGTTTTTGTCCTCTTTTGTCATTGTTGTCCAAACTACTCACAAAGACCTAAGATGTCTTTTTTTATTCATTGTCCCTATGTGAGGCTGTCTATAAAATATCAACTATTTAAATTCTATAACACTCCTTGTAGAGATGATTTAATATTAAAAACTTAGACATCATTGAGATTTGATAAAACTTGAAAAATAAGGGGGTTTAGTGTGTGTAAGATGCATTTAACGTGTATACATACCCATTATGTGGGCACGTTGCCTACATACCAATACTTTGAAGAGGGATCAAGCCATATGTAGTTCTCCCACTTAATGTGTTTTATGCAATAGTGTAATGTAGATGCAAAAATTATAAACTGGATCTACTTGAGGTGGGTAGGGATTCGTGTGAGGATTTGGATATGCTTGAAGTTATATTAGATGGTTGTATACAGAGAATAGGGTAATTTTACTTAGTAGTTTTGCTTATATTCTTGTTTGCTTTGTAAAATTTGCCAACCTCCTTATAAATGAACTTTGAATAGGCTTTTATAGAGATATATTGGTCATGGGTTGAATGTATTTGTGTTAGGCCAACAAGATGAAGGATAAGAACCAAAAGGAAATAACCATTGGAGCTCAAAATGCAATTAGACAAGAGCACTAAAATAGGACACCCTAGGGTCCAGTATTATATTCCAAGTTGGGCACTCTTATCATACACATGTGGGACTTGAGGAGATAGGATTGGCCTAGGAAACGCTACTTGGATGAGGTAGAATGACTGTTTATAAAGCTCAAGATGATTGGGAATAAGCAAAAAAGTGTCTAAAAGGGTCATGAGATCATGCAAGAGGGACCTATGGGTTGGGTGTCCCAAGCCACACTCAAGCTACCAATTTTGACATTTTATATGACTATAAAATCATATCTAATGTACAAAATATTTTTTAGTGGTTACCTAGAAATAAATTCATATTTTTACACAATATTTTCATAAATTTCACTCAGATTTGGGGCATCATGTGTGGCATGTGTTTAATAATATTACATAGGTTTTTTACTCATTCATCAAAATCAATATAATCAGATATCATATTAGCAGCATGTGTGTGGCACATGGTCACTTTAGTTATTGTTTTTTCACCATTTTATACATAAGGAATGGAAATTCATGTCATTCTCAATGTTTTATACACTAGACTCAATTCATATCATTTTTCACCAAATACTTCACTATTTTTACACCAAAATGAATCTTATTCCATATGTAGTAGTTTGTTTAGATTTTTACACTAGTTTTACACCAAAATGAGCTATTAGAATTCATATAAGGATTCCAAGATATGGTAATACCTTGAATTTTGTGATGATGAATTCAAGTGTATATTTTTTTTTTAATTACAAATTGTATTACCAATGAGTAAAACTAAATGAACTATTAGAATTCATATAAGGATTCCAAGATACAGTACTACCTTGAATTTTTTGATGATGAATTTAAGTGTACATTTTGTTTTTAATTACAAATTATATTACATAGGGTTTTTACTCATTCATCAAAATTAATATAATCAACTATCATATTAACACCATGTGTGTGGCACATGGTCACTTTTTATCTTGTTTTTTCACCATTTTATACATAAGGAATGGAAATTCATGTAATTATCTATGTTTTATACACTAGACTCAGTTCATATCAATTTTCACCAAATATTTCACTAGTTTTGCACCAAAATGAATCTTATTCCATATGTAGCAGTTTGTTTAGATTTTTACACTATTTTTACTCTAAAATGAACTATTAGAATTCATATAAGGAGTCTAAGAGGTGGTACTACCTTGAATTTTATGATGATGAATTTAGGTGCACATCTTTTTTTAATTAGAAATTTTATTTCCAATTAGTATTGGGGAATGCATAAGCTAATATAAGAGTTTTAATGAAGAAATACCTAGGGGTTATACTCTCTATAATCTCTAGTTTTACACCAAAAAATATAATGGTTTGTGTACATTAAAAGTTATTTTTGTTCCTTGTTATTTGAACTATACATTCCTTGTATTTAATTTTATATTTTCATCCTAATTAAGGATTTATTTATAAATGTTTCATTTAGGTTACCATGAAGCACATTACAATGTGTGATCAATATCTTAGCCTATTTAACATAGGTATGCTTAGGTATAAATTTTTTCCTTTTACTCTATTACTTTCACTATGCTACATTACTAGAATAAAAGGGAAGATAAATATAGTCACTAAAATTAAAATTTAATGATAAAAAAATGCACTTATTACCACCTAATTTAATCTTTTAGGACTTATCTCAATACAAATTATGTGCTGTTAAAGGGTTAAGTATGTTTCTAATCTAGAATGAAAAGTGGAAATGATTGATTTGATTAAACTTTCCAAAAATATAAATAAGAAAAGAAAAGGTACTTATCTAAAAATAAATAAATTTTTATGTAGATAAGGAAACTATAACACACTAGAAAGATAGGTAGCCACAATTTATATTTTGACTGTTTATTGTAATTTGCCCTTGAACTATAGAACCCATATTAGGATAGTAATGCCATTTGGCACTAGTATCAAGTTATTTCACTAATTTCCTTCTTGTAGGGACCATTTAAAAATTTTAGGGAAGTTTTGGAGGTCCTTTAGGTGGTTATATGTCATTTGAGGGCTTGCCTATGTCACCATTTTGGTTCAATATCTTCTAAAACCCTAATTAAAACCTGTACACATGAACCAATAACTAGATCAAATGTAAAAATGAAAGGATAAATTGAGTTGTGAGATGTTACAATAACATGGAGTAGAAATCCTATTATCATGACTAGTACTTACATTAACTTCAATGTTATGGGTCTCAGATCACATGTAGTTCTCCCTTAGGGAATGCGCACCATCTAATTTCATGGAATGTTAGAATGAATTTCACCTAAGCCCTTGTTTGATCAAGCATGCAATGCTTAGATGTGATGACTGAGTAGTATGTAGAGTATTGAATTGTAATATTGATTGATTTTATGTAATTATGTGATAAAATAATAAGTGCTAGATGTAAAATGCCTTGTGAGGCTCTTTATATAGAAGTAAATTTGATTTGAATATAAGACCTTATTCATTGGTTAAAAATTTGTAAATGAGGGATAAAAAACATAATATAAGGCTCACAAAAGGGTTAGGACTCAAACATAGAAGAAAAGGCTTATCAAAAACTATAGCCATAAATGGACATTATATCTATATGGTATTATTATCTTGAAAGTGGTGCTAATGTCCTAAGGCTTAAAACATAGCTTAAACTAATAAAGATAGTCTAGGGCCCCATGTCATTACAAAAATGTGACTTATGACTACTAAAGGTGTCATAAATAAGGAAAATATGACATAATAAAGATCAAAAGACTCAAAATGACCACATGAACAAAGACTATAATCATCACTAAGACCTTCTTGTGAAAAACAACAAAAGACATAGTACTTGTGGTTTCTTAACCAAACTAGGATGTTTACATTTCCCCCCTTTTATTCTAGTAATGTAATGAAATGAAAGTACTAGAGTAAAAGAAAAAGAGGAACACATTCCTGTACTTAACTATATGAATGTGATCTAGATTTGTCCCACTTTTTGGCCAAAGAAGTGGACTAGAGTTGGAGTGAAATGTCCATAAGAAACCCATGGTATGGATGCCCCTATACTAGATATGAATGGTTCAATGAATCATGAGGGATGGAAACCCCTATTTTTCCCCCAGCCTAATGTCTATATTGAATCTAAGTATGTAAACTAAATGTATGGAGAGACAAGGATTGCTTTCCCCCACACTAATATCTAAACTAAATCTAAGTATGCAAACTAAATGTGTGGAGAAATAAGGGTTAATTTCCCCACTCTGATATCCAGACTAAATTTGAGTATCTAAATTGGGTTTGGTGGAATTTTATGGATCAACTATTGGAGATGGTCATGTGACCCAAAATGGTGAAATAATGGTGATGATACTATGTGTAACCTGATAATCTAAAAATGGGGATCAAGGATGTGTGTTTTGCATCATGCCTCATAATCTTGATATCTAAGTAATGTAGTTGTGTATCTAAATATCTAAGTAGACTATTATATCTAAGTCAAAACTATATGTGTGTAATTGTTTCTATGTATACTATATATCTATGTGAATCTATGAATTTGAAAACCTATATATTTGATAACCTATGAATTTGTATGTTTGAATATTTGTGTAAACCTATGTGTCTATATAATTAACTATCTGAGTAAACCATATGTATGTGTGAACCTATGAATCTAAATATTTTAATATTTGTGTAGACCTATGTGTTTGTATATCTTAATATCTCTATATACTTGTTTGTTTGTATATTTGAATATCAGTGTAGACTTTTGTGTTGATATATCTAAATATCTATGTAAACCTATATATTTGTGTGAACCTTTGAATCCAAATATACTGGTATATTTGAATAACATATCTAAGTAGATTGTATATTTGTGTACACTTGTATATCTAAATTTTTATGAATCTATTGTTGACTACTTTCTACCCTCAAGCCTAAAAAAGGGTCAACCTAAGCCCTATGATCCTATTAGCCTAGATACAAATATTTTTCCTAGGTGAATTATACCACTATCTTAGACTATTTAGTAACCTCTTTCCTTCAAAACTAGCCTCTTTTGAGTCCTGACTTGATGATGTAGTGCAGTATCTTGGAAGGTTTTGGTGTAGTATTTGGAGCTATATAGAGTCCTAATGCATTGGATGATCCAATGGTGGAAAGAGAAGATGAAATTCATGGCCATAAATCATGCTCCTTTCCTTATTTGTAAACTTATAGCAAAGGTTAAGGTATTTTTTGGGATTTTAAGGTAAATTCCTAGAGTGGGTCTTGAGCTGCAAGTGAAGGATCTTGCTGGTTTCCAATGTGTTTGAGCATTCATGGGTAGAAAGGAGTTTTATACAAAGTGTCAAAGATTATAATGGGGTGTTTCATCTTGATTTATCTTCTACCAAACCAAATGTTATTATCATAGGTCTAAAATCAACCCTCTATGCTTGTCATAGTGTTTTAATGACTCAAGATGTAGTAGTTTTAGAGGTGCCTCCCCACTTTGCTCTATGCTTATCTAGAGACTTCATATCCAAAATTAGGGGTTACCTAGTATAATATTAGTCCTATATGGATTTTAATAAAAGGTATGGGATGAATGTTTCTATCAAGGATGAACCTATTACCAAGTTTCACATTGAGACTTATGGGCCAAGTATCCCAAATATTAATAATACTATTCTAGATGAAGAAGACTACCTTGTAAGTCAAAAACTAAGCACTCATTTTGAGGGGATACTTGATATATTATTAGATAAGTTATGGAGTTAAAATCATATAATTTACCCTTTGGGATGTGTTTAATAAATATACATGGGATTTTATTTCATGCATGAAGATAATGAGTTCTTGTCATCCCTTACTATGCCACAGGAGGATACTAGTTAATTATGGAAGATGGTCATTGATGGATGAAGGAGAAAGCATGGATTATGGGAAGGTGTAATGATAATATCTACCTCTAATGACAAATACTTTTCATCATATACATTATAGTTTAGTTTTCCTTGCAATGCTACTAAGTATGAGGGCCTCATCCATGTTCTTTAGTGGGCTAGTAAGAGGGGGATAAAGTAAATATAAGTGTACAGGGATAGTAAGATGATAATACATTAAGTGAGAGGTAAAAACACATCCAATAAACCCTTAATGAATTCCTAACAACATATATGAAGGGACCTACTTGAGGACATTAAAGCCTTCAGTATCCAAAAAGTAATAACAACATGATAATAGGTTGGTAGTGGTATGGGCTTAGTTTGACATTTAAAATGATTTTAAGGAGCTTAAAATACAGCCACATGTCAAAATGTTTATTATACCATCATTTTTAGATAATTAAGCTCACTAAAATGTCTTTGATAGTGAAAATAAGATTGCTCATTTCCTATAATAAGAGGCAAAATTATCCTCAATAAACCAAACTAGACTTTAGTAGCAATATGAGGACAAGATTGTTCAACTAAAGTCAAATAAAATTCCTAAAGGGATGGTCACCCTTGAGGGTCTTTTTCATGAAGGATATCACATGAGGAAGGATAATGTAGTTATATCTAATGATGAATAAAACTATGAGAGTCCTCATCTTCAAAGATAAGCTTCTCAAGCTTGGAAAGGTGAGCAATGATATAGAAAAACATGCATTTATTGAGATTTATAAGGAATAATTTGATATATTTTTTTGTGAGTATAATGATCTAAGAGGTTTTGATCCCAAGCTAGCCTAACACACCATATATTTTAGGCCAATGCCAAACCTATTAGGAAGAAACAAATGCGAATCAACCCAAATATTAAAGAATTGATGAGAAAAGAGTTAACCAAATTGAGTGAGTCTAATATCATTTTCCCTATCAATCACTCCTCATGGGTGGCTAACCTAGTGTCTGTGAGAAATAATAATGGTGATATTTGGTTATGTGTGGACTTTAAAGAATTGAATAGGGTATATTTTAAATACCATTAACCCTTGCCATCCATGGAGCATGTTTCACTATGTTTTTGTATTATTTTATTTTGCTTTTAGAAAAAAAGTAAAACATTAAAGAAAGGGAAAGGTATAGATGAACCTAGATGTAGTTGCACATTCTATGATCCAGATAATGTGAAGATATCATCTTTATTCTAGGAGGAATAACTTAAAATAAGAATGAGACTAGAAATAGGATTGATTAGTAAGATTGGAGGTTGAATTACCTAGCAAGTGATAGATCTAATAAGTATAAGAATTAATTAGAAGGCTAACAATCCACATGTTTAACAAGTTAAGTTATTATAAATTATGATAAGAGATGATTGCATAAATTTATGAAAATTACTTAATAATATTGTAGTAAATTCTTTGTAATATAAATGAATGATTTTAACAAAATGACATTAACTTGTTCAAAATAAATAATAAAGTGCTAAAACATGATTCAAAAAATTACTTATGACTCTATGTTGTGATAGTGGTCAAAAAAAAGATTTTGGGTTAGGTTTGATGGGTTAACTTTCTATTTTTAGGAAAATTTATTACATAGATATCAGTTCTAGTCACTATATAATTGATATTAGTTAAGAGTAACCAATGCTAATTAAGGGTAACTGATGTTGGTCACTATGTTTATAGCTCTAGTTTTGGACAAAAATGGACTTTGGGTTGGTTGTAGAGGGGTTTTACAGGTTGTTTGGGGGTTGGTCAATGGTCATGAAGATAGAATGAAGTAGAAAAGATATCAAACATATGGATTTTACACTTAAATGATTGGAAATAATCAATGTGTATTTGGTTAAAAAGGGGAGTGTTTGTAGTTGTAAAACTCAAACACAAAAGAGAGTGTGGGGAGAGACTAAAAGGGAGTGAAAGTAATAAACTACCAAAAATAAATACTAAACTAATAATAAGTACATGATACTTATTTGTTATGGATTTTTTGGCCTAGATATGTCATGACATTGAGTGTAAGCTAATTACAAGCCTAGAATAAAATGGGTAGAGTAACAATGCTTAATTCCTCTATATTGAGGTGATGAAGCACTCCCTAATCTCTAGACTAGTTCTCTTGTTCATTGGAAAGCTCAGATTCACACAAGATTTCTAGTTCTTGCTCAAATAATTCAACCTCTTGATCAAAGGTCTTGGGTTAACCTTAAGTAACTGACATCAATCCTAGTCAACTGGTGTTTATCAAGGGATGACCGATGTCGATAAAGGTGAAAATGGTCTAAATTGCCAAAAATAGTGTTTTTTCACTTAATATTGGTAGTTAAGACCTTTGGAAGTGGTCCAAGATTATATAGGTATAAATGGCATGTGGGAAGAAATGGTCTAGGAGGTTAGGACCTTAAATGCTAAGGTATGTGTTTCTATCTAGTTTTTTATTTTTCTTAAGTGTGAAATGAAAAAACTAGTTAATAACGATGTGGAAGAATACATGTTGAATGTTTGCATGTTTAATATAAGTGATTATGGAGAGCTCATATTTGGCTCAATAAGATGACTTGTAAATAAGAAAATACTAAAATAAACTTATTTTTAATACAAGTATATGGGTGGATTGCCTAGCATGAGCTATATCATAGAAGTGAAAGCTTTCTAGGAGGCTATCAATCCACCTTATTTTAAAAAATTAAGTGGAAATGATAAAATAAATATATTTTCCTTAAATGACTATAAAAATGAAATAAAATACAAAAAATGATAGCAAATTTATTGAGAAACTTATATGCTTTGCTAAGTTAACCAAAATGAAGAAACTAGTTTGATTATACTAATGTTGAAAATTGGTTAAGGCAAGGTTGTGGTTTTGGGTTTATTAATTTGATGAGGGTCAAAATAATGGTTTGGTTAGGGTTTATATAGATAATAAAATTATAGGGATGGATGGTTGAAAATATAAAATAACAAGTAACGAAGGTAGAAAAAGGATGAGGGGGCAAAAAGTGTGAAGGTGGCAAAGGTGCAAAGAGGTCAAAGGAGGTAAATGGAATTACAATGGAAAAGGTGGTAAAGGAAATAGAGGTCAAGGTAATGAAAGGAAATAATTAATTAAATTACTGAAATAAAAATAAATAAATAAGGTTACCTTGAGGCTTGTTGATGTGGTTGATGTTGTTGATCATGTAATGAAGGAATCATATAGCAATTTCATCAAAGCTTCGTTGCTTTGAATTCTTTTCCTCCAAGATGTGGATGACCTCCAAAATTATGACCTCATTAAAAGACTTAAAACAAGATGTTAATAACCAAATACTAAATTTTAAGTTAACCTCGAGTGAAGGAGAGGGGGGTATTTATAGCATTTCTTGTCAATAAGCATGCCAAAAGAGGGAATAGTAGAAGTATGGCACCAATCTCCATGTGGTGCATGAATGACTCAAAAGATGAGGGTGTTGGGATTCCAACCTTGATCATGGGTATTCAATTTGGGTTTGTGTGAGTCTAATTTTCAATGGGAATCATGCACATGGGTTTAAATGAGGCCAAGACACTTTTTACCATCCTTTCTTGTCTTCATCCAAGCACTTAAAGAGATGCCCCACAAAATGTGGCACAATTCTCAATGTGGGTACATGAATGAGTAAAAATATGAGGGTTTTTGGATTCCCACCTTGATGATGAGTCTCCCATTTTGGTTCGTGTGTCTCCCACCTTGCATATGAGTCCATTATTGAATGGGAATCATGCACATGGGCATAAATGAGGATAAAAGACTTTTCACTACCCTTTCTTATCTTCATCCAAGCACTTAAAGAGATGCCCACAAATTGTGGCACCATTTTTCATATGGGTGCATGAATGAGTCAAAATATGAGGGTAGTGGGATTCCCACCTTCATTGTGGGTCTCCCATTTGGGATAAAAGTTCAAAAATGGGTGGATATAATGCTCTTTATCTTTTCCAAAGCACTAAAGAGGTGGGTATCACATTTTTAAGGTCAATTTAATTTTTTAAGATAAAATACATGTTGAATGATGGCACCTTAAGGGTAAATTCACCATATTTTAAAGGGGGACCTTGTGATGCTTAAATGAGGCCATTAAGCACCTTAGGAAAGGGTCCTAGGTGGGGTATGATATCCCACATCAAGCCACCTCACTTTTAAGCCATGTCACTTGCCAATCACCTCCCAAATCACCTTCCATGTCACTTTTCATGTCACTTTATAACATGTCATGTCATCATAAATAGTGATAGTGGGTCCCATAATAAATAGTGATAGTGAATAGTACTTTCAAATAGTATTATGTGAATAGGATAATAGTGATTTGGTTAGGTTAAGAGGGGTTGGTTAAGGGTTAATAAGGTTTATTAGGTCTTCATGGAGTCTTGAGGGATTTAGTCATCAAAAATTGTAAGTGTGCAGTCTTTTAGTGTCTATATTTTCCCCTTTTCATTATGCAACTTTGAATTAACAAGCTACAAAACAAAAATGAATCACTTGGTCAAAGGCTAGGGTGAATTAATATGGGAGGAGGTGTTCCTCTCAAATTGAGAGTTGATGAGGAAACGCTGAATCAGGTGTTAGTTTGATAAGCAGTTGTGAAATGCCAATGGGTTCACAAAATGTGACTAAGTATGATAATCAAGATTACACAAAGAATAAAACTTCCAATGTTAATAAAATTAAGGTCAGTTCTAGATGGACATATGATAGGGTAACTGGTCCATAATGTTAGTCATAGTTGATTAGATTAAGCCTATAAAGTTATTTAAATAAGGTCATTATTGTACATAGGTATCCAAGGTAAGGTCATCAAAAAACATGTGAAGAGGTAGGGTCAAAAATGGCCAATGTCAAGGAAGACATAGGAAAGTGGATTGGTTGGTTGGAATGGGGTGGCCAAATGGACTCCATATGCACTAAGAAAGTGGATATTGCCTGCATATTTCTATGGACATAATGTCTAGAATAAACTTTAAGCCTAATGTAATTATTCTAAGGTGGGGAGTGTTGGTAACTTGGTTTCCCCAATTTGATGTATCATATAGTTACATCTAGTCGAAGGATGTTGGAGAAAGAGAAGTGCCAAAGGGTAGAAAATATGGATACCAAATAGTTGTTTGATTGGTTTGGTAGAAACAGTGGATGAGATTACCTAGGATGTAATTAGATGATTGATTCAACTATGAAAAAGGAACATACAATCATGGATAAGTAGGTTCAGGCATGAAATTTCTATGACCATTTTTAAAAATGGATAAATATGCTTTACTAGGCTTTATAAAATTTGACACTGCTCAAAATACCATGGTGACCCAATAGGTTTATTCATCACCATCCAAATAAGCTGACATTGTGTACACTCCAAAAAAATGTCATTACTCGGATATGGAAGGGTATTATTCAATAATTTAGGGAAGCAAAGTAGCAGACTGGGTAAATGAGAAGTGGTGAAGATTCAAACCCTTGACCCTTGACCTATTGGGGCCCCAAAATAAGTAAACATTGAGTTTTGAGAGAAGTTAGAGAAAGACTTTAAGGGGTTTTGGAATATGGAGTAAGGAGAATAATAATATCAATTAAATGAGGGAGTAGGTTGAAATAGGAAAGAAAATAAATGTTTAAATGGAAAATTGAGAGGGAAAATAGAAGAAAAATGTATCAAGATAGATGTATTTGGGAGTTAAAAAGGAAGGTGGGAGAAATAGGTCTAAAAGAAACCAAGGAAGAAAATATTTTGGTGGAAGAGGTGATTCCTAGAAAAGGTTACTGGGTGGAATGTGATTAAAGAGTAGGGATATTATAGTGCATATAAATATGTAGGCTGGGTAGGGAAAATCAAAGGAAATTATTGGTTGGGAGGTAGGTCGTGTGAGAGGGTATAGCTAACATCCATACATGGATACCTAAATTATTCCATTTTATTGTGTTTTTAGTTTTGATTCTAACATTTTTGAAGGTTGGAGTAAAAGGGGTTGAAAATAAGTCAAGCCAAAGGAGATGGGGAAGGAATATGCATCCTAATACCTGGTGGTTCCATGTTCATTTATGGGTTATATGAGCTTCTAGGCATGGTTGATTATGTTATAGAGTCATAGGATTGGTATATATCTCACAGTAAACCAAAATTGAATGGAAGACATTCATAGCCATAACATGTTATATGTTGTGTCATATAAGCTCAAAATGGGTAAAAGGTTTAAAAGGGAAAAAGGTGATACTTAGGGTGAAGGGAGTATATGGAGAGGTATAAAAAAGAGGATATAGGCTTAATATGCAAAGGCATTAAAGGAAGAAAGGGATGTAATTGAAGTAATAAACCTAACTAGATTTTATGCATTAAAGCAAGGTCATGGAGGACATGAGAAAGTAGATAAGGAGATGCATGTAGAAGTGGTTCAACTGGTGATTACAATCTAAAGAGGTGGAGATTGAATGAGATAAAATAAAGGGGATCCAACAAGGTATGAGTTGAAGATAGACTAGGATGTGGATGAAGTGATACATGAAGAAAATAATGAGGTTGCATATAAAGATGAAGGTGGAGAAAGATGAAAGAAGCCAGGCATGGACATTTAGGAGGAAAAATAAAAGAAGGTCAGGAAGAACAAGGAATGTCCTTAAGATGAGAAAAATGAAATGAAATGGAGAAAAGGGAGAGGATGGTGGAAAATAAATAAAGGGAATGAGATGAAGATAAAGGATGAAGATCAGGGATGATAAGAAGAAAAAGGAAGAATTGAAGTAGGGATATAAAGCATAGACACTCACACAAATGCAAAAGACAAGTGAGTACCGAGATGGAAAGAGGAAAAAGGGAATGCAAAAGGCAAAAGGAAAGAAATAATAAAAATAAAAGGAGTAATTATGGAAGGCTTTTCAAAGGATAAATACCCAAGTAGAAACTACTTGTGAAGGAAAAAAAGAAGACAAAATGGATGAAAGGATGAAAAAAAAAAAGAATGGAAAATGGGAAAGGTGGGAAGAGTGGTGAAATGATTGAGAATGGTGGTACATGTCAAGAAAAAGTGTAGCAATAGAAGAAAAAGAAAGCTTGTAAGATGCATAGTATGATGTGGAATTGGTGAGGAAATGAGAGTGATGAAGAGGGTATGAAAAATTTCCAAGGACAAGGGCAAATGATGAGGATGGAAAAATAATACAAAGGAGATAGGGGCAAGTTTGGTAAAAAATGGAGAGAGAGGCAAAAAACACAAAAAGTGGGTGGGGAAGTGAGCCGTGAAGCATGCATAAGGAAAGGTTCTAGGTATTCCAACAAAGTAGAGTAGGTGGTGGCTTTATGGGAGATAAGAGGGGCCAATAAGGAAGGTTGTCAATACTTATGTTGAAAGAGATTGACAAGCTGGAAAAGTGGTTAAAAAATATTGATAAGCTGAAGGGAGGGAGGTGGTGAGGAGATAGGTAGAGGGGTGGGGGGAAATATATTAGGTGAGAAGGGAAAATAAAGTAAAGGATGTGGTCGAGCTAACCTCAATAAATGATTACTACCTACATAGTCCAAAAATACCTCAGGCCAATGTAGTTCTCCTAGTAATGGGGGAAAAATGAAAAAGAATTATTAGATGATGTTAAAATATAAGGATGTTATGAAGAATCCAAATATTCCTTGACATATGATGCCCTAGGCAAGAGGGAATTGTTAGAAATGGAAGTTAATGAGAAGGAAAAGGGGAGGATAATTAGTTGTTAGAGGCTGAACTACCCTTAGAAGTTAAGTAATACCTACATAGTCTATGGGCATTAGGCCAATGTAGTTTAACTAAGGTTGGAAAATGGTTCTCAAATTGGTTGCCCCAATTTAATGGACCACATGTGTTGGTTTGGGCTAATGGAAAAGGTTTTAAAAAATATAGGTTTTAGGTTTTACTGAAGGTGAATGGTGTATATTGGTGAATAGTTACCATAATGATCACACATTTAGTAGGATGAGAGACACTGATGGGAGAGGTAGGATAAATTATAAGGGAACACAATTCTAAGCACCATAAATGACCTTCAATGGAGCCAATCCAAATAAAAGGTGCCTTTGTAAGGAGGTTTCACCTTTTAAAGTTATGCAAACATATAATCACAGTGACATCAATTATTGCTACGAGCTGAGTTTTAGAAGAGGGTTTTTTTATCAAGATTTGCATAGTCAATTTGGAAAAATTTCATCACTATGAGCCAAGTTTTATGGGAAGTAGCAAAGTGTTGACAACAAATATTTTCTTTGAAGGTATAGCAAATTCCATATGGTAGAAAAATAGTAGTGTGGTGAGTGATAGAGGATGGATCATGCCTATCTCAAGAGATACATAGCCATGTCGGGAAAAAGTTGTTCATGTCTGCATTCTTTATCCTAGTACCCCAAAACCAATGACTTATTGGTTATACTAGGTTAGGAGTAACCAACAAGAAGTTGTGTCACCTAAGATATTGGTTATATAGTTGGAGAAGGTGATCATTCCCTTACCATAAATAAACTTTCATCTAGCACAAAATAAAAGACTACCATGTTTGAGTAGGCACTACCAATAGTTGGTGTCTAACATTCAAAGCCTATGACAATGGGCTAGTAGTAATAAGAAGGTAGAGGGGACAAGAAGGTGAATGTATTTTTGTGAATTCATGGTGGCCTACATCTAATGGAAGAGTTTGTATAATGACAAGGATTTTGAAGCTACCATTACTGGTAATATTGGTAGTTTTATAGGCATGACTGTTGTAGCAACATATGGTTGGAAGCTAATTTACATCAACTGAAGTAAAGGTGACAATGATCAGGCCCAAAAAGATCACAAGATGTAAAATAATCAAAGACATCAGATGAAAATTAGATGACAAGGGTGATAAAGGGAAATCATAATGATCCATGATAACTTTATCAAAATAGCTAGGTAGACTTAGGGGTACATGTCCACAAAAAGGCAAGTACACATGACCATTTTAAGTGGGAAGACTATTCAAGGGAGTCAATGACATCATATGACCTTCCCTATCATTGGAATGAATAATCATGTCCATGAGGAAGAATGGTTGGTATTTTATTTAAAAACTCATGATAAGGATGAATGTCTATCATTGAGTTATTTGGTTTTTCAAGTTATAGAGAGTGCAGAGAACTACACAAAGTTGAAGATGGTAAACAATGGAAACAATAGTGGAGATAATCAACAAACCCCATGATCTAAAATAATTAATATGGTGAATGTGTAAATCTACTAGATACTGTAACATGTAATGTTGATAATGGAAGTACTATTAGATCAACCAACCAAGCACATTAAGATAAGAATAGGGCATGATGATTTATTTTTGACAAGGACTAAAAATAGACCCAAAGTGGTTTTGGCTTAATTAATATGAGACCTTTAAAGAATATGCATGAGCAATCATGAGTTGATAAAAAAGGTTTCTTGATCACAAGGTGTCAAGTAAACTCTAAATCCCCTAGTTTATAGATAGTCTAAAGGGAAGATGGGTGATAGGTGGTGTGAAGGGTAATGGGTGATGTGTATTATAACCTCATGTGAATTAGTTTTCCCCTTCTATAGGTGTCTTGATAATGGTAATAGATAAGTCCATGTCATATGTTAGATGTGTTATTCCCAAAATTAGCTACGCTCATTTTTAGAACAACCCCTACAAAACTTGTCATATGTTAGATGTGTTGTTCCCAAAATCAGATATGCTCATTTTTGGAACAACCCCTATGAAACTTGTCCATTTTGTGTTTTTCACTCTAAAGTTCATCTTTCAAGGCAAGTTTTTCTTAATCTTGTGTTTGCTCAAATGGCATCGTTAAAAGTTTGTACATTCCCTTATTGAATTTTCCTAAAAAATGTGAAAATCATTATGATCTTGATGCAATCAGATGACAAATTTTCCCTCTTTTTGAGTTAGGTGTTTTCTTGTGTTCACATGTAAGGGCAGCAAATTTTGCTGCCACTACATGTGGTTTTTAGTTTTGCATGCAAAGGTATCAAATTTTGCCGCCCTTGCATCCTCCATGCAGGGGTGAAAATTTTTACCAACCTTGCATTTCTTTTCATTCCTCCCATGTAGGAGTGGCAAATTTTGCCACCCCTGCATCCCTTTTATAACCTCACATGTAGAGGTGGCAAAATTTTCCACCCCTGCATGGTCTCAATTTTTGTGCATAACATTAATGGCTATATGTGCCAAGTGGTTGGGGTAAATTTTCACCCCATTTAACCCCCTCTTTGCCTCATTTTTTATCCATTATTCTTTGTTTCTCCTCCTCCCTACACCTAGATAATCAAGCAAGCAAGATGAAGTGTATTTTCATTGGATCCAAGCATCGTTTCACATTTTTTCTAAGTAGGGTTTTGGTTTTTGTTTTGTTTTTGTTTTCCTTCTCTTTTTAACATCTTTTTTCATCTTTTTCCTCCTAATTCTAGTGTTTTGTCTTCCCCCTCCTTTTTTCCCCATGAGGACATGATCTAAGTGGGGAGAACTCTCTTCCCCTTTCTTTTTATTTTCCCCAGTTGTTGGCCATTTATCTAATGTAATGGCAGCAAATTTCACCACTATTACATGTGGCCATCCAACTATGTGTAAAGGTGGTAAAATTCACCACCCTTATAAATCCATTGCCTACTCATTCAAGGGTAGTGATTTTCTCCACCCTTACATGAAAACATCCAATAGTGTGTATTGGCAGTGATTTTCACCATAGATGCACATCCAACCATGTCAGTTGGTGGTGATTTTCACCACCGATGCACCTCTAACTTCCCAACATGCATAGGCAGCAAATTTTGCCACTGGTGAAAAATCTACTATCCTTAACTTGTATAAGCAGCAATTTTTGCCACCTATGCATAAAGACCTTTTTCAACATGCAAGGGCAGCAATTTTTGCTGCCCTGCATGTTTTCTCTCTAAAAACCTAACTCTGAGAAAATTTTTGTTTTTCTCATTTTTCCTTCCAAGCCCACTTCCCTTTCACTCCTTGACCTACTTGCTCCTTATCCCTTTCAAGCACATTTCCCTAGTCATGATCATCTAACGTGTAATTTTCCCAAATTGCTAATATTTCCCCTAATTGCACAATCATGATTCTTATTACAGTTTCTCTTCAACATCCTTCTTCATCGATATATTTTCAATAAAGGCTCATCCAAATGACTAAGTTTTCTCTAAAGAAGTTGAAGATGATGAAGTACCAATATCAAGGTGTTTTTCCAATCACCTCAGTACTTCTAATTTTGATGACATTAGGGATATAAAGATCAGGCACGTAGATATGGCCAAGTTCATAGAGAGAACCAAGGCAAACAATCCAAGCTCTAAAATGAAGAAGATAATTAAGAGAAATATTCATTGGGTCTCCTCTTTTCCTATGGTGGCTCATCACATAGATTTTATTCTCCAGTGCACCCAGTTCTATAACAAAGATACCAGGGCTGTAGTAGATGCTAGTGGCAATATAGTAATTCGACTAGACCCTGAGTTCATCAATAAAGTGTTCATGTGCCCTCCTACTACTTAAGTGTTGAAGATCTACTTCTTTAAAGCATAAAAGGAATATGATAAATATCTTGAGAAGGCAAAGAAGGTGATCAACAATAGATGGCTCAAAACTCCTAGAGCAAACTTGTCTAGATGGCCACAAAACTTCCCAAGGAGTGATTTTATTGAAGAGGTTGGCGACTTGATTACTCTGCTTAGTAGAGTACAAGGTTTATCTACTTCCTCTCAGTTTCATGAATAGATGTACCCTTTTATTAAGATAATTCTCTAGAGGCTTTCTCCATAGATGATGCCATAATTTAGAATGCTGAAAAGACTTATCTAAAGGGGAAGGTACTTGAAGACTACCTGGATAATATGCATGCACAAGGGATTTCCTTGTTCACAAAGTTGTATGAGAAGATAGGTAAAATGAGGAAATTAAGAACAAAATTAGATGACCTTATCAATACCATTTCTCAGGAGGTTGAAATTATAGATAGATATCTTAGCAAACGGATAGAGATGAAGGAGCTAAAAATACGTACCCTAATATAAATCAACATCATTGCTAATAGAGATTCTTATATTGAAACTAAATAATCATTGATATATAGGATCTAGGTACTTAAGGAATTGATCAATGACCTCAAATATTCCAAGGACACCAGTGAACAAAGTGATATTAGTCTACTGCACAAGCTAGAAGAGTTGCCTTGCAGACTTACCTCTTAAGACAACCAATTCATTTCAGTAGAGGAAATGATTTAGGAGTTTGAAGGTATGATCTGAAAGGAATTTGAGGAGAAAGCATCCTCAATGGCTTCTATGGACAATATCTTAGATAATCAGTTAACTCTAGACAATCTGAGAACTAGGTTAACCAGTCACACCAAGTCAATCATAGCAATGAGAGATGTTATGGTCAAAGCTAAGGTGATTTTCAAAAATACTATTGCACCAGACAGTATAGGGATACAGGTAGCTATCACCATGTATGATGCTCATCTAAAGAAGGCTAGCGACAAAAATTGAACTATTCTTTTATGCTTTCTTCTCCATTCTTCTCATGAACTTTGTAATTGACTTGGGACATTTTGCACATGTACTTTTGTTATGTGTAATTACATGTAAAAATTTGGAAAAGTCCCAAAGTCAGCGGAGACTCATCTTTGACTAGGTTTTAATATTTAAGTCTTTTCTCAATTTTGAAGGCTTTTTCCTATATATATAGAGGGAGCCTCTTTTGTAAATATATCTTTTTGATAATTGAGAGAAAAAACTCTACTAAAATTGAGGTGCTTCCTGAGACTTTGATCTTGGATTGTAAATCATATTTTCTTAAATTAATGAGAAGTAGGTTACTTTAAGACTTTGTGTTGGAATAATTTGTGTTATTTAGGAGATCATTCTTATGTTCTTTTTCCTAATAATCTCTCATCTATTTGATTAAATAAGTAAAGTGTGTGTGGAAATTATCTAGTGATGTTCTAAAGTTAATTATGAAGACTTTACGCTGCTATTGTTACCTTTATTTCATGTTTTCCATGTTTTAGCAGAAAGGATATTAGCAAGGCTTTGAACTACTTTATCCTTTGTGATCTTACACTTTGTTTTAGTTTTAGGTGAAGACATTGATCTGAACTTCACTCTACTGTTACGTCCATTTCAAAATGGTAAGCGGAGCAATGAAATACTTTGTGCTTTTGTGGTTTTCTCGTAGATCCAGTCACTATCCAAGAAGATTTTCTGTCATTTACAGAACATCATTTTTGAAAGAAGAGGAATGCTTTCAGTAATCAACCAGGATTTCTCTTTTGCCTTGTAAACATCATCTCTAAAAAAAGAGAGATGGATGGTGTAATCTCACCCCTAAGTCTATTTTCAGTTTATATTAATATATAATTAGTTTATAGGGAACCTCCCCTTGATGAGAGGAGAGATTTATCTCATTATGATGTGGTAAACCCACACTTTTTGTAGTATAAATCTCCTTGTACTGTGGTTGATATACCCATTTTGTCGGTGGTTGCTTGATGACAAAATATTCACCCAACAAGATGTAGACTCATCAATGTGGGAAGTCTACATGTGAAAGCTAATTGTGGCTTCTAGCTTATTATGTTGCTTGAGAGCCGATTGTAGCTTTAGATTTTGTTCTGATAGTGGATCTTTTACTTTATTGTTGTATATGGGAAGTTGATCAATGCAGGAAGCTTCCAAGAAATTTATCTACTTTTAATAAAGTTAAATTAAACATCTTTCAAGGGAATGATCTAAGCTTATTAGATTTGTTTAATGCCCTTGATATTTGTCCTTCAAGGGACAAGTCTACCTTATATTTGGAAATTTTTATTTTGTTTTTATGTAGTTGTACTTTGACGGAATAGTATGTAATTCTTAAGATATTTACCCAAGTAGTATTTTCGTATCAAAATTTTTTTTGGATGTAATGTTTTTAGACATGGACAAGTCTAATTAGGTTGAGAGGATTACCTTTGTGAAGGAAAAATTTTAACACAAAAAGGTTAATGATATGAAAAAGTGTGGTTTTTAAGAGATAATGACCATGGGATTTCATCTTGTTATAGATGAAAAGTATCGATGGGAACCATGCTATGGGTAGAGCCTTGGTACCCATACTTAGGATTAGGCTAAGATTTTAATGGTTAATCACATGGTTCTATGTTGTAATAAAATTTCCTCAAAAGGAGAGGAGAAAGATGGGTTAAGGTTAAAATCTCATAATCAAGGGATGAGATTAAGTTAGATAAAAGGAGTGAGTTTTATGCCTTTTAACAAAAAAATGGATGCAAATGCAAAGAATTAAAGGGCTCAAGTTCTGGTTTGCCTTTGAGAGAGGACAAATTATAAGATTTTGATCCATACTTATGGGTAATGATATAGGGTTCAAGCCAATTGAAAGCAAACTTTCCTTGTTTATTCTTCTCCATGTTGGTCATGTGTTGGTTTTATTTTAAGATGAGGTCTTTAATATTTAAGTCTCATTATTTGAGATGCTTTTTATAAGCACATTTGATACACTCTTGATAGTTATGGAGGTGATAAAGGGATATTAAATTATTCTCATCAAGTAACTCAAGCTAAGCTAAATGATGTTGATGACAATCTTCTTCATAAATAAGATCTTGTAAATATATGCAAAGAGAGGGAATTTAGACTTCAAGAGGTAAGACTACCTCTACTCTAAATACTAGAGAGAAGAGAGTAGCACCTAAAAAATTTCAAATTCTAGTATAATAGGCCCATAAGGTGAATTGGATGTGTAAATGCTAATCTCAACCTAAAACACTGACAACTTTGGTTAGTATTTTGTTGAGGATTTTATTAGAGGCTTTTGCCTGTCCATGTGCTTGTGGTCAATAAGGTGAGGAAAATATTAAATTGATTATTAATACATCACATAAACCTTGGACTTCATTATTTTTTAATGATTTATCATTATCCATGATAATCTTATGAGGAATGTCAAAACAGTAGATGATGTGATGGTTAATAAAGTTTATAATCTTCTCTGCTTTGATTGAGATAAGAGGAATAGATTTTACCCACTTAGTGAAGTATTTGGTGGTTGTGATGATGGAGCTATGTTTTTGTAAATAATGGGGGTTGATTTCCCTATTGAGAATGATCTTTCATTATGAGAAAGGCCAAAATTCTCTAGATATTTGGAGGCCATTAACTGGTACGTGATGTAAATTAGCATGTTATTGACATTTAACACACTTTTTATATAATCACAATAGTCTTGGTTGAGGGTAGGACAATAGAAATGAGGTGAAGGATATGTTTAGTGACTGCTATACTACTAAAGTGTCACCCATACATCCCATCATGTGTTTTCCTGATGGCATGGGAAGCTTCATGGCTGCATAGGTAATGAATAAAGAGACCATAAAAACCATGTTTGTAAATGATTCCTCCTAGTATGGTGTAATGAGATGTACTCTAATAAAGTTTTTTTTAGGCATTCCTAGAGAGTTTGGGAGGAATTATTCCTAGGTTGAGGTAGTTAAAAGTTTAGTCATACCAAATGTTGGATGGGGATTCCTCCACATTACAAATGGTAGGGAGGTCAGATTGGCTATAAGAGGGTGTGGTAAAATGATGAATGGTGATAAATATTTTGTAATTTTAAGGTTGAGAAAGGATCTAGGAAGCAAGGTAGGCCATTGTATCCATGAATTTATTGGTAGATTAGGGAACAAATTAGACCAGGTAATGTTCAAATGATGTTAAGAGTTTATGAATTAAAAGCTTATATTTCTACAAGACACAATTCTTACATTGATATGATCCATTCAACTAGTTGACCACAAGATAGAAATCACCAAATACATGGATTGTCTTAATTCCCAAGGTTAGAGTAATTTGAAGACCTATCACTAGGTTTCACACTCAGCCATATTATTGGTGTATTCAAAGTCAAGTTTGAAGGAGAGAGGAAGGGGTTTGCTATTGAGAGTAATGAGAATAACTCTAACACCCCCTCCTTTTTGTAACTTTTAGCCATCAAAAAACATGGCCATTTGGTAGGTTATGCCATCTTCTTGAAAAAGATTCATGATAGACTCATCTAGAAAGGCAAGAGGAGGTAGTTGGTTGTTTAGTAAAGGAGATTCAACTAATTGATCGACAATGATCTACCCTTTAATCAAATTATAATAGAGTAATTTAAGGTTTAATTTAACTAGGAACATAAGCCAATTTTCCATATGATAATTTTGTTATGGTTTAGAGTGTATGTACCTAATTAGGTTGGTATTAGTTATGACATAAGTTTTATGCTTAAGAAGGTAGTAGAAAAGTTTGGTGTCCATGAAGGTCAATAATAAGGAGAGTTTATTGGTATGTGTATATTGAGTTTTGTATTATACAAGCATGAGGCTAATGTAGTATATAGCTTACTCTTTGTGTTGTTCATCTTAGTGAGCCAACATTGCCCCTACAAAATGGTCAGTGGTAGAGATATATAGATAAAAAGGGTGGTCATCCTTAGGAGGGTGAAAATAGGTAGTGACAAAAATTACTATTTGAGTGAATAAAAGGCTATTTGATCATCATTATTCCATTTTAAAGAGACATCCTTATTCAAAAGGTGATGGAAAGGTTGTCATCAGTGTAAAAGTTGGAAAATGAAATGGTAAATGGATTGAAGTTTTACTTGCAGGCTATGGATTTGCTTAAGGTTATTTGGAGGAGGCATGTCTAAAATTAATCTAGATTTAGTAGGGTCTACTTCGATTCCATGAATAAACATGATAAAGCTAAGAAGATTTCCTAAAAGGACTCAAAAAATGCATTTCTTGTGATTAAGGGAAACATAATAATGGATGAGGCATTCATATATGATTGTAAGAACAATCAAGTGATATTTTTGGAGTTTATATTTCCTAAGAAGGTCATCCACATAGTCTTCTACAATCTTATAGATGATATCATGGAAGATATAAATCATGTAAAATTAGTAGGTTACCTAGTGTTCTTTAACTAGAAAGGAATGAATTTATAGCAAAAAGTTCACCAAGGGGTGGTAAAGGTAGTTTTGTGTTGATCTGATTATAGCCCAAAAACCCATCCATGAGAGATAACATCTTATTTCTAGTTGTAAGATCAAAAAGTTGGTCAATGTTAGGTCAAGAAAAGTCATCCTTAAGGTAGGTGAGGTTAAGGTCATGAAAGTCCACACAAATTTGTAGACCCCTAGTGAATTTGGTGATAGGTATGATATTCAAGATCCATTGCGGGTAGTTAATAGGTTGAATGAAGTTTATAGATAGGAGACATTAAAGCTTTACTTTGATGAGAAGGGTTATGTGAGGATGCATACATTGAAGTTTTTGTTTAATAGTCTTGGCATCATGATGAGTGACTATGTTATGGGTAGGAATGGTGGGATCAATCCTAGGCATATCACTGTAATACCAAGTGAATGTTATGCTATGGTTTTGTAGGAAAGAGAAGTCCTAAAATTCCTTGGCATTCACTAATTGGCCCATTTTGATAATGTAGGGGTTGTCTAGAGTACCTAAATTGATATCATTGGTGGAATCATTTGACATGGTCAAGGCCACAAGAGGAAGGGATTTATGGATAGAAGAATCCCCCACATTAAGGTAGGTAAGAATGGAAACAACATCTTGATGTTGGATGGTGTTGATGGTAAGAGAATCATTCTCTACCATTTTAGGGTGTACGAGTGGAAGGACTTTGGTTTGACCACCCTTTTGGAGATGAGAGGGCTTAAACTAATGGTATTGACTATAAAAAATCTAGGGGGGATGATGTTAGGATCTTCAAGTAGGAAAAGTGGTTGGGTTGGTGAGGATGGGATATCTTCTTCCATGGTGGCACTGGGTTTAGGTGAATTGGTGGGTTCTTTAGGGGGTTCGTACCCAAATCCAAATGACTCATGAAGTTTCAAAGTTTTGATATGGGGTAACTCATGAGGCCATTATTCATAGAAACCAAATCTAAATCCTTTCCAAGCACATTTATGAAGATACAACTTAGTAAACTCTGGTTTGCTAAGATAAGAAAAGTTAGAGGTAAATGGTTGGATGGATGAAGTAGTGGTAGAGGATATAAGTGGTTGATCAATTCCCCCATGAATGAAATTTATTTGATGGTTAGGGAGCCCAAAGGGGATGATGGTTCTAATGTTAATGTTTTAGGAAGGGTCATGTTTGAGATTCCCATATTCTTAGGAGTAGAGAAGACATCTAGGGCTAAGAGTCTATACTCCTCAAGGGAAAGACATTAGAATGTGGTTTCCATGGTGTTTTCTATAGGAATATAGGAAAAAGGGATAAATGAGCTAGTATAAGCTTCATCAAAATTTGGTGTGGAAATGTCATGGGTTTTGGTTGGTGGGGTTGTGTCATTAAAAAATGGTTGTGAATTGGATGAAGGAAGAAGAAGGATGCCATTAGGCTGATATGTCATATTTCAAGATGTGAAAGGACTAGGGTCAGCTTGGATAGCCACAACTTTCCCTTTATGCTCAAATTTTAAACATCAATGTAAGGTGGAAGGGACATAATGCATGACATGAATCTAAGGGTGATTGAGTAAATCATTATATTAGAATTCTCATTTTATAACATAAAAATTATTGAGAATGGTACGAGGCCCTACACAGATATGGAAGATAGCTATGCCCAAGGTAGTAACTATGGTATCACTGAAAGAATGAAGGACCATTGTCATTTTAGACATGATGTTCATAGGTAAATGTATCTGCTCATAGGCATGGGAGGATATAATATTGATTTTGGCTCTTCCATCAATCATCACCCTTTTGATGCCAGTTTGATTAATGTATGCCATAATGAAGAAGGGGGATCAGGATCCTCTAGATGAATAGAAGGTATTTCTAAATTTTTGAAGGTGATAAGGTTAGAAGTTTGAAGGGCACTAACAAAGGTAGCTAGAGATTGAGGTTCATTGGGTTGGACCTCAATGGATTTCAAGGCTTCCATGAGTGTTTTTTGGTGATGGGGAGTGGTAGAGACTAACTCATATAATCTAATTTTTTCTAGATTTTGGTGAAGTTGCTTGAGGATAGCTTTCTGGATGGATATTGCATATGGGTTAAGGTATGGAGGGTTAGAGGGGGAGGCACCTAAAATAGACACCTTAGGTTTCTTTTATGATGGATATGGTTGGGTATTTTTTGGTTTGGGAATTTAGAGAGGGATAAGTCTACGGAATAGACACCTTAGCCTTCCCTTTATCCTTTTGTTGTGATCTTGTGACCACATTTATTGTATGGATAATAGGAGAGGTTGAGGTAGTGGAGTTGTTTGACTCACCTTTATTATTAGGTGAAGGTGGAGGAGTGGGTACATGTTGGGTAGTTTGGTTATTATTTGGGTCGATAGGGTCGGCATAGGAGGTTCATCTATTAATAGATCATCCTCATCATAAATTTGATAGATAAGAGTTTTGAGAGCTTTACAATTCTCTGTGTCATGGATAGGTATCCTATGATATAGGAAAATTAAATTGTCATTAAACCATGAAAATTTAGGAGATGAAGGGTTAAATGGTTTTATGGGTACTAAGTCCAAGGAAGAGGTTCTCAACAACCTTTGTAGAATGGTTGAATATGACTCATCTAAAAGTGGTAAAGATTTAGAAGTTTTTTCTTTCGATTTTGAGGTATAAAGTTTTTTGGACATGGGTTTAGTGATAGGTGTCTTATATAAGGTGGTATACTTTGATCGTTTTGGTTTAGGCAAGATGGTTGATGAGATGGAGGTAGAGGATGGAAAGATAGGTAACTTAGGAATCATCAATGTAGTGAGGAGAGGTGTCTTAGAAAGCAATTACGAAGGTGTGACTAAAAAATATGGTGGTGTTTTGGTAAAAATAATGGGCTTCATGTTCAAGGTAGAGGGATGAGGATCGAAAATGGAGGGCAAGTTTTAGGGAGGTAAAATTTGGGGTTTTGGGCATTTTGGTGGTTTTACCTCTTTGGTTATTTTAGTTGTCAATTTTGAAGCAAGTTTGGTTACATGGGTCTTATTTTTAATGGTTAAGCCCTTAGGTGGTAGAAAAGGAAAAAATTATTTACTTTTGTCCTAGTTTTTGATAGAAGGTTACAAAATTAGTGGTTGGGTGGATGAATTTATCTTCTCTTGTCAACTAGATTACAAAGAGGGAGTGGATGGTTCTATGATAGGGGAAGGTGTGGTATCTTCCAATGGATGTGTGGGTATGGTGGATTCATTTGTTTGGGTGTCTAAAGGAATAGAAGGTAGTTTCTCCCCTTCCATTAAGGGTATGGGGAAAGAGGGGGTTGAAGTAATGTTTTCTTAAACAATGGGTTTATTAGTAACCACATTAATGGTATGTGCCTCATGGGATGGTTCTAGTTTATTATCATGATAAGGGGTAGAAGGAGCATGATTAGGAAAAGGCTTATAGAATATGTCAAGGGCATGTTTTGATGGTGCATTAGGATTATCCAATGTAAGCTCCCCCTTGTAAATGAGGGATTGGATAATGTATTTGAAGGTGTCACACCTATTGATATCATGTCTTATGACTCGATGAAAGGTGCAATGGTCATTCTCATTATACCAACTTGGTATGGGGTGAGAAACATCAAAATATTTGGGTTGTTTAATTGGTGGAAGTTAGATTATATTGGCTTTTAGTAAATTTTACAAAAAAGAAGGATAGGGCTCCCCTAAATGGAGTTAATTGCTTATGATTATTCCAAGTTTGGTTCCTTTGGTTTTAGTTTGACTAATTATAGGAGTTAAAAGTTTGGTTCCTTGGGTTCTATTGGTTAGTATATGGTGGTGGTATGGCTTTGAGGACAACGGCATTGGCTATTGCTTTTTTTTTAGTGTTAGGATTGGTTTCGTTGTTTAGTTTGGAATAAAATACCTCATTGGGTTTATAAGTTGAGTTTTTAATCTTCAAATTTAACATTCCTTCATCAATGGATCTATTCTCTAGTTTACGAGTCATGGTAAAATCTTCATCAAATGTTTGAAAGCTTTAGACACATAATGTGGATGAAATATGTTTTGCACATGCCTAGGTGAAGAGCTCTATAAGCTCAAGTTGAGACAATGAAAAGGAAAGTTGGTTGATTAGGATCCTCCAATGAGCCAAAACATTGGCAATATATTCATCTTTAAATTATTGAATGGAATAGAGGTTGATAATAGAAACTTTCTAGGATATATTGATCAAAAAGTGATCTGAGATGTTTTGAGCTAATTAGGTGAAAGAGAGGATGAAATATTTGGGTATGACACTATACCAATCCAATATTCATCTAGATAATGTCATAGGAAAGGTGTAGAGGAGAAGAGAATCATCATGGGAAATCAACTATAATAAATGCCTAAATGCTCTTCAATTTTTAGGGTCTTCTTTACTATTAAACTTGGTAAATTTTGGAAGTTTCTACTGGTTTAGATAAGGTTTGATGGGGATCAAAGGGTGAATAAGCTCATTGAAATTTCGAATCATAGGATAAGAGATTATTAGTTCTGAATATGGATGACTCAAGGTTAGTCATCTTATCCATGTTCAACTTCATGAAGTCTGCTTTAGGTTGTTGTGATGCATAGTTATATAATATGTTTTATTAAGGTTGGACAATGTGTGAATAGCTAGTAGATGGTTGAGATGACTCCATATATTGGTATATGGTATTTTTAGGTTGGGTGGAAGATATATATTGGTATGTGGATGTTAATGGTTGGGTAGAGGAAGGTGGTTGGATAGTGGGCATATTCCCTTGTGGGTTATGGAGATAGCTAAAGGTTGCATTTTGGGTCAGAGTGGTGGTTGGGTTAGTGGCAAATGGAAGGGTGGTGACTCTTATACTGATTGGTAGTAACATGGAGTGTATGGATACCATAACACTTAGAATTGGATTAGTATTTGATGGATTAGATGTAACTAGAGGAAGATGGGTAGCACTAGAGGTAGGCACTCCTATTTTGGGGGAGTGATTAGAAAGGGTATAAGGGTAGTGGTAGCTTGGGTTGGTAGGTTAGTTTCAAGGGAGCTGTTGGTTGATGATTACTTTTGGGAAACTAAAGGTTGAGTATTTCCCATGGTAGTGGAGGTATTAATATTGAGGTAGAGAGGCATTCCATAAGGTGGATTTATGGGTGGGGTAAAAATTAGGATTTGATAAAAATTGGTTCTTAGGTAATGTTGTAAGGCTACATGATTATTGTTTAGGAAAGTGGAAAAAATTGCATCTCCTAAGACTACACGAGTAGGAATTCCTAGAGAGTGTAGGGAGTCTACGGGTTTGGAAATGTATTCCATGGATGAAGAGGTAAAATTTGGTGATGGTTGATTTGGTTGTGGGTTTTGTTCCTTGAGGTCTTATTGTTGTTAACAACTAAGAACCATATAAGAAGATAAGAAAAGGATGATAATTTATCACACATGAAACAAAGAGAAATAAAAAGACTCAATAAAAAAAATACATTCACTAAGAGTGCATTAAATCCTAGGATTCTTTTTAATCTCTCTTTTGGCTTATGCCTTAGAAAAGTGTGAAGAGGAAATTGGCTTGAATAGGTCTTAAACAAGGTAGTCTATGTTTGGTTTCAGGTCATGTTTAGGAACTTAATAGAAGCTTATATTGGCCCAAGTAAATGGCCTATTACTTGGGTATTTATCCCCTCACATTACAATCTCATAGCTAGTGTAGGTGCTTAGCCAATATGTACTGATTTCCAAAGTTTATACTCAACTAGAGAACTGAGTTGGTTGTCCCTTCAATGATTAGATCTAAGTAAGATAATTGATAAGGGGTAAATTGATCTTATAGGTGATGAAATCCTATTTGGGTCTTGTCTCAAGTGTGTTTTTATGTTTTTTTGTGCAAGTGGTTTGGTTTGTGTAACATTTGTGAACTATGATTAATTCATAACACTTTTAATTAAACTACGTGAGCTAAAATCAATCAAGCAGTCAATGGATGCACTTAATTTTAACCAATTTTATTTATTTATTTGAATTAATACAATAAAAAATAAAATTCACCTGAATGAAACATTAAAATACAATCCTAATCCTAGGATGAATGCTCTTTTCTTTCTTTTTAGAAATGCAATAGAATTTAATTTTCTAAAAAAATCAACTAAAACTTTTTTTCTTTTTTTTATAAATAAAGAAGCTTAATTATCTAATAATTCAAATAAATTAATTTCAATAATTCAAATATAAATTTCCTAAAACATCTAAGGACCTAAAAAAACTCAAGGGTCCCATCGAGTGTGCCAAAAATGTTTCTATTTAATTTTTACTTTTTCTTAAGTGTGAAAAGAAAAAACTAGTTAAGAAGGGTGTGGAAGAATACCAACTAAATATGTGTGCATTCAATATAATTAATTATGGATATATCATTTTTGGCTTAGGAGGATGATCTAAAAATAATAAAACACTAAAATAAACTTTGTTTAGACAAATAGATGGGTGGATTGCCTAGTATGAGCTAGATCCTAGAAGTGAAAGGTTTCTAGGAGGCTGTCAATCCACCTTCTCTAAAACACTTAAGTGGAAATGATAAAATAAATATATTTTCCTTAAATTACTTTAAATTTTAAATAAAATACATAAAATTACATAAAATTAATTGATAAAATTAGATGTTTTTCTAAGTTAACCAAAATGAAGCAACTAGTTTGATTATACTAATGCTAAAAATTGGTTAAGGCAAGGTTTGGTTTTAGATTTGGTGATTTTATGAGGGTCAAAATAATGGTTTTTTTGGGGTTTATTTAGAAAATAAATTTATATGGATGGATGGTTTACATATAAAATAACAAGTAGCTAGGGTATCAAAGGGATGAGTGGGCAAAGAGGGTGAAGGTGGCAAAGGTGCAAAGAGGACAAAAGAGGTAAATGAAATTACAACAGAAAAGGTGGTAAAGGTAATGAAAGGAAGGAATTACTTAAATGAATAAAATAAAAAAACAAATAAGTTTACCTTGAGGCTTTTTGATGTGTTTGATTTCTTTGATGATGTGATGAAGGAATCCTGTGGCAATTTTTCCAGAGCTTCATTAGTTTGAATTCTTTTCTTCCAAGATGTGGATGACCTCCAAAATGATGACCTCCTTCAAAGACATGAAACAAGATGTTAATAACCAAATACTAACTTCCAACTTAACCTTGGGTGACAGAAATGGGGGTATTTATAGCATTTCTTGTCAAGAACCATGCCAAAAGAGGGAATAGTAGAAGTATGGCACTATTTCCCATGTGGTGTAAGAATGATTCAAAAGATGAGGATGGTGGGATTCCCAAATTCATCATGTGTCCCCCATTTGGGTTGGTGTGTCTCCCACCTTACACATGATTCCAATTTTTAATGGGAATCATACACATGGTTCTAAATGAGGCCAAAAGACTTTTTACCACCCTTTCTTGTCTTCATCCAAACACTTAAAGAGATACCCCATAAAATGTGGCACCATTTTCTATGTGGGTTTATGAATGAGTCAAAAGATGAGGGTGGTGAGATTCCCATCTTGATCATGGGTCTTCCATTTGGGTTTGTGTGTCTCCCACCTTACATATGAGTCCAATTTTAAATGGGAATCATGTGTATGGGCATAAATTAGGTTAAAAGACGTTTCACAGCCCTTTCTTGTCTTTATCTAGGTACTTAAATAGATTCCCCATAAAATTTTTTTTTATTTCCCATGTGGGTGCATTAATGAGTCAAAATATGAGGGTGGTGGGATTCCCACCTTGATCATGGGTCTCCCATTTGTGTTAAAATGTCAAAAATGGGTGGATATAGTATATTTGTCTTTTCCAAAGCACTAAAGAGGTGGGTATCCCATTTTGAAGGCCACTTTCATGTGTGAATACAAAATACATGTTGAATGATGGCCCCTTAAGATTAAATTCTCCATATTTCAAGGGGGGACCCTTGTGATGCTTAAATGAGGTCATTAAGCACCTTTAGAAAGGGTCCTAGGTGGGGTATGATGCCCCACATCAAGCCACCTCACTTCTAAGCTATGTCACTTGCTAAATCACCTTCCATGTCACTTTCCATGTCACATGCAATGTATATTATCATGTCACATGAAATGTCACTTTCCATGTCATCATAAATAGTGATAGTGGGTCCCATAGTGAATAGTGATAGTCAATAGTAATTTCAAATAGCATTTTTGACTAGTATTATGTGAATAGGGGAATAGTGATTTGCTTAGGTTAAGAGGGATTGGTTAAGGGTTAAGAATTTTTATGGGGTATTTAGGGTGTCCTAAGGCATTTAGTCATTGAAAACTATAAGTGTGTAGTTCACTAGTGTCTACACTATGAAATGGTCTTAAAGCTAGGTGTCACTAAGTTAGCCCTGGGTTTAGGTAGGGTGAGGTGTAAATAAGATTAATTATCTTAATTAATTAATTTATATAAATGTGTGTAAAGGGATAAATGGGTGATTTTAAGGGTTTTAATAAATATTCTAACCAAGGGGGCTAAGGAGGTTGAAAGAAGTGTTTTGTGATAGCTAAAATCATTGGTATAGTTTTTTAGTGTCTACATTTTCCCATTTTTTTGTGTAGACTACATAACTAAGATGAAAATAAAAAATGAATGATGTAGTGGAATATCAGATACCCCAAGTATGGTAGGATGTGTTGGGTTCTAGTTTGACTAGTGGGTAAGTGGGTGATAATATTAGTTGGATGTTTGAGGTGTGGAAGCTCAAAGAGGTACATAAAATGAATTAAGTGTAATTTCATAAAATATGGTGAGTGGAGGTTGACATGTTCAAACAAATTAGTAAATAAGGTTTTACTAGAATAAAAGGAAATAGGTGAACCAGGCCACAACATTAGGCATAGCTGATATGGGTTGCACCTATAAATGCAAGTCTCCTAGGTAAGATATTCATGTTTTTAGTGAGCCATAAGTAGGTTTATCTTGAGAAGATCAAATTGGTATTAGGTGGTAGGGACCATAATTTGGCATGGATCGATGCACCTAAAGGGATGCTTACAAAAGTAGTGCATGTATATTGCATTGTTAATCATGACAAGGTAGTAGATGTGATCAATGTGACCAATCTAAGGTTGTAAAAAATATTCCAATAGCTAGAAAGAGTGACCAAGTTGAGGTAAAGTGATTATGGGAAATGGAGGATAATAATGGAATCTCTAATGGGTGGGTGTGGAACAAGATGTGAAGTATGGTAGGGTGATATTGTAAAGGATCCCTTTTTAGTGAAAAGGGGACCAGGTTTGGGTTTAGGGGTTAGGGGTTAAAATATAATAAGAGTGATCAATACTAGTATATCTAAGGTGGAATTAACCAACATAAATTATCCCAACCCCAAGGGTGACTGATATCGATCATCAACCAAAGCCTAGAAGGGCCTACAACTAAAACGTTCAAAAATAGTTAGAGTTTTGTAGTTTATTGTTATCACATTTTAATTGAATGAGAAGTGCCTGAGAAGGATTTTCTTATGACTATGGATTGAGAGAGGTGAACTATCAAAGGGTGATTGGGTAAGGTAAAATTCTTGTCTACAGTGGGATTATGATTAGTGTGGGTAGGGTGACCAGTGGGGTATGGTGTGGGGACTAGGGTGGATGGAGAGGAGTAACCATGTAATGAGGTGAAGGATAAGTGGTAGTAGGGTATCCGGTGCAACCACAAAGGTAGATGTGGGATGAGCTAGGTTGGATTATGCCTTTATGTTCTTGTGTTACATTTATGGAAATATTTTGGTATGATATTGTGTGATGATAGGAGGGGGTTAATTAAATATTGTATTGAAATTATATAGTATATAATTTAGAGGGGAGGGTAGTTAGAGGGTAGGGGAGTATATTTGGTTAGGTTATAGGTGAAAAATTAGGGCTTATCTTAAAAAAATAATGATCAATGTTGATCAAGGGTTGATTGACATTAGTAGATAGGGAACTGATATCGATCAATATTAGATCAACATTAGGTAATTAGGAAGCTAGTGTTGGTAAATATTTGATTGATGATGGTATAATAAGACACAAATATCATTCAAAGGTTGAATGATGTTGGTCTCAGAAATAATTAGTGTCAGTCGAAGGTCACTTGATGTCAGTCCTAAGGTAAAGGGTAGGGGTAAAAAAATGTGTCAAGGTTTAAAACATGTTGTAATGTTATGGAGTGACTAGGTAAAGATGTTTATGAAGGTGGATGGGTATAATAAGTGTGTTGGGGGGTTATTTTTAGCTTGGTTATTTAGTTGGTTAGTGTAACTATGGGTTAGAGTAGCTAAGGGTTTTGGTAAGCAAAAGGAGCCTAGGGGTAGTCAAATAGGGTTGTTATTGTGGGTAAGTGTGGGCAATAGTAAAATATGGTAGATTAGGGGAAATGTCTATTGAGTTTTTAAAATTTAACTTAAATTAAGTTGTATATATAACCTTATACCTGGGGTCACTATTTATGATATAGGATCATGTACCTACACTACTCAAGGAGTTATGTATAGATATGACTAAGGATGAGTGGGCCCACATGATAGAGGTGGGGATAAGTGGTATGCAACATTATCAACACATGCCCCAAGATATAGCTATGTTGATATCCCTTATCAAGAGATGGGACCTAGCTACCAACACTTTCTAGTTGATGATATAAGAGATAACCATCACTTTGGAGGACATCTACATGATCTTGAGGCTACCCATATAGGTTTGAGTAGTGGAGTTGATTCATAGGGATAATTTAGATTCACAAATGGACATGTTATATGGTGAGCATGTTTTAGAGGCATGATATCATTATGGGGGATTCTATTTTAAGGATATTTATCATTTAGATAATGAGATTAAGAGACTTATGACTATGATGATGATGATGATGGTAGTTACCTACTATGCATTCCTATATTGTAGTGGGGGGAGGTATTTATAGGTTTTGATATGCTTTATAGTGGAGATGCATGAGGATCAAATAGTATATGCATGGGAACTAACACTATTGGTATAGGTTTATTGGGATTTGTAGGTCTATTGAGTACATAGATGGTATGGGATGAGTGTATTCTTTTTACTCCACTATTAGGCATATGAGCATATCACTATTTTATGACCAGTTAGATTACTATGGATGACATGGCACTAGGTTTGATTCAAAGTTGGGTTCATAAGGTTGATATTGGATATGGATATACCATGGGTAGATGGGGTTTTTTGATATTTATCCTAGTTTATATAGTGGCTATATGTTGTATTAGATGGTGAGGTTATTTTGGAGATTGTACATGGGTTTCCCATCATGGAGCGGGATACATTCAAATACCTTTTCCCTTCATAATATTAGATGGATTTATGGAAGGAAGGAGCATGAGATAGATTTTATCCCTTTTAACCATGTGAGTTAATAGTATGGCTTGGTTTAGGGTGACCTAGGAGTATTCCCATGATACTAATGAGAGGATATAGAGGCACCACCACCTTTACCACAACCTTCAAAGGATGAGATACTATACAAATAGCTACTAGCTCTTACAATAATGGATGATGTTAGGGTTATGCCTATTTATATTTCTTGGTGGAAGATATGGCACCTTACAAGTACTAGTAGATATGTAGGATAGGGTCCTGATGCTAGCAGAGATGATGGATAAGACAAGGATTTTGGTGAGGATCAGGGTGAGTAGGAGGGTGAGGAATCATAGATGGTGGAGCATGCACCTAGTCTATAGATAGTTATTATAGATAGGGATAATATGAGAGAAACACAAGTTTACATATAGGAATATATTACTTTCATGACACATGAGAGATACATAACATGGGTACAACTAGCTATGAGGACCTAAGAGAGGGATATTCTCTAGGCAAATCTATCCACCCTTACCTAGGAGAGAGACTCTGTACAGGGATAGATGATCACTATAAATTAGGAGAGGGATGGTCTAAAATCATATTTGACCTTGATGATAGTTGAGCAGGATGCTCTAAGGTATAATGGAGGTTGATCATAGAGTGGATCAGTTATGGGACCACTATAGACTATCTAAGTGATGAGACATGTTACAACAGGAGAGGAGATAAGACACTATGAGGGACATGTTATTATAAGGATCTCAGATGTGCCATGATATATATAGTATCTAGTAGAGTGGGTTACCACTAAGATCCTTGATAATACTACATGTAATAGTGGTACAACATTCATAGGGGTAAAGATGGGTCAAAGAGATGGATAGGGTCCAAAGGATAGTAGTACCCCTACACCATAGACTTTTTAGCTTTTGTGTTATTATGATTTTATTTTGGCCTATGAGCCGATGTAGTGAGATGTACATAATTTTAGAGAGATGTGGTAATGTGTGTGTGTGTGTGTGTGTGTGTGTGTGTGTGTGTGTGTGTGCGCGCGCGTGTGTGTGTGTGTATGTATACGTATGTATGTGTGTGTGTGTATATATATATATATGTATGTATGTATGTATGTATATGTGTATACATACATACATATATATATATATATATATATCAATTTTATGTATATGTATGTATGTATGTATGTATATGTGTACACACACACACACACACACACACACACACACACAGTTCTATTTTATGATGACATATAATGTTATGGTGTTTATTTATGATTCCTTATGTTGTATGTGATGATTCATGTTTATGAATTTTATGACATGTTTAGTTTATGGTTATAATTTTAGAATTTTCCTATTAGTAGGTGCATTCTTGATTTAATTTATGAATGTGGATATTGAGTTAATGAATCCATGTGACCCCATACTTAGATGCATATGTGATTTGGATAACATAAGTGGTTGATTCATTTATATAGTCTAGTAAAATAATAAAATGTTTCTTATTTCATACATGGTATAAAAAAAATATGATTTTAATGTGATTAATTAATTTGATTTAGGCATGGTTATAATCAATATTTTTTAATTGTTTATATATACGTGATGTTAGAAACTTACATGAGATTTTGGTTTGATTCTTACACTATTAATAACATATGATGATGTGATGGATAATGTAATTTGACTTAAGATTGGTTATGAGATGATTGATTTGATTTATTTATGTTTATTATAATTACTATGATGAATATAATGTTTTCATGATAATAAAAACACCTAAATAAATGGTATTAATGGTTAATAAAATAGAAAGTGATAAAAAATAATAAAACACATAATGTTCTAAAATGTATTTAATATGATGATGCCATTTATTTCTAATATATTGGATGAGATATGGTTTAAAATGTTTAATACCACCTTAACATATATATTAATTTGGATATAATGCTAGATGTAATAAGAGGAAGTGTTGACATTTCTAGCCTCACAGGCCAATTGTCAGCCCCCTATATTTGAAACTTTCAGTGACAACCCTTATAGCCTACTTATGATTATACCTAGCATGGTCATGTCTTCTTTGTCCCATTGAGAGTCTTGGATTAATTCTTATGATAATAATTATGGTCATAGTCTTATTCTCAAGTCTATTATGTCATGAGTTTCATTAAGTCATTTCGATGTTATAATAGGTGTCTTGGTGTCTTAAAATGAGAAAGGTCATGAAAGCCAATGATTACTTAGGTTTTTTGTGAGGAGTATAGTGGTATTTTGATAATGTGAGGATGTTTTAACATTTTTTTAGGCTATAATATAAGTAAAATGATTTATTTAAGTCATTTTACATGACATACTCATCCAAGTTTATTTAACCCTTCATTACCACTCCTAAATCATTGGTAACCCTCCAAACCCCCTTCATGAGCTTATATCACCTTTAAAAACTTTGAAAAATGGAAATTTATGTGATAATTGAATTAAAATTAGGCTAAAATTTATGTTATCCATACCAATTTACTCTCTCTAAATGTTTCATGCCATTTAGAGTCATTTTATGAGCCACCCACACCCCTTCCACCAAGCCAATTAGTCCCCACATGGAATTCTATGACTTTTACACCTCCTTCATGAGTGATATTATTTGAAATAATATTATTAATAATTAATTCCCTTAATTACATCTACATATATCATTTAAATAGTCTAAACTTGGAGAATTTTGGGTCATTTCTTCACATTGTATGGATTATACAGACTGTATTGTATAACAAGGGATATAAAGTTGAATGTGAGATTATGTGTGATTTTTTTGAAATTTTTATGCAATATGAAGGTATTTCAATACCAAAAACATTATACACATATTCATCCCTTCCTTGGTAGGCTCAAACTACCCCTTAGGTTCTTGTTTGTACCATATAAGAGAGAAAAAATTAGGGTCTCAGCTCTTGGCCATGCAAAATAGACTCAAATAAATTCCAATCATGATAAATTGTATAAATATTGGTCTCCCCAACTTTATTAAACTTTATTAATAGATTAAGGAGTGTATTTTGTACCTCTCATCTGCACATGCCAACTTTAAGTCAATGGTTTTCTTAGATTTTTGTCTAGTTTGCTCAATATGATTAATGATGCTATTGTATTAGGTATTGTAAGAGCCCTCCATGGTAATTTAAAAAAAATTATCACACTTTTGAGAACATAATATTAGATAACCTTCAAGTGTAAACACTATGTGCAATCTTTAGGAAAGTTGTGCATGAAAATCAGGTTTCACATCTTTGTCATGGGATTGACCTATATATGAAGAGTTTGTAGATTTTATCTTATGGTATTAATGCCTTTTTTCTCAATGTTAATTCCTAATGGTCTATTACCATCTTAGGATACCCCAAAATAGAAGGACTTATACATAAGCAAAGCCCACTATCACAACAGTGTTTCATGGAAACAATGGCACATACAGAACTTAAAGGAAGCTTAAAAGTATGGAAAAGAATGTTAGAATATTGAGAAAAGACCTTAATGACATTTAGAAAAAAAACTCCACCTTAAATTCAGCCATAAAAGGGACTAAATACCACATCTCATTCACCTTTGAACATACTCAGTCCTCTTTTAGCATAATTTAAGGTTTCCTCAAAGAGATTAAGGTTTTATAGGATATTTAGGTTTCTTTTTTAGGCTATGTATGTTGTGTTTCCAGATCCAAATATATATAACTACTTAAAGTATAGATTGGGGTTCTCAAAAGTAAAATTATATGGCCTTGGGAAGATTCCTTTCCTTCCATTTCCTTGTCTTATCCATACCACTATGTTTCACTACCATATCTACCTTTTCACCATGTTGCTACCCCTATTTTGATACTATAGTATCACCACCACTCCAATACCCCCTTTCCCCCACACTTTCACCTTTCCTCCCTAAGCAAGAACCACATCTATATCCTTCATACACATTTTAACCCTCAAAAGTAATGAGGTAATAGTGTGTTGAACCATTTGGGCATATACCTAATCAAGGAGCCTATCAAGACCTATAAAATACCCCCAGAGACATTGAAATAGGGTATTAAAAATACATCATGAAGACCAAGGGCATGAGATTTGAAGGGGATAAAATACAATGGAGAGGTATTATAAAAGATAAATTATGATTAACTTTCATGATCTAGGAGTTTGAAATTGTTTTCAATTACCCTGACCATCACAAACCTCTTAAGAACTTACACCCAACCTTTGTCATGTTATAGTAGAGCTTCAAAGAGGCATCTCATGAGTGACAAAAGTTCCTTTCAAGGACAATAAGGTTTTAAAGAGGAGACTTATGATATATTATAGTTAATTACCTAATGAAAAATGAACACTATGAGTAAATATGAAGAATATAAGTCTAGTTTTACATTTGGACTATCACAGTTCATACACATGGCATACATCTACAAACACCACCATTGGCTTAAGCTTGAGGAATGAAGGAAGGTTTAACAGAGGTCATGTTAATGATATGGTGAATTATCTTAATATAATCCATGATATTATTTATACTCAATGGAGTAGGAAATTTATGATAGAGAGACCTATTACTCCTCAAAAAGGGCTAGCACAGTACCCATAGTCATGTCTTTCCTTATAAACTATGTTATAAGTTAAATGATACCAAATATGTAAGTTACCAATATTTAAAAGAAGGAAGATATGAAATGAGGTTTTTCATGGAAATATAATGAATTTATGGTACTAGCTTGGTACTATACCATCCTAAACCCTCTCTTGGGAAACACCTACAATCACACTATACCCATCTACAGTCAGTTGGTAAAGTCAAGTAAAGTAAGATTTTCCATTTGTAGAGTGAAGAGAAGAGAATGTTCATGAGGACATAGGGTGTTTATTGAGGATATTAAGGTGTTAATTAATTATAAAAAATCCCTAACACACACAAGTAGGATACCTTTGGCTATCTAAGAAGGCCTAACATAGATAATGAGAACCTACAGGCTAAGCATACATGGCAGACTTGAAAATGGTATATATTATTGTTTTAGTGGCTCAATGATCAAGATAAATGGAGGTTTTTGGCTTAAAATTTCCATTCATGGTTAAGGTCTCACACTATAAACCAAAGTGACGTTGAAAACCACTACATCTTTATCAAGCTAAGACCATAATTTTAACCAAATAATGAGTAAATGATAATATAGGGTTTCAAGGTCTGAGATGACCTATTCAAAGAAATTAGGTAACCTTGATTTTATAAGCCCTAAAATTTGATGTATATTGATTATGGACTTATAATATAAAGTGTATACATCACTTTAAACCATTATTAATCAAGATATAAGTGGAAAAAGGGCACACACATGCTTTCTAGCAGGATGTAGTCAATTAGCCCTAAGAAGGCATTTGTATGCTAAATAGAGGCCAAAGTTATAGATAGGAGGTGAATTAAGATGGTAATACCTTGGAGACACTAAATAATATTATCAATTATATTTAATGGGTTTGTACTTAGTCAAACCAAGCACAAGGAAGGTCTATAGACCTCCTAGGGTTAGTTTAAACCCTCAACCTCCAAACCTTGCATTGTGGAATTTAATGATTTGGAGGGATAATCATTACATGTAAATAAAAAATTTATTGGATAAATATTAAGGTAAAATAAGGAGAGAAATTTAATTATGATTTGTCCACCTATAATGACCTTAAACTCAAATAACCCCATGTCAACATAGTGTACAGGTAGAATAAGGTTAGTTTCGATGAAAATAGCCATTTGAGGCACTTAGAGGAAGAGTTAAGAATCCAAAATTGAAAGGTAATGTGATAATTATTTATAAAAGTCATCCATTCTCTTGTATTTTTCAAAAAATAGTGGGTACACCCACTATTTTGTCTTAGACCAAGACATGTTTAGGCAAATAGTCAAAGGGCTAAACTACAAAAATCAAGCTTGGAAGGTTTGAAAGATAGTTTGGAACCCATGTAAGGTTTTGAGATAATGGGGAATGATTTTTTATAATATTAAAATATATTAAAAGGGTGTAACATGCTAAGATACAATTAAATACCACTAGGGACACAGTCATACAAACCTTAATGCAAGCTCAAATGTCACACCAAGGCTCTCTCAAGCTCCTACACTAGGTTGTATGATGAAGTGGAGATGATAATGAATATTCTTGGGAAATTATAGAGGATATTTTAGGTGGAAAAGAGTGAATAAAGATCTGAAAACCTCAAAAATCTTACTCAAAACATTCAATCCTACACACAAGTAGCTCAAGTGCCAACTTTAAGCACTCACCCCATCAACCACATGATATTTTAGGGATAGAGTTCTTAGAATATTTTGGGTAAACTATGCACTAAGAATACATGGTATATTGGTTTGTATTTTGAGGCTAGTTTTTATGAATGAATTTTAAGAATATGGACACTTAAAATTTTCCTACAAAATCCCATAGGGTCACCTTTTGACCCTCATATATCTATCCACCCTTCATGGATATTCATGAAATTTAGGTAGTTATATGCCCTAGATATTCATGGATTTTGTTCTAATCTTAGATATAAACATTATATAAACCATCCTTAAGACTCCTGACTAGTCATAAACCTCCCTAAAACCCTAGGTAGACCTAGTCATATAAAAGTTAATATTTTGATGCTATAACATCCTAGAATGGTCTAAATATCTATTGGAATAAGTACACTCAAGGGGGAATCTACCTATGACACTTTTCACTTGAAATTATACCCCTTAAGGAGATGATTCAACTCTTCACAATAAAGTGGAATAATGGAAACACCTAAGGGCTATGGGTGACCAAAATTTTATGTTAGTCTCTAAATTTAGGATAATTCCCCTTGTTGTCTCCCAAATTATCAAACTTATACAAATGTGGTGTATATGCTCTCTTGCTTGTATATGAAACTACCCTCATAATTTAACTTCATTATACTACCTCATCACTAAATATATATATTTCTGATGATTAATCTAAAGGGGAGGCACTATTGAAAATCCTTCATAAGAATTGGAGTGGTCTCTAATCATTCATATTCCCCTAGCCATGAGCAATCATCCCAAATAGTTACAAATGACTCCTTCTCATGCACCCCTTATAATTATAACTCAAAATTATTCCAATTATTTAACTCAATCCATGAACAAGGAGGGATGCCACATATCAAGAGTCTCCATGCTATAAGGTTCATTAATCAAGCCTCAAAAGGCTTTTGAATTTATGTTTTCATCTTTTTCACCAAGTGATCATTACTTCCTCACTAGAATGGTTGAGATGAGGAAGATAAAAGACACACTTAGGAGATTATATACTTCAATAAATTATCATGGAGACTTGGAATAAGTCCCATACTATCTCTCAAAGTTGGTTGCATCATCAGAAGTTTCTCTATATCTATAAAACACTCAAATTTGTCAAATAAATACATATTATACACCATCCATATAAGTAAAGTATAAGTCAATTTCATGGGGAGGAGTCCTAAATATTATTCCATAGCTTTAAATCATCTCCTTATCCTTTACATTCCATTTAGATGCTCCACTTGTCTTATCTTTCCAATTAGGTCTTTAGAGAGGGTTTGTAAGGGTTTAGACCAATTTTAGGTCTTAGCCTTTATTCATAAAAACTACACATTGGAGTTCTAAAAAAATTTCCACTAAGGGCTCCCTGTTACCCTCTATAATATTTATAAACACCTTTAGGCTTCATGCAAAGCGTCATGGAATATATTAAATTTCAAACATAACCTCTCAAGCTTCTTCATGCATTCTGCAAGGTCCAAGTTTAGTCTCAAGACCAAATTCGGTTTCCTTGAAACATATTTTCTCTGTAAAGGATTAAACATGTCTTTTAGGGTCCCCAAAACATGTCTCCATAGGCTATAATTTTTACCTTTTTTGGAGACATAATAGACCCCCCATTTGAGCATTAGGCCAAATGTTGCCTAATAGGTCTGCCTTGCATTCTTGAGATCGACATGGAATTTTATGGTTTAAATACTTAATAATGGATATTAAACATTTATATACATCCCATATACATGATCTAATAGGTTATAAATCACTCTTAGGTCTAGAAGTGAAATTGACTTATAGTTTGAGCTTTAGGCCAAAACCTTACCATTAAGGCTTGACTGCAACCCTTGGTGTCCAAACCACCCTATTTTCTTTATCTCTCCATTGAAGTGTTTCCCATGGTGTTTTATATATTTTAAAACCCCAAAAACCCTCTTTGAATGTTTCTTTAGCACCATGGTTCACCTTTTTACTTATATCCCAAAGAATGACATCTTCAAGCATGGAGTGCCCCATATCTAAGACAAAACAAGGGGGCACTTCCCTTATTTTTTCATCAAACCCAAGTATGGGAGGGTGTTATATAGGTTTTATGGATTCCACATACCAAAATTTATCCCCTGTTATGGTCATATAACCTATCTATTTCTCCAAAACCTAAAATAGGCTTATAAAAGGTCACTATTTACATGTTTCTCTTTTCCATGTTTAAGTTTGAATTTAATGTTGAGAGGCTTATTTGCATCTATCTTCCACATAATTAATTGGTTTATACCTCTAAATTCATATTTATTCACATTCACATAGAAAAATGCTCATTTTCTTCCTAGTCACCCTTAGCTAACTATGTGAAATCCCTTTAGAGAGAAACTTATAGGTGGACACTTAGATCTGTAGGATATCCCTATAGGCTAACATGGATTATTATATTTGTATTTCATGTTATCCTTAGCTTACTTGTCACCATGATATATTATTAAACCACAAGGGTTATCTAGTGTAGGTTTTAGACCTTTTTAGTTGTACTTTTAGGTCATAGGAGTCTCTTAGGATTGGAAACCTATAGATAACATTGAATAATTTCAATGTGTAAAAGCAAGACATTAGGGTTTCCAAACTCATGTCCTTTGATATCTCTAATTACCCACTTTTTAAATAATACATCCTCATGGTAGGGATACTATATGGAGCTTTTAAGGTTTAACAAGGGATCATCTCTCATACCTATCCAGACTTACAAAAAAACATAGAGTTCTCTATTCTCTCAATTTAGGGAAAAGTTCTAAAACTCAAATTCTTCTATATGGAATGGTTCCTCAACACCTAGTGGGATAAAAAAGGCTCAAACATGCTTACCATGTTAACATAGAACCTCACACTCCTCATGAAAACCAAGACCTGTCAACCATCCCTCTGTACAACACCTCTACAACTCCTGTTAGACACTTGTGAGAATTTGATGCATGGGCAATGAGTTGATATGAACAACATGAAAATTCCCTTTTAATTGAACTTGTATGCTTCCATTAAGTATATAATGCACACCAAACCATTTTAAGAAAATTTAAAATATGTACACCTCTCCAAACATTAACATGACATCATCAAGGGTTGTAATTGAGTGTCTTAACCTATGTTATGCAGAAAGAGACATGGAAGGAGCAAGAATAAGCAAGGGTAAAGGCTTCCAAACTACTTAAATTCATTTTCAATACTAAAATATATGAAAATTATTAAAATATATGTTGAAACAACATCAAAACATCTTTTCCACTCTTGAAGACACCTATAGGTGTGAAAGGAACAAATTTGAAAGATTAAACAAGCCTAAAAGAGGATTTCTTAGGAATTTGAGAACACTCATGCTAAGATTATGATGCAAAAACCTATGGAGAGACTTTGAGAAACACATGAAATAACCAACAATGTCAAACTAAAGCAAAGGATTTAAAATCAGACTCAAATATGGACTCCTCATGAATTTAAGAGCATAAAATGTTGCCTGGCATCATAACAATGATTCATAGAGGAGGAATCATGAAACTCAAACTTGTTGCCAAGGATTTGAATTTTAATAATACCACTATCAACTCCCAAGATCACTCCCTCTAATTCCATGTATATGGATTGTACCAAGCATTTGAAATTGACCCCTTTTTGCTTATGAAGGCAAGAAAGAGAATAAGGAAATTTTGATCTTTTTGACTTTGTTTTTGCACACCAAGCATAGGGAAGACCTTAGGGAGCTCTAGAGACACTTTAATCATGTTTTCACTTGAATATGAGCTCATAAAGTTCATACAAGTGCCATTAAGAGCCTATTTTTTTAGAGATTCCCCTATTTTTATGCATGAAACTACTTATTTTCTACCTATGACCACTTAATTTAAAGGTATAAACCAATTAATTATGTGGAAAATAGATGCAAATAAGCCTCTCAACATTAAATTCAAACTTAAACATGCAAAAGAGAAACATGTAAATAGTGACCTTTTATAAGCCTATTTTAGGTTTTTGAGAAATAGATAGGTTATATGACCATAACAGGGGATAAATTTTGGTATGTGGAATCCATAAAACCTATATAACACCCTCCCATACTTGGGTTTGATGAAAAAATAAGGGAAGTGCCCCCTTGTTTTGTCTTAGATATGGGGCACTCCATGCTTGAAGATGTCATTCTTTGGGATATAAGTAAAAAGGTGAACCATGGTGCTAAAGAAACATTCAAAGAGGGTTTTTGGGTCACTATTTACATGTTTCTCTTTTGCATGTTTAAGTTTGAATTTAATGTTGAGAGGCTTATTTGCATCTATTTTCCACATAATTAATTGGTTTATACCTTTAAATTCATATTTATTCACATTCACATAGAAAAATGCTCATTTTCTTCCTAGTCACCCTTAGCTAACTATGTGAAATCCCTTTAGAGAGAAACTTATAGGTGGACACTTAGATCTATAGGATATCCCTATAGGCTAACATGGAGTATTATATTTGTATTTCATGTTATCCTTAGCTTACTTGTCACCATGATATATTGTTAAACCACAAGGGTTATCTAGTGTAGGTTTTAGACCTCTTTAGTTGTACTTTTAGGTCATAGGAGTCTCTTAGGATTGGAAACCTATAGATAACATTGAATAATTTCAATGTGTAAAAGCAAGACTTTAGGGTTTCCAAACTCATGTCCTTTGATATCTCTAATTACCCTCTTTTTAAATGATACATCCTCATGGTAGGGATACTATATGGAGCTTTTAAGGTTTAATAAGGGATCATCTCTCATACCTATCCACACTTGCAAAAAAACATAGAGTTCTCTATTCTCTCAATTTAGGGAAAAGTTCTAAAACTCAAATTCTTCCATATGTAATGGTTCCTCAACACCTAGTGGGATAAAAAAGGCTCAAACATGCTTACCATGTTAAAATAGAACCTCACACTCCTCATGAAAACCAAGACCTGTCAACCATCCCTCTGTACAACACCTCTACAACTCCTGTTAGACACTTGTGAGAATTTGATGCATGGGCAATGAGTTGATATGAACAACATGAAAATTCCCTTTTAAGTGAACTTGTATGCTTCCATTAAGTATCTAATGCACACCAAACCATTTTAAGAAAATTTAAAATATGTACACCTCTCCAAACATTAACATGACATCATCAAGGGTTGTAATTGAGTGTCTTAACCTATGTTATGCAGAAAGAGACATGGAAGGAGCAAGAATAAGCAAGGGTAAAGGCTTCAAAACTAATTAAATTGATTTTCAATACTAAAATATATGAAAATTATTAAAATATATGTTGAAACAACATCAAAACATCTTTTCCACTCTTGAAGACACCTATAGGTGTGAAAGGAACAAATTTGAAAGATTAAACAAGCCTAAAAGAGGATTTCTTAGGAATTTGAGAACACTCATGCTGAGATTATGATGCAAAAACCTATGGAGAGACTTTGAGAAACACATGAAATAACCAACAATGTCAAACTAAAGCAAAGGATTTAAAATCAGACTCAAATATGGACTCCTCATGAATTTAAGAGCATAAAATGTTGCCTGGCATCATAACAATGATTCATAGAGGAGGAATCATGAAACTCAAACTTGTTGCCAAGGATTTGAATTTGAATAAGACCACTATCAACTCCCAAGATCACTCCCTCTAATTCCATGTATATGGATTGTACCAAGCATTTGAAATTGACCCCTTTTTGCTTATGAAGGCAAGAAAGAGAATAAGGAAATTTTGATCTTTTTGACTTTGTTTTTGCACACCAAGCATAGGGAAGACCTTAGGGAGCTCTAGAGACACTTTAATCATGTTTTCACTTGAAGGTGAGCTCAGAAAGTTCATACAAGTGCCATTAAGTGCCTATTTTTTTAGAGATTCCCCTATTTTTATGCATGAAACTACTTATTTTCTACCTATGACCACTTAATTTAAAGGTATAAACCAATTAATTATGTGGAAAATAGATGCAAATAAGCCTCTCAACATTAAATTCAAACTTAAACATGCAAGAGAGAAACATGTAAATAGTGACCTTTTATAAGCCTATTTTAGGTTTTGGAGAAATAGATAGGTTATATGACCATAACAGGGGATAAATTTTGGTATGTGGAATCCATAAAACCTATATAACACCCTCCCATACTTGGGTTTGATGAAAAAATAAGGGAAGTGCCCCCTTGTTTTGTCTTAGATATGGGGCACTCCATGCTTGAAGATGTCATTCTTTGGGATATAAGTAAAAAGGTGAACCATGGTGCTAAAGAAACATTCAAAGAGGGTTTTTGGGTCACTATTTACATGTTTCTCTTTTCCATGTTTAAGTTTGAATTTAATGTTGAGAGGCTTATTTGCATCTATTTTCCACATAATTAATTGGTTTATACCTTTAAATTCATATTTATTCACATTCACATAGAAAAATGCTCATTTTCTTCCTAGTCACCCTTAGCTAACTATGTGAAATCCCTTTAGAGAGAAACTTATAGGTGGACACTTAGATCTATAGGATATCCCTATAGGCTAACATGGAGTATTATATTTGTATTTCATGCTATCCTTAGCTTACTTGTCACCATGATATATTATTAAACCACAAGGGTTATGTAGTGTAGGTTTTAGACCTTTTTAGTTGTACTTTTAGGTCATAGGAGTCTCTTACGATTGGAAACCTATATATAACATTGAATAATTTCAATGTGTAAAAGCAAGACTTTAGGGTTTCCAAACTCATGTCCTTTGATATCTCTAATTACCCTCTTTTTAAATGATACATCCTCATGGTAGGGATACTATATGGAGCTTTTAAGGTTTAACAAGGGATCATCTCTCATACCTATCCACACTTGCAAAAAAACATAGAGTTCTTTATTCTCTCAATTTAGAGAAAAGTTCTAAAACTAAAATTCTTCTATATGGAATGGTTCCTCAACACCTAGTGGGATAAAAAAGGCTCAAACATGCTTACCATGTTAACATAGAACCTCACACTCCTCATGAAAACCAAGACCTGTCAACCATCCCTCTGTACAACACCTCTACAACTCCTGTTAGACACTTGTGAGAATTTGATGCATGGGCAATGAGTTGATATGAACAACATGAAAATTCCCTTTTAAGTGAACTTGTATGCTTCCATTAAGTATCTAATGCACACCAAACAATTTTAAGAAAATTTAAAATATGTACACCTCTCCAAACATTAACATGACATCATCAAGGGTTGTAATTGAGTGTCTTAACCTATGTTATGCAGAAAGAGACATGGAAGGAGCAAGAATAAGCAAGGGTAAAGGCTTCCAAACTACTTAAATTCATTTTCAATACTAAAATATATGAAAATTATCTAAATATATGTTGAAACAACATCAAAACATCTTTTCCACTCTTGAAGACACCTATAGGTGTGAAAGGAACAAATTTGAAAGATTAAACAAGCCTAAAAGAGGATTTCTTAGGAATTTGAGAACACTCATGCTGAGATTATGATGCAAAAACCTATGGAGAGACTTTGAGAAACACATGAAATAACCAACAATGTCAAACTAAAGCAAAGGATTTAAAATCAGACTCAAATATGGACTCCTCATGAATTTAAGAGCATAAAATGTTGCCTGGCATCATAACAATGATTCATAGAGGAGGAATCATGAAACTCAAACTTGTTGCCAAGGATTTGAATTTGAATAAGACCACTATCAACTCCCAAGATCACTCCCTCTAATTCCATGTATATGGATTGTACCAAGCATTTGAAATTGACCCCTTTTTGCTTATGAAGGCAAGAAAGAGAATAAGGAAATTTTGATCTTTTTGACTTTGTTTTTGCACACCAAGCATAGGGAAGACCTTAGGGAGCTCTAGAGACACTTTAATCATGTTTTCACTTGAAGGTGAGCTCAGAAAGTTCATACAAGTGCCATTAAGTGCCTATTTTTTTAGAGATTCCCCTATTTTTATGCATGAAACTACTTATTTTCTACCTATGACCACTTAATTTAAAGGTATAACCCAATTAATTATGTGGAAAATAGATGAAAATAAGCCTCTCAACATTAAATTCAAACTTAAACATGCAAAAGAGAAACATGTAAATAGTGACCTTTTATAAGCCTATTTTAGGTTTTGGAGAAATAGATAGGTTATATGACCATAACAGGGGATAAATTTTGGTATGTGGAATCCATAAAACCTATATAACACCCTCCCATACTTGGGTTTGATGAAAAAATAAGGGAAGTGCCCCCTTGTTTTGTCTTAGATATGGGGCACTCCATGCTTGAAGATGTCATTCTTTGGGATATAAGTAAAAAGGTGAACCATGGTGCTAAAGAAACATTCAAAGAGGGTTTTTGGGTCACTATTTACATGTTTCTCTTTTGCATGTTTAAGTTTGAATTTAATGTTGAGAGGCTTATTTGCATCTATTTTCCACATAATTAATTGGTTTATACCTTTAAATTCATATTTAGTCACATTCACATAGAAAAATGCTCATTTTCTTCCTAGTCACCCTTAGCTAACTATGTGAAATCCCTTTAGAGAGAAACTTATAGGTGGACACTTAGATCTATAGGATATCCCTATAGGCTAACATGGAGTATTATATTTGTATTTCATGTTATCCTTAGCTTACTTGTCACCATGATATATTGTTAAACCACAAGGGTTATCTAGTGTAGGTTTTAGACCTTTTTAGTTGTACTTTTAGGTCATAGGAGTCTCTTACGATTGGAAACCTATATATAACATTGAATAATTTCAATGTGTAAAAGCAAGACTTTAGGGTTTCCAAACTCATGTCCTTTGATATCTCTAATTACCCTCTTTTTAAATGATACATCCTCATGGTAGGGATACTATATGGAGCTTTTAAGGTTTAACAAGGGATCATCTCTCATACCTATCCACACTTGCAAAAAAACATAGAGTTCTTTATTCTCTCAATTTAGGGAAAAGTTCTAAAACTAAAATTCTTCTATATGGAATGGTTCCTCAACACCTAGTGGGATAAAAAAGGCTCAAACATGCTTACCATGTTAACATAGAACCTCACACTCCTCATGAAAACCAAGACCTGTCAGCCATCCCTCTGTACAACACCTCTACAACTCCTGTTAGACGCTTGTGAGAATTTGATGCATGGGCAATGAGTTGATATGAACAACATGAAAATTCCCTTTTAAGTGAACTTGTATGCTTCCATTAAGTATCTAATGCACACCAAACCATTTTAAGAAAATTTAAAATATGTACACCTCTCCAAACATTAACATGACATCATCAAGGGTTGTAATTGAGTGTCTTAACCTATGTTATGCAGAAAGAGACATGGAAGGAGCAAGAATAAGCAAGGGTAAAGGCTTCCAAACTACTTAAATTCATTTTCAATACTAAAATATATGAAAATTATCTAAATATATGTTGAAACAACATCAAAACATCTTTTCCACTCTTGAAGACACCTATAGGTGTGAAAGGAACAAATTTGAAAGATTAAAAAAGCCTAAAAGAGGATTTCTTAGGAATTTGAGAACACTCATGCTGAGATTATGATGCAAAAACCTATGGAGAGACTTTGAGAAACACATGAAATAACCAACAATGTCAAACTAAAGCAAAGGATTTAAAATCAGACTCAAATATGGACTCCTCATGAATTTAAGAGCATAAAATGTTGCCTGGCATCATAACAATGATTCATAGAGGAGGAATCATGAAACTCAAACTTGTTGCCAAGGATTTGAATTTGAATAATACCACTATCAACTCCCAAGATCACTCAATCTAATTCCATGTATATGGATTGTACCAAGCATTTGAAATTGACCCCTTTTTGCTTATGAAGGCAAGAAAGAGAATAAGGAAATTTTGATCTTTTTGACTTTGTTTTTGCACACCAAGCATAGGGAAGACCTTAGGGAGCTCTAGAGACACTTTAATCATGTTTTCACTTGAAGGTGAGCTCAGAAAGTTCATACAAGTGCCATTAAGTGCCTATTTTTTTAGAGATTCCCCTATTTTTATGCATGAAACTACTTATTTTCTACCTATGACCACTTAATTTAAAGGTATAAACCAATTAATTATGTGCAAAATAGATGCAAATAAGCCTCTCAACATTAAATTCAAACTTAAACATGCAAAAGAGAAACATGTAAATAGTGACCTTTTATAAGCCTATTTTAGGTTTTGGAGAAATAGATAGGTTATATGACCATAACAGGGGATAAATTTTGGTATGTGGAATCCATAAAACCTATATAACACCCTCCCATACTTGGGTTTGATGAAAAAATAAGGGAAGTGCCCCCTTGTTTTGTCTTAGATATGGGGCACTCCATGCTTGAAGATGTCATTCTTTGGGATATAAGTAAAAAGGTGAACCATGGTGCTAAAGAAACATTCAAAGAGGGTTTTTGGGTCACTATTTACATGTTTCTCTTTTGCATGTTTAAGTTTGAATTTAATGTTGAGAGGCTTATTTGCATCTATTTTCCACATAATTAATTGGTTTATACCTTTAAATTCATATTTATTCACATTCACATAGAAAAATGCTCATTTTCTTCCTAGTCACCCTTAGCTAACTATGTGAAATCCCTTTAGAGAGAAACTTATAGGTGGACACTTAGATCTATAGGATATCCCTATAGGCTAACATGGAGTATTATATTTGTATTTCATGTTATCCTTAGTTTACTTGTCACCATGATATATTATTAAACCACAAGGGTTATCTAGTGTAGGTTTTAGACCTTTTTAGTTATACTTTTAGGTCATAGGAGTCTCTTAGGATTGGAAACCTATAGATAACATTGAATAATTTCAATGTGTAAAAGCAAGACTTTAGGGTTTCCAAACTCATGTCCTTTGATATCTCTAATTACCCTCTTTTTAAATGATACATCCTCATGGTAGGGATACTATATGGAGCTTTTAAGGTTTAACAAGGGATCATCTCTCATACCTATCCACACTTGCAAAAAAACATAGAGTTCTTTATTCTCTCAATTTAGGGAAAAGTTCTAAAACTCAAATTCTTCTATATGGAATGGTTCCTCAACACCTAGTGGGATAAAAAAGGCTCAAACATGCTTACCATGTTAACATAGAACCTCACACTCCTCATGAAAACCAAGACCTATCAACCATCCCTCTGTACAACACCTCTACAACTCCTGTTAGACACTTGTGAGAATTTGATGCATGGGCAATGAGTTGATATGAACAACATGAAAATTCCCTTTTAAGTGAACTTGTATGCTTCCATTAAGTATCTAATGCACACAAAACCATTTTAAGAAAATTTAAAATATGTACACCTCTCCAAACATTAACATGACATCATCAAGGGTTGTAATTGAGTGTCTTAACCTATGTTATGCAGAAAGAGACATGGAAGGAGCAAGAATAAGCAAGGGTAAAGGCTTCCAAACTACATAAATTCATTTTCAATACTAAAATATATGAAAATTATTAAAATATATGTTGAAACAACATCAAAACATCTTTTCCACTCTTGACGACACCTATAGGTGTGAAAGGAACAAATTTGAAAGATTAAACAAGCCTAAAAGAGGATTTCTTAGGAATTTGAGAACACTCATGCTGAGATTATGATGCAAAAACCTATGGAGAGACTTTGAGAAACACATGAAATAACCAACAATGTCAAACTAAAGCAAAGGATTTAAAATCAGACTCAAATATGGACTCCTCATGAATTTAAGAGCATAAAATGTTGCCTGGCATCATAACAATGATTCATAGAGGAGGAATCATGAAACTCAAACTTGTTGCCAAGGATTTGAATTTGAATAAGACCACTATCAACTCCCAATATCACTCCCTCTAATTCCATGTATATGGATTGTACCAAGCATTTGAAATTGACCCCTTTTTGCTTATGAAGGCAAGAAAGAGAATAAGGAAATTTTGATCTTTTTGACTTTGTTTTTGCACACCAAGCATAGGGAAGACCTTAGGGAGCTCTAGAGACATTTTAATCATGTTTTCACTTGAAGGTGAGCTCAGAAAGTTCATACAAGTTCCATTAAGTGCCTATTTTTTTAGAGATTCCCCTATTTTTATGCATGAAACTACTTATTTTCTACCTATGACCACTTAATTTAAAGGTATAAACCAATTAATTATGTGGAAAATAGATGCAAATAAGCCTCTCAACATTAAATTCAAACTTAAACATGCAAAAGAGAAACATGTAAATAGTGACCTTTTATAAGCCTATTTTAGGTTTTGGAGAAATAGATAGGTTATATGACCATAACAGGGGATAAATTTTGGGATGTGGAATCCATAAAACCTATTTAACACCCTCCCATACTTGGGTTTGATGAAAAAATAAGGGAAGTTCCCCCTTGTTTTGTCTTAGATATGGGGCACTCCATGCTTGAAGATGTCATTCTTTGGGATATAAGTAAAAAGGTGAACCATGGTGCTAAAGAAACATTCAAAGAGGGTTTTTGGGTCACTATTTACATGTTTCTCTTTTGCATGTTTAAGTTTGAATTTAATGTTGAGAGGCTCATTTGCATCTATTTTCCACATAATTAATTGGTTTATACCTTTAAATTCATATTTATTCACATTCACATAGAAAAATGCTCATTTTCTTCCTAGTCACCCTTAGCTAACTATGTGAAATCCCTTTAGAGAGAAACTTATAGGTGGACACTTAGATCTATAGGATATCCCTATAGGCTAACATGGAGTATTATATTTGTATTTCATGTTATCCTTAGCTTACTTGTCACCATGATATATTATTAAACCACAAGGGTTATCTAGTGTAGGTTTTAGACCTTTTTAGTTGTACTTTTAGGTCATAGGAGTCTCTTACGATTGGAAACCTATATATAACATTGAATAATTTCAATGTGTAAAAGCAAGACTTTAGGGTTTCCAAACTCATGTCCTTTGATATCTATAATTACCCTCTTTTTAAATGATACATCCTCATGGTAGGGATACTATATGGAGCTTTTAAGGTTTAACAAGGGATCATCTCTCATACCTATCCACACTTGCAAAAAAACATAGAGTTCTTTATTCTCTCAATTTAGGGAAAAGTTCTAAAACTCAAATTCTTCTATATGGAATGGTTCCTCAACACCTAGTGGGATAAAAAAGGCTCAAACATGCTTACCATGTTAACATAGAACCTCACACTCCTCATGAAAACCAAGACCTGTCAACCATCCCTCTGTACAACACCTCTACAACTCCTATTAGACACTTGTGAGAATTTGATGCATGGGAAATGAGTTGATATGAACAACATGAAAATTCCCTTTTAAGTGAACTTGTATGCTTCCATTAAGTATCTAATGCACACCAAACCATTTTAAGAAAATTTAAAATATGTACACCTCTCCAAACATTAACATGACATCATCAAGGGTTGTAATTGAGTGTCTTAACCTATGTTATGCAGAAAGAGACATGGAAGGAGCAAGAATAAGCAAGGGTAAAGGCTTCAAAACTACTTAAATTCATTTTCAATACTAAAATATATGAAAATTATTAAAATATATGTTGAAACAACATCAAAACATCTTTCCCACTCTTGAAGACACCTATAGGTGTGAAAGGAACAAATTTGAAAGATTAAACAAGCCTAAAAGAGGATTTCTTAGGAATTTGAGAACACTCATGCTAAGATTATGATGCAAAAACCTATGGAGAGACTTTGAGAAACACATGAAATAACCAACAATGTCAAACTAAAGCAAAGGATTTAAAATCAGACTCAAATATGGACTCCTCATGAATTTAAGAGCATAAAATGTTGCCTGGCATCATAACAATGATTCATAGAGGAGGAATCATGAAACTCAAACTTGTTGCCAAGGATTTGAATTTGAATAATACCACTATCAACTCCCAAGATCACTCCCTCTAATTCCATGTATATGGATTGTACCAAGCATTTGAAATTGACCCCTTTTTGCTTATGAAGGCAAGAAAGAGAATAAGGAAATTTTGATCTTTTTGACTTTGTTTTTGCACACCAAGCATAGGGAAGACCTTAGGGAGCTCTAGAGACACTTTAATCATGTTTTCACTTGAAGGTGAGCTCAGAAAGTTCATACAAGTGCCATTAAGTGCCTATTTTTTTAGAGATTCCCCTATTTTTATGCATGAAACTACTAATTTTCTACCTATGACCACTTAATTTAAAGGTATAAACCAATTAATTATGTGGAAAATAGATGAAAATAAGCCTCTCAACATTAAATTCAAACTTAAACATGCAAAAGAGAAACATGTAAATAGTGACCTTTTATAAGCCTATTTTAGGTTTTGGAGAAATAGATAGGTTATATGACCATAACAGGGGATAAATTTTGGTATGTGGAATCCATAAAACCTATATAACACCCTCCCATACTTGGGTTTGATGAAAAAATAAGGGAAGTGCCCCCTTGTTTTGTCTTAGATATGGGGCACTCCATGCTTGAAGATGTCATTCTTTGGGATATAAGTAAAAAGGTGAACCATGGTGCTAAAGAAACATTCAAAGAGGGTTTTTGGGTCACTATTTACATGTTTCTCTTTTGCATGTTTAAGTTTGAATTTAATGTTGAGAGGCTTATTTGCATCTATTTTCCACATAATTAATTGGTTTATACCTTTAAATTCATATTTATTCACATTCACATAGAAAAATGCTCATTTTCTTCCTAGTCACCCTTAGCTAACTATGTGAAATCCCTTTAGAGAGAAACTTATAGGTGGACACTTAGATCTATAGGATATACCTATAGGCTAACATGGAGTATTATATTTGTATTTCATGTTATCCTTAGCTTACTTGTCACCATGATATATTATTAAACCACAAGGGTTATCTAGTGTAGGTTTTAGACCTTTTCAGTTGTACTTTTAGGTCATAGGAGTCTCTTAGGATTGGAAACCTATAGATAACATTGAATAATTTCAATGTGTAAAAGCAAGACTTTAGGGTTTCCAAACTCATGTCCTTTGATATCTATAATTACCCTCTTTTTAAATGATACATCCTCATGGTAGGGATACTATATGGAGCTTTTAAGGTTTAACAAGGGATCATCTCTCATACCTATCCACACTTGCAAAAAAACATAGAGTTCTTTATTCTCTCAATTTAGGGAAAAGTTCTAAAAATCAAATTCTTCTATATGGAATGGTTCCTCAACACCTAGTGGGATAAAAAAGGCTCAAACATGCTTACCATGTTAACATATAACCTCACACTCCTCATGAAAACCAAGACCTGTCAACCATCCCTCTGTACAACACCTCTACAACTCCTGTTAGACACTTGTGAGAATTTGATGCATGGGCAATGAGTTGATATGAACAACATGAAAATTCCCTTTTAAGTGAACTTGTATGCTTCCATTAAGTATCTAATGCACACCAAACCATTTTAAGAAAATTTAAAATATGTACACCTCTCCAAACATTAACATGACATCATCAAGGGTTGTAATTGAGTGTCTTAACCTATGTTATGCAGAAAGAGACATGGAAGGAGCAAGAATAAGCAAGGGTAAAGGCTTCAAAACTACTTAAATTCATTTTCAATACTAAAATATATGAAAATTATTAAAATATATGTTGAAACAACATCAAAACATCTTTTCCACTCTTGAAGACACCTATAGGTGTGAAAGGAACAAATTTGAAAGATTAAACAAGCCTAAAAGAGGATTTCTTAGGAATTTGAGAACACTCATGCTGAGATTATGATTCAAAAACCTATGGAGAGACTTTGAGAAACACATGAAATAACCAACAATGTCAAACTAAAGCAAAGGATTTAAAATCAGACTCAAATATGGACTCCTCATGAATTTAAGAGCATAAAATGTTGCCTGGCATCATAACAATGATTCATAGAGGAGGAATCATGAAACTCAAACTTGTTGCCAAGGATTTGAATTTTAATAAGACCACTATCAACTCCCAAGATCACTCCCTCTAATTCCATGTATATGGATTATACCAAGCATTTGAAATTGACCCCTTTTTGCTTATGAAGGCAAGAAAGAGAATAAGGAAATTTTGATCTTTTTGACTTTGTTTTTGCACACCAAGCATAGGGAAGACCTTAGGGAGCTCTAGAGACACTTTAATCATGTTTTCACTTGAAGGTGAGCTCAGAAAGTTCATACAAGTGCCATTAAGTGCCTATTTTTTTAGAGATTCCCCTATTTTTATGCATGAAACTACTTATTTTCTACCTATGACCACTTAATTTAAAGGTATAAACCAATTAATTATGTGGAAAATAGATGCAAATAAGCCTCTCATCATTAAATTCAAACTTAAACATGCAAAAGAGAAACATGTAAATAGTGACCTTTTATAAGCCTATTTTAGGTTTTGGAGAAATAGATAGGTTATATGACCATAACAGGGGATAAATTTTGGTATGTCGAATCCATAAAACCTATATAACACCCTCCCATACTTGGGTTTGATGAAAAAATAAGGGAAGTTCCCCCTTGTTTTGTCTTAGATATGGGGCACTCCATGCTTGAAGATGTCATTCTTTGGGATATAAGTAAAAAGGTGAACCATGGTGCTAAAGAAACATTCAAAGAGGGTTTTTGGGTCACTATTTACATGTTTCTCTTTTGCATGTTTAAGTTTGAATTTAATGTTGAGAGGCTTATTTGCATCTATTTTCCACATAATTAATTGGTTTATACCTTTAAATTCATATTTATTCACATTCACATAGAAAAATGCTCATTTTCTTCCTAGTCACCCTTAGCTAACTATGTGAAATCCCTTTAGAGAGAAACTTATAGGTGGACACTTAGATCTATAGGATATACCTATAGGCTAACATGGAGTATTATATTTGTATTTCATGTTATCCTTAGCTTACTTGTCACCATGATATATTATTAAACCACAAGGGTTATCTAGTGTAGGTTTTAGACCTTTTCAGTTGTACTTTTAGGTCATAGGAGTCTCTTAGGATTGGAAACCTATAGATAACATTGAATAATTTCAATGTGTAAAAGCAAGACTTTAGGGTTTCCAAACTCATGTCCTTTGATATCTCTAATTACCCTCTTTTTAAATGATACATCCTCATGGTAGGGATACTATATGGAGCTTTTAAGGTTTAACAAGGGATCATCTCTCATACCTATCCACACTTGCAAAAAAACATAGAGTTCTTTATTCTCTCAATTTAGGGAAAAGTTCTAAAACTCAAATTCTTCTATATGGAATGGTTCCTCAACACCTAGTGGGATAAAAAAGGCTCAAACATGCTTACCATGTTAACATATAACCTCACACTCCTCATGAAAACCAAGACCTATCAACCATCCCTCTGTACAACACCTCTACAACTCCTGTTAGACACTTGTGAGAATTTGATGCATGGGCAATGAGTTGATATGAACAACATGAAAATTCCCTTTTAAGTGAACTTGTATGCTTCCATTAAGTATCTAATGCACACCAAACCATTTTAAGAAAATTTAAAATATGTACACCTCTCCAAACATTAACATGACATCATCAAGGGTTGTAATTGAGTGTCTTAACCTATGTTATGCAGAAAGAGACATGGAAGGAGCAAGAATAAGCAAGGGTAAAGGCTTCAAAACTACTTAAATTCATTTTCAATACTAAAATATATGAAAATTATTAAAATATATGTTGAAACAACATCAAAACATCTTTTCCACTCTTGAAGACACCTATAGGTGTGAAAGGAACAAATTTGAAAGATTAAACAAGCCTAAAAGAGGATTTCTTAGGAATTTGAGAACACTCATGCTGAGATTATGATTCAGAAACCTATGGAGAGACTTTGAGAAACACATGAAATAACCAACAATGTCAAACTAAAGCAAAGGATTTAAAATCAGACTCAAATATGGACTCCTCATGAATTTAAGAGCATAAAATGTTGCCTGGCATCATAACAATGATTCATAGAGGAGGAATCATGAAACTCAAACTTGTTGCCAAGGATTTGAATTTGAATAATACCACTATCAACTCCCAAGATCACTCCCTCTAATTCCGTGTATATGGATTGTACCAAGCATTTGAAATTGACCCCTTTTTGCTTATGAAGGCAAGAAAGAGAATAAGGAAATTTTGATCTTTTTGACTTTGTTTTGGCACACCAAGCATAGGGAAGACCTTAGGGAGCTCTAGAGACACTTTAATCATGTTTTCACTTGAAGGTGAGCTCAGAAAGTTCATACAAGTGCCATTAAGTGCCTATTTTTTTAGAGATTCCCCTATTTTTATGCATGAAACTACTTATTTTCTACCTATGACCACTTAATTTAAAGGTATAAACCAGTTAATTATGTGGAAAATAGATGAAAATAAGCCTCTCAACATTAAATTCAAACTTAAACATGCAAAAGAGAAACATGTAAATAGTGACCTTTTATAAGCCTATTTTAGGTTTTGGAGAAATAGATAGGTTATATGACCATAACAGGGGATAAATTTTGGTATGTGGAATCCATAAAACCTATATAACACCCTCCCATACTTGGGATTGATGAAAAAATAAGGGAAGTGCCCCCTTGTTTTGTCTTAGATATGGGGCACTCCATGCTTGAAGATGTCATTCTTTGGGATATAAGTAAAAAGGTGAACCATGGTGCTAAAGAAACATTCAAAGAGGGTTTTTGGGTCACTATTTACATGTTTCTCTTTTGCATGTTTAAGTTTGAATTTAATGTTGAGAGGCTTATTTGCATCTATTTTCCACATAATTAATTGGTTTATACCTTTAAATTCATATTTATTCACATTCACATAGAAAAATGCTCATTTTCTTCCTAGTCACCCTTAGCTAACTATGTGAAATCCCTTTAGAGAGAAACTTATAGGTGGACACTTAGATCTATAGGATATCCCTATAGGCTAACATGGAGTATTATATTTGTATTTCATGTTATCCTTAGCTTACTTGTCACCATGATATATTATTAAACCACAAGGGTTATCTAGTGTAGGTTTTAGACCTTTTCAGTTGTACTTTTAGGTCATAGGAGTCTCTTAGGATTGGAAACCTATAGATAACATTGAATAATTTCAATGTGTAAAAGCAAGACTTTAGGGTTTCCAAACTCATGTCCTTTGATATCTCTAATTACCCTCTTTTTAAATGATACATCCTCATGGTAGGGATACTATATGGAGCTTTTAAGGTTTAACAAGGGATCATCTCTCATACCTATCCACACTTGCAAAAAAACATAGAGTTCTTTATTCTCTCAATTTAGGGAAAAGTTCTAAAACTCAAATTCTTCTATATGGAATGGTTCCTCAACACCTAGTGGGATAAAAAAGGCTCAAACATGCTTACCATGTTAACATAGAACCTCACACTCCTCATGAAAACCAAGACCTGTCAACCATCCCTCTGTACAACACCTCTACAACTCCTGTTAGACACTTGTGAGAATTTGATGCATGGGCAATGAGTTGATATGAACAACATGAAAATTCCCTTTTAAGTGAACTTGTATGCTTCCATTAAGTATCTAATGCACACCAAACCATTTTAAGAAAATTTAAAATATGTACACCTCTCCAAACATTAACATGACATCATCAAGGGTTGTAATTGAGTGTCTTAACCTATGTTATGGAGAAAGAGACATGGAAGGAGCAAGAATAAGCAAGGGTAAAGGCTTCCAAACTACTTAAATTCATTTTCAATACTAAAATATATGAAAATTATTAAAATATATGTTGAAACAACATCAAAACATCTTTTCCACTCTTGAAGACACCTATAGGTGTGAAAGGAACAAATTTGAAAGATTAAACAAGCCTAAAAGAGGATTTCTTAGGAATTTGAGAACACTCATGCTGAGATTATGATGCAAAAACCTATGGAGAGACTTTGAGAAACACATGAAATAACCAACAATGTCAAACTAAAGCAAAGGATTTAAAATCAGACTCAAATATGGACTCCTCATGAATTTAAGAGCATAAAATGTTGCCTGGCATCATAACAATGATTCATAGAGGAGGAATCATGAAACTCAAACTTGTTGCCAAGGATTTGAATTTTAATAAGACCACTATCAACTCCCAAGATCACTCCCTCTAATTCCATGTATATGGATTGTACCAAGCATTTGAAATTGACCCCTTTTTGCTTATGAAGGCAAGAAAGAGAATAAGGAAATTTTGATCTTTTTGACTTTGTTTTTGCACACCAAGCATAGGGAAGACCTTAGGGAGCTCTAGAGACACTTTAATCATGTTTTCACTTGAAGGTGAGCTCAGAAAGTTCATACAAGTGCCATTAAGTGCCTATTTTTTTAGAGATTCCCCTATTTTTATGCATGAAACTACTTATTTTCTACCTATGACCACTTAATTTAAAGGTATAAACCAATTAATTATGTGGAAAATAGATGCAAATAAGCCTCTCAACATTAAATTCAAACTTAAACATGCAAAAGAGAAACATGTAAATAGTGACCTTTTATAAGCCTATTTTAGGTTTTGGAGAAATAGATAGGTTATATGACCATAACAGGGGATAAATTTTGGTATGTGGAATCCATAAAACCTATATAACACCCTCCCATACTTGGGTTTGATGAAAAAATAAGGGAAGTTCCCCCTTGTTTTGTCTTAGATATGGGGCACTCCATGCTTGAAGATGTCATTCTTTGGGATATAAGTAAAAAGGTGAACCATGGTGCTAAAGAAACATTCAAAGAGGGTTTTTGGGTCACTATTTACATGTTTCTCTTTTGCATGTTTAAGTTTGAATTTAATGTTGAGAGGCTTATTTGCATCTATTTTCCACATAATTAATTGGTTTATACCTTTAAATTCATATTTATTCACATTCACATAGAAAAATGCTCATTTTCTTCCTAGTCACCCTTAGCTAACTATGTGAAATCCCTTTAGAGAGAAACTTATAGGTGGACACTTAGATCTATAGGATATCCCTATAGGCTAACATGGAGTATTATATTTGTATTTCATGTTATCCTTAGCTTACTTGTCACCATGATATATTATTAAACCACAAGGGTTATCTAGTGTAGGTTTTAGACCTTTTTAGTTGTACTTTTAGGTCATAGGAGTCTCTTAGGATTGGAAACCTATAGATAACATTGAATAATTTCAATGTGTAAAAGCAAGACTTTAGGGTTTCCAAACTCATGTCCTTTGATATCTCTAATTACCCTCTTTTTAAATGATACATCCTCATGGTAGGGATACTATATGGAGCTTTTAAGGTTTAACAAGGGATCATCTCTCATACCTATCCACACTTGCAAAAAAACATAGAGTTCTTTATTCTCTCAATTTAGGGAAAAGTTCTAAAACTCAAATTCTTCTATATGGAATGGTTCCTCAACACCTAGTGGGATAAAAAAGGCTCAAACATGCTTACCATGTTAACATAGAACCTCACACTCCTCATGAAAACCAAGACCTGTCAACCATCCCTCTGTACAACACCTCTACAACTCCTGTTAGACACTTGTGATAATTTGATGCATGGGAAATGAGTTGATATGAACAACATGAAAATTCCCTTTTAAGTGAACTTGTATGCTTCCATTAAGTATCTAATGCACACCAAACCATTTTAAGAAAATTTAAAATATGTACACCTCTCCAAACATTAACATGACATCATCAAGGGTTGTAATTGAGTGTCTTAACCTATGTTATGCAGAAAGAGACATGGAAGGAGCAAGAATAAGCAAGGGTAAAGGCTTCCAAACTACTTAAATTCATTTTCAATACTAAAATATATGAAAATTATCTAAATATATGTTGAAACAACATCAGAACATCTTTTCCACTCTTGAAGACACCTATAGGTGTGAAAGGAACAAATTTGAAAGATTAAACAAGCCTAAAAGAGGATTTCTTAGGAATTTGAGAACACTCATGCTAAGATTATGATGCAAAAACCTATGGAGAGACTTTGAGAAACACATGAAATAACCAACAATGTCAAACTAAAGCAAAGGATTTAAAATCAGACTCAAATATGGACTCCTCATGAATTTAAGAGCATAAAATGTTGCCTGGCATCATAACAATGATTCATAGAGGAGGAATCATGAAACTCAAACTTGTTGCCAAGGATTTGAATTTTAATAATACCACTATCAACTCCCAAGATCACTCCCTCTAATTCCATGTATATGGATTGTACCAAGCATTTGAAATTGACCCCTTTTTGCTTATGAAGGCAAGAAAGAGAATAAGGAAATTTTGATCTTTTTGACTTTGTTTTTGCACACCAAGCATAGGGAAGACCTTAGGGAGCTCTAGAGACACTTTAATCATGTTTTCACTTGAAGGTGAGCTCAGAAAGTTCATACAAGTGCCATTAAGTGCCTATTTTTTTAGAGATTCCCCTATTTTTATGCATGAAACTACTTATTTTCTACCTATGACCAATTAATTTAAAGGTATAAACCAATTAATTATGTGGAAAATAGATGCAAATAAGCCTCTCAACATTAAATTCAAACTTAAACATGCAAAAGAGAAACATGTAAATAGTGACCTTTTATAAGCCTATTTTAGGTTTTGGAGAAATAGATAGGTTATATGACCATAACAGGGGATAAATTTTGGTATGTGGAATCCATAAAACCTATATAACACCCTCCCATACTTGGGTTTGATGAAAAAATAAGGGAAGTGCCCCCTTGTTTTGTCTTAGATATGGGGCACTCCATGCTTGAAGATGTCATTCTTTGGGATATAAGTAAAAAGGTGAACCATGGTGCTAAAGAAACATTCAAAGAGGGTTTTTGGGTCACTATTTACATGTTTCTCTTTTGCATGTTTAAGTTTGAATTTAATGTTGAGAGGCTTATTTGCATCTATTTTCCACATAATTAATTGGTTTATACCTTTAAATTCATATTTAGTCACATTCACATAGAAAAATGCTCATTTTCTTCCTAGTCACCCTTAGCTAACTATGTGAAATCCCTTTAGAGAGAAACTTATAGGTGGACACTTAGATCTATAGGATATCCCTATAGGCTAACATGGAGTATTATATTTGTATTTCATGTTGTCCTTAGCTTACTTGTCACCATGATATATTATTAAACCACAAGGGTTATCTAGTGTAGGTTTTAGACCTTTTTAGTTGTACTTTTAGGTCATAGAAGTCTCTTAGGATTGGAAACCTATAGATAACATTGAATAATTTCAATGTGTAAAAGCAAGACTTTAGGGTTTCCAAACTCATGTCCTTTGATATCTCTAATTACCCTCTTTTTAAATGATACATCCTCATGGTAGGGATACTATATGGAGCTTTTAAGGTTTAACAAGGGATCATCTCTCATACCTATCCACACTTGCAAAAAAACATAGAGTTCTTTATTCTCTCAATTTAGGGAAAAGTTCTAAAACTCAAATTCTTCTATATGGAATGGTTCCTCAACACCTATTGGGATAAAAAAGGCTCAAACATGCTTACCATGTTAACATAGAACCTCACACTCCTCATGAAAACCAAGACCTATCAACCATCCCTCTGTACAACACCTCTACAACTCCTGTTAGACACTTGTGAGAATTTGATGCATGGGCAATGAGTTGATATGAAAAACATGAAAATTCCCTTTTAAGTGAACTTGTATGCTTCCATTAAGTATCTAATGCACACCAAACCATTTTAAGAAAATTTAAAATATGTACACCTCTCCAAACATTAACATGACATCATCAAGGGTTGTAATTGAGTGTCTTAACCTATGTTATGCAGAAAGAGACATGGAAGGAGCAAGAATAAGCAAGGGTAAAGGCTTCCAAACTACTTAAATTCATTTTCAATACTAAAATATATGAAAATTATTAAAATATATGTTGAAACAACATCAAAACATCTTTTCCACTCTTGAAGACACCTATAGGTGTGAAAGGAACAAATTTGAAAGATTAAACAAGCCTAAAAGAGGATTTCTTAGGAATTTGAGAACACTCATGCTGAGATTATGATGCAAAAACCTATGGAGAGACTTTGAGAAACACATGAAATAACCAACAATGTCAAACTAAAGCAAAGGATTTAAAATCAGACTCAAATATGGACTCCTCATGAATTTAAGAGCATAAAATGTTGCCTGGCATCATAACAATGATTCATAGAGGAGGAATCATGAAACTCAAACTTGTTGCCAAGGATTTGAATTTGAATAAGACCACTATCAACTCCCAAGATCACTCCCTCTAATTTCATTTATATGGATTGTACCAAGCATTTGAAATTGACCCCTTTTTGCTTATGAAGGCAAGAAAGAGAATAAGGAAATTTTGATCTTTTTGACTTTGTTTTTACACACCAAGCATAGGGAAGACCTTAGGGAGCTCTAGAGACACTTTAATCATGTTTTCACTTGAAGGTGAGCTCAGCAAGTTCATAGAAGTGCCATTAAGAGCCTATTTTTTAGGAGATTCCCCTATTTTTATGCATGAAACTACTTATTTTCTACCTATGACCACTTACTAACATGTTCTAACTTCATCCACATTACAAAATTCATTGGTGACAAATGCTTACTTGAAAAAAATTATACAAGTCATTTAATGAGCCCAACATGTAACCAAAAGGCACTTTTAGCAAATAAACATGGCAAGGGGAAAAATACATGACTTAAGATCACCTTATAAAACTTTAATGACCCTATAAGGAAATTTATAAAATAATTTGAAACTTTTACCATAGTTGACCAGAGTTAACTAGATAAGTACAAGGAAACTAGGCTTACACTAAGGTTAAAACAAGGATAGGTGAGATTTTTAGACACACATGAGACCCTATAAGACATATGGAAACCTTTAAAAAGTTTAAATATGTTTGGGTTGACCCAATTTGGATAAAATTCAAATTTGGTCAACACTTTTGGCAATTCTTGGGGGTAACATGCTTGTTATGTTAAAGATCAGTGGCCTTATCCTATCCATTAGGCAAAGGGAGTCAAATTCATTCTAAAACAACAAGATCAAACTTTTAGTTTACTAACAAGACAAATTATTGACCTCAAAACACACAAAGGAGAGACAATAAACATAATACAAGGGAAAAAAACACACACATGTGTCAATAAGACACATAGGAAACACACCAAAATAGGAAGCAAACTACTTATGCAAATCTAACCAAATATACCTCCTTCCTAGATCAAAAGGAAATCATCTTAAATCTCCTTCTTCATGAGATGGATGAGTGTGTCAATCATGATTCCTTTTGTATGTAATACTAGATGAATCATGCTCCTTTCTTTTTCATTGACTTAGCATGTCTTTTGATGGATTCATCTCAAATAAGTCTCTAAGGTAGATGAAATATTCTTGACCTTGGAAAAATACCTCATACTATTGTTCCTTTGTCTCCTTATGGAATAATTGCACCTACATGAATGGAACAACTTTTTGAATGCCTATGTCTTCTTAAAAGGTTTCATTGTTCTTATCTTTTGTTATCATCTCTTGAAACCTCCTAAGAATTTTTTTACCATGGAATTCTATGTGTTTATTATTCAAACTCATTAATGTTTATAAGAGAAACTTCACATGTGGTTATATAGTAAATCTTCAAACCATATTCCAAATTCCCATAGTCATCATATATTGTTCCATCATGAGTTAGAGTTTTTTGGTGGTGATACTTCTCAAAACATACCTACTTTTCAAAATCTTGTGCTTGATTTCTTATAATAATTGCCTTATCACAATATTCATATTCTTTAAACATCCACATATGTGTATGATCCATGTATTCATGATGCAATGGAATATTTATCTCTTTAAGCATTGTTTCTTCAGCGTTAGGAGTCATAAGTACTTCATTAAAAACCTCCTCTTGCTCATCTCCAAAATCTCCATAGTCATCATAGATAGGACACTCAAAACAATAAAACACTTCCTCTTTAGCACTTGGATATCTTGAAGGACTTCATCTTGTATCTTCCTTGCTTCAACCTCCTTTCTCTCTTCTTCTTTGGATTCCAAAAGAATATTTTTTAAGACTTCTTCTTCACCACAAGGAAGATCTCCTTCCTCATCATCAACCCAATCTGAAATTTCCATCTCCTTAATTTGTTTGGCAAGGTTCTCTTGAAATAGATTATCTTGGGGAAAAATAGGATGTTCATTAGGAAAGGAAGTAAAAGAAATTTGATTTGAAGGTAAAAAGGCTTCTTGAGGAGGGGTGGGAAGGAAAAAGTTTCAAAATTATCTTTATTTTCAACTTCTCCACTTGGACATTCTTTATCCTTCTTTCCATCAGTTTCCACTAATTCTTTCAATCTTGGGAAGCTAGGCTTATAGAGTTCTTAATAATTATGAGATACAAATGGAGGGGTAAATGATAGTCTTAGGAAACTTGGGATTCCCTTGGGCTTAGCATCTTCTCTCCAACTTGGAATGTCACACTTAGGAACCTCATTTTCTTTTGCTATGATGGATTGCATTAAATGTTGGTTTGTTTACTTAATCTCATTATCAATATGGGCCTCCAAAATGAGTATTATTATATCAAAATCCTCTCTAATCTGGTTATGAGATAGATTAAATTTCTTAATAGTGGTGTCCCTCTTCCTTTAGTTGTTATCTTGTATGGAATTTCAAGAAGGGGAACTTTATGAAATGAATGAAGGACTTGGGACATTTTGAAGCATGATTGGATTAGCATTTTCAAAGGGTATAGTTGAAACACATGAATTTTGATATGGAGTGTATTGGAGATAATAATATTGATCTAGTTCATGGATTTTCAACCTCTCTTCTATGTGAAAAATTAGACCACAAACATCAAGCATTTCACCCATAAGACCTTACCAATTAGCTTTCTCAATGGGCATCCATTCTCTCTTGACTATATACAAAGCATCCCTCACACTCTTTATACAATCACTAGGTATTACTTGACCACAACCATTTATAATATCAAGATCTAGCATATAGTCCTTATAGCCAATGAGAGTCTTCTTGAAACTTGTAATGGACTGATTTGGAGAAGAACTAGGTGGACTAGGTGAAACATAAGATTAAGAAGGCTAATTATAGGAATGATGAAAATCATATCAAGGATGAATATGGTCATATTAGGGATGACAAGACTAATGAAGGATTTGTTCATATTGATAGGGAATTGGCTAAGATGGATATATTTCACCAACTTATGTAAGACAAAACTCAACATCAAAATTAGCCATGAATAATTCATGAGAAGTGTATATAACAATAAAAAAACTCAATTAGAGTACTTAGACTACTTGACCAATATATTTATTCTTGGAATTTCCATTAGTGCTCAATGGAATTGCCTTAAAAGGTTGATATCTCGAAGAGAACACCAAAACTCCTCAAGGAATGGACTTTTCAATCCCATGAAGTGTGCCAAAAATTATTATCACTTGAAATTTCACCCCTCAAGGGGTTGACTAATCCCTCCACATTCAAGTGGCACAATGGAAACACCTCAAGGATGTGGGTGACCCAAATTTTAGGTGAGTCTCTAGATTAGGGCTAGTTTCCCTTGATGTACCACTGCCACACACCACAACCACACGTACACTTATAAGGAAAAGGTTTAATAAGCCTTAAATAACCTAGATAAGGAGGTGATGCACCAAATATATTATCTAATCACACCACTTTTAATGTGCTTAGAACGAGAGATAAACCTATATATACACTTCATCAAATTGAAATCTCTTCTTATACATCAATGTTTCAAGCATGGGATCTTAAAGGGAGATTATATTAAGAGGAATAGATAATAGGTCTTATATAAAATATAATTAATATACTAATAACTATATCTTTAATCTCCATTTGACACTTCTTTTTACCTATAAAAGAGATATTTACAACTACACAAGGCATTAGGAAGGCTAACATGTCAAGGTAAGCAAAATACACTTATACAAGACCAAAAACCATGTCATTACATTCATAAAGTCATGAATGAGGTAAAAATATCATTGTTTACGAATTAAAGGCAAAAATTGAGTAGGTATTCACCATAATTAGGTGGAGAGATATGTACAATAGCCAAAAAAGCAAGTACATATAGGAATTATGAGAGAAGACAGAGAATGTGAAGCTCAAGAGTCACAAGAGCCACTTTTAAAGCAATAAAAAGGAATTAAAACAATATTTAATCAAACATGAGATAGGTCTTATAAGGAATATAGGGATAAATTTCTCCCAAATTATCAAATTTTGCCAAATGTGGCATAGATGCTCTCTTTCTTGCATGTGAAACTACCCTCATGATTTAACTTCGTTAGAATACCTCACCACTAAATAAGGATAGGTATAATGATTTATATGAGGGTGAAGGGTTATTAAAAATCCATAACAATAATTTTAGTGGTCTCTAATCATTTTTATTCCCTTTGCCATGAGAAATCATCACAAATAGTTAGAAATGACTCCTTCTCATGCACCCCTTACACTTGTCACTCAAAATTTTCCCAATTATTTAACCTAATCCATGAAAAAGTATGTATTCCACCTATAAATAGTCTCCATGCCATTAGGTTCATCAGTAAATCCTCAAAAGGCTTCCAAATTGAAGTTTTCATCTTTTTCACCAACTGATCATTGCTTGCTCACTAGATTGGACAAGATGAGGAAGATATAAAACACACTTAGGAGCTTATATAACTCAATAAATGATCATGTATACTTATAAAAATTCCCATACTATCTTATAAATTTGTTTGCATCATCTGAAGCTTCTCTATATCTATAAAACACTCAAATTTATCAAATAAAAACCTATTGTACACCATCCATACAAGTGAAATACAAATTAATTATATGGGGAGGATACCTAAAGAGTCATATATAGCTTCAAATCATCTCCCTATCTTTTACACTCCATTTCCAATTGGGTCTTTAGAGAGGGTTTGATAGGGTTTAGAGCAATTTTAGGTCTTAGTCTTTGTTCATAAAGAATACACATTAGAGTTATAAACCAATGACACTGAGGACTCCCTAGGTATCCTCTATAACATATTTGATCAATTTGAGGCTCCATGCAAAATTTCATGGAATATATGAACTTTCAAACATAACCTCTTAGGCTTCTTCATGTGTTTTGCAAGATTTGAGTTTAGTTTCAAGCCCAAATTGGGTATCCTTGAATCTTATTTCATCTTACAAAGCTTTAAAAAAAATTAGGGTCTTAAAAACATGTCTCTATAAGATATAAAACTTTAATTATGTAGATATGTAATAGACCCCCCCCCCACATTTGGGCATTAGGCCTAATTTTTCCTAGTAGGTCTACCTTGTATTTTTGAGCTCAACATGGCCTTTGATGGTTTACCTACTTACTAATAGCTCAAAAACCTACATATACATCTCATACACATTTTCCAATAGCATATAAATCACTCTTAGATCTAGAAGTGAAATTAACTTATAGTTTGAGCTCTAAGCCAAAGCCTTGCCATTAAGGCTTAACTACAACCCTTGGTGTCTAAACCACTCTATTTTATTTCTCTCTACTATTAAGTGTTTCCCATGGTGTTATATGTATGTTATAACTACATAAACCCTCTTTAAAGGTTTTCTTGGCACCATGGTTAACCTTTTTACTTATTTCCCAAGGACTACCATCTTCAAGCATGAAGGGACTACCCCTTGTCTAAAACAAAATAGGGGGCACTTCCCCTATTTTTTCATCAAATGCAAGTATGGGAGGGTGTTATTTATGTTTTAGTGATACCCCATACCAAAATTTATCCCCTAGTCTAGTCATTTAGCCTCTTTATTTCTTCAAAACCTAAAATAGGCTTAAATGACTAGACTAGGGGATCAATTTTGGTATCATTTAACCTCTTTATTTCTTCAAAACCTAAAATAGGCTTATAAAATGTCATTGTCTGCAAGTTTCTCTTTTGCATATTTAAGTTTGAATTCAATGCTTATAGCTTTATTTTCATCTCTTTTCCACATAATTCATTAGTTTAGACATTTAAATTCATTTTTATGCATATTCACATCAAACAAAATGGTCATTATCTACCCAGTCACCCTAAGCTAACTACGTGAAATCCCTTTAGAGAGAAACTTATAGGTGGACACTGAGACCTATAGGATATACTTTTAGGCTAACCTGGAGTCTTATTTTTATATTTCATGTTATGTTTATATTCCTTATAATAATTATATTATCTTCATCCACAAGAGTTATCTAGTGTAGATTTTAGACCTTTTTAGTTGTACTTTTAGGTCATAAGAGTCTCTTAGGCTTGGAAACCTATCGATAACACTAAACAATTTTAGTGTGTAAAAGCATGACTTTAGGGTTTCCAAACTCATGTCCTTTGAGATCTCCAATTGCCCTATTCTTTAAGAAGATACCCTCATGGTAGAGCTATTAGATGGAGATTTTAAAGTTTAACAAGGGATCATCTCTCATACCTATCCACACTTGAAAAAGAAACATAGAGCTCTTTGTTCTCTCAATTCAAGGAAAATTTACAAAACTTAGATTCTTTTATTTGGAATGGTTTCTCAACATCTAGTGGGATAATAAAGGCTTAAACATACTTACCATGTTAACATACAACCTCACACTCTTCATGAAAACCAAGACCTATCAACCATCCCTCCATACAACACCTCTAAAACTCCTTTTAGACACCTATAAGTGGGAATTTGATGCATGGATAGTGTGTTGATATGAACAACATGAAAATTCCCTTGTAAGTGAACTTGTATACTTCCGTTAAGCATCTTAATTCACAATAAACCATTTTAATAAGTTGGAAAATATGTACACCTCTCCAAACATTAGCATGATGTCATCAAGGGTTGTAAGTGAGTGTCTTGAGTTATGTTATGTAGGCAAAGATATGGAAGGAGCAATACTAATCAAGGGTAAAGGATTCCAAACCACTCAAATACATTGTAAATACTCAAATGCATGACCATTATCAAAGAAAAAAATGAAACAACATCAAAACATCTTCTCCCACTCCTAAAAACAATTGTAAGTGTGAAAGGAACCAGTTTGAAATCACAAACAAGCCTAGAAGAGGCTTTCTTAGGCATTTGAGAGCATTCATGCTAATATTTTTATGGAGAAACCTATGGAGAGACTTTGAGAAACACATGAAACAAACAACAACATCAAACCAAAGTAAAGGATTTAAAAACAAGCTCAAATAGGGACCCCTCATGAATGTAAGAACATAAAAAGTTGCCTAGATTTTTAAAAATTATTCATAAAGGAGGAGATATAAAACTCAAACTTCTTTCCATGGAGTTGAAGCTAGTTAATACCCCTCTCAACTCCAAATATCACTCCTTCCAACTCCATCTGTATAGACTGTACCAAGAATTTGAAGTTGACCCCTTTTTTATTGTGAAGGAAAGAAAGAAAGAGAAGGAAAATTTGATCTTTATGACTTTGTTTCCACACAACAGGCATAGGAAAGACCTTAGGAAGCTCAAGAGACACTTTACTCATGTTTTCACTTGAAGTTGAGCCACCAAGTTCATACAAGTGCCATTAAGAGCCTATTAATAGGATGTTATCCTATTTTTGTGCATGAAACTACTTATTTTCTACCTCTAACCACTTCCTGACATGTTTTGACTTCATCCATGTTATAAACTTCTTTGGTTATAAATGCGTACTTGAAAAAAATTGTACAAGTCATTTAATGAGCCCAACATGTGACCAAAAGGCACTTTTAGAAAATGGACATGGAGAGGGAAAAAATAAATGACTTACGATCACCTTAAAACACTTAAATGACATTATTAGGACATTTATAAAATAATTTAAATCTTTTACAATGTTTTATCACAATTGACGAAGATTGACATGAGTTAACTAGACAAGTACAAGGTAACTAGGCTTACACTAATGTTAGAACAAGGATATGTGATATTATTAGGCACACATGAGACCTAATAGGACATTTTAAAACATTTAAATAGTTTGAATATTTATGGGTTGACCCAATCTAGCTAAAATTCAAATTTGGTCAACAGTACTTAACTGTACTGATATTGTACAAAATCCTTAAAATAGGTTATTTTATATGGTTTTGAGCATAATGAGGGATGTTTGATGGTGTAAAATGATTCAAATCATTGAGGTGACAAATTTTATACTTAATACAACCTTCCAATTCATAATATTCCCAACAATTCTATGGTGTAGGTTTTTTCAAGTGACTTCAAAACTGCCAGTGTAAGAGAAGGATAGACCATTCAGATTAAAAGAGTGGAGTTCTAAGTTCATATTTTTTTTATTATCCCATGTCATGGTTGGAAATTTTATTTTGGTCATGTATCACATTAATACATAGGTTTTTAATATTTTTTGTTGGTTTCATGGACGACAAGATGCAAATACTTCGGCAATTAGGCCTAATTAGCCTAATTGATCATCAAATAAGGTCAAGTTAGTATTGAAAGATTAGTAGGATGAGTAGATGCAAGGATGACATACTCTATAAATGACCCTTGAATGGAATTTAATTAATATTTCATGACTATGGTGTAGAAATGAGATAGTTTTCTTAACCTTGTCAACTTTCCTCAAAGGAGTGTGGGCTACTACATGATTATGGTGGCCTAATTCATCTTATAAATACCATATGTGGAATGTGTTAGACTATTCTAAGCATGCTCAAACATTTGACATTTTGTAATTGATGTTTATATAGCCTCCCTTACCTAAATTCCAATGCCAACAACTCATTTAAGGAGCATTCAAAGAGATTCAACGCATGAGAGGATTGAGTGAGAATTGGATAACTATTGTAACTAAGTTTCTAAGTGGACTTGGTAATTTATGACTCCCTTATCCACTCTCATATTACATTATACCCTTATCTCTCATTCTATTCTTCTATATATTTAGGCTTCTAAGCCTTGATTGGTATCCCTTAGGCTAGTATAAGGAGACTCTACCAAAATTGTACTTATGCATCTATTTTAGACTAAATAATAGAGTTATGTAGCTTTTTTTTTGTGACATTCTAGTGTATTAATACTAGTTTTATATGGAAATTTGATGGTTTTCTTTCCCTTTCAAGTCTAAGTTCTCCTAGATGTCAAAAAAGTGTCTTATGTAGGTCATGTGGAGTGTAAAAGGGTAGATAATGGAGTCTTGAAGTGTAACATGACTAGTGAGAGTCTTATAACAAACCTAATTATCATAATCTTAGCATTTCTTTCATATATTCCAACATCCATATGAATCACTTATGCATATGGCTCATGAAGATGACTGCTTGGTTTGATTCATCTATTAGTATATTGATAATGGAAGCTTATGAGTGGATAGCTGAATCCATTGTGCATCACCACACATTAGAGTAGGTTTAATTCATGTATTTTATTTACTTTTTCCATCCCAACCTATTTAGGTCTTAGAATAATCACTAAAAATAAAAAATCAAGTGAGATATCCCCTTAAAATCTAGAGGTCTGACCCAACATTAGGTAACCCATAACCTATGGTCATTGTCATGTTAGCCTAAGTTTTGGGTTAAGGACATGAACACTCATATCCTCAGCAAGGTTGAAACCTAGAGTCTCTAATAGTTCTGTTACTCTCAATGGGATAGTTTTCAAGTGCCTTGAAGCATGTTCTAAAGACATTAGAAGACATTTGGAAGCTGGGGACATCAATAACATCATTTGTAATCACCTTGATTATATTCAAGCATCATTTGTAATGTTTGTAATCATTTTCAATCTCAAAGGTATCATGGTTTAAATTTTTGTAGAGGTAACAACTTTTTGGTTATGGTTATGGGTTGGTATCCATGATGTAAAAGGAGTCATTACAACCTATGAGGATAAATTTTACCCTCCACCCCCATATCCACTCTATCATGGCCCATATGATCAAAATATACTAATCGTTACTAACCATATAATGGACATACTATGTACTATCAAGAACATCCAACATATTTTGAGCCTCCTCCTCTATGGAAACCTCCTCACCCTTGTGATCAATCATGTTCTCAACCTACTACCCCTTGTAATCAACCTACACCAAACACTAACTATCTACATTTATAAATTGAAAAATTAAGAAGAGAATTTGATAGGTTATAAGAGGAACTTAGATAGCAAAAAAGGGGTGAATGAAAAACCATTATTCCTCATGACAACACCCCTATAAAATAAACATAGTTAGTTGAGTTGATCACCCAATATCCCTTTCTTGCTTCTCTAATCATAGGAGACTTCTTAGTCCATAATTATTTTCTTAATCATAAGTCAAATATTTCAATTATCCCTAAATTAGTGGTAGATAAATTGAACCTAATGTATGAACCTATTTATGACCTTGGATTATAATGTAATGGGTTACCCATGAAAGTATTTTGTCCTTTCAATAATATACAACTCACTTTCCATGCCTACCACAAACTTTGATTTATGCAAGACCTTATTGTAGTAGATTTGTTGCATCATGTTACCATGTGTTTGGCTGATGACTTTATGACAAAGGTTGGGGGGTACTTGTTCGTAGATTTATCTCATATAGTGTGCAAACATAACCATGGTGTGGAAGTGAAAATCATGTCTGAGTCACTCTCTAAATTTCACATTCATCCCCACACCCTAAGCACTCCAAAGGTATATTTTTCTCACCATCCTTATCCAAAACAATCCACTTGTGTCCAAGGTCCTATGCCTACTAAAGATCTTGAAATGATCCTAATATGTAAGCCTTCCTGAGTCAAGCACCCAAAATTCATCATGTTTACCATTGAAAAGGAAGATAAGGAAGGAAGATAAGGTGTAAATCCCATTTTAAATATCCTCTCAAATTCTCCAAACACATCCCCAATCCTTCATATTATAGTAACTCATGATAGCCAATCATATCATAAAATGATGAGATAAATGAAGATTCCAACAACTAGGGTGTGTTCTCCAAGATTAGTACTCCTAAGATCCTAAGTTGGATCAATACAATTGAAACCATAAAGTAGTATAAAATAATATGTTTCCCACCCATGCTCTCCTCTTTTTAAGATCAATCAAATATACCAAAATTAGGATTAGATCATTCAAGAATGGTAGACAAACTATTAAATTTGGTAGAGGAAGGGGTAGTCATTTAAGAGATTTATAGTGATACAATTATATTTGAGTGACAATAATACCTTGGAGAGGACACTTTTATTGTATATGAAGAAGAGATTCAAATTGGAACCCTTATGCATTCCAATAGATCAGAAAGTAAACATGAGCAAAACATGGATGATAAAGGGCAGCTACAATTTCATAACGATGAAACTAAGGAAAATGAAACACAATCTAATATTTCCCTAAGACACCAACTAGATGATAACCTTCATGATGATTCTATTGAGAATAAGGTTAAGAATCCATTGGAAGACTAGTGTCAAAAATTGTGCTTAGAATTCATGAGTGAAATTAAGCAACTTAGCAAGGAAGATTTGAGCAATGTAGAATAAAAATAGGCTAAAGTCCTAAGTGAATAAATAAATATTAGTCAAAAAGTGACAATATAATAATATATTATACTTTAATGGATTTATGAATTTTCACCATCCATTAGAGATGAAGATGTGTAAACTTTAGCTAACCAAGAACCTTGCGATGACCTTTTCTAAGAGAAAGAAGTGAGTAATCAACATGATGACATGTAGGTAGATAGAAGAAGTAGAAATGAACCTTGTGATTTATCCATTGATCATGAGGAGATTTCCTTTTGGGATGATTTATAAATCTTCCACCTGAGCCTAGATACCCCACCTTTACACCAACCAAAGATTGAGGAGAAAGAACTTGTCAAGGATGCTTTGATAGTTGATCACTTGAAATCAAATGAACATAATCAATTACAACCCTTTACTGAAGAGGAGATAATATTAATGATGTAAGATAGAAATATTTAGTAGTATGTTTGGATTCTTGACCCTCATACCTAACCCATGCACATAGGAATGAAGCCAAATGGTCCAGTTACTCTTCCAAGTGACCAAGAGAGTGATAGCTACAGATGGAGGTTGTCACATGTTAGTTAAAATATAATTGCACATATTCATAAAAGGAAAAATACACATCATGGTGACACAATGATAATAATACATTCCCATTTGATCTTAGGTGAATGAAGTCAAAATTTAGTTGAGTTTTTTAGTACTTAGTTGTCTTGTCAAATAAGTGTTTTGCATAGGTTTTTAGGTAATGTCTTGTCTAGTTTCTTTGCCCTATTTATTCTTAGCTTTTAATTTTGTTTCTTAGAGTTAGTTTGTTTCTTTGTTATGTTTTTGTGTTTCCTATTTTTTTTTGCAAGTTTTTGAGGTGTCAAGAGTGTAATTTAGTCCAAGGAGTCATCATCTTATGTTTATTTATTGAGTCACCTTATCATGACAATGTCTAGGATCCCTTGACTAGCATGATAGTCACCCATTAGAGTCACCATAAATTTTGACATTTATTTCCTCACAAGCCAAATTTCAATTCCCTATATTCAAAAGTTTTAGTGGCCAACCTTCTAGCCTACTTATGATTACACCTTGCATGGTCATGTCTTCATTATCCCAATGAGAGTCTTGGAGTCATCATTAATAGCATCATGATGGTCATATTTTTATACATTATTCCATGATATCATGAGTTTTGTGAAGTAATTTTGATTTTATAATAAATGTCATGGTGTCTTAAAATGAGAAAGGTCATTATAAAAGGTCATGAAAGCCAACGAGTGCTTAGGTATATTTTGAGGAGTATAGTGGTATTTTTATAATGTGAGGATGTTTTAACATTGGTTGAGGATATAATATAAGGACCATGATTTATTTAATTCATTTTACATGTCATAATCATCAAATTTCATTTAACCCTTCATTACCACTCCTAAATCACTGGTCACCCTCCAAACCCCCTTCATGAGCTTATATCACCTTTCAAAACTTTGGAAAATGGAACAAGATGTGTTAATTTAATTAAAATTGTCCTAAAATTTATGTTCTATATGTAAATTTACTCTTTCTAATCATTTCATGCCATTTAGTGCCATTTAGAGTCATTTTATAAGCCACCCATACCCCTTCCACTAGGCCAAGTGGGCCGCACATGGCATTTCATGACTTTTACACCTCCCTCATGCATTATAATACTTTAAATAAGATTATTAATACTTAATTATCCTTATTATACCTCCATATGTAATTTCAATAGTCTGAACTTGGAGAAATGATGGAAAAACTCACTATTTTGGAGCATTTCTATACATTATACAGATTATATGGACTATACCATACAAAAGTGGATTTGAAGTTAAAGGTGAGATTAGGTGTATTATGTATTAAATTTTCATGTCATATGAAGTTATTTAAATCTCAAAACCATTCTAAACATATTCATCCCTTCCTTGACAAGCTCAGACTGCTCCTCAAGTTCTTATTTATACCATATAGGAGAGAGAAATTTAGGGTCCAAGCTCTTGACCATAAAAAATAGACTCAACTAAATTCACATCATGATAAATTTTTTTAATATTGGCCTCCCCAAATTTATGAACCTTATTTAATAAGTTAAGGGATGTGTTTTGTAACCCTCATCTACACAGGCCAATATCAAGTCAATAGTTTTCATAGATTTGTCTATGGTTTGCCCAATCTAAATACTGATGCTATTATCTCAGGTCTTTTAGGATCCCTCCATGTAAATTTCAATATTTTTATCACAAATGAGCACATAAATTTTAATAAATTTGTGAATTAAAATCAGGTTTCATGTCTTTATCATGGCTATAAGATGTATATGAAGAGTTTGTAAAGTTTCTCTTATGGTATTAATGCTTTATTTTTAAATTTTAATCATTAATGGTCTCTCACCATCATAAGATACCATAAAGGATAAGGACCTATATATAAGAAAATCTCACTATCCCAATAGTGTTTAAATGAATTAATGGCACTTGTAGAACTTAAAGGAAGCTTAAAGTATGGAAAATAATGTTAAACTATTGATAAAATACTTTCATGCCATTTCCAAAAAAACCTTCACTTTCATGTCATCCTTAAAATAAACTAAAGATGACATTTATTTCTCCTCTGAACATATTCAGTCCCTTTTTATCAAAATTTAAGGTTTCATTAGAAAGATTAAGGGTTTTTGGGAAATTTAGGTTTCTTTTTCAAGCTATGTATGTTGTGTTTCCACCTTAAAATATCTATATCTACTCAAGGTATAGTCTAGGGTTATCCAAAGTAAAATTAGATGGCCTTGGGAAGAGGCCTTACTTTCCATTTCCTTGTATTATCCATACCATTGTGTTTCACTACCATCTCTACCTTTTCATTGTGTTACTACCTATATTTTGATACTACAATATCACCACCACTCTACCGCCACCTTTCCCCCACCCTTTTGAATTTATTTCCTAATAATGAACCACACATATATCCTTCATACACCTTATAACACTCAAAAGGAATGAGGTCATAGTGTGTTGAACCATTTGGGCATAGACCTTATCAAAGAGCCTATCAAGACCTATAGCAGACCCCCTAGAAACATTGAAATAAGGTATTCAAAAGACATCATGGAGACCAAGGGTATGAGAGTCGAAGGGGGAAAAATCCAATGGAGATGTATCCTAAAAGATAAAGGATGATGTAAGTTCATGATCTAGGAGTTTGAAATGGTTTCAAATCACCCTAACCATCACAAACCTCTTGAGTGCTTATAATCAACCTTTGACATGCTACAGTAGAGCTTCAAAGAGACATCCCATGAGTGATAAAAGGACCTTTCAAGGATAATTAATTGGTAGAGAGGATACTTATGATAAATTCTATTTAATGACCTAATATAATATGAACACCATGAGTAACCTTAAAGCATACACCTCTTATGGTACATTTGGACTGTCACAATCCATACATAGGGCACACATCTACAACCACCACCTTGGGCTTAAGCTTGATGAATGAAGGTTTAATAAATGTCATAATGATCATATGGTGAAGTATCTATCTAGAATCCATGATATGAGTGGTACTCAATGGAGTAAGACATTTATGAGAGAGACCTAGTACTCCTTAAAAAGGCTAGCACAGTACCCATAGTCATGACTTTACTTATACACTATGTTATAGGTTGAATGAATCAAAATAAGGAAATTTATAAATATTTCAAAGAGGTAAGATATAAAATGAGGTTTTTCATGCTAATATAATTAATTTAAGTGACTATAATGGTACTCTACCATCCTAAACCCTCTCTTGGGCAACACCTACAATAACACTATAACCATCTATGATAATTCAGTGAAGACAAGTAAAGTAGTATTTTTCATTTGTATAATGAAGAGAAGAGAATGTTCATGATGATTTGGAGTTTTTATTTAGGATCTTAATGTGTTAATTAATTCTCAAAAATCCCTAACATACAATTAGGAGAACCTATAAGCCAAACATATAGGGTAGACTTGAAAATGGTATATATTGTTGTTTTAATGGCTCAATGATAAATAAAAATAGAGGGTTTTGGTTTCCAATTTCCATTAATGGTTAATTTTTCACACTATAAAATAAATTAAGAGTGAAAACCACTACATCTTTGGCAAGCTAAGGCCACAATTTAAGACAAATAAAAAGTAAATGGTAACACAGGGTTTCAAGGTTTGAGATGATCTTTCAAAGAAAGTAGGTGACCTTGATTGCATAAGCCCTAAAATTTTATGTATATTGGCCATGGTCATATAAGATAAAGTGTATACATAACTTGAAACCATCATCAACCAATATACAATTATAAAAAGGGAATACATAGGGTTTTTAGTAGGATGCAGTCAATTAACCCTAAAAGGGAATTTGTATGCTAAAAAGAGTCCAAAGTTGTATAAATGAGGTGAATTGATATTTTAAGACCTAGGAGATACTATATAAGATGCTTAAGTCCATTCATGTGGTCTATACTCAATCAAACCAAGAATTATTAAGGCCTGTAGACTTCCTAGGGTCAGTTTAAACCCTTAACCTCCAAACCCCTCATAGGATAATTTAATTCTTAGAAGGGATGATCACTCCATGTATATAAATATTTCAATGGATAAATATTAAGGTTAGACATGTATATAAATATAATGGTGATTGGTCCACCTATAATGACCTTAAACTCAAATAACCCTATACCAACATAGTCTACAGGTAGAATAAGGTTTGTTTTGACCAAAATAACCATTTGAAGCAATTAGAGATAGATTTTAGCGTATAAAATTGAAAGAGAAGGTGATTATTAGTTATAAAAGGTAAAAATACTCTTGTCTTTGTCATACAAATAGTAGGTATACCTCTTATTTTGTCTCTGACCAAGACATGTCTAGGTAAAAAGTTAAGGGGTTAAACTAGCAAAATCAAGCTTGGATGGTCTAAAAGATAGTTTGGATCCCATATAAGGTTTTTAAATAATGGGGAATGGTGTTTTATAATCATAAAATCTATTCCCAGGGTCTAACATGCTAAGATATAGTCAAATACCATTAGGAACATAGTCATACAAAAATGCATGCAAGCCCAAATGGCATACCAAGGCTCTCTCAAGCTCTTATGCTAGGTTGTATGATCAAGTGGAGAGGACAATGAATATTATTGAGACATGAAAAATTATATTTCCTATGGAAAAGAGTGAATAAATATTAGTAAACCTCCAAAATCTTGCTCAAAACATTCAATCCTACACATAGGCAACTCAAGTGTCAACTTCAAGCATTCACCCCATCCACTATATGAGATTTAAAGGCAAGAGATATTAGGATGTTTTAGGTACCCATATGCAATACTAATCCATGGTATATTGGTTTGGATTGTGAGGCTAGTTTTTATTAATGAACATTAAGAAGATGGACACTTAGAAATGGCCTGAAAACTCCCCTAGTTTCACCTTTTGGCACTCATACCTTTTTCTACCCTTTTCATGGGATTAGTATACATTAATGGAAGTTAATTAGATCTATGCCCTAGATATTCATGGATTTTTTTTATTACCTTGGATGTCAGAATTTTATAAACCATCCTTAATACTCCTGACCAGTCATATTCCTCCCTAAAACCTTATGCAGACCTAGTCATAGAAAAGTTAATATTTTGATGCTATAACATTCCATAATGGTCTTAATAACTATTTTAATAACATGTTCACTCAAGGTGGAATCTACCTATGGTACTTGATCATATAGACATTGTATGTAATCTTTAAAAATAGGCTCTTTTTTAAGGTTTTTAGTAGAATGAGGGATGTTGGATGATGTAGAATGATTAAAATAATTAGGGTGATAAGTTTGAGACTTGATCAAAACTACCAATGTATAATATTCCCAATAATTAAATTATAGAGGTCTTTTCAAGTGACTTTAAAATTTCTAATCTGCCAGTGCAAGATAAGGATGGACCATTTAGATTGAAAGAGTAGAGTTCCAAGTTTATAATGCCTTTTTTATCCCATGTCATGGTTTGAAATGTTTTTTCAATAATATATCACATTAATACATAGTTTATTAAGACTTTTTGTAGGTTTAATGGAGGGCAAGATGCAAATACTTAGGCAATTAGGCCTAATAAGCCTAATTAGCATAATTGATCATTAAAAAACATCAAGATAGCATTGAAAGGTTATTAAAATGAGTAAATGAAGGGATGTCATGCTTGGTAACTGACCCTTGAATGAAATTTAATGTATATTTCATGACTATGTTGGAGAAATGAGACAATTTCCTTAACCTTGTCAACTTACCTCAGAGGAGTGTGGGTTATCACATGATTATGGTGGCCTAATACATCTTGTAACTACAATATGTGGAATGTGTTAGACTATTATAATCATGGTTAGACCTTTGACATTATGTAATTGATGTTGACTTATCCTCCCTTACCTAAATTCCAATACCAACAACTCATTCAAAGAGTATTCAAAGAGGTTCAATGCATGAGAGGATTAAGGGAGAATTTGATAACTATTGTAGATACCTTTCTAAGTAGACTTGGTCATTTATGACTCCCTTATCCACTCTCCTACACCATTTTCCCCTTATATATCATTCCATTCTTCTATATATTTAGGCTTCTAAGCCTTGATTGGTATCCCTCAGGTTAGTATGAGTAGACTCTACCATAATTGTACTTATGAATCTATTTCAGACTAAATAAAAAAATTATGAAACTTTCTCATTATCTAATTATATTTCATTCATACTAGCTTGATATGAAAATGTGATGGTTTTATTTCCCTTATAGGTCTTGGTTCCCATAGATGTTAAAAAGTGTTTTATGCAGGTCATGTAGAGTGTATAAGGGTAGGTAATGGAGTCTTAAAGTGTAACATGAATAGTGAGAGTCTTATAATAAACCTACTTATCATAAACTTGTAATTTCATTAATATATTCCAACCTCCATATGAAACACTTATGCATATCACTCATGAATATGAATTTTTAGTTTGATTCATCCATTATTATGTTGAAAATGCAAGCTTATGAGTGGATAGCTGAATTTATGGTCCATCACCACACATTAGAGTAGGTTTAATTCCTATATTTTATTTAATATTTTCATCCCAACATTTTTAGTTCTTAAAAATAGCACTAAAAGTAACAAATCAAGGGAGATAACCCCTTAAAATCTAGAGGTCTGGCCCAACATTAGGTAACCCACAACTTATGGTCATTCCCATGTTAGCCTAGGTTTGGGGATTAGGACATGAGCACTCCTGTCCTCAGTAAGGGTGAAACCTAGACTCTCTAATAAGAAGGAAATGATAGAATAATGATTAATCAATCTCAATTAAAATGCCTTAATGAATTATCAACAAGTAGGCATGATGAAGAAGAAGGAGACATGGTGCTCTTTCATTAGGGAGAACCAAAATAACAAGATGGGCTGGCTTATTAACATAAGACATTATCATGCTTCACATTATTATTCATTTAGTTTTTAATAAGTATCTTGATCACATAGTATCAATTAATCTCAAAATCCCTTAATTTTAGAGGGTATAAAGGGAGATGGATGATCGTGTAACCTTCTTATGGGGATGATTTTCCAATTCTCTAGGTGACCTAAGAACCATTATAAACAAGTCCATGTCTTATTATAAACACTAGAAACCTATAAAATATGGTTCTATTTGTCATGTTGACCCTTGGGTCATCCTTAGACCACCTTGGGACCACTTCCTAACCATTACCCATAAACCTAAGTCAACTTGACTAACTCTGACAATTCCACCTTTGTTCTATCAATCACCAATGGCTAACCTTTAATCTCCTTAAGGGTTAACTCCAAGTCAACTCCAACTTACTTTTTTATTTCTATTTGTTTGATCCTTGTGCATGATCAATTAATGTCAAGGCTAAAATTAGACACCTTGTTAAACCTCTTGTTGAACCTATTGTTCCACCTTTCCCTTCCTTCTATAAAAGAGAGGAGGAGGAGGTGAAAATGAGGATGAAAAACTATCAGAGATTCTTGTATCAAAACTCTTTTGTAGGTCCTCTTCTAAAAACTCTATAAAAGCTTCCAATTAGCATGACAAAGAGAAAAAGCATTAAAATTCATCAACCATAGCCATGACACCGACACTCTGCAAAAATTTCTCTAGGCTCCACAATGAGTTTTCAACCACACACCTCAACATTCTTCAAATCAATAATAAAAAAATCTTAGTATATATTTTTAGTAACTATTTCTTTTGTTTATCTCCCAACCAAACCTCTAAACTATATATCCCTAAATATTCCTCTCTATCTTGGAACTATCCTCTAGCCTAAACCCACGTCCCATAAACACTCAACCACCTTCCCAACTAGACCTACACTTACCTAAGCCAAATTTGACAGTAACCACCGATGATTACATAACTAATAATGGTTTACCCATGATCACTAATGGTCACCTAAATTTTAATGGTTACCTAACTACCAATGGCTCACCCAACCATCAATAGTCACTATGTGATAATTCTTACATCAAGTCAATTCCACCTAGCAGACCCCAACCAAATCCCACTTTTTGACTTTCTGCTTGATCAAAGAATATTACCCTAGTTTTTGAACCATGTATAATTCATTTAGCATTAACATCTAATAATTTATTGCTATATTTATTAAAATTCATCTCTTTTCAATAACCTCTTATACTTAGTTTCAATATCTTCTATTATTTATGCAAGGAATTTATCTTTCATTTTTAGAACTTGATTGTTTAAAAGTGTGGATTGATAGCCTCCAATAAAGCTTCTACTTTTTGGATCTAGATTTCTAGGAAATCCACCCTACTCTCTAAATAATCAACCATTTTTTTAGTGCTTTCTTTTCTATAGGTCTTTCCTCTCAAGCCAAAGATGAGTATCTACAATCATTTGGATCATGAAGTGTAAACTAAATCTAGGTTCTACTAACCTCACCCTTCCTTTAATTTTTAAAAAAAAATTCTTAATAAATAAATAAAAATTTACATGAAACATTCTAGCATGCCTTATGGGATGCTTGAGTCTTTTCTTGGGTTCATAGTTGCATTTAGGTGCTTCTTCTTATTGTTTTTCTACTCATATAATGAAATCAAAATTTCATTTTGGGTTTAAAATTTAATGCATGCATTATTTTCTTGCTTATTTTAGCTAAGATAGCTTAATTATTCAAGTGAATTAATCATAAATTCACTCTTATCACACACACAAGACCAAACCACTTACACCTAAACAAACATAAAAACATTTCCATCAGGCCCAACTAGAATTTCATCACCTAACAATCACCTTTCCCAACTATCCTACTCAGATTTCATCACTAAGGGGAGAAAAAACTCAATTCATTAGCTGAGTATAGTCTCTAGAAATTGGTATATCTTGGCTAAACACATGACACCCTTATCGCTATAGTGTGTGAATTGAGGGGGTAGGCCCCAATATCAAGCCATGCATTGATTTCCAACATAGATACCTTTGAGAGCCTAAACACAACCTGATATCAACTATAGACTTTTTTTCCTAATACCTACTCTACAAGCCAAGTTGAGCCACATAATTCTTAAAGCTTAAGGTATAATCCAAAAGATAGACTAAAAATAACCTTAGGATTTAATATGCTTTAGTGTGTGTTTCATTTCCTTGACTTTTTCTTTAATTCTCTTTGTTTGAGTTGTGAGATTAACTATATCTTCCTCATTCCCTTATTTTCATGGTTTTAACTAGGAAACAACTAAGAAACCAAGAAAATTAAAATCTACCTCCTAATCATTTATCTTCTTCTTTTCCCTCATCTATGAAGTACATCTCAGATGTAGAGAGTTCTCCTCATCCTTATGGAAGTCCTAACATCTCTTATATGGTTACCTAAGGTGATGTAAATTTTGCCACATTTCTATATAACAACCACATAGCCTTCCAACATTACCTTAACACCATATCTCACCATACCCCTACTTTAGTTTCACCTGCTAACCCTCCCTATGACATGCCATCCCACCTTATGGACAATACTTCTATTGCCACCATTTCCAACTAACCCTTGGTCACCCAATCATCCTCTTCTACCAATAATGCCATCAATACCACCATCTAAAACCAACCCACCCACCCAACCAACCAACACCCAAACACCTTTTGCCCCAAATAACAACCCTTTTAGTATAAGAGCAAGCCAACCTTTAGGCATCGATACTCTACTTACCATGGGAGTACCCTCTACTAGTGTCACCACCATTCCTCTTATTTATAACCCACTTAACTCCACTCCATTCTAGATCTTGGTGGTATCCATACCTTTTACCCTTCCACCCATCATTACCAAATTACTAGCTATCTTATATCTACCAACCCAACCATACCTCTAACTTAACCTACATCAATCCCCCAATAGATTCTCATTACACAAAACCTAAGTTACATCCCTAACCCATAATGGTATGTACCTCTACCTTTCACCCAAATACTTATATCCATGTATTCATATGTGGTATCATCCTAACCACCCATGTGCACATACCAATATGTGGGAGCTTCTCAACCCACCATAAACTATTTGTATGTTGTACTTACCCAAACCCAACATAATCTACCCTATAACTAAGAGGGTGCATAACCACAAATGGACCTTTTCAAAATTTTAATTGAAAAAATAACTACTTTGGAGTCATCTATTTATCATGCCCATAACCTCTTATCTTATGACCAAATTTGCAATGAACCAATTCATCCATCTATCCCCATTCAAACTTATCCTCCTTAATAGGAAATTCCAAAATTTTCAAAATTTTAGAGCAAGGAAGACCCTCAACAAAATCTAAGAGTATTTAGGCATTATTTCTATTTGATCACCTATGATGATGCTCTCATTATCCATACCTTCCCTATGTCTCTTTCAAGTATGGCACTAGATTGGTACAATGCTATCATAAAGTACTCCCTCTTTTATTTTGCCCAACTAGCTCAGACTTTCTTAGATCACTTTTCCATAAACATCTCTAAGAAATTTTCCATCACTGATTTCTACTCCATTCAACAAGTTTATGATTATTCCATAGTTTACTTCATATCCCATTAGAGAAGCTTGATAAATCAAATATCTTTCTTTTTGCCCCAACCTGATCTGATTGAAATATTTACTCAAGCTTGTCCTAAACACATTTCCTCCACTTTGCAAGTTCAAACTTTCAAGACCTTTGATGAGGCTTTTGCCATAGCATAGAAATTATAGAACAAAGCCATTGATGAAGAGAAGTTGAAATTAAGAAACAAAAATTCCACCTTTAAATAAAATGAGACTCCCTCCTCCAAACCTAAAACTAAAACCAAAATTAAGGGAATCATGAATGTGGTTGTCCTTAAAACTACTCCTCCACCCGTTGTTAACTAACCTAATTCTTCTAGTTCCTCCAATCATAACACTAGAAACCCAAACTACAACAACCAAAATAACTTTAATCCATTAGGGGAGTCATATGCTTCCATCTTGGAAAATTTATTTAAATCAAATGTCATCCAACTTCCTCTAGTAAAACCTCCACAACAATTTTATTCTTCTCATCTTGTACCTAGTTAGTATAAATAGAATTAATTTTGTGCCTTCCACAATGTCATTAGACATGACATTAGTAGGTGTAATACCTTTAATAATGTCATCCAATATCTCATAAACAAGGTATAACTTGTGTTGGATAACCCCAATGCACCCCTAAATCAATCACTTGACATCTTTAAATAGCAATTTCCTAACCATGCCCCTTTCATGACCAATGAAAATAATAAAGAAAAATCCTCTCACAATCATGAATTCCATATAATTTATATATTTCTTATTCAACTCATCACCAAGGAAACCGTTGCCCAAACCACCTTTCCTACCCCTCCACTTATTGAGGTATTGGAGTCACTCTCCATTCTTTTGGAAAACAAGACCAAGGAAACAACTATTCCCATTTCTCCATTCATTAATGTATTTCAAACACTAGCCTCTTCTTTGGGAGACATAACAAATGAGGTAATCATTACCACCATATCCTTCTCTTCCATCATACAACAATACTCTCTTACTTTGGAAATCATCCTTATGGAAGAGAGCACTCTACCTACCTCTCACATAAGAGACTCATCCTCTCAAACCTTGGAGCCTTTGATTGAGGAAAAAGATAAGGTAACCACTTCTTTCTCTCCACCCAAAGGTTTGAACTTTTAGATAAATATCAAAGGTATCAAACCCATCTATAATCTCTTCTCTATAATGGTTCAAAACTTTGAGTACTTATCCCATCCTAATGTAGATCGTGCCACATTTTGGCACCATCTTGAGCTTCTTTACCCAACCAAGTAAGAACCCCCAACCACACCACTATCATCCCAACCATTTTTTCCACTATTTAACCCACAATCACCTCAACCAAACCTTTATAAACCTCTACCAATCAAACCATAAATGAACTATTCAAACTGACTTTACCTAAAATAACCAAGTCACCTTATACAATTCTAGTTAAACCCACCAAAAATCTTGGCATATTACCTATTTAGAACATTACTCACCTCTCATTTAAATTGGAATTAACTTCACCAAAACTATCAAATAAACCCCAAACCAAGCCAACAAAGGAGGTGAAACCACCCAAGATTACACAAACTAAAACTCTACCTCCTCTTCCCACTTTGCCTTCAATTTTGGGACCTCACCGTTCTACCTTAGTAGTGAAACCAACCATCCTAGAAAAAACCCAAATCCAATTACCAATTTTGGTTATTCCATCACTCCTACTTTCATCCTCACTTATTTTAACCAAACCTTATATAAACAAACTACATACTTCTCAAGCATCTACCCCAACAACTTTCTCCCCCCAACTAATCCATACTGAAACCATCCACCAAGAACACTCCAACCAAATCTCTTACCATCAAACCTACTCCTAAAATAGATTCCACCTCAGCTACCAAACCTAAGACCTCCACACCTTTGCCACCTTTTCCTGAGTCTTACTCAACCATCTTATAGAGGTTATTACAAGAATCTTTCTTAACCTTTCCACCTATCAAACCATTTGACCCACATAGTCCTAAACCATATTGATATAATGATAAATTAGTATGGTCATACCATAGAACTCCTAGGCATGATATTGAGAACTATAAATCTCTCTAAGTGTTAATCCATCAGCTATATCATGAGTATTATATATTATTAGATGAGACCCTATGAGCCCACTACTAACCCAAGAACCAAGAGCCATCAACCAACACTTACCTACTCCCCCACTCTCATCTCAGAGTGAATCAAAACTAAAGCAATCCTCTAGCCCAATTCTTTCCCAATTACATACCATCCATGTGGTCACATGATCATAATCTCAACCAAAGGATAAGGGAAAGGTAAAGGTGTCCATTCAATAGACATATCCATCTTCCACCACCCAACCACCAAACCAACACCAAACACCTTTACTTTCAACCAAACCTAAGGTGTCTATGTTGGGTCCCTCTCAATCCAACCCATCTGAATCGATCTAATGAGTAGTTATAAAATAGATTCATGAAATATCAATTAAGATTAGTTTGTATGAACTAATCAATACCTCAACCCATCATCACCAAGTGATGATAGAGGTTTTGTAATCTATTAAGGTCTAATAAGAAGACCCATAACCTCTAGCATCCTTTATCAAATCTCTTTAGATTTCCAACCTTGTTACCTTCAAGGATTAATAAATACCCTCCATCTACCTAGATGATCTATATCCTCCCCTCTTCATTACCATGTACATCAAACAAACCCATGTCAAGAGTGTTGCGATTGATGGGGCAGTTAACATCAACATTATCTATTCCCATGCATATAACCAAATAAAATTACCATAGAATATTATTTTAAAAACCTTAGTGGTACTCCAATCATTTAATGACACCATGGCCACAACTTAGGGGACTATTTTCCTTCATATTCATCTAGGACCCCACACACTTTCAGAGATCTTCTACATAATAAAATGTAAGTTCTAGTATAATGTTTTGTTGGGATGCCCTTGGATTCATTCCATGGGTTGTATGCCACCTTCCCTACATTGATGCATTAAATTTAAACACAAATTTCAAGTTGTTACCATAAAATTTGACCTAAGTCCTTTTACATCATGCAACATGGTGTATCAACCTAATGATGTTCTCCTTACTCCATCCAAAAAGCCTTCATCAAAAGATGAAACCCTGTCTTCTTCTACTAATGTAGCATCTACCAATTCATCCATCAATTACACCCAAATTCCCATAATAGACCCTTTGAAATCAACCTTATAATGTCTTTCATTGGGGGAGTACCACATTTTGACACTAAATGTTTTTCCTACTCTGTAAGAGTATGGGAATCTTGACCAACAATTTGATTATGACCCCAATATTAGAGTCATTATTTTTGGGGAGCCCTCAACTTGTTAAACCAATTTCATCTATGAGGGAATTCATAAAACCCTTAACCCTTATACCACCTCTTTTTCACCTTGACCATTCACCTTTAGTTTCTCCTATTTGGATAAACCAAATTTTTCCAAAACATATCTTATATGTGTGATTGGAAGGGATTTGGTCTAGGTCAGTATGAACATTAGTTTTATGATTTTATTTAAATAAAGACTAAAAAATCTCACAAAAATCATGGCCTTAATTTCACACCACTTAAAAATCAAACAAACCCACCTCCCATTACCACCATTGACAAGGAAATCCCATCCTCACCATCCACTCCACCATCGACAACTAAAGATTCTAACATCATCCCCCTAACATTTTTTACATCAGCATGATCAACCTTAGAACCCTAACTTATAAAAATGATAGCATGACCTTAACCTTTCCTTTGACTCATCCTAAGATGGTAAGAGATGACTCTCCTGCCATTATACCTTTTGTTGTTAGGATGATGATTCCATTCTCACCTATCTTGGTGTAAAAAATTCCTCTATCCACAAATATCTTCCTCCTACGACTTTAACCATGTTGAATTAATCTATCATGGACATCAACTTGGGTACTCTATATAACCTATGTATTGTGAAAACCAACTAATTGCTAAATTCTAAGGAGCTTCAAGACTTCTCCTCCTTCCTGTTAGACCATGTAATGAAATTACTTAGATTTTCACACAAAATAAGAAAATATGAGAGATCACATAGTGATAATTGATAGTAGATAATAATAATATATAGTATATCAAATTAACTTCAAGTGGGAAACCTCCAAAAAAATGTAATAAGAGTAGAATACTTAAAAGACTAATAACTACCTCTTATATATAGTCTACTTAGCCATGGTTATTCTATAGGCTAAACTAACTAAGACCATAGAGAAATGTAATTAGAATATAAGAGAGGTATGTAAGCTACAAGTCAACCACACATATTCCTAGACACACTAAAGGTTAAGGGCATGGCATGCCCCTCCCATTTAAAATAATGTTATCCTCAATGTTGAGTCAACTCTAGATGTTGTTTCATTAAGGATTGATCCTCCCAAGTAGCATCTTCACAAGTTAAATTCTTCTATTTGATCATGTACTCCTTAATCATTCTAGACTATAGATGCTTAGTGTGCATTTGAAGGATCATCTTAGGATTAATAATAGCTCTTCCTTCCTCATCTAATTTTGGTAACTCGGTTTGAGAATCAATTCAATGTTCAATGAATTTCTATAGACATAATACATGAAATACTTGATGTATGCGAGTGGAGGAAGGAAACTCTAACTTGTAGGCCACACTGCTAATTTTTTACAAGATATGATAAGGCCCATAATAATTAGGGGACAAATTGTTATCCTTTTTGTGTTACTTCAAGGACATCTACTTATATGGTTTTAAGAAAATAAAGACTGAATCACCAATGTCAAAATACCTCTCACTCCTGTGTTGACTTGCCTAGTGCTTCATACGATTATGGGCCATGGATAAATTTTCACACAAAATTGTAAGGACTTCATATTGATAATGAATATGTTCTTCTACTACACAAACCTTAGGATGAACCTTCAACGTTGAAGTGATGGATGGAGGCTGGCATCCATATAGTTCCATAAAAGAAGACATTTTAGAACTATGATCAAAAGTATTATACCACCATTTAATAACTGGCAACCAATGAACCCATTTATCCTACTTATAAAAAATAAAACAATAGAGATATCCTTCCAAACATTTATTAAATACCTTAGTTTATTCATATAATTAATGATGATATTATTAACTATGAGCCAATTGGGTGCCCAAACATGAAAATAACTCAGTCCAAAAATTACTAGTGAAAATGGGATCTCTATCACTAAAAATGATCTTAGGGGTACCATGTAATTTTTGAATTGTATTAAGAAAAGTAGAAACTACTATACTAGTAACAAATAGATGTATGATAAAGAAAAAAATTAGCATACTTATTGAGATGATCCACTAAAATCATGATAACATTTTGACCATCAGATCTTGGTAACCCTGTAATGAAATCCATAGACACTTCTTCCCAATGTTGGCTAGGGATGGATAAAGGCTACAAAAGACCTAGGTTTTTTATGGTTTCTCCTTTATTTTTTTGATAGATCATACATTCAACCACATATTTTTGGACATCCCCCTTGATTCCTTCCTAAAAAATCCTACTTGATTCTATTATAGTTTTCAACAATCTTGAATCACCCCCAATTGGAGTTGCATGAAGTTCCCAAAGGATATTGTGTTTAAAAAGAGAATTATTACATAGGTATAGTCTATCTTTATACCATAATGTATTATCCTTCCATGTGAATTTGTGAAATCCACCCAAATCTTGTTGAATATTCTAAATCAAATCATGGTTAGCACTATAATTTTCGCATTTGAATCATGTTCCCTATAGCCAATCCGCCTATAGAATGGTCATAACACATAGCAATGCCTCAATTGATCCATCCTTCCTATATAGTCTTAAACTATTTCAAAATCATATCCTAACATCTTAGTTACCCATTTCTATTGTTCTTCATATGAAAACCATTGTTCCAAAAAATATTTGAGACTAACATGATCAGTCTTTACCTAAAAGTGATGACCCGTCAAATAAGGTATATAGTGTTTGACTACATACAAAATGGCCATCATTTCCTTCTCATATATGGACTTTTCATTATTTATCCTCTTTAGTTGATTAATTTCAAATGCAAGTGGTTTGACTTCTTACATGATTACAAAACCCATACCATACCCAAATGCATCACATTCAACCACAATAGTCTTGGAAAATTTAGGAGTGTCCAACACTAGAGTGGTGCACATAGCCAATTTCAATTGTTCAAATGCCCTAGTATCTATATTATTCTAGTCAAAGGAGTCTTTATTTAACAAAAAGGTGAGTGGGTATGTAATGCTACCATAATTCTTGATAAACCTATGATAGAAAATAGTTATCCCCAAAAATCTCCCTAGTTGATTAAGTGTCTTAGGAATTAGCCAGTCCACCATTGTTTTTATTTTTTTAGGATCCACTTTCACTCCATGTGAAACTATATGACCTAAATACTCAACCTCACAATCTCCAAAAGTAAATTTGGAAGGTTTGGCATACAACTAATGTTGTTCTAGAATTGAGAGTACCAATTTCAAATGGTGCAAATAGTCTTCCCATTTTTTCCCGTAAATGAGGCTATCATAAAAAAATGCCATAACAAATTTCTTTAAAAATGGCCTAAAAATAGAATTCATCAAACTCTGAAAGGTGGATGGTGCATTTTTTAGACTAAAAGGCATAACCAAAAACTCATAATGGCCCTCATGAGTCCTAAAAGTTGTTTTGGGTAAGTCTTCATCATGGATATAGATTTGATGATACCCAAAATGTATATCTAACTTGGTAAAATAAATAACACCATTTAATTTATCTATAAAATCATCAATGATAGGAATAGGAAACTTATCTTTGATAGTGTACTTGTTGAATTATCTATATTCAGGGCACATCCTCCAAGTGTCATCTTTCTTTCTCACTGTGACAACTAGTGAAGAATATTTGCTTTAGCTATGGTAAATGATTCCTACATCCAACATCTCCTATATCATATTTTTAATTTCACTTTTTGGGCATAGGGATACTTATATGTCTTGATTTTGGGTGGTATACTAATAAGAATATGTTTGATAGCATGATCATGCATGTAACTAGGTAGAAGTCCTTTGAGCATGTCACCAAAAGCAATCCACTGGGAATCAATCACTTGTATATTAGGAGGTGTAAATGGCTGAGTTTGTTGAAATTCCATGGAAAATAAGCAAGCAACAAATCCTTTAGCACCCTTATGGATAATCTTTGTAATTTTATGGGAGCTAACAATTTGTGTAGATTTATCCCTTAATCCCCTTAGCTCAAATGTCCTTCCCTTAGAATGAAATCACATGAATAATTCTTGGAAATTCATCTCAATAGTACCCAAAATGGTGAGCCACTATACTCATAAAATAATGTCAACTCATGTCAAGGGAATAAAAAACATACGAGGATCCAACAAGTAGTCTCCTATGGATAACTTAATACTATGGAATTTTCCTAAGTAACTGATAGTCTAATTTAGACAACATCATTTTCAAACTGAAATTGAAGTTGTTAGTGTTGAGAGGAGGACCTGAATGATGAAGTAGAGGATTGTTAAACTGTAACTAAGATTAAAAAGAAACCAATTATGTAGTGATTTGATGTAATTAAGTGTGAACCCCATTAATCTCTTTGTGCATCCCTCAATAATTAGTTTGAACTGAAACAAAGTCATCATGTTTTACCAATCCCTTATGTTATCCTAAAGTTGAGAAATCAATAGATCTGAAGTTTTAGATTTCATATGATCGGTAGGAGTCTTAGGAGTTTCTTGCCCCCTTTCCTTCCCTAAGTAGAAAGAATTTTTATATACAAACCCTAGGAGATTTTTTGACTCAAAAAACATGTACCAAGAGATGGTACCAATGTGATCACCTCACCCAGATGAATCTAATGATTGCCTTTGTGCACTAGGGTAAAAAATTTCAGCACTAAAAAGCGTACCAATAGAATATATTGTTATGGTCATCTTGTTGAGATGAATACAATGACTAAAAATGTACAAGGGTAATTTCTTTTATTTTTTCAAATATTTTTTTCAAAAAATAATTTTGAACAATATTGTGCTAATATAAAAATTTAATTCTTCTCAGATTGTAAGTTACATTTTTTCACTCCTTCCACTTGTAGAAGTCGCACCTAACCAGATCCAAAAAGAAAACCATAAAATGCTTACCCAAATCAAAGCTCTGATAACACTTGTAATGAAATTACTTAGATGTTCACAAAAAAAGATTATGTATTACATATAATAAGTAAATATGAGAGATCACACAATAATAATTGATAGCAGAGTAGAATACTATATCATATAGCAAAGCTACTATGAGGGGAAATCTCCATAACAATGCAATAAGATAAAAATACATAATATGATAATCAAAGACTAATCACTACCTCCTATATATAGTCTACTTATCTATGGTTATTCCATAGGCTAACCTAAACAAGAACATAGAGAAATGTAATGAGAATATAAAAGAGGTATGTAAGCCATAAGTTAGTCACACATATCCTTAGACATGCCAAAGGTTAAGGGTGTGACATCTTTTAACATAGAATTTTCTTGGTGTTATAGTGATATGATAGAAATAAACCCTTCTATCACTACCCACAACTTAGTCACCAACCACAATTCCAAGCTAGTTAGGTAAAAACTTTGATGAATGCACCCTCACATAGCCCTTCTCATCAAAGAAGAGATATAATGTCTCATATCTATCAATTTCATCAAAATAATTTATTATCCCTAATGGATCTCAAACATCGTACCTATCACCAAAGCCATAGGGGAATTCACATTTGTGTATACTTTCTTGACCTTAACATTTGTTTCCCAAAGGATGGCTTTCCTTTGTCAATCATTAACCAGCTTGTTAATCTTACAACCAACCATAAGATGTTATCTCTTATAGATAGGTTCTCAGGTTACTAATTACCCATAAAGATTAAAAAAACCACCTTTATCAACCCATGGGGAACTTTATACTATAGGGTCATGCCTTTTAGAATGAAGAACATAGGCGTAACCTACCAATGTGCTATGAACTACATCTTCCATGACCCTATTCACAAAATCATAAAAGACTATGTTGATGACATTCTTGTGAAATCCAAATGTCATAAATATCATTTGGTTATTCTAAAGATTATCTTTGAATGACTCATCCATTACCTATCTACCTTAACCCCAAGAAGTGTATCTTGGGGTTTTCTTAGAAAATCTCCTTAGCTTTATCATCTCCCTTTAAGGAATTGAAGTTGATCCAACCAAAATCAAATAAATCCTTGATATGCCTCTTCCAACCCACCTCAATTAACTCCATAGCTTACAGGGGATGCTCCAATCTAATGATTACTTTATCTCTCAGATCTTAGATCAATGCCAACCTTTCAACCACCTTCTTAAGAAGGATGTATCTTTTTAGTGGAATAATGATTGTTAAAAATCCTTTGATTCACTTAAATATTACCTTCTATCTCCATTCATCCTCATTCCTAACAAGGAAGATCAACCTTTTTACCTTTATATTTCCACCACTAACTACTCCTTAGGGGTAATGCTAGCTCATCAAGATGAGCAACATAAATAAAAAGCAGTCTACTACATTAATCATATGGTTGTAGAGTAGGAGACTCAGTATACCCATACTAAGAAAATTTTCCTCACCTTGGTCTTTATAGCCATAAAACTTCACCATTACCTTCTCAACCATAAGAACTATGTCATAACCAATACCAACCCAGTCAAGTATATGCACTCTAAGCCATACCAAAATCAATATATGGCCAAGTGGCTCATGTTTTTAGATAAATTTTACCTTAATTTCCTATAAAAAAAATTCAATTAAAGGTAAAGTCATTATCAACCAATTAGATGAAGCACTATTAGTATAAAATCGGCCTCCTCCTCTCAAGTTTCTAGATGAGTCCATCAGGATCCTCTCTCAAGTAGACTTCACCTATCAAGTCACCATGTTCTTTAATAGATCAAAGTGTCAAAATACTAGGGGAGCTACCATCATACTTATCCCCCTTCATGGTAAACCTCTTCCTTTATCCTTCAAGTTATATTTCAAATGTACCAATAATATGGCTAAGTATGAAGCCCTAGTGATAGGTCTCCAAATTATATTAGCCTTGGGAGTCAAAATGATAACCATTTTTAGTGACTCTCAAATTGTGGTCAATCAAATCAACATACTCTTATTAATGTAAGAATGATGTTTTTTAATATTACAAACAACTATCTAATGTACTCTTAACATCATTAGAACACTACCATAACCAAACCATTCCATATTCTACAAAAAAGTTTGTCGATATGATGACTTCTCTCACTAATTAGATCATATATACACCCTTTGAATCTAAGATATCTATCATTAACCATCAACTCAATGAGATTTCTTATATCAAATCATACTCTTCTACCATCTTTAATGTGGAGGAAACCCAACTTGACCTTTAGTACTAGTAGACCTTTAACTATCTCAATCTTGCCATCATCCCTTCCAACCTTTCTAAGAATGATTGAAGAGCATTTATCCAAATCACCTCATGTTATACCATATTAGGGAGAATTCTTTATAAACAAGACTTTGATGGTCTCCTCTTCAGTTGCCTACATAGTCATGAAGCATATCATGTTATCATATAAATACATGATGAGATATATGGGGGACACTTTAATGGCCTAGCCATCACTAAATGCATCCTTTATCTTGGTTATTATTGGCCCACCCTTAACCAATATTATTGTGATTATGTGAAAAATTGTGTTAAATGTCAACAACATGCTAATTTAAATCACATATTTATCCATATTCATCAATTATCCAAAGATTTTTGGCCCTTCCTAATGGTTCTAGATCTTATTGGAGAAATTAAACCCCATTCATGACATTGGCATCATTCTATCATCACTGCAATAGAATATTTCACCAAATGTGTAGGAGTTATTTCTCTCATCTCAAATATAGCTAAAAATTTTGTTGACTTTATCAACCATCACATTATCTATTATTTTATTTTTCCTCATAATATTATCACTGGCAATGGCAAATCTTTTTAAAAAAAACAAGTTTAAGGTCTTTGTGACACATTCAGTATCAAGTTAATTTTCTCATCACCCTATCATCCAAAACCAAAAGGATAGATTAAAGCTTCTAAAAAAATATTAACAACATGATAACCAAAATTGTTAATACATATAGTCAAGATTATCATTTACACATCTCCTTCACCTTATGGGCATATTGTACTGGCATTCAAACCCCTACAATTGCTACCCCTTTCTCTCTAGTTTTTGGAGTTGAGGTCATCTTGCGTCTCAAAGTATAAATTCCATCTATTTACATATCCCTACAAGGACTCATTTCTAAGAATGATTATCATCAAGAAAGTTTAGCCTGACTTGAGTGTCTTGATGAATTCCATTTATCCATGCTTACCCATCTTCATTTATATCAAGATCGAATCAAGTGCACTTATAACAAACACCTCAAAGTGTGAGAATTAAATATCAGAGACCTCATCCTAAAAGATAATAAACATGTAACCAATATGGATAAAATAAAATGAGGAAAGTTTGATTTTAATTATCTTTGACCTTATATCATAATGCATATGTATGGATTAGGAGCTTACTGATTATCCTCTCTTGAAGGGAAACAAAAACCTGAGCTCTTCCATGCTTCACAGCTATGTCTTTACTTTTTATAAACAAGATTAAAATCACCTTTTTCTAACTTAAGCTCATCCCTTTTTTTCACCCACATGCATCCCCTTATTTTAAAGATAGTATATTAAATTTGAATCATGTGATTATCCATTATAGCCTTCACATAATTTGAATATGGGTACCATGACTCTACCCATGGCATAGTCTTCATGGTACTTTCCATCCCCTTAAAGGATGATTCCAATGGTCATTATAACTTAAACCTCTTTTACCCTTCATCGTCTTTCTTTTGCTCTAGTTTTGACTTTATAAAGGTGAACCTTTTGAGCCTATATAAGCAAACTCATGTCAATAGCAAAAAATCACAATCAATCAAAAAATCACAAAAAATCCAAAACTCATATAGGCCATTCCAATCATTTGTAGACTACTCCCTTGAAGGACAGTTACCAAAAATATCAAAATTGCTCAATATAAGGTAGAATGCTTCCTTTAACGATAGATATCAAAATCCTTAAATAAAGATCATAAACTTATACCACTCCCTTAAAGGATGGCTAAGTAAATCATTTGTCAAAGCATAGTAATTTCTTGGAAGCTTCCCTCATCGATAAGCTTCCTCATCCCTCAAAGTATTATTAAAATATTAAAATACCCATAATCAAACATCAAAAGAGGCAAAATAATTTTGGAATCCACAATCATATTTCATAAGTAGACTTCTTGTATCAATTAGTTTACACTTTATATGATATGGACTTGTTTATACTATATCTTTTGGTAACCTAATGAAGAGGCATGTTAGTCTCACAAGAAGGTTCCATTTTCATCCATCTCCCCTTTATACACTTTATAAACAATGGATTTTGAGTTTACTTGAAAATATGTGATCAAGACACCTTTTTAACCAACTAAAGGATGCTAATGTGAAGCATTCAAAGGACTTATGTTTGTAATCCAATCATACTTCAGTTTGATATAGTCTTTACCAAAGAAGAAGCATTGTTCCTTATTCTTATTCTCTCATATTTAATTATTGATACATTCATTATAGTGTTTATCACTTGATTCACCTATCTCCCTCACATTTGTTTTTTAATCCAACTTACTTTATGTTTCTTAATATTCAATCACCTTCATTGAATCATATGAATCTCATTAAAAATATTTAAAAATCAATAATGTGTTGCACCTTTTTTAAGTGTTTTTAATCAAAAAAACATCTTAGCCATCATAACCAATCATAAAAAACATATAATCATCACAACATTACCTTTTATCATATCAAAAGTCCATAAGTCACTAGACATCAATCTAACTCAAAATATATATCTAGTCATAGATAACATCATTACATCACAATCATCTAATATAAATAACCAACAACAACAACTAATCATGAAACATATATCATTATTCAATCATATATCATCCGCATTTGTTATCCATCACATGCCTATCTAGGTAATAAAGCAAAGGTTCATCTAGATGTCCAAAAAAACATCTCATCATAACAAAATCCATCATATCATAACATCATGAACATCCCATCACCTAATCATAACATCATAATCATCCTACCATCTATCACATCTATAGAACTATGATAAAATAACCCATAACCATGTCATGAACATCAATTAAATCATAGTCATCCATAACCATGAAAATAATCAGAAACATCATAGTCATGTCTAGCAAAGTATAAACATTATCATATCATAAACAACATCCATCAATATCAAATATCTTCATGAGCATAAATTAAATAGCCACATCATTGCATGCCTAGATATGTGAGTACACATAAACCATAACATGATAATAATATAAACATAAACATCATAAAAAAACATCAAATCCATAAACATCAACACAAACCATAAAACATGATCACATCTATATATCATAAGCTCATAATCAAAATAATGATCATATATACAATAATATACATGTCTCTCAAAAATGTATATACATCTCACTACATCAACTCATAGGATGGTATCAAAATCATATGATACATAAATAATACAATGTCTCATAATATTTTAAGCCCTTGGATCACCATTGCCTCTTAGATCCTACCCTTCTGATCCTGCCTATCCATCGACAAATACAACCCACTAGCATAGTGTCACATTGTTGGCCCCTCCAATGATCTCATCTTTGTACTCACCCCATATAGGCTCATTTAGTAGACATATAAAAACCAAATCATCATAGTATAAGATCTCCTTGACTATCACTACATATCTCACCATAGAGATGGTCCCTGGTGGTCCCATAGCTATTAATACTCTACCTCTTGCCTACTTGAGAGAATATCTCTTTAGTAACCATGTCTAGCTAAGCCCTAGCTTGATCCCTCTCCCCTTTTAGTGTGTCCACTTGGCCCTATGTCATTTCCTTCTCTTAGGTAACTACTTCTAAAGATGCATGTGTTATAACTAATATTGTACATGCTTGATCCATCTCAAAAATTAGTGCCTATCTATCTAGGGCATCCTCATCCCTCTGATCACCACTCCCCACATCTACATCTATATCCATGTCTTGTGGGTCCTCATCACCTTCAAAAATGGCTACATCATAATGTGCCTAGAACCACATATGTTACTCACTAGTGACACCTACATCATCAATATCGGCCCTTGCAGGTAACTCCTCATGATTAATGAATACATCCTATATCTCTAGGGTAGGAAATGGGAACTCTACATCCTCCCTTTGATACCTAAGAAACTCCCCTAGGATATCCTAAATGAGGCAAAACTATCTCCTCACCCTATTAAAAGGGATCAATTTTACCTTCATATATCTCCTCCTATAGATCCATCTATAACTTTATACTGATAAAATATGCCTCATATGACCAATCCATGAAGGAAATTGTACATACAATCACCAAATCACATCACCCACCACCATTACATCCAATTGGTCCCTATACTAATCCAAATCATGTTCCTTTATCCTAGTCCTATGAGTCCATAATCATACCTCCATCACATAAACCCCACCCTAAAGTCCATCTAAATAAAGGCATGCCATGGCAGCCCACTTGATCAAATAACTTAATGTGTTCATAAGACTAGTAGTGTAACACAAACCCAATGCTGATATCATACCTCATATGTGCCCTACATCCCTAGATCTCTCAATATATCTACACTAGCAAGATAAGTACCCAATTGTACACTATCTAATCCATCACCATTCCTACCAAAACACCTAATAATATGAAGGAAACCTACCACTGCTTAAGTTAGGTAATGCATAACAATTCACTACCATCATCATCATAGTGATGACCCATCTCATGCCCTATCCATGTGATATAAGAGTACATAATGTAGGCCTCCAACATGCCACCTCACATGTACCACATCATCACCATATAACACATCCATGATAGGGTCTCACTCCTCACCATTATTATGCTCTATCAACTCACCTTAGAGTGGTAACCACATGATCCAGTGAATCTCCTCAAGTAAGATTTTCATCTCTTCAATAAGAAGTAGGATGGGTCTAATCTCTTGATGAGTTCCACTAACATAGCCACATCCTAGGGCATGTGTTGATAATACCTAATGTTTCCCAAGCCCAATACTAATAAGTAATCCCCTTATTAGTCTATCATTGCTTGATGAACCTCGTCTAGCAACTTTAATACTTTATCTCTCATGTGTAGTTGCTCCCTCACCTATAAGGTTTAATACTAATTCCTTATTTTACCTAATTTAACATGTTTTTTCATATGAATTTTACCTATTATGCCTCTTCACCTAATTAAGAATGCCTTTGCCTATGAATTGTACCTATTACACCTATCCAACCCTTCTTTAATCTCACAACTTGCACCCTTAATCTTCACCCTTACCCACTAACCTTACCCCTTACCTAATTCACCCTTAAACAACCTACACACCCTTTAACTTTAACCAACCCCCAACCCATCTTTAAAATAATTTTAATTATACCCTATTTTCATTAACTATTAATGGTTAACTATTGATTGATGATGGTTCCTTTGAAAACCATCACCCATCATACCATTAACCATCAATATTTGACTATTAATTGGCTATGGTTCCATTTAGAATCATCATTGATTACACCATTGATCACTGATGGTTAGGGGACCAACCATTGATAGTCACCACATAGTAACCTATTGATAGTTTCTAATAAACTACTGATGGTCAATAATGATTGATTATGACCCAATTAAGACCATCAATGGTCACTATATGGTGACCAATGGTGGGAAAACCTTAACCCCCACCCTTTATTCTCTACATACACTTAACTAAACAATAATTCAATACCATTCCAACCTCCCTCTACCTAACTCCCACCCATCTACCACATTCTCACCCTCAAACCTCCCCCCAGCATATATTTATAATTCCTAAATCTACCCATCCATATCCATGAAAAATAATAATAGTAAATAAATTCAAGTCTGAAACTACCAAATATAAGTGTACTACCTACCTCATTTAGTGATATTCAATGTGGAGGTACCCTCAGAAACACCACCATTACCTACACTCACCTTCATCCTATTTGCATCCTCTTAGGTCAATATCTCCAACCAATCAAATTCAGTCAACACCTAATCAACCTTAGTCAATACCTAATCACCCTCAATTACCCAATAATCACTCCACTCACTCAATCACTAACAATAACTCTAATCATCACAATTTTTTTACACTCATCAATAGATAATCGTTGTGGGTTGTAATATTTAAATGAAAAAATAAAATCCCCAATGGAATTTTAAACTCACCCTTTTAGGGCTAACATTTGACCATTGATAGTTGTTAGGTGACCACTGATGGTCAAACATGATCATCGATGGTCAACCTCTTTAAAAAAAATTCCAACCAAACTTATCATTTCCAACCATGATCAAAATATTTGTTACCCACTTATACCCTTTCCATTATCATCTACATACCAATGGAGATTAACTACTCCACCCAGCAAACCAACCACCTCAACCTTGAAATTGCCCATTTTGGCCCAACTTTTACATGTTTTGCAATGCCCTTGCCTTGGTCACATTAACTTATATGACTATATTTCTATCTTGAATAACTTGTACCTACACCAATTTTGTCCATCAAACCAATTGTGTCTTCTCGAGAGCACTTCCTACTTTGGATACCTATGAATACACTAACCTTGACTAGAAGACTTAAATTTACTAGTACAAACTAGTTTACATGGCTAAATGTAGTCATTTGATCTACTTGTCACTTATCCTTTTATTACCACCTAGTTTATTGAATACTTAAACCATAGAATTCTTGGTTATATGTGATATGTGCTATCATATTTAGTCACATTAAGTGTGTATGTTTGCACCTTAATTCCCACTCCAACCAATGTCATCACCCACTTCACCACTTATCAAACCCACATCTGATTCTCCTTTACCTCATCAATTTCCAATTTGAGGGGAAATGCCTCTTCCCATCCTTGGGCTAGCCAAACCTTTGAGCCACCATCCATTTTTTATTTTGTAGATTGTTGATACAAACTACATAATAAAAAGGGAGAAAATGTAGACACTAGAAAACTGTACACTATAATTAAAGGTGTCATATTAACCCCTATGTTGCCCTTGTACCACCTTGGGACCATTTATTGACCATTACCCTACAAACCTAAGTCAACCTGACTAACTCTAACCATTCCACCTTTTTCCTATCAACTATCAATGATTGACCCCTGACTACTGATGGTTAGACTTGACCACTAATGGTCAACTCCAACTTCTTTTTTTTACTTTTAGATGTATGTTCCATGTGCATGATCAATGAATGTCAAGGCTAAATTTAGACACCTTATTGAACCTCTTATTGAATATATTATTCCACCTCTCTCTTCCTTCTATAAAAGAGAGGAGGAGGAGGAGGTGAAAAGGAGGAAGATAAATTATTAGAGGTTTTTGTATCAAAACTTATTTTTTAGGTCTTCTTCTAAAGAATCCAAGAAAGCTTATAATGAGAAAGATATATATCACAATCACTATAATTCATTAATCATATCTAAGACACTGACACTCTACCAGAATTGCTCTAGGCTCTGTAACAAGTTTTCAAACACACACCTTAACATTGTTCAAATCAACAACAACAAAAAAGCTAAGTATCTATTTTTAGTAATTAGTTCTTTTGTTTCTCTCCCAACCAAACCTCTAAACTATATAGCCCTAAATATTCCTCTCTATTTTACAACTAGCCTCAAGCCTAAACCCACCTTCTAGAATCATTTAGCCACCTTCCCAACTAGCCCTACCCTTACCTAAGCTAAATCTAATAGTAACCATCGATGGTCACTTAAGCACCAATTATTTTCCCATGACCATTAATGATCACCCAACTATCAATGGTTACCTAAACATTGATTTTTCACCCAACTATCAATGGTCACTATATGACAATTCAAATAGTAAGTTAATTCTAACTATCAAACCCCTACTAAATCCCACTTTTTGACTTCTTTCCTAATCTTAAAATATCACCCTATTTTTTTAATGATGTTTGATTCATTTAGCATTAATATCCAATAGTGTATTGCTATAATTAGTCAAATTCATCTCTTTTCAATCACCTCTTGTACTTAGTTTCAATATCTTCTTTTATTTATGCAAGCAATTTATCTTTCGTTTTTAGAATTTGATTGTTTAAAAGTGTGGATTGATAGCCTCCAAGGACACTTGTGCTTCTTGGATCTATATTGATAGGAAATCCACCCTACTTTATATATAATAAACCAATTCTTTAGTTCTTTCTTATCTATAGGTCATTCCTCTTAAGTGAAAAAGGAATATCTACAACCATCTGTATCATGTAGTGCAAACCAAATCTAGATTCTACTAACCTCACCCTTTTAATTTTTATAACTTTATTCTCAAGAAATAAATCAAAATTTACATGAAACTCTTATTTTTTTGTAGACTCATTGATGTGGTAAGTATACTATTCCCTTTATGAATATATCCTTTTGTGGTTGATGAGTTGGGGAAGCTAATCAATGTGGGAAGCTTCCATGAGATTTATTTATTTAAAAATGTTTTTCTTAGTCATCATTTAAGTGAGTGGTCTAAGCTTTGGATTTATTTAATTTGGATAGTTATCCTTCAAGGGATCAATCTATCTTGTTTTAAGCAATTATGAGTTATTTTTGTAGCTATCCTTCAAGGGACCAATCTACAATTCTAGATATGACCCATAAGATATATTATTATTATTATTATTATTATTATTATTATTATTATTATTATTATTATTATTATTATTATTATTATTATTATTATTATTCTTATTATTATTATTATTATTTTGTATTATTTTTTTGTGGATATGGACTTGGTTATATAATCCTAAAGTTTACCTTTATAAGAGAAAAAATTTAGCACAATAAATCTCGATAGTGGGTGAGAGGGTTTTTAAGATATAATAACCACATGAATCCATCGTATAATTGATGAAAAGTATGCATGAGAATAATTTCATGGGTAGAGCCATGGTACCCATGTTTAGGATTTTAGGATAAGACTATGATGGATAATCAAATGATTATTTACTTTAGTTATTTGTCCTTAAAGTAAGTGGATGAAGGTGATAATTTTATAGAAAAAAGGATCAGCTTAAGTTAGACATAAGGTGATTCAAAACTTTTTTAATAAAAAGAGCAGACATAGATACGAAGCATTGAGAGGATCAGGTTCTATTTTCCCTTCAATAGATGATAACTGGTAAGCTCCTGACCCATACTTATGTATGATGATAAATGGTCCAAGCCAATTTAAAGTAAAATTTCCCCAATTAATTTTTTCCATGTTAGTTACATGTTGATTTTCCTTTAAGATGAGGTCTCTGATATTAAATTATCTCTTTGTTAGGTGTTTATTATATGTATGTTTGATGCACTCTTGATAGACATGAATATGGTTAAATACAACTAAATGGTGCTCATCAGTAACTCAAGTTAGGCTAGACATTCTTGATGATAGTCTCCTTCTCAGATGATATCCTTGAGGGATATATGAAGGGATGGAATCTACACTTTAAGAAGGAAGACAACCTTTACACTATAGACAAGTGAGAAAGGGGTAGAACCTATAGGGATTTAAATGTTGGTTAGATATGTCCATAAGGTGAAGGGAATGTTTACATGTTAATCCCTACTAAATTCATTGACCATTTTGGTTAGTATTTTATTTAGTGTTTTATTAGAAGCTTTAGCTTGTCCATTATCTTGTGGATGGTATGGAGGTGATAAGCTTAACTTAATACCAAAGGTGTCACAAATATTTCTTTCTTCCTTATTTTTAAATGATTTACCATTGTCAATGGTGATTTTATGAGGAACACTGAAGTGGTAGATGATGTGATGATGAATTAATTTAACAATTTTATTATCTTTGGTTGAAATTAGGGGAATAGACTCTACTTATTTCATGCAGTGTTATGTCATGATGATGATATATTTATGTCTCTATGAATAATGAGGGTTGATTTCACCAATGATATTTAATCCCCACTAAGAGAAGGGCTAGAAATCCTTAGAGACTTGAAGGCCTTGATAGGAATGTGATACAAGTTAGCATTTTGTTGACAATTGACACACTTCTTGAAATAATAAAAATAGTCTTGGTCAAGGGTAGGCCAATATTAGACAAGGTGAAGGATGTGTTTAGTGATACCCAAACTACTAAAGTGTCCTCCACAAATCCCATCATCAGTTTCTTTGATTATTTGATGGATTTTGTGACTACACAAGAATCTAGAAATGAGACCATCAAAGCCTTGCTTGTAAATAATTCCCCTAATATGGTATAGTGATAATTACTCTATATAAAATCCCATCTTCCATTCTTAGATAGGTTGAAAGGGATGATGGCTAAGGTAAGATAGTCAAATATTTGCTTATAACAAATACCAAGTTGGGTTTCCTCCACATTACAAATGGAAAAGAGGTTTGATTTGGTGTAAGAGGGTTGGTTAAGGTGATGTATGGTGACAAATATTTTTGAATTTGAAGGTGTAAATGGTATTTTCAAAGCAAGAGACTCCATGGTATTGATGAACATATTTATCAAATATGGAGTGGCTTGAATAATAAAATGATCAAGTGACATCAATATTACATCTACCAATTATTTTTATTTCTATATAACATCAGTTTTACATTGGTAGGAACCATTTATTTGGTTAACCATAAGTTAGGAGCCACTAAAAATATTGATCAATTTTACTCCTAAGGACAAAGCATTTTTAAGTCCTAAAACCAAGGCCTCGTACTCAACTATGTTGTTGGTGAAATCAAAGTCAGGTTTGAAGGATAAGGGAAAAGGATCACTTTAAATTGGAATGAGGATGATTCAAGAACATTTACCACATTGACACTTTGATCCATCAAATAAAATGGTCATTTGATAATTAATGTCTTCTTGAGAGAGAGTTACGATGGACTTATTAGGAAACTCAAGATTATAAGGTTGGTTGTTGGCTAAAGGGCCCTTAACCAATTGATAAATAATGATTTTCCATTTGATTAACTTATATCGAAGGAACTCAATATTTAACTTAGATAAAAGCATGAGCTATCTATCCATACACTAATTTTGATATGGCTTAAAATGTATGTACTTGAGTGGGTCAGTGTTAGTGAAGATTTTGTGGTTAAGGAGATAATCATGGAATTTTTAAATCATAAATACCAAGGAAAGACATAATTTATTAGTATGGATATAATGAGTCTCATTATATAAGTGTTTAACTCATATAGTATACTACCTAATCCTTATGTTGATCATCATGATGTGCAAGCATTGTTCCTAGGGAATGGTCTATGGAAGAGATGTAGAGGTAGAAGGGTTGGTCATCTTTTGGAGGGATAAGAAAAGGTGGGGAAATAACGTATCATTTTAGTGATTCAAAGGATTTTTTATAGTCTTTATTCCACTTAAAGGATATTCTCTTCTTAAGGAGGTGATGAAAGGGATGCCATCTATCAAACAATTAAGAGATGAAGTCATGAATGGATTGAAGCTTCCCCTATAAAATTCATGGTTGTTTAAGGTTAGTTAGAGGAGTCATGTTGAGTATTGATTTAAATTTAGTGGGATGAACCTCTATTATATGAAAATAAATGATAAATCCAATACATTTACTTTATAAGACCCCAAAGATGCATTTATTTAGGTTGATGTGAACATGAAAATAGATAAGGCATTTCAAGATAACCTTATGGATTTTCAAATCGTCTTTACAATGTTTAGACTTACCAAAGAGGTCATCTAAATAATATTCCATGGTTTTATGGATGAGTTCATGAAATATATAGGTCATGACATGATAATAAGCTGCACCAATGTTCCTCAACTTGAAAGTCATGAACCTATAACGAAAGGTTCCCCATGGGGTGATGGATGTGTTTTTATGTTGGTCTTCTGAGGCAATCAAGATTTGATTATGTGTTGAGAATCCATCCATAAGAGATAGCATCTCATGGATGGTAGTTAGATCAACAAGATGGTCAATTATTGGCTAAGGAAAGTCACATTTTGGATAATTGAGGTTAAGATCACAAAAATCCATGTAAATACAAATTCCCCCTATTATTTTAGTGATTGGAATGACATTCAAGACCCATTGTGTATATTCAATGCATTGGATGAATTTGATAGATAAGAGATGTTAAAGCTCTTCTTTAACAAAAAGGGAAATGTGAGGGTATATCGTTTGAATCTTTTTCTTAAAATGCTTGGCATCTAAGTTGGTGATGATGTTGTGGATGACTATAGAAGGTTTTATTCCTAGCATATCATTTTAAAACTAAGAAAATGCTATGTTATGATCACATATAAAAGAAGATAATTCTTGATGCTCTGAGGAATATAAATATTGTCTAATTTTAATTATGTGGGGGTTATCCTTAGTGCCCAAGTTGATGTTTATGGTAGCTTCATTCAACATAGTAAATGTCTCAGGAGGAAGGAATTTATGAAGGGAGTAATCTTTAGCACCAAGATAGGTGAGAAGGGAAATGCCATCTTGACACTAGATAGTATTAATGGTAGTAAAATCATCTTCTAACATCTTAGGATGAGTTAGAGTACTGGTTATAGTTTCCCTATGATCTTGATAGGTTAAGGGTGCCAAACTAATCATATTGATAAAAAAGGTTAGGAGGGATGGAATCAACATCATCAAATTTTGAAGTAAAATGGGTTGGTGAGGATGTGGTTTATTCCTCAATGATTATGATGGAAGGTGGGTTGGTTGGCTCTTCTATTTGGATTAATCCAAGACCATGTCAATCAAGAGTATTTTGATTTTTACATGGGAGAATATTGTGTCATATATGTTCATAACAACCTAAACCAAATCCTTTACAAGCACATTAATGAAGGTATGTTTGAGAAAACTATGGTTTATCCAAGAAATATAAATCAAAGTTGAATGGTTTAATAGAAGAAGAGGCATTGGAAATGAAAGGTGGTTGATCAAGTCCCCCATAGATAAAATTGGTTTGGTAGCTAGGAGGACCAAAAAGGATGATGGTTCTATTATTTAAATCATATATAGGATGTTGATCAAGATTTCCATACTCTTGGGGAGTAATAAATCTAAAGTTAATAGGCAATATTCCCTAATAAAGATACATTATTATGTGGATTCTAAGGGGTCTTTCATAGGGATTTGGGAAGAAGGTATGGTTGAGCTTGTAAAAGTTTGGTTGATGTAGGATGAAGGGGATGTGTCTTTTAAAAAAATGATAACATCATTAGGGAGGTTAGTAATGTTGCATGACTTGAAAGGATTAGGGTTGATTGGAATGACATAAACTTGACCCTCATGCTAAAACTTAAGTCACCTATGCAAATTATATGGTACACAAGCCATGGTATGGATCTAAGGGAATCCAAGCAATACATTATATTGAAAGTCTTCTTATTTAATGATTAAGATTTAGGAAGAGTGTGATGCCCCAGAATTATATGAAAGACAACCATCCCCAAGGTAGTTGACATTATGTCATTAAAATACCAAAGTATAGTAGTGGTTTTAGATATAATGTTTTTCAGGAGCTTAAGTTAATCATATGCATGGGAGGAAATGATATGGATGCTAGCTTCCCAATCAATCATAACCATTTTGATATAGGTTTGATTAATATTGGTGGTTATGAAGAGGGGAGGATCTAGATTATCAAGGTGGATAGGAGGTATCTATGAATCCTAGAATGTGATGAGGGATTATAGTTGAAGTGTTCTAACTAGGGCTGCTAATGGTCAAGGATCTTTGAGTTGAACCTTGATCGATTGAAAATATTCCATCATAGGTTGATAGTGTTGGGGAAAGGTTTTGTATCAACTCATACAAGGTCATATTAATTGGGGTTTAGTGAATTTATTTAAGAACTAACCTATGTATTAGTATATATGGGTTGGATTAGGATCTACCCAAGATATAAATCTTAGGTTTTGGTGAAGGTGATTGGGATGCTTCCATAGAATAAGGGTACATCCAAGGGATGGATACTTTGGATTGACATTTATCCATTTGGATTTGTGATTGAGTGACCACATAAATGGCATCAATTTGGAAATTATGTGGGCTAGTAGGTTGCATTGGTTCTATTATACCCTTAGATGAGAGTTTAGGGACAAGTTTAAGTGGGGTAATAGTTTTAGGTTTTTGGGTTGGAGGTGGGCTAATAGGAATTTCATATATTAAAATATTATCCTCTTAAAAAAAAATTGGATTATGTCTTGAAGATATTTATAGCTATTCATGTCATGTCCAAGTGTCCTATGGTATGTATAGATTAAGTTATCATTGAACCAAGCTGGTTTTAGGCTAAGAGGGTCAAATAGTTTGATGGGAGGTAAGTCTATGTAAGAATTTCGTAGTAACCTTTGAAATATGGTAGAATAGGATTATATTAATGGAAATAAGGAGGTGGAATTATTGGATTTGACTATTGGTGTGGATACCTTTTCAAGGGAAGGCTTAGTGAGTAGAGCTTTGGTTTGTGTAATACTTTTGGTAGATGGTTTTGAGGTTGAGGGTTTGGTATGAATAGGTTTATGTGTGGATAGAAGACGAGGTTGGACTTATGGTTTCTTTGTTTTAGGGCTAGGCCTTTTCAACAAGGTAGAAGCGTGAGGTCCTAAAATGGATGAGGAATGTGGCCTTAGAATGGAGGGTAAAGTTGAAATGGGAGGTGAAACACTTTTAGGTTTTTGAATCCTAAGTGGTTTAATATTTCCTTTTAATTTGGTTTTTGGATTTTTATGTGGGATTGATGGTGTCAATTCTAATTTTGAAGGATGATGGGTGAGATTTTGAGTTGGAAGGACACCTAGGTTTTTGAAATGATTTAATAGAGTAGTGGAGTTTTCTTTATTTATTTTTAAAGGAGTTGAGTTGGTTGGTTTATGTGTTTGGCATGTGGATGTTTTTGTTGGTATGGTTGAGGTAGTGGTGGTTTCATTTGTGGATTTTGAAGGTTGGGTGGATAATGGTTTAGTTGGTGACTCCTTATTGATAGGGTATTGAAGCCCAAGATGGTGCTAAAACATGGCCCGATCAAGGTTTGATTGAGATATAAATTATAGATTTTGGACTAACATTGAAAAATATTTATAAATAGGTTTGGATTACCTTGTGGTAGTTTCTAAGGATAAACCAAGTGGATACAAAAGTGGGATGGTCACATTCTCCTTTTATTTTGGTAAGGGTTCTAAAGAAATTATAGGTGATTCCACTATGAATAGAATAGGTGAGATGATATCTTCCTTAGTTATGCTCTCGAAAGGAGGGGTAGATAGTTTTAATATGAAATAAAATGTCATAGAAGTGATTATTTCCTATATTATGATTTTTGAAAGAAGGGTGGGTTATTATGTAAATAAGTGGACTAGGATTGGTGGTTTCTTTGTTATGCTTTTTAAAGGAAGGGTGGGTGATTCTACTATGGAAATAAGTGGATTAAGAGTGGTCATTTCTTCCTTTCTTATGATTTCCAAAGGAAGGATAGGTAATTCCACTATGGAAGTGAGTGGAGAAGGAGTGGTGGTTTGGGTGATGGGTTCATCAACTATAAGTTCATTAAGTAAAATGTTTACCATATGAACCTAATGTTTGTGGGATGTTTTGTAATCATAGTCTCATTATTTGTGAGAGGTGTGTGATTTGAAAATATTTGATGGAAGATATAAATCACTTGATTAGGAGGTGCATTTGGGTTATCCATTACAAGCTCACCCTTGTCAATCAATTCTTGGACTATGTTTTTAACTGTTTTTCATCTATCAACATTATGCCCAATGAAATTGTGGAAGATACATATCTCATTTTACTTATACCAACTTGGTATAGGATGTGAAGAATCAAATTGTTAAGGTGATTTGACTGGAGGAAGTTAGATTATGGATGCCTTAAAAACTTTATCCAGAACTAAAGTGTAAGACTCCCCTAATAGAGTATATTACTTTTTCACAAAGTAGTTTTGGTATTTAGTATTTTGGTTCAAAGAGGTGGATGGGTTGCATTAGTTGAATAACAGAGGAGGATCCATTTTAAGGATAATGGAATTAGTCTTTCCTTTAAATTTGGTATTGTTTGAGGGTTTAGAGGAATATCTGGTAGATTTGAAACTAGCATTATTATTCCTCAACTTAAGTTTACCCAGATCAATTGCTCAATTTTTTAGATTTCTAGCCATGGTAGACACCTCATCAAAGGTTTTGAATGTTTCAAACTATAGGGTGGATGAGTTGTGTTTAGAACATTCCCAAGAGAAGAGTTTAATTATTTTAGGTTGGGTAAGGAGAAGCAGAGTTAGTTAATCAAACCTCTCCATAGAGGAATAAAATTAGCAATGGATTCATCTTTCAATTGCCAAATAGAATATAAATTAGTTATGAAATCTTTCTTGGAGATGTTGATAGAGAAATGGTCCAAGAAAGTTTGATTAAGTTAAACATAAGAAAAGAGGGAGTGCTTAGTGATGGCACTATACCAGTCTAATGAGGTTCCTTCTAAGGTTATGGGGAAGTTTCAGATTAGAAGAGCATCATCATAAGAAATAAAATGGCATGCATGCGTAAATGCTCTTAAGTGTTGTTGAGGATCCTCCTTACTTTAGAATTTGGAAAATTTGAAAATCACCCATTGTGCAAGATAAAGATGGATTAGTATAGAAGGGTGGATGGTCTCATTTCAAATCTGATCATAGGATAAAAGATTATGGGTTCTAGAAATGAATGTCTCTAGAGTTGTCATCTTGTCCATCAACCTTTTAATGAGGTTAGTTTGTGGTCTACCCCCATAATTATACAGCATGTGTTATTGGGGTTATAAGGGTGAAATATATTACATGCTAAAATGTTGGGAAGATAGACAAGGAATATATATTTGTGTGTTTGTTATATAGCATAGGCTAGGTGCAATAGTTATTTTTGGGGTCATGGGTATGGTTGGGTTGGTTTGTTATATGTGTATTCACCTTGGTACTTATGGGTGGGAGAGTGGATCGTATGGAAACCACTAACTTTTGGAAGGGGGTAGAGGATGTTGGGTTTTGAGTGCTAAGAGGTAAGGAATAAATACTAGTAGAGGTAATCCCAATGGTAAGTGGTACATGGGTTACCATGGGCTGAGTTGTCCTTATATTCGATGAGTTAGTGATGGGATTAGTGGAAGTTGAAGGTGATTGGGCAATGGTTGGTAGAAGGGAATCTTGGTTTTGGGTAATAGTGGTTTAATGGTTGTTTTTGGAAGAGGAATCTTGGGTCACCATGGATTGGGTGGTAAAGATGGTGAAAATCAAAGTCTCACCCATAAGGTAAGTGGGCATGTCATAAGATGGTTCAATGGAAGGAACTGAAGTAGGGGCATGGTTAGAAATTATAGAAAGATAGTGCTAGAGGGCCATGGGGTTAGTATCAAGTAGCTTGGTAGAATAATATCTCCTTAGGCAAAATACCAAGGCATATCAGGACTCTTGAAATGGTCATGATAACTAACTAAATTTGAAGTATTCTCCATGGATAAGGAAGAGGAAGATGGTGGGTGGGGAGGTTGTTTTTGGTTTACTTGATCTCTAGTTTGTTGCCTTTTCAAGACCAAGCAATAAATGGTGGAATAAATTTGGTGTTAATAAAACCATACAATATAAAATAGAGTAAATAATAAAAAATTCAAGGAAATCACATACACGCTAAGAGTACGTTATATCCCAGAGTTCCTCTTATCTCACTTTTAGACTTATGCCTCAAATTAAGAAGTTTATGAGACTCCACTTGATTTGTGAAATGGGTACTAAAATAAGAATTCTATGTATGGTTTTGGGTTTTTTAAGGTTCATAAGATCTCTATATTAGGATTAGTATGTCACTTGGTATTGGGTTTTACTTCCTTACTTCACACACTACAGCGATAATGGTATCAGTTGCTTAGCTAATACATATTGAATTATCAGGGTTTATACTCAGCCAGTGCACTACATTTTAGTTTCTCCCCTTGGTAATGAAGTCTAATCAAGATAGCCAAGGGTGAAGGTTTACTGCTAGGTGCTAAAATCCTATTTATGCCTTATGTCAATGTTTGATGAATTAATTATATGAGTGGTTTGGTATGTGTGTGAAAAACATGATTTCTATGATTGATTTACCATTTAGTTAAGCTATGTGATTTAACCATGCAACCAATTAATGGATGAAGGTTGATTTTAAACCCAAAAGTAAATTTTTAATTTCTTTGAATGATTACATAACAACTACAATGCACTAAATACAAATTGAGAATGCAAGTCTTATCCTAGGATGAATGCCTTTTCACTTTTTAGAAATAAAGGAAAATGAATGATTTTCCTTTTATAAGAAAGTAAAGATAATAACACTTGATTTTGATTTTGGAAAGAAGAAACTAAAATTTATGATTTTAATTTTCTAGGAATGATTAAAATAACATTTTAGTTTTAGAAATAAAGAAGTGCAATAAATGAGTCTTTCACTATTGCAACTAGAATGTCCTAAAACAATTATGAACCCAAGAAAACTCGAGGCTCCCACCAAGCATGCTAGAATGTTTCACTATGTTTTTGTATTATTTTCTTTTTATTTTAGAAAAAATTAAAACTTTAAAGAAATGGAAAGGTATAGATGAACTTGGATGTAGTTGTGCACTCCATGATCTAGACGATGTGAAGAAATCTTCTTTAGCTTGGGAGGAATGACCTGAAATAAGAATGAGACTAGAAATGGGATTGATTAATAATATTGGAGGGTAGATTTCCTAGAAAGTTATAGATCAAATAAGTATAAGACTTCACTGGAAGGTTGTCAATCCACTCATTTAACAAGTTAAGTTATGAAAAATGTTGATAAGAGATACTTACATAAAGTAATGAAAAGTACTTAATCATAATGTAATAAATTATTTTCAAGATAAATGAGATATTTTAACAAAATTATATTAACCTATTCAAAATAAATGATAAAGTTCTAAAACATCATTCAAAAATTGCTTATGACTCTATGTTGTGACAGGGGTCAAAAAATAATATTTTGGGTTAGGTTTGATGGGTGATTTTAACTTGTTATTTTTGGTAAAATGAATTACATAGAGACCAATGTTGATTACCATGTAATTGATACTAATTAAGGGTAATCGATGCTAGTTAAGGATAATTGATGCTAGTTAATGGTAACTGATGCTTATTAAGGGTAATTGATGTCAGTCTCTATGTTTTGTCATAACTAGTTACAAAGGGGTTTTATGGGCTATTTGGGGGTTGGTTGATGGTTTTGAAGATAGGATAGAGTCTCAAAGATATCAAACATATGGATTTGACACTCAAATGATTGGGAATGATCAGTGGGTATTTGGTGTAAAAGGCGAGTGTTTGGAGTTTTATAACTCCAACACAAAAGAGAGTGTGGGGAGAGACTAAAAAAGAGTGAAAGCAATATAATACTAAAACTAAATAATGAATTATAAGTACAAGATACTTAGCTATTGTGGATTTCTTGGCTTGATGATCTCTTGAAGTTGAGTGTGAGATGATTATAATCCTATAATAAAATGGGTAAAGTAACGGTGCTTGAATCCTCAGTATTGAGGTGATGAATCACTTCTTGATCTCTGGACTGGTTCTCTAGTTCGTTGGAAAGCTCATATTCACACAAGAGTTTTAGTTCTTCCTCAAATGATTAAATATCTTGAATAGTATTCCTAGGGTATCCTTAAGTAATTGACATTAGTCCTGGTCAATTGGTGTTGATTGAGGGATGACCAACATCGGTAAAGGTGTAAATGGTCTAACTTGCTAAAAATAGTGTTTTACACTTAATTTTGGTAGTTAAGACCTTTTGAAAAGGTCTGATCTTATTTAAAGTAGCATGGGCATGTGGAAATAAATAATATAGGAGGTTAGGTCCTTAAATGCTAACGTATGAAATGGTTTTAAGGCTAAGTGTCACTACATTAGTCATGGGTTTGGTTAGGGTGAGGTGTAAATAGGATTAATTAGCTTAATTAATTAATTTAGCTAAATGTGTGTAAAGGGGTAAATAGGAATTTTTAAGGGATTTAAGAAATATTCTAACCCAATGGGGAAAAAGGGTTCAAAATAAGTGTTTTATGACAAATAGAACCATTGGTGCAGTTTTCTAGTATCCACATAGCAAATCCTTTAAATGGTTATTGGTTTAGAATGTTTATCTCTATTAGATAGGTAATCAAGATACAATCAGGTGTTAGTCAAGGAGAAATACCAATACAATACTTCCTTCACCAAAAATTAGGTCACCTATGCTTATAATAAGATTCCATTTGGCCTCTCAAATGCTGGAACTTCTTTTCAAAGAGCCATGGACATTTCTTTCCAAGGTTTCCTCAATCAGATGGTGCTTGTGTACTTGGATGAGATAACTATCTTCTCCAAAAAGGCTAGTGAACACTTGAACCACTTGAGGTTGATCTTTTAAAGGTGTCAAGAGTATGGGATCTCATTGAATCCTAAGAAGTGTGTGTTTATTTTACATGAGTTCAAACTCTTGGGGTATATCATCTCAAACAATAGACTATTGATTGATCCTAAATTAATAAGTGCAATCTTGGACTTATCCTTGCTTAAGCATAAGAAGGTACTTAAAAGTTTATTTGGAAAGACAAAATTTGTAAGAAGGTTCATACCTATTTTTTCAAGCTTGGTTAAACCTATCACTACTATGTTGAATAAGAATTAGGTGTTCACTTGGACAAGAGAAGGTAAAGTAGGATTTGAATCTATCAAATAGGCCATTGCTCAAGAACCTACACTAATAAATCCTATATTATCAAGATATTTCATCTTGAATGCCTTTTCAAACATTTATAACATATCAAATATGTTGATGCAAAATAATGGAGAAGGGCTTGAATAACCAATTGCATTTTTTAGCCAAGGGCTTGAAGGGGATGAAGAAAGGTACACTTTCATAGAGAAGTGAGTCCTTAAAATTATGATAAGTTTGAAAAAATTTAGGCCCATGTTATCCAATAGAAAAATATACCTTATGCTATCTCATTTTGGAGTGAGAGACTTCTTTATCAATAAGGATCTGAATGAGAAGAGGGCTAGTTAGATTACAAGAGTCATGGAATATGACATAGAAATCAAAGTCACTAAGCTAGTAAGAGGTAAAGAATTATGTGAACACATGGTTTCTAAGCTTAATGAAGAGAAAGAGGTTATTTTTGTGACATAAGATAGCCTATAGATATTTTTACACCCACCTCACACTAGCCGGGTCCAAGACATGGAAAAGTTATTACTTACAAGTGAGTGTCCTCAAGGTATGGATAGGACAAAGAGAATATACTCCAAACTTTAGTACATACTTTATGTTTTGATTGAAGGGGTTATCTTTAGATAAGACCTAAATGGACTTCTACTTAGATGCATAGATGATGATTAAGTGACTAGACTCTTGGATCAATTCCATGATGGGCCTACAGGAGGTCATTTTGCCCCAAGAACTATATCTACAAAAGTAATACAGGCTAGTTATTATTGGCCTAGTCTCTTCAAAGATGAATATGAATAGGTGAGAAAGTGCCAAAAGTGTACTCTCTTTGTAGGAAATCAAAGGTTGGTGTCCCTTACTTGTAATCCCATTCATGTAGATCAAACCTTTATGTAGTGGGGCCTAGACTTTATAAGAATGATCAATCCACCTTCTAGTGTAGGAAAAAAATGGATACTCACTACCATTGATTAATTCAATAGGTGGGTAGAGGTAATTTCTCTAAAATAATCCACTAAAATAGTTGTATTGAACTTCTATGATACTATAGTGATAAAGTTTAGTGTACCAGCAACCATCATTTCACATAATGCCTTATCATTTATCGGTATGAAGATGAGTGAATGGGCACTTTAGCTAGGAATATACCTTAGCATGTCCTATAATTAATAGCCCCAAGGTAATGGAATTTTAGAGTCAATGAATAAAACCTTGATTAGAATAATCAAGAGGACTATTAAAGAGAACTAGAGAGTGGGGAATTCAAAGTTAAGGATAGCCTTATGGGCTACTAAAGTGACCCCTAAGGTTACCATGGTAATTCACCATTTTTCGTAGTAAATGGGAGAGAATCCAAGTTGCCCATATCTCCTGAGTTACCTACCTTATATCTATCCCATTGACTTGAGTTGATGGACAGTGAACCTATGAGCATGAGGATGGTAGAGCTCATGGATCTTGAATAAATGAGGGATCTTGTAATGAAGACAATGGAATCACATCAAACTCATGTCAATATATATTTTAAAAAGAGATCCATAGAAAGAGACTTCAAGGAGGGTGATTTAGTCCTTAGGTGGGATTCAAATAAGGCCAAGAAAAGAAACCATACTAAGTTTTACATCTTGTGGAGTGGACCTTACTTGACCCATGAATGCAAAAAAATTAATGCCTTTTAGCTTGCCAAGATGGATGGAGAGGTATTACCCATCCCAATCAATGGGATTCATCTAAATCCTTGTTACTAAAAAAAAAATTGTATCCTTGTACATATTATAGTATATTTTGTTATTTTCCTCCAAGTGCCTTGCGCACATTTCCCTTTTATTGTGTGTTTACCTTCCCTAAGTGCTTTGAGCACATTGTTATTTTGTTTTGGGTTTTCCTTGTTGTTTTGAGAATTATAATTATAATACTTGCATCCTTGTGATCAATTAAAAACTAATTTGAGAAAGACTTTTATGACCCCACAATCCCAATGGATAGACTAAAGCAACTAGTATTTTGCATATATAGGCATGAAATCTCAAGAGGTCACTAGAAATATTGGCCAAAATTGGTCTACAAACAATTTTTTTCCATAGACGAAATAGGCCACTCTCTTAGAACATTCAATTACCTCTTGCCTTCAAGACTAGCCTCTTTCTAGTCCTAACTTGATGATGAAATGTAGTATTATATAAGGTATTATTGTCATGTTTGGAGCTATAGAGAGTCTTAGTGCAGTGGATGATCCAATGGTGGAAAGATAATATGAGCTTAATGGCCCTAGCTCATGCTCCTTGCCTTTTTTAGAAACTTTAAGCAAAGGTTAAGGTATTTTGGGGAATTTTAAGGTAAAGGCCTAAAAATGGGTCTTAAGTTATAAGTGAAGGATCTAGTTGGTTTCAAAGGTGGTTGAGCATTCAAGTGAAATAAGGAGGGTTTTACAAAGTTTTAAATATTATAATAAGTAAAAAATGATGTCTAATGAACCCAATTTTCCCAAAAGACCCTAAAATGTGCATTAAATGACTTAATAAGCTTTTAAATAGAATTTTTAAGTGAAAAAGATGATATTTGGAGAATTCAAAAAAATTTTGACTTACTTCCACCTCCTCATGGAATTTTTTCCTCATTTAGTCATTTTAAATACCATTTCAAGTCATTTTTAGTGGAGAAGAGGAGTTTGGGTGTAAGAAGATGCATTTTTAGGCCTTTTAGAGCCATAGTTGAGTAGTTTTTTAGTGTTTTGATTAGTACATAAGCTCATATATCATATTTATGAATCCATTTTGTCCCTAATATCCCATATTATGCCTCTATAATTATATCTAATCATAATAACTAGCAGAGGGAAGGAAACCTATTGGCTACAGACTAGGCATGAAATAAGTTTCCTACCATTAATGGAGCTTCAAGCACATTAAAAGGTTTAAAAAAGGAATTAAAGGTAAATTTAATAATGACACATATTATCCAAGTTTTTTATTATAATATAGGCCTCTAGTTCTTCATTCTCAAAGAAAACTATTTTAGTATAGTCTTCGACAACTCATTAAGGAGGCAGTGTTTATCTTGTACTCTTTTGTCCTAAAAAATTATCTCTCGTAGCTCTTTGAGTAGTTAAATAGGTATCCCAATCACCTTATTAAATTATTTTTAGTTAAATAAAGGTTTTTAGTCTCACACACCATCATAAAACCATTAATTATCTCCTAAGTGCCTTCAAAACCCAAGAGGTAGGTTTTCCTTGATTTTGGCCCTTTAGGGAAGAAGTAGCAATGGAATAAAGTTTTAGAAGGTTATATAGGTTATAAAAACTTATTAAAATCATTTTTATCCTCTTGTTCACATGTTTTATCCCTAAGAGTCAAAAAATATTCATGGTGAATAACATTGATAGTATCTTGTTAAGGTTAATTTAAAGGAAAGTTTGAGTTTTGAGGTCTCTATTAAGCAAGGTTTTTAATCTTATTTAGTTGGAGGAACACCATGGAAATTTTGGTAGCCTCATAAATATCCTATATAACCTAATACTTTCCTCATTCCATATAATCAACAAAGGTATCTCAATCTACAGCCAATTCAAACTTAGTCAAGATATGCCTCATATAGGTATTATCTTGAGAAGACTAGAAAACATGGATATCTCAATGAATAAGGTTAAACTATCTATAGAAGTTAATTTTAATGAATAAAAGGTTTACCAACAAAATTTTTACCTTCTTAAGGTCTCTTTCCAATTGTCCATATAAGACATAGTAGCTTTCACCTATAGTCATGTTAAAAGAGATCACTAAATGCACTATGGAAGAAATCTTCAAACCTTAATGAAAATATTGAAGTGGATAGATAATTAATAGCCCCTAATTGACACTAGGGTTGATACAATGTATTATTAATATGATCATTATGTTTATCTATAATTAATCATAAAATACCACCTATTGCCATATCTTCTTACAAATAGTCCATCCAATAAGTAGCAATAATTTTCACTTATAGACATCCAATGAAAGGAGTAAGCTAGAGGTGATTCAATAGAAAGGTAGAGTATTTATAGGTGTTGGGATACTATTTGGAACTCCAAAAATATTTAAATACAACAAGAGAGTTGTTTGTTAAGGTGCATATAATCAAATAATCTCCTACAAGAAAAAGTACAAGGCTAATGCAAATTTTGCTAGGTGTAAGATATGTTATGGTGTGCAATGAAACTATGTTGGAATAATTGAAATAAAAATACTCTCATCACCATTGGAAATAAGTATCATTATTGATCAATTCAAATTTTAAACACTAAATAACTAGGTTTCTTGTGAAATGACTACCTACAACCAAGTTAGAATAGTCATCATGCTAACTTGGAGTGAAAAGGTCTTGAGTGATCCATTATGGTTATCTTAATAAAATTTAATGTCACTAGGACAATATTACATAAACCAAACCAAGGAACCAATGAAACCTAGTGAAATCCAGTCGTAAAGATTAAGTTTAAAGGATAAACAACTTTGGAGTTTCTATTATTAGCAAAAACTAAGGTAGTTTTGTGATGATTAAGGTAACTTATGTTTCCTTGTCTCTTCTGATCCTAATCAAAATTATTACAAAACCCATGTTCCTTCACTAAATATTTATTGTTGAAGAAATAATAGGGTTATTAACCCATCATACACCATGTAAATCTAACTCTTAACATGTCTTAGTTTGTACAGGGGTTAGACATTTTTATAGGAAAAGGGCCAGGTTGACATGAAGATTTCAAGTGTAGGTGATGATAATAAATATGAGAAAGAATGTTTAATTTTTAGGATTTATGTCAAAAATCATAAATTTCCTAATGATAATTGGAAGACATCCATTACCCACATGAGAAGACATATATAACTTGTACAAACTAAGTACTTGTGGTAAGTAAAATTAGAAGAAGATAAGTGATTAGAAGTGTTGGTAGAGGGTGTGTTTTAAAAATGTTTGAAATATAATTAAAGGTTATCAACTCAGTGTTGAATAAAAATTATATGGTTATACATGATAAGGTGATTTTAAAAACCTATTATATAGAGGTATAGTCACATAATAACACATACATTCACGCCTATTAGTATGGGTGCTAATAAAGTTGAATGTTCAGATGAGTAAATAATAATAAAGAACCCAAGACATGGTAGGGGATGATGGTTCTAATTAAATCATGTAAAAGTGGATATTGAAGTCTTAGTAAATTAAGAATTCAAAATCAACTTTGAATTGAGCATCTAAAACCAAGACCAGTAGGTAAACATAGTGAAATACAAGATGATAGTGGTCTAAAATGCTTTGGGGAAGTTATAGAATTGATGAAGAGTGAGACATGGTATCAAAGAATAAGATAGGTATATACAATAATAAAATGACCTTATAACAAATAAAATAGATGAGACACACATGTTTTCAATTATATTCACACCTATAGGAACTTCATGTAATGTCCCCAAATTTATGATAAAGTGATTTAATTAATTTAATTAATTTAAGTTGTCCAAAAATTAATATTACTTCAAAAAGGATGAGTTTAATTAATTAATTTTAATTAATATGGAAATAAAATATTAAATAAGTTGGCTTCTTCTAGAAGATTCTTGGGAGCCTTTAAAAGAAGTTGAGGGCAAAGCAATTTTCATCTTTTGTTGCTTAAAAATTATGATGCATTATTATGAAGCTTGAATCTCTGATTCGGTTAAATCTCTGAGGATAAAAACCTTTAGCAGATTGGAGAAGAGTTAGATGAAAACCTAGCTCTTTTTAGGGGTGGATTCGTGATAGAATTCACATCACGCTAATTGATCAGATCTGGGGTTTCAACAGTCATTCACTTCAATAAATCAATGGCTGGAAAGGACAAATACAGAGGTTTCTAGGTATTTATTTCATTAGTTTTGATTTAGAAAAATATAGATCTTCAGATCAGGGGTCTAGCATATAGGCTGTGTTATATTGTATTTCACCACTATATAGAATCTGCACAGATTAGTACTAGGTCGTACCAGCCAAACCACAGATTGAAGAAGGGCACCATTCACAGTTGTAGGCTGCAGGGTAGAGCAGAGACCAACATCGATCGATTAAAGACTGACATTGGCAGAGTGGTCAACTGACATCGACCGATGATGGTATTCTATCGACTGATGATGGCAGTATAACTGACGTCAGCAACTATGTTTTGGACACAGTAATCCTGAGCTGTACTAGATCTAGGGTTATTTCTAGTTTGTAAAAAGATCAGTCTGGGACACAAACCCTAGCTTTTTCACCTTCTATATTGACATCAAATCTATATTGCACTTGGGAAATACATTGGATTTATTGCTTGGTTCTATAATTTAGACAAATCTGCCTAGTACGGTTGTAATAAATTTTGATTTTTGCTGTATACCTTAATTTTTTCAGTCTTGTTACTTGTTTGTTATTCTCTATTTCTTTTCTATGTTTTAAATTCATCAAAACACAAAAACAAAAGAAAGAAAACATTCAAAAGTAGGGAAACATAAATTTAGAATACAAAATTAAAGTAGATCTACAAAAGAGATCCATCAGGGATCTTTCAGTGGTATCAGAGCCAAGCACCTTGCCAGCTTGTAGGGGTGAATATATTTTATCTTTATGCATTCAAGAAGATTTGATATAACCCATAGATAATTTACACATAGAAGAGCTCAGTAAGAGCGTGAGTTGGGTATAGAACAAGAACCTATCATGGTAGAAGAACAGGGGAATGCTCAAAGAAATCAAGATGAGGTAGAAAGAAAGATGATGAGGACTCTCATCACTACTCAGCCCAGGATTGTTTTTTTAGACCGATTACAGGATACCATGGAATGTTTGGAGGTGGATAGACATAGAGGTAGGAGGAATAGATCATTTTTAGTGACAGGTAGTCATCATAGCCATCAATCTAGTCAGCATAGTCATCAGTCCCATTCTTCAGTTGGGAGCTCTCATCATTCCTCTAGGCGACATCACCATCATATGCCTACTCCAAATAGACCATTACTTCCATAGTTTATACTAGATGAACAACCAGCACAGGTGGAGCCACCAGAGATTGGATTCTAGGAGTCCATTCTAGTAGCCATAGTGGAGTGGAGAGCTTTACCCCTAGAGGTTAGGGATGTTTTCCCTCTTCCCCAGTATTGTGTGCAGCATAGAGATATAGCTAGATTCAGAGGAGAGCGTGGTCATAGACCACCCCAAAAACATAATTATGACCTCAATTGAGCTACTGGGAAGATCATGTTGGCTACATATGATGGTATGGGTAGTACGAGTGCATGTGCTTGGGTGCACAAGCTAGACATATATCTATCATTGAGACCCATGTCTGAGTATGAGGCTATTCAGTTTGTTGTCTTACATTTAGATGGGGTTGCCTATGATTGGTGGAATCATGGATTGGTCACCCAAGATCATGCCTTAATTCATTTCTATGTAGAGTTCACTGACCGACTCATTACTCAGTTTGATCGTAAGGACACAAAACTCTACTATAGGGAGTTGGCACATCTTAGACAAACTAGATAGGTAGAAGCATATGTTAATGAGTTTCAGTGTATTGTAGTTATGGTACTTGATATGCCCCAGAGACATAGCGTGATGTTATTCATTGAGGTATTATAGGATAGACTTTAGGGTCTGGTACGTGCTTTCCAACTAGCCACTCTTAAGGAGGCCATTGATGTGACATTGAGACTAGATACTATTCCCACTTCTTATCAGGTTGATAAGAAACCAATCACGGACTCTCAACCTACACAGAAGGCCAACACACCACAAAACAAAGAAGGGTCATCTTCTATAAACCCTTGGATGAATCAGGAGACAAGGAATGACTTGAGGAGGAAAAAGTTATGTTTTTCCTTGCAAAGATCCATGGGAACCAGGACACCATTGCATGGGTAAAGGAAAGGTTCATTTGATTGAGGTGACTTCTGAGTTAGGGGATAAGGAGGTTCCTGATACCGATATTGAGGATAATACAAAAGATGTTGAGCAGGTTCAGACATAGTTGGAGTTAGACACCCCTGAGCCTTTGGGATTAGCCAAAGTAATTATGGCTACCCTCTCTAGTTATCCTAACTTTCATGCCTTTCGGTTGAAAGGTACACTTAAGGGCAAGTAGGTCATGAGCTTGGTAGACACAAGTGTTACACATAACTTTATTGACTGGAAGTTAGTGGAAAGGCATGGATTACAGTATGAGAAGTTTGGTGGTTTTAGAGTAAAGGTGGCAGATGGTGCAGTTTTGGGTTATACCAAATGGATTTCACATCTTAGTATTCAGATGGGGGATTACACTCTGACTGATGATTTTTATGTGCTTCCTTTAGTGGATTATGATGTGGTCCTGGGCATGCAGTGGTTACAGGGTATTGGGCATTACATTATTGATCACCACCATATGCAGTTAGAGTTCCTATCTGGGGGAAAGAAGACTATCTTGAGGGCAGCGCTTGATGGAGGACCTAAGGAGGTGTCATCTCGCATGATGGAGACTCATTTTATGAGTGATGAGGTAAATGATTGTATTTGTTGCATGACATTTTCACTCCCAATTATGAGTCATCATTCTTATGGGGATTTGGAGAGCATGATAATCAGAGTAGCACAATGGTCTTTTGCGAAGACTAAGGTATGTGATGGTGATTTTGTTAATTACATATTGAGAATTATCACACTACTCTCTAAGAGAAATAAGGATAATTTATTCAAAGATATTTTGTAGCATAGTGTTTCAGATAGTAGAGTTTACAAATTTCTGAGAATGATATGGGATCCTGGAAGTTGGTGTTGGGTATCAGGGGTGAATTACTTGAGGACAAGCAATCTCCAGGAAGGAAGGACTGTAATGTCCCCAAATTTATGATAAAGTGATTTAATTAATTTAATTAATTTAAGTTGTCTAAAAATTAATATTACTTCAAAAAGGATGACTTTAATTAATTAATTTTAATTAATATGGAAATAAAATATTAAATAAGTTGGCTTCTTCTAGAAGATTCCTAGGAGCCTTTAAAAGAAGTTGAGGGCAAAGCAATTTTCATCTTTTGTTGCTTAAAAATTTTGATGCATTATTATGAAGCTTGAATCTCTGATTTAGCTAAATCTCTGAGGATGAAAACCTTTAACAGATTAGAGAAGAGTTGGATGAAAACCTAGCTCTTTTCAGCGGTGGATTTGTGACAGAATTCACATCGAGCTTATTGATCAGATCTGGGGTTTCAACAGTCATTTGCTTCAATAAATTAGTGGCTGGAAAGGACAAATATAGAGGTTTCCAAGTATTTATTTCATTAGCTTTGATTTAGAAAAATATAGATCTTTAGATCAGGGGTCCAGTATATAGGTTGTGTTATACTGTATTTTGCTGCTGTATGGAATCCACACAGATCAGTACTAGGCTATACCCGCTAAACTACAGATTAAAGAAGGGCACCGTTCATAGTTGCAGGTTGCAAGGTAGAGCAGAGACCAACATCAGTCAACTAAAGACTGACATCGATAGAGTGGTTAAATGACATTGACTGATGATGGTAGTCTATCGACTGACGATGGCAGTATAACTGACATTAGCGACTGTGTTTTGGACATAGTAATATCGAGCTATACCAGATCCAGGGTTATTTCCAATTTATAGAAAGATCAGTCTGGGATGCAAACCCCAGCATCTTCACCTTCCAGCTTGACATCAAATCTATATTGCACTTGGGAAATACATTGGATTTATTGCTTGGCTCTATAATTCAAACAAATCTGCCTGGTATGGTTGTAATAAATTCTAATTTCTGCTGTATAACTTAATTATTTCAGTCTTGTTACCTATTTGTTGTTCTCTATTTCTTTTCTATGTTTTAAATTCATCAAAACACAAAAACAAAAGAAAGAAAACATTCAAAAGTAGGGAAACATAAATTTAGAATACAAAATTACAGTAGATCTACAAAAGAGATCCATCAGGGATCTTTCACTTCAATACTCAAAACATCACCTACAATAGTGTTATAGTGTTTTGAGGAGAGTTTGTTGGTGTAAGGTGTCCTAAAATTAAAAAAGTGACATAGTTAATATAATCTAGAAGACCTATAAGGTTCATAATAATTTAGAGTGTAAATAAATTACTAAGAGTGTTAGGTCACTCTCTCATGGAGTCCAAAGCTAGAGATTGCAATTTGTTCATCCTTCAATCTAATGCACCAACTTATATAGTGAATAAACCATGATGTGAAGAGATAAATGGTGGTATTATTATCCATGGTGAGACTATTAAAGGTTATATTTAAGGTAATAATTATTTCAATGATGTTTTAAAGACACTATGACCATATCTCAAGTGGTTTCATGCATAGAATAGTAAGGCAGTGTATTGATCTAACGTTGTTTTCAACAAGTATCATGGGAAGCCTCTTCGTGAAGGTTGAAAATTTGAAATATTGAGTGATAAAGTTGAATAAATTCCTAGAGTGATAATATAATACTACATATAAAATTTAAAGGTAGATAATCATGGGTAAGGTTGGGCAAATGGTTCTAGACCATACAAACAGTCCTAGATTGAGGGCTAATTTAGAGAAATTGAAGGGTTAAAGATGCTAGAGAGGTGATATAACCTCAATAATTCGTATAGAGGATCATTATGACATAGGTTAATTTTTAATGACATATATTTGGCCTAGATAATAGGTTATATACCATTTTTTATCTCATATTTGAGGCACTCTCTAAGTAATGCCCTCTATAGACCTATCCATGATTGGAGAATGAAGAAAGGGAGAGATAAAAGAATCTTAGAGATAGTATGAAATTATGTTTAAAGGTTGAATTTGAGGTGAATAAGTGATAAAATAAACATACATAATCTCAATTATTATTAGGATACCTTCATTATTGAGAATAACACCTACAACTAGTCTTGGCAAGGTCTGAGCTTGAAGGAAGAAATGTGTAAGTACAACACTTTGAGAAGTTGCAAATGTGGTGAAGTGACTTGGGAGGATAGTAATTATGTTTTGAGGATTTCATAGGCCTTATAAAATCCTCATCTTCACTTTCATACCTATTGGTCAAATTCCAACCCCAGGTTTGTACCTTTCACATTTGGCAAAGTCTAATACTTAGTTTCCTTCGAAATAAATGGTCTTCAACAAAGCCCACAAAAATACCAAGTGTTATTTATTTTAGAAGGTTAATTTTTGTATTTTTTTTAAGCCTTTGCCTAATTATTTTGAATTTTTTTTCCTAATCCCTTGTCAAAATATTTTAGACTTTTTGTTTGAAGATTTTTTTCTTTAAGTATATTTCTTTCAGACATTTTGTTTTCAACTTTCTTGAAGGATAAGTCTCCAAAATTTACCCTACATATTTTTATGAAAGATATCATTTCAAAGCTAAAAGGTACTTTGTAAGTTTTTTGAAGGGTATTTTTCCTTCTAAACAAACCAATTCAAATTTTTCAAAGGAATTCTTATGGAGAAAGTGCGCTTTTCAAAAATTCCAAAGGGTACATTTCAAAAGTTTAAAGTGTACATTTATAAAATTCGAAGGGTACATTTCAAAAGTCTAAAGGGCACTTTAGTTTTTTTGAGGGGTAGTTTTCAACTTTTCCAAAGGACCCTTTTAAGCTGAAAAGGACACTTACAACTTTTTTGAAGGGTATGTTGCAACTTTTTTGAAGGTACATTCTAAGGCTAAATGGACACTTTAAAATATTTCAAAGGATACTTTTCAACAAGCTGAACAACCATTTCAATTTTTGAAGGGCGAAACAAAAAGTTTGAAGGAATTATTTTGGAAAAAATGTCTAATGTATTCTTTCAAAATATTTGAAAAGGTGTTAAGGTTCATTTATTTCAGACATTATATTTGATACAAATAAATCTCTCAAAGACATGAATTCTTTCAAAAATATTTTTTGATGAATTCTTGCAAGAAAATTGTCTGCAAAAAAGGGTCAAGAAAAAAAATCCAAAGGAAATATTTCAAAAGGTGATGGCCCACAAAATTTCAATTTCAAACTACAAGAAATAGCCATTTCTAGTAAAAATACTTTGTGAGAACATGAGAGCAGACAAAGCAAGTAAAATGGACAGGTTGACAGATCGAGTCATTACTAAAAGTTGACTAAATCAAAGAGATTTTACTAGATCAATAAATATAGGTGTCTAAAGGATAACTAGTAGTTAGAAAGAGCATTTTCTAACTACCATCATGAGTTTTATCAGTGTAATGTGTCATCTTCTCTATTTTTAGTTTCAAACTCTCATGGATGGTCTTCGATAGAAGTGTTTTCTTATGACACTCCTAAAGGTTTTATAACACTTGTCATCATTATCATAACTAGTTTTGGACAAGTAATAATTTTGACATGGCATGGCCATCCATTCCTTTCATACATCTATAACTGATTCTCACATATGGACACATGTTCTTGTGCCTTTTTAGCTTCTCTTCTCTCTCTCTCTCTTCCCCAAAGTTATATAAATTGAGCCATTTCAACCATTCTAGATAACCACATTTTTGGTATGGCAAAGCCCTACTAAAATTACATTGCACTTTGATTTTAGACATTGAATACAAGACCAATTTTGATTTGTAAACCTATGTCTAAGTATGTAAGTGATGTATAGTGGATCCAAGTGATAACATCATCCTTAATCTTCATGTTTGAACAAAGGTTTTGATGTTAACAGGTCATGTGAAGTCTTTTAAATGCATTGAACTCTCTATCAAGTATGTAATTGTATCTATGGTGTGAAATCTAACCTGTTAGGTCAACCATTTTGTTGATTGTCTCAAACATGTTACCTTCACATTGAAACACTATGTTAGTATCTTTCAATGCATGTAATTAGTCTTGGAAATCATTGTTATTCAATAAAAGTGTGATAGTCACTAGGATAAATTCTTGGTGGATCACCTTTTTAGCATAGTTTAAGTTTTATACAAACTCTTGACTCTTTTTATGAACAAGAATTAAAGTAGGTGACAAACATTTAGAGAATAATTCAAGGAGCTAGACCTTTTCAATCCTTGAGACTCATCTCTCTTACAAGTTCCCACAAACTCAAAGGATGATTCAATGTTACATCAAATTGAAGGAGTTTCATAGAACATCCTAGGGTGCATAATTTTATGACAATAGTTTTAGCATGCCCATTGGGATAGTTGGTCCTAAGTATTTCCATGTCAACGTGAATGCTGGTCTTAACAAGTCCAAGGTTGCAAAATAATTCTAATCCAACATTTGGTGACTCCAAAAGGTGAGAATCTCTATTTGTAGATCAATTTTTTTTCCATAGTATACTTAATGTTCCTCACTAGATCATCTTCTAGTAGGCTTTTCAATCAAGTTCCTCAACCTAAAACTCCTCTTGAAGAACAACACCTTGAACCATTCCTAACCCTTAGATATCTTGAACAAGAAGGTTTTGAAGAGGAAGAAGAGGAGGTTGAAGAACTAGTAGATCAAGAGGAAGAAAAAATGGATAGAAGACATCCTTTCCCAACCTTCAACATCCAAAATCCAATTAACCTTCTTATGTATGATCTTATTCCTCCTAATGCTTCCAAAAGTCTCTCTAATTTCAATGGAGAGGGTCCTATTACCCCATTTGAGAATATTAGTGACATATCAAACTTTTGAAATTTCCACAGTATCCCCCAATCTAACATAGATATTAGACTACTTGTCATGTCTCTGAAGGGGTAGGCACTTGATTGGTATAGGATATTGGATGGTGGTTGTATTACTAATTGGGAGAATTTTAGAGATTTTTTGGTAAACAGGTTCAAAAATAAGAGTGACCACACTTCACTAATTCACCATCTGAATATGAAAAAATGAGGTCTTAATGAATCCATGGGAGATTTCAATGAGATATTTCAAAGAACATGGCATAGACTTCCACCTATTATGAGGCCTCCTCCAAGCTTTGTATTTCCCAAATATCTTAAGGTTATTAGAATTGATGTAGCAATAATGTTACAGTCAATGAGAGGATTTACTTTACCTGAGGTATATGAGATAGCCATTGAAGTTAAGAATAGTCTAATATAAGTTGGGAAATTACCTCTAAGAGTTTCCATGCCTTTCTTGTCTAATAATTTAGTTGAATCTCCAAGCATAGCAGAAGTTCCCAATATTAATGCCAAACCTAGAACTGCTCCTAAGAAGGTAGATGATGATATAGATAAGGATGGGATGATTTGATCTTTGAAGGCCTAGCTCAAGCAAGCAAAACTATATGTAAATGATCCACCCAATACCCAATACTATCCTCAACAAGGCTATAGACCTCCACCCTAATACACTAATCAAGGAAGAGGACAATGCCAACAAGGTTTCAATAAGTAGCCCAATGCCTATAATCCTAAATCCATTTCATCAATAAAGGTTATTGTTCCAGTCCACACCAATCCAGTTCAAGGAGAGGAGAATTTGGATCATTGGGGGCAATATCAAGGTCAATTTATGCATAATAGTGGAAAAGGTAATAAATATTTTGTAACTCAAGAAAGAGCTACTCCTTATGTTACATTAAAAGAAGCAAATCTCATGCAAAGAGATATTCAAGGAGAAGGTAGTGGCTAAAGTACTAGTTTTATGAATTTTCAAGTAGAAGATGATTATGTCTTAAATCAAAACACATCGATTTTATCCAAAATAAGGGCTAAAAAGAGGGATTTAGGAGATACTCCAACATGATAAGTGATTCTAGGTAGTGCCTCTCTAAGGCCAAAAAGTGTTAGTACCAATGTAGCAGATCCTACGAGTCACACTACTCCTCAAAATTAGAATGTGAAAAAGGCTAACAGACCTTTAGTAGAGCAATTTAAAGTTCCCTTATTGCCTTTAATATTATAATAAAAGGTGATGTATTCCCATTTAAACATTTTTGACTCTTTGAAGAATACCAAAATTAGCATTTCTCTTTGGGAAGTATTGCATATGCCTAGCTAAAAGAAAATCCTATAAGAACAACTTGCTAATATCAATGTAACTTCTAAAGATCCAAAGTACCATGGTTTATCCCTTGACAACACACTAAATCATGTTTTATATCCATTTTCTAGATCTAAAAATCCTCCACCTTGCTACCTCAGACTCATTGTGGGAGATAAATTAGTTCACAACTCATTGTGGATAGTGGGGCCAATACTAGAGTTATGTCTAAAGTGCTTGCTAATAAATTAGGACTAAAATACAAGCCTAATAATAAAGGTGTGTTGTAGCTTGATGAAACTCTAACCAAGATAATGGGGTTTTTTTAAGTTTTGAAAGTTTTCCTATATGATTGTCCAAGCTTCCCCATCCTACAAGACATTATGGTGGTTGATCTTCCAGCTCATTTTGATATATGCTTGTAAAGAGATTTCATGGTTAAGATTGGAGGGTACCTTATATTTAATAAGTATTTTATATCTTTTAGAACAATATATGGATCTAAAGTGACTATAATAACATAGCCCTTGGCAAGGTTCCACATTGACCCATATGTGGAGACAAATTCAAATCATAATTATATCATTAGTGAGCAAGAAGAAGGTGCCATTGGTGGTGAAACATCCTTTCCCCTTGAAGGTATTTATAAAATCTTTCTTGATGAGTATGGGACTAAAACTTATGAGCATGATCTCTATGCACTTATATAATAAACTGAATTAGGAGTATATTGCATGCATAAGAAGAACATTCCTATACCATCACTCACTAATGAGGATCATGAACTTGAAGGGATATGGGAAATGTTTTTTGATGGCTCTAGAAGTAAGGTAGGGATAGGAGTTGGTGTCATACTAGTTTCTCCTTCAAAGAACCAGTATTATTCTTCATATAGATTCCATTTTAGTTGTAACTATGATACAACTAAATATGAAGGCTTGGTTCATGGCCTCCAATGGGCAAAGAGAAAGTGAATCAAGAATTTGAAGGTATATGGAGACAGTGAATTGATTATACATCAAGTGAGAAACCAAAATACATCTAAGAACCCTTTACTTAAGTCTTATAGGTAGAGGGTGTGGTATTTAATTGAGGACTTTGATGCTTTCAATATCCAACCTATACTAAGAGACTCAAATAAACATGCTAACAAGTTGGCTATGATAGAAGCACACTTTGATATAGTGGCTGATGTAATTAGAGAGAAGGACAAACCTCACATTAAATTAATTATGAGATATTATATTATATATAATTAAGTGTCTTTGAAAGTGTTTGAGAGTGATAAACACATTATACACTTCATTCAAAATGAATCAGAATTTTCTTCAAGAATCAAAAGAAGCTTCATAATTAATATGAAGAATAAGTTACCCAGCTAAAGACAAACAAGATACCAAACGGTCTAGTTACTTTGGAGAGTTTGTTAAATTAATATGATCAAATAATGAAAAAAAGGTTAAGCATTTATATAAAGGAAGATAACTATGAAAGAATCTTGATATTTAAGGAAAAACTTCTAAAAATTGGTAAGATTTGTTCTCTTTCTGGAAGACAAGCCTTCATTAAATTGTGTAAAGAATTTCATGATATATTTTATTGGGTATATAAGGATTTGAAAGGGTTTGATCTAGGTATATCTTATCGTACCATTAAGTTAGAACTTGGAGCTAAACTAGTTAGGCAAAAATAAAGGCCTATAAATCCCAAGATAGAAGAACTCATGAAAAAAGAGCTTACCAAATTGATTGAGTCTAGGATTATTTTTCCTATCAAACACTCAACTTGGGTAGCTAACCTTGTACCTATTCAAAAAAAGAGTAGAGAGATTAGGCTCTATGTTCACTTTAGGGATTTGAATATAGTTTCACTCAAAGACCATTATCCACTACCTTCCATGGAGCAGATTTTGCAAGTGGTTTCAGGTTCTCAATGCTTTTCACTACTTGATGGCTATTTGGGTTATAACCAAATATTGGTGAAGAAGGATGATCAGTTCAATATAGCATTCACCATAAAATGGGGAACATTTTCATACATAAATATGCCTTTTGGTTTGTCTAATGCTAGTGCTACCTTCAAAAGGGTAATGGACATGGCCTTTAAAGGCTTGATCAATGAGTTTTTGCTTATGTACCTTGATGATATAACTATTTTTTCTAGAGATGATAATGACCACATGAAACATCTAAGGCAAGTATTTAAGAAGTGTAGATACTTTGAAGTTTCTCTTAATCCAAATAAATATATTTTTATTGCTCACAAAGGCAAATTAATGGGTCACATTGTGTCAAAGGAAGGTCTATCTATTGATCTTGAAAGGATTGAAGCCATTCTAGGCTTGTCTTTGCCTCTACAAAAGAAATTTTTGCAAAGTTTCTTAGGTAAGATCGACTTTGAAAGAAGGTTTATTCAGTATTTTATACTATGGTGAAGCCTATTATAATCATGCTCGAGAATAACTAAGCTTTTGCTTGGACAAAGGAAGGTAAAAATAGTTTTCAGGTAATCAAACAACTAATTGACCAATATCCTACTCCTTTGAACCCAAACTTTTCCAAGGATTTCATACTCTATAATTTTTTTAATCTTAACACAATCTCACCTATGCTTATGCAAAATAATGATGAGGAAGTTGAACAACCCATTGCATTCTTTAGTCAAAGATTAGAAGATTATGAGGTCAAGTACATATTTTTTGAGAATCAAGTTCTAGCTATGATAAGAGGTTTGAAAAAATTTAGGCACATGGTTTCAAACAACATGATACATGTCATGTTCTCTCATCCTATCACTAAAGAGTTCCTCTTAAGCAAAGACCTCAATGAGAAGAGAGCTAGGTGGATCACAAAGGTAATGGAATATGATGTTGATATCAAGGTAACCAACCTGGTGAGAAGAAACGGGTTGTGTAAACATCTGGTTCAAGATCTTCAAGGGCAAAGGAAGAGGTATTGGTCAATCAAGTTCATCCTCAACCAGTTGGTCATATACCAATTTAAAGTTGGACAGAGGACATCATTGGTTTCCTCTAAAATGTTGATTGTCCTAATAGTTTGAACAAGTCATAAAGAAGGTATTTTAGATTCCAAACCATTTCTTATTATATTGTAGATAGTATTCTCTTTTAAAAGGATGTGAATGGTATACTACTAAGGTGTGTTGATAATGATCAATTTGGCATCTTGCTAGAAAAGTTTCACAATGGTGTAGATGGAGGTCATTTCTCCCCAAAAATAATAGCTGCAAATATAATGAGGGTAGAGTATTATTGGCCTAGCCTTTTCAAGGATTGTTACTCTTGAGTTAAGAGGTGTCCTCAGTGTGCCTTCTTTGTAGAAAAATAGAGACTTGTGGGCCTTCGATTAAATCCTATCCAAGTGGACCAGCCTTTCATGCAATGGGGCCTTGATTTCATTGGTATGATCAACCCTTCATCTACTAGACACAAATAGATATTGACTGCTATTAACTACTTCACAAGGTGGGTAGAAGCTATTATATTTAAGGAGGTAAATTAAAATTCAATTCTAGAGTTTTATGAGAGTATCAAAGAAAAATTTGGGGTTCCCTATAGCATCATTTATGATAATGCACTTGTTTTTATGAGTGTTAAAACTTTTGAGTGGGAAAATAGGAATTGATTTTACTTGAGCACCTCATCCAACTATTACCCTCTAGGTAATGGGTTAGTTGAGTCTACTAATAAGAATCTCATCAATATCATCAAAATGACATTGGAGAAAATACAAAGAGCATGGCACACCAAGTTGAAGATAACCTTATGGGCTAACATGATTACTACTAAGAGAACAATTTATAACTCCCCTTTTGTTCTTGTTTATGGGAGAGAAGCTAGGTTGTCCATCTCTCAAGAGATACTTTCTCTAGGACTTTCACATCAAATAGAACTAATTGAAAATACCCTAATGGAAGTCAGATTGATAAAATTAATGCAATTGCAAGAATTAAGGGACAATGCACATAAGACCATGGAACACCACCAAGTACTCATGAAAAAATATTTTGACAAAAGATAAAGTACAAAAGTGTTAAAGGAAGGTTACTTGGTTTTAAAATAGAATAAGGATAGAGAAAAATTGGTTAAACATACAAATTTTGATGCTTTATGGAGTGGTCCTTACATCATCAACAAGTGCAAGAAAATTAACTCCTTCCAGTTGACCAAGATGAATGGAGATGAATTGACTATCCCTATGAATGGGATACATCTAAAGTTTTGTTATTAGTCCTTACAAGTCTATCTTATAAAAATTAGCATAGGTGTGTGTGCCTTTTCCATTTTTTTTATAGTTTTGTGCTCCCTGAGTGTTATAGTTAACACATGTGTGTTTCCTTTATTTTGATTTGTGTTCCTTAAGTGCTTAGTATCACAAGTGTGTATTTTCCTATGTGTGTCTTTTGTTAAATCCAACATATATTCATGACATAATGAGTGCTCATTTTGTGTGACTCCATGCCAAATAGAAGCATTTAAGCAACTGATCTTAGGCATAGTAGGCATGTCATACCCAAGAATCACCAAGAATGTGTTAAATTCCAACTTTAGGTTTGCACCTTCCAAATTTGGCCAAGTACAATACTTATTTTTCCTTTAGAAAAAATGGTCTTTGACAAATCCCACAAAAATACAAAGTGTTATTTCTTTTAGAAGGTTCATTTTGGTCTTTTTCCTAAGCCTTTGCCTAATTCTTTTGGGTTTTTTATCCTAAGCCCTCACCAAATTATTTCAGACTTTTTATCTAAAGCTTTTTTTCCTTAAGTATATTTCTTTTGGACATTTTTATTTTAACTTTCCCAAAGGATAAGTCTCCAAAAGTTACCCTACACATTTTTTATGCAAGATATCCTTTCAAATCTGAAAGGTACTTTGTAACTTTTTTGAAGGGTATTTTTCCTTCTAAAAGGATCAATTCAAAAAATTTGAAGAAATTCTTGTGGAGAAAGTGGCCTTTTCAAAAATTATAAAGGATAGATTTCAAAAGTCTAAAGGGTACATTTAAAATTTTCAAATGGTACATTTCAAAAGTTTGAAGGGTACATTTCAAAAGTCTGAAGGGCACTTTAGTTTTTCTGAGGGGAAGTTTTCAACTTTTTCAAAGGACTTTTTCAAGCTGAAAAGGACCCTTGCAAATTTTTTGAAGGGTATGTTTCAAATTTTTTGAAGGGACATTATAAGGCTAAATGGACACTTTCAAAACTTTTTAAGGGTACTTTTCAAGAAGTTGAAGTACCATTTAAATTTTCCAAAGGGCCAAACAGAAAGTCTGAAGGAATTCTTTCAAAGAAATTGTCTAAAGAATTCTTTTAGAAAACTTGAAAAGGTGCTAAGGTCCATTTATTTTACATATTTTTTCATACAAATAAATCTCTTAAAGGCATGAGTTCTTGTAGGAAAATTATCTACAATAAAATGTCAATACAAAAAGTCCAAAGGAACTACCTAAAAGGTGATGTCCCGTGGAACATCAATTTCAAACTACTAGAAATATTCATTTCTATTCAAAATACTTGGTGAGAACATGAGAGCAGAAAAAGCAATTAAAATGGATAGGTTTACAGATCGAGCCATTGCTCATGGCTGACTAAATCAAAGAGCTTCTATGAGATCAACAAATACAAGTGTCCAAAGGATAACTAGTAGTTGGACACAACATTTTATAACTACCATCATGAGTTCCAATAGTGTAATGTGTCATCTTCTCTATTTTCAATTTTGAACTCTCATGGATGATCTTCAATAGAAATAGTTTCATGTGCCACTCCTGAAGGTTTTATTCCACTTGTCATCATTATCATAACTAGTTTTGGACAAGTAAGACTCTTGACATGTCATGGCTTTCCCAATCCATCCCTTTCATACATATTTAACTAATTCTCACATGTGGACACATGTCCTTGTGCCTTTTCATCTTCTCTTCTCTCTCTATTCCCCAAATTTATATAAATTGAGCCATTTTGGAAATTAAAAATAACAACATTTTTGGTATGGTGAAGCCCTACTAAAATGTCATTGTACTTTGATTTTGGACATTGAATACAAGACCAATTCTGAGTTGTAAACTTTTGTTTGAGTATGTAAGTAATGTATAGTGGAGCTAAGTGATAACATCATCCTTACTCCCTTTATCCTTCATGTTTGAACAAAGGTTTTGATGTTAATAGGTCATGTCAATTATGTTAAATGTATTGAAATCTCTTTCAATTATGCAATTTTATCTATGGCGTGAAATCTTCCCCCTTAGGTTGACCATTTTGTTGATTTCTCAAGGATGTTACCTTCAAATTGAAGCACTATGTTAGTATCTTTCAATGCATGAAATTAGTCTTGGAAAGCATTATTATTCAGTAGAAGTATGATAGTCAGTGGGATAAATTTTTGGTGGATCACCTCTTTATCATAGTTTTCTATTTTGTTCAAATACTCAACTCTTTTCATGAACAAGTGTTAGGTTAGGTGATAGACACTTAGAGAAGAATTTAGGGAGCTAGCCCTTTTCAATCCTAAAGACTCATATCTCTTAAAAGTTCCCAAAAACTTGAGGGAGGATTCAATGTTACATAAAATTTAAGGAGTTTCATATAAAATCCTAGGGTGCACAATTTTTGGAAATTACAAAAATTACAGATAACAACATTTTTGGTATGGTGAAGCCTTACTAAAATGTCACTGTACTTTGATTTTGGACATTGAATACAAGACCAATTCTGAGTTGTAAACTTTTGTTTGAGTATGTGAGTAATGTATAGTGGAGCTAAGTGATAACATCATCCTTACTCCCTTTATCCTTCATGTTTGAACAAAGGTTTTGATGTTAATAGGTCATGTCAATTGTGTTAAATGTATTGAAATATCTTTCAATTATGCAATTTTATCTATGGCATGAAATCTTCCCCCTTAGGTTGACCATTTTGTTGATTGTCTCAAGCATGTTACCTTCACATTGAAACACTATGTTAGTATCTTTCAATGCATGAAATTAGTCTTGGAAAACATTATTATTCAGTAGAAGTATGATAGTCAGTGGGATAAATTTCTGGTGGATCACCTCTTTATCATAGTTTTCTATTTTGTTCAAATACTCAACTCTTTTCATGAACAAGTGTTAGATTAGGTGATAGACACTTAGAGAAGAATTTAGGGAGCTAGCCCTTTTCAATCCTAAAGACTCATATCTCTTAAAAGTTCCCAAAAACTTGAGGGAGGATTCAATGTTACATAAAATTTAAGGAGTTTCATATAAAATCCTAGGGTGCACAATTTGATGAAAATAATACCTAAACACAAGGTGATACAAGAACTCGGTCATAGACCTATTAAAAAGATAGGTAGCCCACTAGCTAATTTTGAGAAAAATACATCTACAATCCTCTAAAAGAAAGATTAAAATTTTAAAAAAAATTCAAGTAATTCTCATGATTATTTTTATCCATAAATCATATTGGTTAGGTCACAATAATGGTGTAAGAATATGTTATTTTGTCATAGTCCTATGCTTGTTTGTTGACAGTCAACATGGAGCTAGGCAAACTTCTTCAAGGGCTATAAGGTATGATAGATGGTTTGAACTTTATGTGATATTTTTTGAATCTGATCATAGTTAATTTAATTATTTAAAAACATTTTAATAGTTATCACATTCATAATTTTAAGGCAAAACTTGGAGAAATGTAAAATTTAGGGTTTTGGCATGCAAGTGGAGACAATAAAAAAAGATGGTTTTAAGAGGTTTAAATGGTTGGATGATGAAATATAATTATTTGATAATTTTTTGGAGATATTATAAGTTAAAATAAAAAATTAATGAGTTATTTATACCTAATATATCTCAATATACACCTTTTTTTCTCTTCTTAGGTTTCTTGGTTCTCATTTTTTTAGTGTGTAGTAGGTCTAAATTGGTGATTTAGGATGTTTTTATTGATTGAAAATGGAAAAAAATGATTTTAATAGTTTATTTGGTCCATAATTGTGATAATTTAAAAATAATTAAGTATTGGGACATCATAAAACTTGAGAAAATGGCAAAACTCAGAGCTACACGTGCCTAATAATTTGACAAGGCAAGTTGAGGCAACCCCAAAAGATGCATTTTTTGAGTTTTACTCAATAAAATTAATTGAAATTTGAAATTTAGGTATGTTTTTTTCCTTAAAGTTTTAAAATTGGTTTTATGTCCATAATGTGTATTAGGATAGAGAAAAAGGGTAGATTATAGGTTTACTAGAGAAGCATGTCAATAATTTTCAATTGACTACTCACACCTTGGAGTGAGAAACTAAGTGATTAATTTAAGTCATTTTATATTCTAAAATAACTAAATTTAAGTTAATTGGGATGTCATAATGTCCAAGTCACATACAAAAAACTAATAAAATGGATAAAATCCTAATTAGGCATACTTATGCCTAAAAGTTAAAAAAATGAAGAATTACCACTTGAGAATGTTTTTGGAGGTTGTAAATACTCAATAGGCTTAAATTTATATTTTATAATATTAATCATAATAATAATTCAAGTGGATATGGAAGAAGGATCTTAAGTAGGCCATTAGGCCTATTTGGACATAGGCATGCCTAGAATGAGAAAGTGGAGTTTGGGTCGCAAAAGGAAGTTTTAGGGGTGAGAAAAAAATGGTAATAAATGTGTTATGAGAATTTATAACCCTCATATCCTATTATAGGTACTTACCTTTAACACTCTGTATTAGGCCTTTTAGGCCTAAAGAGAGTCTTGAGACCTATAGACTCATACCAACATGAAGGCATTTGTAGACCTTTATTAAGCAAGATGACTTCCTAAGAGAATGTGAGAAGATGGTTTAGGTAATTTTTAAGTAATTTAAATTATATAAAGATAATTAAAGGTCAATTTATAATCCCAAGAGCTAATTCAAACCATTCAGTCTTGATAACCATTTCGAATAGCCTTTTGAGATGTTCATATCTTTCAACACATGAGGAGTTTGACCAAATGATCTTAGAATGATTTTAGGACCCCTATTTAATTTAAATTTATTGATTATTAAGGTTTATTTAGGATATTAGGTTTATGAACCATCACTAAGACTATGAGCAGGCCCAAAATGCATTCAAAACCCTACAAGCAAACTTCTTTACATATGTATCTTTACACACCTTTTGAATGGGAACCGAAGATTCTCAAGAAATTTTAATGGGTATATTTAATAAATATCCATATAAATAATTTATATTTTTTATTTCCTTACCTTATGAACAATCATCAAGAAGGTAAGCATGTTTGAGCTACTAAAAGAGTCTATTTTGACCAGTTTTGAGTTTTTGAGCTCATAAGCCCATGAAATGACCTATAATAACTATAAAAAACTTATATAATATATTTTACTCTTTAAAATTCATGTTTAACCTATTTTAAATATTAAATTGGTGCATGTGGGTGCTTAAGAGGCCCCAAATGGCTTAAAAATACCCATTTTCATAGGTCTTTAAAGGATGAAATTATATAAATGCATGGAGGAAGCCTAATGTGACCTGAATCACCATTATATGGCACTATAAGGTGATTTTTTGAGATAAAAGGCCAAAAACCCAAGTTTTTTAATGATTTGTAAATGGTTACAGGTTTAATGGAGATTTCCACCATTGTTGTAGGTCTTAAAAGGTGGCATAAAGTTAAATTTTATTCCTCATAAGAATGATATGGATTCATAACAACCTTATTTATGTAAAAAATTGGCTCTAATTGTGATAAAATGGCCTTGAAATCAAGTTCTAGGATAGTTATTTGCAGATGACTTCAGCTTGAAGACCTCCATTAATGGAGTCCAAAGGATTTGTAGGTTACATAGTGAATTTTATATGTTAGAAGAGAAAACATGAGTTAGGAACAAAAAAATAAAGAACTCAAATTTATCCCTTAAAGTTAGTGCAAGCATCAAATATTAGGGTGGCTACCCATATTGCCAATTTGCTTCTAAAAGCCAAGTGGAGATGGGGTGTAGAAGTTACGTAGAGGAGTTTTTGAGAGTTAAGGAGCAAGTTATAGCATTTAATTAAGTTGTTAGATGTTTGGAGACCTTTCTCAAGTTAGTATATCATGATTTCATCTTCCTCAAATCAAATTTTGTCTTCTAGTGCCTTTTTAGGCCAATGGGAGAGTTTGAAGACCTTTTTGACCTTATAAGGTTAATTTGCTAACTTAGATCAATGCCTAAGTGGTTTGGAAGTGTTTGATACTTATTGACCTATTCCTCTTATTTGTTGGAGTTCCATGGAGGGTGTTTGAGTAGCATTTATTGATTTTTGAAAGCTTTCTCCTCCTCTCCCTTTCCTTTTGTCCTATATATCCCTCTTCCTCTCCATTGTAAAGATATACTCTCATTTGACAAGGCAAAAACCCATCAAAATATGTAAAAACAACCTCTTGAAGAAATAATACAACTTATTTTACCTATCTCTTTGCCTACATCTATTGTTCTAGTTAGCTTGTGCATGATTACCTTATGGAGGAGTATTCTTCCTTAGTGATTGCCCTTATTTCTTGGCTTTTTATAGGTGTTTCAAGGTATTTTCAAGTCTGATTTTGTGCCATTTTGACCAATAATGAAGGTATAGTGTGATTTTTTATACTCCTCCATGCTTCATCTCTTGTCTATGGATCCTAGTTTAGAAATATTGATGAAAAATGACCAATTTGATAAATTGTGTGAGTCAGGGTTATCTTTGGTCTACCTTAGTATTAATTTTAAGTAACTTGGAGTGTCTTTCAATTTGGTGTATCACCCTTTATATGATTTAAGTTATCTCTTGTAGCCATTTTACCCTTTTCCAGATTAAGACTAGTAGTTTAGGTGATCTGCTAAGAGGAACCTACCTTATTTAGAGGTTTAACCCAATCACAAGATACCCATAACTTGGGGTTAATCCCCATTTATATCTAGGAGTGAGAGAGCCTGAAGAACCCTCTCATAGGGTGAAATTTTATGCTATAATGTAACCTTAGTTTACCATTAGACCTCATGGTTTTCACATATCTTAGTAAATTAGAGTAGCTCAAAGTAGGTCATTAGTTGTCATTTTTGCTACAACAAGTCCACTATTTATTCATGTTATCAAACACATAGTGGTCCCCCTACGTCATGTATTAATTTTTGTCAAGTGTCATTAGAGTGTTTAAATAGAGGTTGAATTTCTTTAGTAATCTTTGAAGAGGCCCCAATAATCTAAAAGTGCCATAGTGGAAGTGATTTAATAATGCAGTTGATGAATCATCGTGAACATATCCAGTGTACTCAAATTATGTAAGGTATAGCTCATTTCCTAGATTTTTAGAATTTTATAAAGATGTATGTGGGCCTATTTTAATTCTTTAATAGGTCTTAAGATATATTCACATGTGTTTAAATGGTATTCATTTTATATCCCTCCTTAAGGTCATGTATATGTTCTAAAAGTGAGATATTTGACCTTAATGTGACTCCATTTGACCCTGATAGTAACTAAACCACTATTCATGCCATTAAGGCCCTTCATGAATCCCATTATTCCATATCCAAGGTTTTTCATATACTATTGATCCCATTTCAATAAAATTCAACACTTAATTACCACTAATGGGCCCCACACATGCCAAAATATGTGTTTTCAACTTCTCTAATTCATAACATGAGTTTTAATGCATCACATAACTCCTATTTTACTTCTTCTTACATGCTAAAAATGTATTATGGTATAAAACATGATAAAATACATAAAATCTACAATTTTTAGGAGTTTTCTATGTGGTATAGATTTATACATTATAGATTGGCTTAGGCAGAGTCAAGGGTCTAGAATAGGATTTCACTGTTGGCATATGTGGAAGAAATCAAACTATTTTGGTTCTTAAAGATCCCAAAACTAATTCATCTCCCCCATCAAGCTCATTGGTAGGCTTTGGAGCACTTGTATTTTGTTCTTAGACCATATAGAGGAGAGAGAAAGAGGCACCAATATCTTGGCCAAAGAAAGTAAACTTAGTCACCTTCTAGTCATGGGCATTATCAAAAGGATTGGTTCCTTGAAATATATGAACATTCATTAATAATTTAAGTGATCTAAATATCAACCTCATCTACGCAAGGAAAAATAAGGATGATTTCCTTGAATTCTTGGTCTATTTGATCAAAATAGTGATTATATATAGAACTTCCAAGTCTTTTAGAGACTTTTCATGGTCTCCTCACCATTTATTTCACATGTGTGGGCATGTGGGGTTGAGAAAAATCTAAACTACCTATGTTTATAGAATATAGGTAGGTTTTGGTGATAAAGAAGAGCATCTAATGTATGAATCTAAAGGTGACTAGTGTTTGAAGATTTGGTCATGATGTTTTGAAGATGTTCATGCCTCTATACTCTAACTTGAATACTAATATGGTATACAACATTTTGAAATGGTATTTACAAGTAATACAACCTATAAATTTCTATTTTATTAGAATAAACAGGTAGTATATCATCTAATGATAGCTTCAAGGTTCCTAAAAATAGTGTAAACATAGAGTATAAGTTGTAATCACATCATTACATTCATATATGTAGGTTCACAAGCTTCATTATAGCCCTCATAGGTTTGAAACCACTAATCTGCCTTCAAACCTCATCACAACTCTTTTATCAAAAATTAATATTATTTAGTGAAGGATAATATTTTTTGAAAATTCCCAGGTTTAAGTTTTCACCATGTATACATCATTAAGGACATCCAAAGTGTTATATCATATATGCATAGGGGTGTCTAAAATCCTTGTAGACTATCTTGGGTGTGTGTTCATAGTTCATTTCAATCCATGGAATAAATCTTACAATTTCATTAACTTTCCACTACCATTCCACTTTAGATTAAACCCTACACTCCATTTTCAAGTTTTATACAACCCCACTATCATCCCCCATAGGCCATCAACCCTTCTTTCCAAGTCTAAATCATGGGATTAAGGCCTAGATACTCCTTAGGGTTCTCAATAACAATCATGTCATGAAAATATGGGCCTCTATGGACATATACCCTATTTAGAGATTAATTACCACCTATAGGAAAGGACCTAAATCCACCATGGTATAAGTCCTTCAATTCACTATGTGAAGATTAGTTCTAAGCAATGGGAGGAGGATATAATTGAGTAATATGTCCATACTATAGTTATGGGTTGGAATGAGATATTGTTTTAAACCTCAAGAGCAAATAATAATCCACTCTCTTATACTCATAGAACCATGATGCATATACCCCTATATATGATCGACATGTATGAACTAATGACTATAATGTTGTTGACCAATCCTGATGGTCTAAGTCCTACCATGAATGTAAGGTAACATATACATGTAAATTGAAAAGGTTCAAATAATAAGAAGGGTAAAATCATGGTGGTCACATCACCAAAGGTAGAGTAACCTATATGAGTGTATTTGGACAATGGGAGGCTCACACATTCAGTCAGAGTTGTCAAGAGTGGGAAAGTGATAGACCAATAAAAGTAACAAGGATTTGGATGCATGAAGGAATATTATATTTGGGTCAAATCCGCATAAAACACCACAAGACCTTACTTGATAAGGCTCTTTAATAAGGGAATTATTTTGTCGAAATTATAGATCAATCACACATAGTCATGTCTATGACTTCATATGTAGATATATTAACAAGGTTATAACACATGAGCCTTAAGTATATGTTCAAGCATTGAAACATGATGTTTTGACCTTGATTATACCCTTACAAGAGCTGAAGGAAGTTTTTTTGATTACCAACAATAGTTACTATAGCCCCATGTGTAGAGATGGAATCCAAAGATAGTTAGATCAAGCATTAGTCATGAAAACTAGACAAAATGCATAATAACACAATTAGATAAGCCAACTCCTTTGATAGGGGTTGGAAAATGATAATTAAGAGCTAATAAAATAAATCATATACATAATACCTTCTTAATAGCATCCCATCACCCAAATGTGGCTCAAAACATGAATTTCCCCTTGATTTGGTGCTCAAGTCTTCATTAATGATGCAAGGCAAAGATCCTCCATCATTTCTTGTGCACCAATGAAACTAGGTTCATGATACAAAATCAAATATATACCTATTAATGAATCTATCTTATTGCAAATTAATCATATTAAACACCACACACAAATGGCTTGTCTAAAGAATTCTAAAAAATAATTTTACATAAACAAAGCTTAAAATGATGGGCTTGGCCCTCTTATTAATATATTTTTGAGTTTGATCAAAATCAACCAGGACTGTCTATCTTTACGTCAAGATGTGTGGCCATTAATTAATCTAATTTTTCATAATTAATCCATAAATACCCTCATAAATATTTTAAGGGGCATTAAAGATGCATGGGAGGCCTTAAACCTGATATTTGTTTCATTTATGGCTTATGCATACCACCCTACAAATGATGTAATTTTATGATGTATATAATTAGAATCAATTTCCAATGAAAATATATTTAATAACTTCCATGTATTTTCCACTTAATTTTTTAATTTGGATTAATTTGCCTAAGTCAAATTAATCAAATTTTATTCATTTCTTTAGAAATTGGTTGTACATAATTAATCAAACTGGTTAGAATGTCATATTACTGAGTCATAATTTGGCTTTAATGGATTACAAGATGATTTTATTTATGTATAGACCAATATCCCATTTAGCAGAAAATAACACATGCATGTGACATGTGCTTCCAAATTAGGTTAATTTTGTGATTTAGAGGACCAAAATGCATTTTCATCATTTTGACTTGAAAGGATTTGATAAAAGTTAATAATTAGATAAAACACATTGCCCCATTTATGGATCCATTAGTGTAAATCAACACTTGAAAATGAAAATATTGAAACAATTAGCATATTTAAGTGATTTTGGCCCAAATTTGTGCATTTTCACAAATTTTGAGTAAGATTGATAATTTCAACACAATGGTGTTAGGAATTAGATGTCTACATTTTCCCCCTATTTAAGAAGGTATAATAATAAATTTAGGTGAAGCAACATATTTTCAAAGAAAATATTTGTCAAGAAGAAGTTGTAAGCAAATGACCCATGATGCCCCTTCAAGAGGACATACAATGATGAAAGAGAAGGATGGACTCTCAAAAAGAGAAAGTGAGATTAACCCATGAAATAGATTAAGTTATGATGAGATAATGCTTGCATGCTTTGATTCTCAATGATAAAAATATAATTAAAATATAATTGACCCCAAGGATAGGGGAAGGGGAAGGATACAATCCAAAAATATAAGTGACACACTTTGAACACACCCAAAAATAGGGTGAAAGTTGTGTGCCTAGGAACTGGTCAATTCTTAGATAAGTTGTAAACTAAAATAATGATAGAATGAGGGTAAAATTCCATATATCTTGAAATTATAATAAAAAGGATAATGTTTCTCCAATGAAAGGAAATAATAATGTGCCCTAATAGAGTAGATTTGATCAGTTGATAAAGCAATTTTGCCCCAGTAGGGATGATTTAGATCACTGATAATTAATTGTACCTGAGTAGGGTAGAGTTAGATTTATGACTAGTTTAAATATTGTGCCCTTATATGGAAAATTGGAAATCATAGCTCAAGTATATAACCTAATACATAGATTAAATATGAGAGAGAGAAAAAGTAGAGGTGATGGTCTAATGACTAAAAATCCATAGAAAAATAGACATATGAGGATGTGTAAAGGGATGAAAGAGATGAAAATAGGAATGAAGGTGTCAAATTTGACCTAAGATATGTCATGTATCCAAGCACGACCTACATAGTCCAAATGGACCTCAAGCCCATCTAGTTTTCCTATAAGTAGGAGAAAATGGAATGAGAAATGAAGAATAGAATAAAATTGACCATCTATTTGATTAGAATCATAATGTATGCCAAGAGATGCACATCTTGCATAGAGTCAGGTGTGAGAAAAGCCTTTAGTACCTAGTTTCATTGGTACACTTAAGAGTTGATCTTTGAAACTACATTGATTTTGAGACTTGGATCTAAATCACTTGATGATTTCTATAGCAAAATGAAATTAGGAATTATAAGTATGAGGTACTTATAATGCCATTGCATTTCAATTGTAGTGAGTTGATTCAAAAGTGAATATTTATAACTAAGGATAATGATAAAAATTACCAGAATCAGAGTTACAACTATTTACATTTAAACAAAAAGAAAAGAAAAAAATAAAATGGAGACACAATTGAAGGTAACTTAAAATCAAGATATGGATAATCAGGATTTAAGTAGGGACAAGAATGTACAAAAGCAAAAAAAGAAAAACTTAATAAATGACATGAAAACAAAATATGAATAATCAAGATCCATGTGTAATATCAAAATTTAGTTGAAAAACAAAAGAAAAGAATAAGACAAAATAGGAACACAAAAAACCAAGAATATACAAGAAACAACAAAGGAAGAAGAATGAATAAATGAAAAGATAAGAAAGCACAATAAAACACCAATAAAAATCAAATATACACACATGAACAAGAGTTAGTCACAACGATAATATGGTTTAAAAATAAATATTTAGGCACATGTAGTAGAGGCACTACTTTATATAACATCTTAACAAAAACAAGGACACAAAGTTACCTCAAAGTGATAGGGAGACACCATAGAAGGAAATAGAGGAAAAAAAAGAAAAAGAAGGGGGTGGCCAAGCCGAATCCAGATGTACAAGATAAGTGGACACTTCCTACATCATTCCATGGATGTGAGATCTAATATGAACTTCAGGCCAAATTAAGTTCTCCCAAGAAATGAGATAAAAGAAAAGTGATGATAAGAAAACATGATCAATGTTATAGAGGAAATAAGTAAAAATGGACTTGTAAAACTGTAAGCATGTTTAAATTAGTGCTTATAAAATGGCAAGAGCTTGGGGATCATAATTTACAAAAATGTAAGAAATTATTTTTGTTTATTTTTTTTGTTACTTTCTAATGCTTTTGTGTTTTTGTTATAATAAATAGAAATAAAATATCTACAAAATGTCTAGGGAACCATGTAGGTGAGGATATGCACATCCATAGGTAAGCATTCAAACAATAGGTAAACCAGTTCTAATGGGCTATTCTCATAAATTGATGAGAGAAAGATTATATTGAGGTAATTATGCCTACCAAATATTATAAAAATAATAGAATAGTATGTGTTATGAGATAACTCTAAAGGACCATCCAATAGGTAAAAATCCTGAGCTAAAGATGTATTCATGTTTAATTGTCTATAAAAATAATTTTTAAAGTACTATCCATGCTAAATTACTTTGTAAAACTAGAATATAATGCATTTATAATTCTTATGAGTCATAATCAAGATCATAATTGGTCAAGGTATAAAAGATATCCAAGTTACAATGGCCTAGGGTATGAAAAGAATGTGGTTCTAAATAAAATGGTCCAATATAAATATGGTCCAAAAGAGGATAGTCAAAGGTGGGATAAAATGAGTCAAGATGGCATATAAATGATCTATAATGCCAATAGTCCAAATATTCAACTATATAGAGTCATAAAAGAGTATGGTTCTTGAAAGAATAGTCATGGGTAGGTCAAAATGAATATGGTCCAAGATGGGATGAACTAGGATAAAATGGTAGGATAAAATAACTTCAACATGAGTTTCCCCTAAGTAATGCGTCTTGTAGAAAATGGTTCAAATTGTTCTTAAGAATAAAAATGATTGAAGTGCATAATTTTCATGGATCTAAAAGTTCTTTTCCACCTAGAGTAGCTAAATGGTATGTTCCTAATTCATAATTTGATGTGATAACATAAGGGATAAGCCAATTGGGTTGGACCTTTCCCTTTTTCTTGTGTTGAAAATTTGTGTTCTTTTGGTTCTCTTTCAAGACCAAATCACCAATCTTAAATTATTGAGGGAGAATGTGCTTGTTGTATCTTCTCCATAATCTATTTTGATAGGCTTGCAAGTTTTCTAGGGTAGCCAAACACTTACCATCAAGAAGTTCTATTTCTTACAACCTTGAGACTCTATAATATTTGTCATCTTCAATATTATCTAAAGATACTCAAAATGAAGGCATCTCGATCTCAATTGGGATAATAACTTCTATGCCATAAACAAGGGAGTATGGAATGACTCTTGTGGAGGTTCGATGACTAGTTTGATAAGTCCAAAGGTCAAGAAAAAATTGTAAGTGCCAATTATGAACAATGGCATTGACAATCTTCTTTAACATGGCTACAATGGTCTTGTTCAATGCCTCAACTTATCCATTTCTGTGTGGGTTATATGGTGTGGATTTAATGTGCTTGATTTTGAATTTTACACAAAGGTCATTAACATCTCTATTTACAAATGATCTACCATTATCATATATAATTTGAGTTGGGATGCCATAGTGACAAATGATATGGTAATGTATAAACTTATAAATCTACCCATTGGTAATAAACATGAGAGGAATGGCCTCAATTCACTTAGTAAAATAATCATTAGTAATTAAAATATGTTTATGGCCATCTGAAGATGTTGGGTTTATTTTCCTGATGAGATTGAGGCCCCAAGAAGAAAATGGCCATGGTGTTATGATCAAATGTAGTGGCAAGGAAGGTAAGTGTATAAAATTTCTATGTTGTTGACAAGGAACACACTTCCTTACATAATTGCAAGCATTTTTCTCATTTTTTGGCCAATAGTAACCTATTCTGATGAGTGTTTTATCTAGGACTACATTGTTGGTGTGGGCCCCACACATTCCTTCATGAAATTCCTTAAGTTCTAGCTAAGATTCTCCTAAAGATAAATAAATAAGTATCATTCCATCATATCCTTTATGATAAACTATGTTTCTAAAGATGGTATAATGGGCTATGCGGTGTAGGAAAAGTTTTTGATGATTATTGGAAAGGTCAGGTGGAAAAATATGATCATGGAAATAATTATAAAAATCCTAAAACCAAGGCAATTCAGATGGGAGATTGGGGATATAAATGGTGCATGCCCTTTCTGAATCTAGCAAGACATGTGTAGGTTGAATAATATTTTCAATGAGAAAGTAACACTCTTTAGCACTGCTTTCAATCTATATCATGGACCCAATTGTTTCCATTACATTGGCAGATCTATTATTGGCCTATGGTACTTGTTCAAACTATAGAGATTTAAAATGAGTTTTAAGATAATCCATAATGATCTTGTAGGTAAAATATTATCATCTCTAGTTTGATATTGATCAGTGGTCTAATTGATAATCAATTAGGAATCGCCATAGACCATTAAGTGCTTGATATCCCACTATATTGCAAGATGAAGACCTATAATAAGTGTTTCATACTTAGTTATATTGTTGGTACAATGAAAATTAATATGAAACACTTTGGGAATTAAATCCCATTGTAGTGTAATCAATCAATATGTTGGTTCTAAATCCTTAAGAAGTGAATAAACCATCAAAATATACCTTTTATTGTTCAAGTTCATCCTGCACCTCTTCTATTGTCATGATAGAATCATCTAAAAAGTCAAATCTAAGTGGTTGAATATCTATAATAGGGGATTCTATGAGTTGATCATAAATAACCTACCCCTTAATAGATTTATAATTTTAATACTCAATATCAAACTTACTTAAGAAAATTACCCATTTGGCCATGTGGTATGTGAGAGCTACTTTAGATAATAAATTTTTTGAGAGGATCCACCTTAGCAATAACAATGGTTTTAGTATTCAACATATAACGTCATAACTTTTGGGATGTGAAAACCATAGATAAACACACCTTCTCAATAAGCATATAATTGTGTTCATAAGCTGCCAGTGTCAAACTTAGATAATAAATTGCATGTTCTTTACCTTGATCATCATGTTGGGCCAAAAGTTCCCCCAATGCATGCTTAATTTTTAAAGTGTAAATAAGGAGTGGTTGTCCAAGTGTTGGCAGTCTCAAAATTGGTAGGTGGGCCAAATATTTTATGATCTTTGCAAATGCTAATTAACACTCTTGATCCCATTGAAACATGACCCCCTTTATTCAACAGATGTGTAAATGGGTAATATGTATTTGCCAATTGAAAAATAAACCTATGAATAGACTAAACCTTTCCTTGTAGGCTTCAACATTATTTAATATTTGAAGGTGGAGGCATTTCAATAATGGCCTTGACCTTAGAAATGTCAACTTCAGTCCCTCTTTGTGATATAATAAACCTTAGAAATTTTCCTAAAGTAATGTCAAAGACACACTTCTTAGGATTTAGGTGGACTTTATATTCATGAAGTCTCTCAAAGATTCTTCGTAGAATATTTGGATGTCCAACACATGTTCTTGATTTAGCTAGGATGTCATCAAAATAATCCTCAAAAATATCATGCATCATGTCATGGAAGATGATAGTCATAACATGTTGATGGTGGCTCCAGTGTTCTTTAAGCTAAATGGCATGACTTGATAATATAATGTTCCCCATAGAGTGGTGAATACAATTTTGTGCTGGCCTTCTTGAGCTATCTTAATATGATTGTATCTAGAAAATCCATCCATGAGGGACAACATCTCATACCTAGTAGTAGAATTAACAATTATGTCAATGTTGGGCAGAGAAAAATCATCTTTAGGGTATGCTTTTTTGATATCTATGAAGTTATTACAAAGATGTATACCCTATGGCTTTTTTCAAACTAAAACTATGTTTTTTATCTATTCATAATAGTTTAGTGGGCTGATGAATCCCACTCTTGATAATTACTCCAATTTGGCCTTTATCATAAGAGCAATCCATGGATACATCTTTCATAGTTTCTATTTGACTGGCTTGGCATCTGGATAAACAACAAGGTGATGTACAACAAAGTGAGGGTCTAATCTTGGCATGTATGCATATCCCATGTAAAAATATCAATGAAATCATCAAAATGGATCTAATGTGCTCTCACTCTACTTTAGTAAGGGAAGCTCCAAGTTAAATAATTTTGGGATCATTAAATGTTCCTAGGTTCACTTCAACAATGTTTTCTACAAGGAGTGTAGATCAATATTCAAGAACAGTAGGCAATGTTTGATCATGATCATCTTGTTTTTCTATAATTTCTTGTTGTTCCTCCCAAATATTTGGATATTTTGATGAACTTAAATCCACCAAATCAAATAAAGACTGACTAAAAAAATCTTAGGAAAGTCAAGACCAAGATGCTCAAATACTTGTTGTTTTGATGTGATGCTAATATTGAATATGGAGCTAAGACTTGATGGACGTTGCATGTCGTTTGGGGATGAAAAAAATTTCCCATCCAAGAACACCTAAAATAGGTCTTCAATTAAGGGCTTGTCTTTTTATTTACTTCTTCCTTAACTAATGAGTGCCTCAAAGAGGTTTTCACCTGAAGATATCAATGTTTTATGTTCTTCATGACCAAGAATTCTTTCCTTCTCTCAAAAGTAGGTAGAAGGATCCAACAAAAAATAAAATATTTGATTATGATCACTAGTGGGTATTCCATCTATGAGGCCCATGTATTTTATAATTAATCCTTCATTTTGGAATTCATCAAGGTGTATGACCAAATTTTTCTAGTTCTAATCAATGATTTTGAGATGACAAAGGTACAGGGAATAATGGGGTGTTAAGGTCATAATGTCATTTGAATCAAATAAATCCATGTCAGCAAACTCATTAAAAAGACTATAATCGGATTCTACATCACTTCCAAGAGTCTTATCTCTAGTTGATTCACAATAATCACTACCAAAAGTCATGAGGTTACCCCCAAGTGATATAAATCCAAGATCGTGATTCAAATTAGGTATACCAACTAAAAATATTCCTTATGCTCATGGGACAAGGACTTTTCCTATATAATCAAAATTGTACATGATCTGATTAGGGATGGGATATTTTGGATTCTAAAAACAATCAATAATGCCATCAGAATTTAACTAGACTCCTGCAATGAAAACTCAATCTTTTTTTTGGAAAGTAGTAGGCACAAATATCATCAGTGGTTTATTTATTTATTGTATTTCCAAATTAAGTTGAGTATTTTAGGGATTTTAGAAGGTTTGGATTTATCAAATATTTTAGGAGACTTAGGAAAAATAGCAATATGGAACTTGTCCTTAAGATAGTATGTGTAAATTCCCACATCATCTATAATATCCTATTTTGTAAGAGCTACAATAAATGGATCAACTAAAGTGGATGCAAGGTCACTAGGGTTGATATAGTTAGATTTCGGTGGATGTGAAACTATTTCCTTATTCTTATTCATAATGAATTTAGAACCAAGACAATAGTTATAATTATGATATTCAGCCTCAAGGTGTTTGAAATATTGATAAGGTTATAGATTAGTAGGAATAATGACCTCAATCCCATTGTGGGAAAACTTAAGGAACTAATGCAAGGTATATGGATTGCCCTATAATTCATGTATACAAGGATGACCAAGCAGTATATTATAAGGCAACTCAATATCCACAATATGTTACAAAATGTGATGGGACACATACCCAACAATGATATGGAAATAAATAGTACTAGAAGACTCCCTCTCAACATTGTCATAAGCCTTTATGGTGACCATATCTAGCTAAATGTCCCTCATAATGTATCCTAATCTTTGTAGTAATTTGATGGACACTATATTCAGCCCTAAACCATTGTCTATAAGAACCCACTTGATCTTATGGTTTTAAATGATTACCTCAATATACAAGGGGTTATTATGGCTCAGACCAAGAGTGGACATATGTTTTTGATCAAATGTGTCATGTCAAAATGAAGATAAATAGCCTACTAGTGTTTGGAACTATTCAGGATTAATATCTTGGGGAATAATGGATTATTGTAAAATGTCATTCGAAATAGTTCTATGGACTTCATACATGTGTAAAATATCTAAAATATAAATTTGTATACCAATAGAATTTAAGGTTTCTCAATAGTAGGATGAAATGATTTAGCCTTGGCTAGCACAATATATGTTTTTAGATCTAAAGGCATAATATTTATGTTGGGTTTAGTGGTAGAAGAAGGGGACAAAAGGCCCTAAAGTGTAACTAGTGAGTGTCTAGTTGTGAATGTACAATGTAGAGGTGGCAAGCAGTCATTATAATTAAAAGACATAGGTAAAGGGGTTTGGAGGGTGACTCATGGACATCTAGTTGCATTAGAAATATCTTGAGTTGATAAGGAGCCATTATAACTAGAGTAAGCATGGGATCCAAATATAGTATCCCATTCAAATAGAGGAACAATAGAATTATGTGAACTCAACACAGTTTTACTTAAGGGAGAGGGTGTTGACCCTATAATAATGGGTCAAGTACTACAAGGAGTATAGGATGGTTCATGAGATTTAACAGTGATAGCAATGTGTTTTATATAAATGCATCCCATGGTATTTTTTAGTCTTAATGAACATTATTTTAACTCAAGTGGTTATCATGGGTATTATGATCCTGGTTATGATCATGTTGATTATGATTTTGACCTTGATTCTGATTTTCCACTAATTCTATCCTTGGTTTTTATTTTTCTTCAGTGATGATTGATTATTCCCATATCCTAATTAATGTCCTTTTGAGCAAGCTTGATTTCAAATTCACCACTCTCAATCAAATATTAAATAAGGTGTCGTAATTGGATATAATGATAATCACCATGGCTAATAACATTATGGAAGTTGAAATTTTGATTTGCCTAATACCAATCAAGCTTGGGTTGATCTTCAAGAAATGAAATTGGCATAGGCCATACAATCAAATTAGATACTATGAGATTTAGACCACTACATTAATAGGCTCTTCTAGTTTGTTGAAGAGTTTGAAGTTATTATTGAATACCCTTAAGGGATGGACTCTTTGTAAAGTGTTTGGTGGATTAGGTAGAGCTAATTGGACATTTGAAACTAGTAGAGCCTACACCATATGCATATGTATTGATTTAGTTGCTCCATTTTTTACCATGTTCTTTTTCTTATTGAAACCATTAGGTTTCTCTATTTCAATAGTTTGACTAGGATATTGGGTTTAATTTGATGTTTAACCCTATGAATAAATTTTGAAAAGGACTTTAGTGATAATCACCTTCTCAATCTACATACCTTTGTGCATAATTTATTTAAATGTCTTTACACAATCAAGCTGTAGATTGTGCACCACCTCAGGGTTTAAATTCTATGCAAAAAAAATTCCATCTATTTGTCTAGAAAATTATGTTGAAAGCATCAAGCTAATGCTTTCCACCACTATAGATATGTTTTGAATCTTTCTCCATCTCATTTTTTGGCTTTGCACAAGTCAACAATAATCAATTCATGTTCTATATTGTATGAGAAATGGTTGATAAATTTTTTAGATAGGTCATTCCAATCTATAACTAATCCCTTGTGCAACTTAAGAAGCTAGTCTAAATATTGTCCTACTAAACTTCATAGAAGTAAATGAATCAAATAAATTCTAATATAAGATACCTCTTGGCATAATAAAAATAATCCTTGAATGTGTTCATGAGGGTCACCCTTTACTTTATATTTGTTGAATTTGGGTTCCTCAAAATGAGGAAAAAGAGGATTTGGATAATACTCAAATTGAATGGATATGGACATATCTCATAAAATTTTTACACCTTGATTATATTTCCTATCTCCAATCATGACATAGTTTATGTCATGGAATTCCACTCTTGCATGCTTGGTGCATTAGTGGGTGGAATATGATATGTTGGGTTGGTATATGCCCCTGTTGGGTGGATTATTAGGGATATATACCATTTGATCTGTAACCTTTTCTTGATTCACTCCTTGAGTCAAGTATGTAAGTCATTGATTTTTGGGTTGATAAACATTCCATGAAGTTAGTCATCTTGAATTAAAGGTGTTCTTTTGATTTTGGGGAGTCCATGGTCGATTCACCAAAGTACATGTTGGTTGAGATGAAATAGATAAATTATTTTGAACAATTTACTCAATATGCACTAAATGTTTTGGTCCCTAGTTGTGTGAAGGAACAAGAGCTTCTTGATGATTTAAAAAATTATGCTTTGTGTATATCAAAGAATATTGCAGAACCTTCTAAGACTTAGGTTGCTCAATTGAGCAATTTTGATCCATTGTAGGTGTGTTCTCAACTAAAGTGTTTTACATTGGTTCAACTACATTCCTTTATTCCTTGGAAGCATCATTGTGTATGTAATTAGAAACTAAAGAGTCTATCAAGTCTATGATAAGTTGGTTTGCATATCATTGACTTATCTTCTTGATCTTGGTGACAAGATCATGATCATTATGCATTGACTCTATGTGTACTTCCTTATTTTTATATAAGAAACAACATTTATTTTTATAATATATGTGAGGGATTATTCTCATTGTTGTTATTCTACCCTAACCAATATATGTAATTATTCCATAGAAAAGTCTGATGGTAGTCTAGTGCCTAATTCAATCAACCTTAGGAGGGTTTTGTCTTTTTTCTCTAAGGGTTGAGGTTAAAAGTAATCTTCCTTAGATCCTAAAATCATGGGAATATCCTCAAAGACCATGGAATTATCTTGTCCATCATAAAAGTTCTCTTCCTCATAGATAGGGCCATAAGAGACCCCACTAAGAGTGTACCTTTACATCATGTCTAGAAGGTTATTCTCTATGTTTTCTAATAGTTTAAAAAAAAATTATAAATTTTAACAAGGCATGTATTGATTTTATCTAAATAAGTGACAAGTAAATAAAGAGACTATAATAAAGATAAAGTGGAATATTACCAAAAAATTATAATAAATGGTCTATGAAATTACTCAAATTTGGTGGGATGAAATCATTAAATTAGAAGAGGGTATGATAACTCAAAAACTTATAGTGTAAATTATTACACCAAATGTAGGTTTAGGGATATGTCAATATCATAAAAGCTAGTTCAACTTCAATAAGATAATACTAGAAAATTAGAAGAGATTCTTTCTAATGAGGAAAGTAACAATGTGAACTAATAAACTCAAGATGTGAGAACATGAAAGAATTCCTAACTATAAAACTAGAACCAAATAGGCAGCATAATGTTGCTACATGGTAATAGGAAGTATAATAAAATTTACTCTATAACTTAGAGTATGAGAGAAACACAAGATAACCTAAATTCACAATGATCAGATGATGATGATTCTATAAATGGCCTTCAACCTAAATGGGAAATCATACCCAAGTTAACTAAAACCAAGTACTAATGGTAAACCAATTAATACCATGGCCCAAAACTTAGAAAGGTGAGATTCCAAAATGTGTTTATTTGACATGATTTGTTTACAAATATTTCTTAGACTCAATCAAGACCAAGCAAGTAAAGGATAACAAGACCAAATATAATTAAGCAAATCATCATAAGCCCTAAACTAACAAGGTTGATTTGTGTTACTGAAATCCATTTATATAAATTATCTTGGGAAGATTTTAAGTGTTAATCCAAAAATAAAAGTGCATGAAGTAGTAGGTATTTTACACCCCCTTCTTCCAAGATATTGTACAGTGACATGGACCTTAGAACTACTTTCATTGCATCAAAAATATGTCTAAAACAAGTGGGATTATTCTAAAAACTTAAAATTTCAATTGTCTAGATGGTCTCAAATTTGATTAACACTATATATTTATCACTTAAATTGAGTTAATACCAGTTAAATTACTATGCAAGGGTCTATTCCTTTACATAGTGATTCCATCTGTGTACTACTTAGTGGAATCCCCTAGTTAACCAAACCTAACACAGGTCTTCATTATGATTGTAGAAGTTAGTTATTCATGTTGGGGAATCTAGAACAACACACCTATTTTGATCCCACTTGTTAGGATATTGCTCCTTATAAAGAGCACAATATGATTACCAAATACAAGCAATTAAACATGTAGAATTAACCAGAAGTACAAGTAACTAGAATTCACAAATAGCACAGAATATGAGAGACAATACACAAACTTGTATTAATACTCATCTAGATAGAAAATACAATAAATAAAATGCCACCTCTTCTCCACATCTTTTAGAAGCTTCCCACACCTCAAGTGTTCAGTAATTTTCTTCAAGAGTTCACTCTCCTACCAAAAACAGTCCCAACACATAATTCACACATAGAATTGGTGTTCACCTCTCCAACCAATCAGTAATAACCCTACCAGTACCAAGCACTCTAAATTACTTCAAGTAGATCTCCCATGAACCTACAACCTACAATTTCAACAGACCTTACTTACACATGTAGATCTCCTATGAGCTTGAAACAACCTGCAACTCAATGATCTTACGATGGAAGGATCTTCCTTGCCTTCCTTTTTAGCTCATAATTACAATACATGCCAATGGGTCTATAAATAGATCCTAGACTTAAACAATAACTTAGACTCTTAGTTTACTAATAATAGACACACAGCTCAAGACTCAAAATAGCCTTTACATGTAAACTCTCAGTTCAACAAACTAACTATTTGTGCAACAAATAGTTCTGGAACACACAGGTGATCGATGTCAATCCCTATCTGCCTAGTGCTAACCAACATCAATCGACTCCCTGCCAATGTTGGTTTCCTTCTACATTCATCATGACTGACATCAGTCATACTACTGATGTCGATATCTCTGGAACTTCAGCAACCTCCTCTTTGTATGCATAGTTGAAGCTTTTAGCTCCACAACCTAACAATCTCCCACTTGGAGATAAATAGCTACAACTGTACCTGTACTTGTACATCATCTAGTTTGTTCCCTTAGCTTTGTATCCCTCTTCAAGATCACTCTTGAAGACCAACCACCACAAATCTCATGGTGCAACACCTGTCATCCAAATCCCCTGCCACATCCACATCTACAAACCCATGTAGAAAATAACTTGACCCTACATAGCATGTCAACCTACTGCTGGTCCCTCTAAGAATCCACTAAACTACCCTCCAGTGCTTCTTTCCCGAATTGGCTCCAAACTTGTGACAACTCCCACTGCTTGGGAAAACTCAGGTCTAGTACATACCATGCACTTAACCTCATTATGTGAATCAAGACCCTATTATGTGAACTGTCTAACCATCGATGTGTTAACCAGTCTCACACAATCATCCTGAAACAAAGTCAACCTGTGACCTTCCATGTCCCTAAAACACACTCATGCCAAAGAATCTTGTTGCTCCTAGATTCCTCATGACACCCCTCTGAACTAGCTTTACCTTTAGTTCAGTAACTCCCTGTATATGTAACCTTGCAACAAGCACATCATACAATAATAGGATAATGTAGCTAATATTATCCAACCTGTTAAAGAGAAACACAATGATCAAACCTCCATTATCCTATAGCTTATTCAAGACCATATACCCTGGCCTTCCATCTTGCATATCCATTCCCGCTCTTCTTCATCCTAAACATCCATTCGTCTCTCAGTGCTTTCTTCCAGCTGGCAACTCCACCAAAAAACTCCCATTTGGTTCTTCTCTAAGGAATCACATCCTTCATCCATGTCAAGCTCCCACTATTTCCTGGATCTACCTGCTCTGCTTCTTTAATAACTTCCTAGTTCTTTACCATCAGTGAGCAACAAGTAGTGTAAAGAAGGGAAATGATGAATTTGAGGCTTACTTACCCTTTAAGTCCTCCATATGGGTGCTTGAGACTCCTTGACAGCGTGCTATCCACCCAAAATCCATCTCAGTGACCGATGTCGGTCACATCTCAGTTTACACCTAACTGACATCAGTTCCATGTGACCGCCTCATCACCGACGTCAGTTCCCCCTGATCGACACTAGTGTTTATCTCTCCCTAAGTCACCGACATCAGGCTGAACATAGCTGACATCAATCCCTGTCTAGACGCTAATGCTAGTTTTCTAAGTGACGTCAGTCTCTATGTTTTACTAGTGAGAAATGACCTCTACCCGTGAGCTCCTTTTGGATCAAACCCTTGTCCAAATCACCCTTGCTCTGCTGAAAATTCTTTAACCCCTTCCACTGATCTATGTCTGTCACCTTCTCCTTGAAAACCAAGACTTTCATATTCTTGTCACTAACATCAGATTCCTCAAGAAACATTACCTTCTTCTTCTACATACAAAAACCTCGATTCATGCTTTTCAAATCTGAAAGCATACCCTTTGACTCAAGAACATGCATCTCCTTCTTATTCATGTGACCAAGCCTATTAAGCCACATCTTTGAATCTACAGCTGAAGTAGATAACCCAAAAAGAGAATCAATAATACAAGTAGATAGATAAAGTGTACCTACTTTCTTACCTCTTGCTACAACAAGTGTACCCTTGGTAACCTTCCAAGAGTCCACTGTGAGAGTTACTGTGCAACCCTCATCACCCAAACTTCTTATAGAAATCAAATTATGCTCCAAAACTAGGACATGCATGACCTCCTTCAATACCCATGTGTTACCTATCTACAATTTCAGCTTCACTTTCCCTTTTCCAACCATCTAACAAGGCTTCCCATCCCCTAAACAAATTTCTCCAAAGTCTCCCTGGACATACTCATGAAAAAATTCTCTATTTGGGGATACATGAAAAGAGGCACTAGAATATAAAACCCAAGATTCTACTTTATCCAAAGAACATACCAGAGTATCATGTGTAACATAATCTACAACACCTGCTTCTTTTTCATGTCCTTTATGCTGATCTTCAACCAACCTGCAATCTCTCTTTAAGTGCCCTTGCTTTCCACATTTCCAATAGGTTATTCTGCCATACCTAGACTTGGATCTCCTACCTATCTTTGACCTTGATCTCCCACACTCGATCTTCTCTCTTTGCTTTCCCCTACTTTCCACACTCAAAGCATTCCCTGATGATTCACTTGTGCTTTTCTTGTGAATCTCTTCATTCAAGATTACACTCACAACATCATCCACTTTTAAGATTTTTGAAGCAGACGTAGTATTACTAACTGTCATTACCAAACTTTTCCAACTTTTAGGTAATGATCATAAGATTAAGAGAGCCTTAATTTCATCATCAAAAACAATATTGACTAAATTTAACTGGTTTACCAAACCATGGAAATCACTAAGATGACTATGTATAGATCCACCTTCCAACATTTGCAAATTAAATAATTGCTTCATAAGAAATACCTTATTCAAAGCCGAGGGTTTTTCATATAAATTTGCCAAAGATTCCATCAACTCTACCATTGTCTTAGCGTGTGATAAGTTGGAAATCACAGATGATGTAAGACTCAACCTTATAGATCCCAGAGCCTTCTGATCAAGAACCTCCCATTCTTCATCCTTCATATCTCAGGGCTTGTAATCAACCCCACCCAATGGTAAGTACAAATCTTTTTGATACAGATAATCTTCAATCTACATCCTCCATAATTGATAGTTCTTGCCATTAAACTTCTCCATTCGTAGCTTACTTTCTTCTACCATTGCTCTACTCCCACTCAAATAGAAACCCCTGTGAGTAACCTGTAATCAACACACACTAACCAGATCTAATCCAACCTTTTAGTATCCCAACCTAAAAGCTCTGAGACCAGTTGTTGGGGAATCCAAAACAACACACTTGTTTTGATCCCACTCGTTAAGATCTTGCTCCTCAGAAAGAGCACAATATGATTACCAAATACAAGCAATTAAACATGCAAAATTAACCAAAAGTACAAGTAACTAGAATTCATAAATAACATAGAATATGAGAGACAATACACTAACTTGTATTAATACTCATTCAAATAGAAAATACAATAAAGAAGATGCCACCTCTTCTCCACACCTCTCAAAAGCTTCCCACACCTCAAGTGTTTAGTAATTTTCTTCAAGAGTTCACTCTCCTACCAAAAATGGTCCCAACACACAATTCACACACAGAATTGGTGTTCACCTCTCCAACCAGTCAGTAATAACCCTACTAGTACCAAGCACTCTAAAGTACTTCAAATAGATCTCCCATAAACCTGTAACCTATAATTTCAACAGACCTTACTTACACATGTAGATCTCCTATGAGCTTGCAACAACCTGCAACTCAATGATCTTATGATGGAAGGATCTTCTTTGTCCTTATTTTTAGCTCATAATCACAATACATGCCAATGGGTCTATAAAGGAAAAAGGCACTTTTGGTCACCCAAGTTCCCTAAAGAGGACGAGGGGAGAGAAGACATGCACTCTTCATTTTTTGAAAGAAATAAATGAGTCATAAATAATTTAGCATAAAATAACACACTTTTTAAAACTTTCAATTTAAGTGAGTGTAAATTTTATGTACCAAAAGTGAAATGTTTTTTTGAAATTCTTGGCCACTTGGCCTTTGAAAAACTTGACTTTTCGACATGTGTGTCTTGTAAATGTTTAGATGGTTTCCTTCTATTTTGAATCACAATTATCAATAAAACAAGAAATATTTGAAAAATTTCTCTCAAGTTCTCTATTTTTACATAGAGACCAACATCGATCAATAATGATCAATGTTGGTTACAACAAGACCAATAATGGTCATAAACAAAATAATGTCATTCAATAAAAACTAATACCAATTACCTATGAAACCTTAGGAAAAAAAAATTTAATCCCATGGTTAGTATAAAATATTAATCAAAGTTTTATATCATGCAAATAATAAGTTCAGATAGAGAGTTAAAAACCAAAATATTAACTTGCAACTTTGAAAAAAACTCAAAAATACAATTTTATTGTCATTGTATGCCTTATACTAGAACTAATGCCAATTAGATAGGACTGATTCTAGATACATAGAATTGATACTGATCATTATGTAAATTGTGTGTCAACAAAAGCATAAAAATACAAAAAATTGATGCTAAAATTTGATTTTTAAGGATTTTTAAAGACTTTTTAGGAAATATAAGATTACCTAGTTGGTGTCCTTGATTGAATCAGATGCAATGTCCCACCAGACATTCTAATATTTATATATTGATTCCAAATATATTTATATCAAGTATTAGTCATGAAAACTCAATAAAAATGTAAAATAACACAACTAGTCAAGCCAACTCCTTCAACAAGGTTTGGCATATGAGAATTAGGAGCTAATGAAAGAATCAATATACAAAATACCTTCATAATAGCATCCCATTACCCAAATTTGGCTCAAAATGTTATTTTTAGCCCCTGATTTTGTGCTCAAGTCTTCATCAATGATGAAAGGCAAATATCTTCCATCATCTCTTGTACACCAATGAAACTAGGCTCATGTTACAAAATCAAATTTTTGCCTATCAATAAAGTTATCCTATTGAAAATTAAGCATAATAAACACCACATACAAATGGCTTATGGAGATAATTTTTCATAATATTTATACACAAATGAAGCTTTAAAATGGTGCTCTTGGCCCTCCTATTTATATATTTTTGAGTTTGATTAGAATCACCATGACCATCCACATTGAGATCAAGATGTGTGGCCATGAATTAATCCATTTTTTATAATTAATCCATAAAATACCATCATAAATATTTGGAAGTAAGGGGAATTAAAGAGGCATGGGAGGCTTTAAACCTAATATTTGTTGCATTTATGGATTATGGATGCCACCCACAAATGATGTCATTTGATGATGTAGATAATAGAATCAATTTCCAATTAAAATATATTCAAAAACTTCCATGGATTTTCTGCTTAAGCTCTTAATTTGGATTAATTTTCCTAAGTGAGATTAATTAAATCTTATGCAATTATTTGGAAATTAGTTTCACATAATTAATCAAACTAGTCAGAGTCTCATATTACTAAGTCATACTTTGACTAGAGTGGAATTAGAAGATGATGTTAGTTGCATACAAACTAATATCCCATTTAGGATGATGTCAACACAAAATAACACATGCACATGTTTTATGCTTCCAAATTAAGATAATTCTATGATTCAGAGGACCAAAATGTATTTTCATCATTTTGACTAAAAATGATTTGAGAAATGTTAATAATCACATAAAATGCATTGCCCCATTTAGGGATACATTAGCCTAAATTGGCACTTGTAAATGACAAGCTAGAACCATTTAGCACGTTTAAGTGATTTTGTCCAAAATTTTTGAATTTTCACAAATTTTGAGTAAGATTGACAATTTCAACATAATGGTGTTAGGAATTAGATGTCTACACTATGCACTAGGTAATGTCTGTTAAGTAGACCATAGAAGAGAGTACAGGTTTGTAAGTGGTCTGATCTCATGGAAACATATGAAAAAATTAGAATAAAGGTTGTATAGGGTGTCATGGTATCATGAGAAACACAAATTAATGTATAGGTGAATGAAAACCCCAAATACTAGTATAGGTCTATAAAGCCTAAGCCTTCTCATATGAGTCTCAATACCTTACCTCCTTCTCATGAAAATTCTAGACCTCCAAATAATTTCACTACAATGTGATAGGTGTAAAAGGATGTTTCATACATTAAATAAGGTATTTAGAGTATGGGAATACAAATATGTAGTCCTTTTGGGGTTTTATCCCTTACCTAAGTTCATTTTCTTGAGTAGGCCTATCGAGTTGCACCTTCAAACACTCACACCCTTCACCATAAAGGGAGATAGGCTCATATATCTTGGGTAAATTTAAGTACCCCTATGAACTTAAAATCCATAAAATAATGAAGGACATTGAGGGGCTCAATTTTATGAATGATCCCTAAGAAGTTAACTTACTCAAATAACTTAGTAGAAAGCTAGAGATATACCTTCCAACACTCCTATCTCTACACACATTCAACATGGGATCCCAAGATATTTAGGTGAGATGGATAGGTCAATGGGATAAAGGTTCATGATAATTAGTTTTTATTTGGAGGTTTGTACTATATGAACCATTGTTAATATGGTGGACCTCCAAAACCTTTCCTAAAACCTAGATAATACTCGATGAAAAATGTTTGACCTAAAATACATCTAGATGGAGTTGTTTGGATATGAGATTATCCTAAAGGTCTCCTTAGGTCTTTTGAGTACTCAAAGGACCTATTAATTGGCATGTACAAGACACATACTCCATAGATTAGGCCTAAGAGAGTTAGTTTAATCCTATAAGAAAGGAATTGAGAAGGATTTATATGAACTATCAATTATTTAAGTTAGAAGGTGTCCAATGTCCCCAAATAAATTGATAATAGTTACATACATCAACCTCTACAATTGGCTAACCATTTAGACAAACTTGGGTGTCTAAATGAGATGCATTATTACATGTCATAGAAGGAAAATGGCTTGATGATACTAGAAATAGTACTCTAAGAACTCTTAAAGATGGTTTTCATGATGATAACTATGTATAGGTGCCTAACAACCCCATGTTAAGGTCAAAACTCAGACACTCTATGATTAAACATGTTAGTCTAACACCTCCATTAAGATAATGTTTCTTTGAGGTAGATAATAGGGGAAAATGAGATTGAAGGGGAATCCAAACCTTCATGGAGGATATCATCATGTTTTTTGGGAAGTGTATATCACTTTGGATTGTAGGAGAGTTTCTATAGTTTGCCCTTCTAGCTTGTAAGCACCTAGAGAGTGTCTAGAAAGAATGATTCTCACCTGAGAGACATTTTCACATGATCATAACTGTATGTAACCTTTGCATGGAAGGATAAACACTTTAGGAGAGGTGAAGGGGTTTTTATACATCAATTTATAGGAATTGGTTTGGATGTTTAGGCCCTAACCTCGATAAACCATCATTGTCAGTCTTATACATTCTTAAAACCCCCTTAAACCCTAATAAGGACCTAACTAGAGAGATTTAATAAAATATACATCATAAAATATGGAAATCACTTTACAAACACATGGATCATGTTTTCCACTTAGAGAAGTCCATATTCTTGGTACTTAGTTGTATAGATATTATATAAACACCTATAAAAACTATAATTTTTTAGGGTTTTAAGCAAGAAGTAAGCTAAAAATTTGGTCATAGATTTTCAATAATTTTGGATGTTGGTGTAGGAAATTTTTCACCTCCTGATAGATGGAAATATTCACTTACATACCTGAAAGTGCCTCTATTAACCTTCACTAGTCATCTAGTCTACAAGGCTATTCTAGATGGCCTAATCATGCAAGAAAGGTGAGTTTTTAAGTGAGATATATTTGAAGGTTCTATATATTGATTCATAAGGTTAATTCAGGAGTGATTCAAGCCTAATCATATATGTTGAAGGTTTATTTCAACTATCTTAGTCATTTAAATAGTGTATGGATAGAATATTGGGTTACTAGCTAATGAGGCCTACTTCACCAATAGGAGAGAAGTGATAGTGGGAATAGAAAGGAATCATGGATTTAATGAGACACTTTAGTACATAGGTAAATAAAATTTTAGGAAATTATACCCCATATTAATGAGCATTGTGAACTATTTTGTGTGGTTTATTCATCAAGGCATACCTATTTAGGGTACTATCATGTATACAACAATAACCTCTCATGAATTAATCCCCAATCACCTTGTGACATAACAAATGTCAATTTGGTCTATGGACCTATTAAGTGGGGTATTTCACACTTAATAAAATTTTCAAATATTTAAAAAGATAATTAAAATCAATTAAATAAATTAAATAATATAAAATTCCTATTTGAATTATCCATTTGAAATTAATGAATATCTAAAAAAGGAAATTCTAAAAATCAAAATATACTAGTCTTTCATAATTATTTTTATGAGTTGTCAAAATGTCCCAAAATATCTAAATTGAGATCTATGACTAGTAATTGAAATTAATAATTGCATGACAACTATATGACTCAACTAGATTTAGTTTGAACTCAACCTTCTAATTTGAGAACTATGACTAGTAACTAAAAGCCATAATTGTATGACAACTTTTAACTCAACTCAACCTTAACTCACCTTGGGTGAGAGTTAATTCCTAAAGATATAAATACAAGGCCATTCCCATAAATTTTTAATCTCTCATAAGAAAAATTTATAAGACAAATTGGGAGAGAGACAAAAGCTTGGATATTATAGAGTTATTATGTAGGATTTTGCTCCATAAACCTCAAACAAGTAATATTACCATGCTCAAATATTAAGCCAAGCAATAACAACCAAGCCAATGGTGCCAAGGAGAAAATGATATAGCCAACCTCCATTACCAAAGACTTTGAATCACAATCTAATCAAGCCACACAACAAATGACTTCAAGAATTCAAGGAAGGTAAGTAATTTGATATTCTTTGCATTTTAGTTGGATTTCTAATTAGTTTTGTTCATTAAGCTCCCCCTATGATCTAGGATAAGAGATTTTAGCATGTTAGTATGTTAATTAATTATATTTTTTGATAATAAAATACTAACCTCCTCTCTTTTTCAAATTCCTATGATCACAAATGGCACACCCAATGGGATAGATAATGATGTAGTTATAATAGCTTTTAGTTTGTTTTGTTAGGATTTTCTATTTTTCTAGTAAAAATAGATAATACAGAGATAATAAATTATTTTATTAAACATTTTTATCTGAAATTACATATATAGGTGATCCTTGGACCTATTAAAAATCTTAAAAACTTTCATGAAGAATTGGTGCATAGTTTAGAAGTTCTGATCAAAATATTGATTGCCACTTTTATTTTCTATTTTCCTGCTAAAAAATGGTTGTTAAAATAAATCTAGTTTTTTATTCGTTTAATATTTATATGAATTTTTTATAGTTTTTTCTTAATGGATTCATCTTAATTATCTCAAAATTTCATTAAAATCTGATATACAATTTAAACGTTATGACTCTTTTAGTGACTGACTATTTTTTTGAACAAATGGTCATTAAAATAATCATATTTTTTAATTCATAATTTATGGTTTTTAATATATCATTATTTTACTGTCTCTTTTATTTGTTAATTTTTATTTTAGTTATTTTCTAATTTTATTTTAATTTTACAATTTCTAACTTCTAGGTATTTGGGAGATTTATAATATTTTAATTTTTGTAGTTTTTTAATTTCCAATATTTCCCATATCTACACACACACACACACATCCAATATTTCCTATATCTACACACACACACACACACACACACACACACACACACATACACACACACACAGATATATATATATATATCACAAACCCTCTAATGTTTATAGGACCAAAGTGGTAAGAGGATATAAATTTGAAAGAGTTAAAAATTAGGAACATTTAATTTTGGTTGTTTAAAATGAATCTAGATAATTATTTCTCACTTCATTTTGGTGATAAAATGAACTTGTTAAATATTAAACTTTTTACTTTAGTGCTTAAAAGAAACCTAGAATTGTTAAGTCTTAAACACTTTATTTTGGTGCCTAAAATTAATTTTTAAAGTCTTGAATATTTGGTTTTAGTGATTAAAATGAACATAGGTGTTTTATCTTAAGTGGTTTTTTACACATTATTTAAATTTTTTCAGCTAAGCCAAAGGGCCAAGTAGATAACTTAATCAAACATTTCATTTGGTGCAACGAATTGACACTCATTTAGGTTTTAATTTATTAAGAGTGTTTATTACTTGTGTGCTTTTTGTGAAAAATTAAGAGTGCATGTATGCTCTCCCCCATCCCTTATAAGTAACTTGGGTGACTAAAATTGCCTTTTCACTTAATATTTGTGCCTAGTCTAAGGCAAGGAAAGAATTTGTCTAGGTTCTTCCCCAAACTTGCATGGTTTGCATGATCAAAAAATAACCTCTAAGGTCTTTCCACTTAGTCATTTATTTCATGAATTTTATCTTGTGGAGGGGAGGTCATTACCTTTTCATGAGTTCTTTAAGGAAGCATTTATCTAGGGTTTCATCTCCAAATAATATTTTAACCTTGATCCATGTCATGATATAAAAATTAGGATATGTTTATTGTGAGAGCCAAGGGGTTGAGAGGCTAACATCTCCTTTAATTACAAAGGACCGAATCAAGTTTGGTTAACTAGGGGTTTCCACTAATTAGTCCATAAATGAAATCACCATGAAAGTGAATAAACCTTGCATAATAAATTAATCAAATATGAATTCAATTGGTGTGATACTTCTCTAGTGTTAATCACACTTGGGATCAATCTTGACATTCAAAATGTATAGTTTTAGTCAACCCCACTTCTCCTACATTATTAGTTTAGGGCTTCAGATGATTTATTTATTTGTACTTGGTATTTTTCCTTTATTTCTTAACCTTTGAGTCTAAAACTTTGTTTACACCATGTAATAACTATTTTTTTGTTCAACTACTCCTTTATTTGAGAAAGCATTATGCTATCCATTTGACACCATGTTTTTACCTTAGATGTTTTGTGTCTAAAATCTTATTTATGTTACTTGATTTAAATAATTAATGTTATGCTTCCCAAATAATTTCAAATTTGTGCCTTGTAAGTATTTTAAACCAACCATTATTTACATCTTTTGAGAGTGATAATATCATTACGCTGCTCAAATTATTTCATAGACTTGTCTTGTCTTCTGTCCAAGTTTTTCATTTGAAACCAAGCCATGTATGCCTTTGTAGTCTTTGTCTAGTATGGTTATGCTATTCAAATTTTTCTAGCTTGTTTGTGCAAAAATTTTAAAGTTTTCCTAAGTTAATTTTTTTAATTAATCTTGACAAGTTTGGATTCAAGTATTTATTGATTTATGTTTAGGCCTTGTTTAATTGGGGCTTAGATACTAATATTTCTCTTTTAGGTCATGTAACTTAGGTTAATTCTTTGCCCAAATTTAAAACTATTTGTTTATAATATCATTTTGGAGAAAATAATCTATCCCCAAATACCTTTTGTTTTGTGCCTCATACCAATTTGACCAAGTTTATGTCTAGAATCAAGTTCCTAATTTATGCCAAAGTGTTCCAAGTTTTTAATATTAAATCATCCTTTTGTTTAAAGTATAGATTTTTTGCTTATTTTACCAAAAGTCTTAACACATGCCTTTGTTGAGCCTAGCTTTTGATGTTGCATTTGGCCAAAATACCTAGAAACCTTTATTTCTTATAGATTAGACTTGTTTGGAACACTTTGAACCTAGAGTTTAGCATTTCAATTTTATTTCATCCACTTGACCTTTTGTGTGAGATTTAAGCATTATACATTTGACATTAGGTGGTTTATTACCAAGTCCTAGCACAAACCACTTTTTTTAGATATAGCTCCATCCTTTGACCACATTAGACCAATTTCAAACCTTTTATCCTTTGGACATTATTTTTTAGAGTTTGTATAACTTTGGGCCTTTTTGTGAAGCATTCATCATTGATGTGGATATGTCTCACTACACTTATGGTGGAGTCATGTACAATCTAAGTTATGATAGAATGGATACACAAATTGACTTTTTTCAAGATCCATTTGGTGAAGAAGTGGTTTGTGAGATGGATCCTTATCCATTTTTATACCATCACCTCAAGCTTGTGTGAGAAACCAAGCTCCATAATTCCCTACCATTTCTATCCTAGGACCTTGTATTTTCTCTCATGATACCATTACCATTATAGGCCTTTCCAAGTATGGTAGCTTGTTACCACAAAGTTATTTAATCATAATTAGATGGGTCACAATTACTATCTTAGGCCATAAACTAGCCTTTGTTAATCCTATCATTATCCAACCACTAGCCATTCTCCATCTGCTACCAACTATTTCCCACTTTAGAAAACCCCTATGAATCATCTATCCTCCATTGAGCCAATTAGTACCTCTCCAACCAAACCAATCATTTGAAGACCAAAATATATTCAAAATTATTATTTTACAGTTGCTTGTAAACCAAAACCAAAATAACCAACCAATCTACAATGTTTTTATTGAGCCAACCATTTGTGACAAGTCAACTTATGGTCAATAACCTTTTAGTACTATACCTATTATTGAGGAGTTTTAATCTAATGATCCAATCTTTGTTGAGTCACTTATTAATGATTATAACCACCTTTGGGTAAATCATTATCTTGACTAAATGCTTACTTTTAAAGAGCATCCCTTTAACAAGCTAGTCTTTGAGGAATTATCTCTTGACCTTTTTCCCCTCGCAGAGGAGTCTCACTTTGAAAAACCAATCTCTATGGAGCCCATTATGCCATCACATGCCATTACTTGTCTAATACCAAACATTAAATAAGAAATCATTGTAGAATAATCCACACCAAATGAAGAACTAACATTAAAATTACGTTCTATTTTTGAAACAACATTATATTTAGCGTTAGAATTAGAATCAACACCAATCTCAACATCAAATTCATAGTCTCTTGAGTCAGACTCAGCTTAAGAATCAAAATACATTTACGGTTATTACAATATTGGTTATGCATGCCTTGTAGATCAAATTTATTGTATTTGTGATCCTTCCATGATTTTTGAGGATGATTGCTTTAGTTTTGACATATTTTTTCCCAGTATCTTCTATGAGGACTATATTACCTCTTTTCATTCCATTATTATTCCACATTCCAATGAAACCACCCAACATAGGCAATATATTGATATTCCACCTCTCACAAGTGTCGATTGGGACCAGCAGAATCACACCTTGATAAATTACATCCATGGTAATATATCAATTGAAGAATATCAAGGGGATTAAGACCACATTAAATTAAAATAATAACAATCTCCTAGTGAAACCTTTTTGGAGGAACTAAGGGACAATCAAAGTCTAAACTCAGTATTTTCTAGTGAAAACTTTATAGATGTGTTATAAGACAATCAAATTCAAAAGTTAATGTTCTTTATTGAAACCTTTTTGGATGTTCTATGGCATAATCAAGACATATTAATTGGTGAAAATATATTCAAGATGCCAATAGCTGGGCACAATAGTTCTTCAATGCTTGATGAAAACATTATCAAAGATAACATCAATATAGATTCCAATCTATATCATAATCAGATGGTAGTTATTGTCAAGCCCAAATAATAATAAAATCTAGTTGTCCTATTGAGGGAATATTCAAATACATGTTGTCTCAAATTTTGAAGGAAATATAATCAATGACCAATGAAGATCACAATATAAATCTTGACATCCAAATCTATAGTAGGATCTTGACAAAGTAATTATTTAGAAAGGGTGTGGGCTAGTGATTTACATAACTAATTACTTTAGTTGTGTCATATGAAGATCAGGACATGGATATCCACATCATTAGGAATAAAAAAATCATATGCCTGGCTAGAATCATTTACCATACCCTAGCCAAAAACATTTTCCTTGGATAGAATCATATACCTTGCCAAAAATCATACCTTTGACATTGTCATTTTCCATATAACTTGCCATTTTCATTTTTCCATTCCCTTTCCATTGTTTCATACCCTTCTACCTTGCCTTATCACTTGGGTATAACCCTCTTACCAATATATCCAATCTTCATACCATCATCATCTTTATGTCATATCCCATACCATATTACCATGTCATCCCTATTTGACCAAAGCTTATTTTTAGTTGTCTTACTTACCCCCTTTTTGATCTTGGTTCTTTTGGTCCTTCCTACACTTTATATGAGGGGATTATGATCTAGTTTTAATAGTTTATATAATTCCATGTTTAAATGATAGTTTATTATATTAGTGTGATATTAAATCTAGTAAGTTATCTTTCATTCACATTTGATTGGTGTTATTGATTATAACTACTTATGGACAAATCAATAGTCCACCTTGTGTTCCAAATTATAATCACCTATGGGAAAATTAGTATCACAAACCTATGCCATTATTTCCTAATTATAGCCACATATGGTAAAATTAGGAACAACACTTTTACCATGCATTTTCACATCACCTTAACATTACTATTTTCATTTGCCTGACCATTTACCTCAATTTTAGAACTTGTTGTGACTTAGTCAGTTCTAACTGCCTTTTATGTTGGAAAAACTATAGCAACTTGAGGTCCCATCTTGAGACTAAGTAGGCCATATTGATTCATGTTGAGTTAAACTCAATCCCCCTTTCCATATACTTTCATCATTTTTCAAGTCACTTCAGCCATGCTCTTGCCATTTATGAGCAATTTAAGTTTGAACGCTCTCACCATTTTATGAGCTTGGTCTATTTAGTGTCTCATCATTCTTGATCAAGTTGATATTCTTAGAAAATCCAAAAAATATTCAAAAACATTTCAAAATTATAAAAACATCTAAATTTTTCAAAATCTAAAAACATTTGTCCTATCTAACTAGTCTTTCATTCTAGATCCACCCTTCTGGGATAAATCTATTGTTAGGATGCTTTCTATTTTTTCTAATTTTAGGAATTTTGTGTGTTTATTTTTTATTTTTTTGTGTTTTTTTTAATTTCTTGCTTGTTTCATTTCTATGTTTTATTTATTTATTTGTTCATTTTCTTGTTTATTTGCTTTCAGTACTATTACCTCAACTCAATCTATATGTGTTCATTGGATGATACCTTACACATTATTCTTGAGTCCATCCATATTCATATGTCAAAATTATCATCATGATTTTTATCATTATTGCATTGTTTTCAATTATTTATTAGATCAAGAGTAATTCCTTATTCATATTTTGATAAAGTTCTCATGGTGTTTTATCAAGATACATACCGTCATGTGCTACAATAAAAATCAGCTTAAGAATTCTTACAATCAATGGAGCCATGAAAGTTTCTCTTTGGTAACCTTATCAAATCCTCCCACCTTATTTCATCAAATAAACCCCTTGACCATTATATTTTTATCGACGACAATAATGATGAGCATATCCACATTAGTAAGTATAACCAAATCATTTTAATTGATTAATTCTTATTCTTTTATTCAACTCTTTCATCACTTTGTGCATCCTTATGTGCCTGGTTATTTATGTATTTTTCATTCATTATACCATCACACTTTCATTTGCACCCACTCATATTTAATCTATGAAAAAGGTTATATCCTTGATTTATGCTTGCCAATTTGCTCTACTAGAACACAATAACAAATCATTATTTTGACTCATCAAACCTAATTGAGGCATATACCATTGCCACTAATTATAACCACCTTTGGGAAAATTAGTGTCCCAACCTTTATTATTGATTATAATTATCTTGTGTAAATCATTACTTTTTACATCAATGCATGTAACCATTTTCTCATTTGAATTAATCTCACCCATCGGTTAATCCCATTCTTATTATTTCTTCTTTTTGAGGGATTGTCTATCAAACATATCTGATGGCCACTCCCTTGGGGGGCATCATTATAGGCTTCCAAAACATTATTTTGAGATTTTTATTCAATCATCATGTTATTTTAGGCATACAAGACTTTTAAATTCTTTGAGAAGATGTTACTATGCTTAAATCTTTTAACATCTTCCCAAATAGGGACAAACTATAGACACCAAAAATGGGTCACTAATGGCCTTTGATTAAACTTTAGATTGATTCTCACTATCAATTTTAAATTAAGCCTAAGAATCACTAAACATACCAAATTAGCTTATGCATCATTCATCAATCTTGGAATTGTGTTGATTCATCCCTATTTTATTAGAGATTTGACATGATGATGTCATGGAGGTGTCCTAGTGAGTGGATGAAGTGCTTTGATAGTCTATATGATAATGACAAAGCATGTAATGAGTTTTTTCTTGTATGCTTGAAGTATGATTGGTTGATCTTCAAGGCCAACATGGTTAGAGAGGATCAAGGATGAGTATGGTGATTTGAGTATGTGTAATGGATCCTATCAGAAGTTAATAATGATTTGAGTGCTTATGTGTATGAGTGAAATTTATCCACTTCATCATTATTCTCATCTAGATGTTTTGGGTTTAGTGCTAGAAATTCTAAGTAGGTAGTTTCATGTTGTCACCATTACCATGTGTGAATGAGTCAAGGGGACTTAGTCATATGGTTATGATCATATTAGTCCTTATTTATTATGTGTTAAATCTCAAGTCATGTATTAAATCATTATCAAATATATGAGGGTGAAAAGTTAGTTACTCAAATAGAATTCACTATATTCTCATACGTAGCCCTATTTTGAAAAAGGGTTCAAGCAGTGTTAAGTAAGCATGTTGATGAGATCAGCATTCACATGCATGGAGGTGTTAGGATAAAATTATCATATAGGTTTGTTCATTTTTATAATTATTTTATTTGTTCTAAATTTCAAATCATGTGATGCAGCATTTCAAATGATATGCATATGCAAAGTTGGGATCCCAAGCAGTTTGACTATGTTTTTCCATACTTATCCAATTTTGTAATGTGGCAATAAGAGCTGAGTGAGAATTTTGATGATGTTATATCTTACATGTATGAATGTGTCAAGAGAAACTGATCATATTGGTTTGTTCAATTTTGAGCATAAATGATTTGTGCTAAACTTGAGATCATGCACTAAAGCATGGCAAAAGTTATTTAGGAGCAAAGTTGGTCTCTTAGATAGATTCTATTCATAGTTGGATTTGTGAAAAAAGATTTTGAGAAGGCATTTTAATGGTGTTATATCTCACACACATGAATGTTTCAGGAGTATTTTATCACATGGTTTGATTTTCCTATGTGAGGATATCATATGGTACAAATTTTAGATCATGTGAATAAGTGTAGAAGTTATTAAGGTTAAAAAATGGATACTCAAATGGATAAGCAAGGTTATCATACTTAGTCATTTTTACACAAGTTAAAGTTTGAGTAAGATCGATAGTGTATATTGATCCAAAAAGTTAATAAGAAAGGAGATGAGGATAGGTGAATAATGTTAAATTACTAAGTAAAGGTATATGATACAAATACAATGTTGAGTGGGTGTTTGTAAAGATTGATCGAATGGTGAGCATTGATAGTTAAAGAGCTAACTAATCTATAGAGATTGATGGAGTATATTGAGTCAACATTTCAAGATTGTACAAGATGAGGTCAAAGTGACTAAGGTTTAACATTTAGTATTGAAAAACTATGCATTAAAGTTTGAACATGATCAATGGTTTATAATTGATCTAAATATGAGAGGACATGACATGTGAGCATTATGTTCAAAGGTTAACTATGACCATTGTCATTCAAATATTTGAATTTAACACAAGGAGAAAATAGAGACCTATATTTTTTCTATATATTTTGATATAAGTCAATTTTTTTGGTTATTCAAAGATGAAGAAGACTCCATGGCTCATATAATGAACCTAATTTAAAGATCTGAAAGTGAGTACATTTAAAGATATTGAGCCTAGAAGTTGATTGTGTGTTTGTTCTTGTTATGAAAGTAACACGAGAAGAATGTTTGAGATTTTATTGATGTTATTTCAATGTCTCATTATGCCTTAGCTATTTTGGAGTGGTGTAGACTACATTAGGATGTTGTTTATGGATTTTGAAGGTGTGAAGAAACTATCTTAAGTATAAATAATGATTAAAAATATGACTATATGTTTAGTAATGGTGTTATTATGTATAAGGATTGTGTTTATTGTTTTAGCAGATGCAAAGGTGAGATAAGATGACTATGATCATTTTAAGATGTTTTTAGGGACATATGTATTGGACCCATGTATTTGAAATTGGACCTATGTCTTTTTTTTTATTGAGGGTCTGATAAATGGGTGAATAGGTCTCTATAAGACCTATAAGATCTAAAAGGTTCTTATTAAAAAGTGTAGCTACTTAAGGGTGACCTACATATTATATGGTCAACCTATAAAGATTGTATTAAGTAGTGTATTTATGTGAGAGATGCCTTAAGGGATAAGGCATTCCTAATGGCATACCAAAATAGTGATTATCAAGATCGTTATATGAATAGTGAAATTAAATATGCTGATTTTTAGACTTGGATGTGAGATACTTGGGAGAGATTTGAGAGAGGCTTGTGTGTGTGAATTGTGGAGTGAAGGAGGGGTAGAGTGCCTTGAGGATGATTTGAAGAGTATAATAGATTCAAGACTATTTTTATGACCAATATGTCATAATTCTATTGGTAGAATAGTGTTCTTACAGATTGAGTGAGTGAAGGTGAAGAGTCATAACCAATAGTCCATCATCAAATGTTGTGGATATTAGTTCAAAGGTGGATGTGTTCATTATTATTATGTTAGTTCAACATCTAAGGTGGTTTTAACTTCCTTATAATGTAAATTTGTTTTAAAATTCTAGTTTTATTGCAATTTAGCTAGACATGTGTTGAAGCACCTTATGGGTTTATAGTCTCACTAAATAGGGATTGTAGTTCCTTGATCATTTTGCATATGGTCTAAATTGGTTCTTGTTATTATAGGATAGTATTCTAATTATATGATCTAGTGGGATTTACTTATTAAGAGGGTTTCCCACATATGGCATGTGTTATGTGATTGCCCTTGTATTGTCTCTCTTGCTCATTGTTATGAATGATATGTATGCTTCATGAATGCTTGTTGTAAATGATTAAGTGTTTATAAAGATCAAAATTGAAGTTGGATTATTTAGGCTTACTAATTCACCCCCGTCTCTCAATGATTGTACCTATAATAATTTGTATTAGAGTAGGTCATTTGGTAAAGGATTAATAACTTGAAGGTGATCTAAGGTAAAATATAGGTAGTCATCAAGGAATTTTATCTACTAAGTAAGCACTAATGTTTATTAGATCTAATAATGATTTTTGGAGTGTAAAGATGAGGAAATATATTATGTCCCTAGATTTTGATGTATGTCAATCTATTTTGAATGGTTATGTTGTTCCTATTACTCCTCCATCTAGTGTTGTAGACAAGAAATTGTTTGAGAACAATTCTAAGGCAATGAATGCTATCACTTATGGTCTTTCAGAGACTGAATACACCAAGACAATACATTGTACATCTTCTAAAGAGATATAGGACAAAATGAAGATAATTTTTGAAGGAGATTCAAAGGTCAATCTTGCTAAGTTACAAACTCACATAAGATAATTTCAAAGTCTCAAGATGAAGGAAGAAGATTTTGTGGCATCCTTTCTACAAAGAGCAGATGAGACTATGACCATAATTAGAGGCCTTGGAGAGAATATTAAAGAAGAAAATGTAGTACAAAAGGTATTAAGGTATTTATCTCTTAGTTTTGATCTAAAATTAATGGCTATAAAAGAGAGTCATGATCTTATTCAGTTGAAAATGGATCAATTTCATGGCACCCTTATTGCATATGAAATGAGAATAAATGAAGATATACCACCAAAGAAGGAAGATTCATTCAAAATAGAGATGAAACCTAAGAAGAATTTCCAAGGTAATAAATTCAAAGAGGATGAAATATATAATATTGATGATGATAAACTAATTGCTTTGATTACTAGGAAATTGAACACTAGCTTATGGAAGTATAAGGGTAAACTACCCTTCAAATGTTTCAACTATGGAGAGATAGGACATTTTTCTTAGAAGTGCCCTCATAATCATGAGAAGAAAGATTATGAAGATCATGGTGAAGGCCAAGATGATGAAAATAAGACATATGGGAAGAAAGGATTCAAAAATATTAATAATAAGAAGTCCTTAAAAAATAAGAAGAGTCTCTAAAATAAAGAAAATTACAGCTCATTAGATGAGAGTGAACACAGTGACTCAAAATACGATCATGAAGATGATGGTCTTATGGAAGATGAAGCTCTATTCTTAGATGAGGAAGGAATTTATTCACATTATAAAGTGTCTACTTGGATTGATTCAGATAATGATGAAGATGAGGTGGACTATGAGATTGTATAGATGAATGTGTTTTAATGAATTTCTTGCTTATTATTAGGAAAGAAGAAATTAAATTTGAGTATGGCTGAAAAACTTGATTGATAGTGTGCACATTGATTTAGAAGATTTTGAAGAGATCCTCTTTGGTTTGAGAGGATGACCTATAGATACGAAAGAACTAAAGTAAAGTTATTTATTAGATAAATAGTTAGGTGGACTGCCTAGTGATAGCTAGATTTTGAAAGTGAGAGCTTCCTTAGGGGCTATCAATCCACACATTTTTTAAAATTAAGCTTATAAATAAAAAAGAAGGGTACTTGCATCAATAAATCAAAAGGTACTAAAATTAAATACAAGAATTCTTTCTAAGAAAATAGACTATAAATGATTAAATTAGCAATGAAATAATTTACACTAGTGCTAAGTTGTTGGGGTCTACTTCAAAAAATTAGAAAGGGGTCTATGAACAGGCAAGAACATAAAAAATTAGGTTTGATTAGGAATAGGTAGGTGAAATTATCTTGTTCATTTTTAGTGCCACAATGACCATCGATGGTTGGGTTGATTATTTGTGGTTAAAGTGACTATTAGTAGTCAAGGTGACCATCGACAGTTAAACAGACCCTCAGTGATTGAGTCAACTATCAATGGTTATTATTTAATGATTTAGGTTGGTAACTTGGCTAATTAATGAGATCTAAAATATGGATTCTGAGAGATGGGTAAGACTTGGGTTGATTGTGACATGGAAATAAAGTAGATGAATACTGAGAAATAAGTACTTGTCTTACTAGAAGTTGACTGGGTGGATGGTTGAGGCAATTGATCTGTTAGTGGAATATAGCATGATCTCATTAGAGTAATGGTACTTAAAGGATTTTTGGAGAGGTGGCAACAAGTTGACTATATGATATGATTGTTGGATTGTTGGGTTACTAATAGTGATTGACCTAGAAGAAAGAAACTCATGGATGTACAAGATCTTGATAAAAATTATAGATCCCCTTTTACCTTCAGGGTCCTCTCTTCCCATATGTGTAAGAAAGAGGTGGAATTAAAGGTTCAACTAGGATATGTAATTATAAATTATACATATAAAGTCTTTTAATAGGATTTAGACAAGTTACAATTAGAAAAGTATAGTGGGTGGTTTGCATGATTTTGGTTAAGGATGTACACCCTAACCGTCGATGGTCAAGTTGATTATCGATAGTTAGACTAATCATCAATGGTCAAGTGCCAAAAGAAAATAAGGGTAAAAGGATAAGTTGAGATAATTGAGTTAAATTGATTGTGGGTTAGGTTTGATTAGGGGAAAAAGGGTTAAATAGCCACAAGGAGGACCTAAGGTGGACTAGGGGGTATTTTGACATTCATAATCATGGTGTGTGAATTTTTGGTGTCTACATTTTACACCTTTTTGTTATGTGGATTGAGTTAAGTAGTTATAAAATAAAAATTGATGATGGTCAAAGGTCTACTGATTACCTTGAGTATGGGAGGAGGTTTTCCCCCTCAAAATAGAAGGTGATAAGGTAAAGTAGAATTGGGTATAGGTTTGACAAGGTGGGTGAAGATGATGATGAATGTGTATGACTGATTGGGCACTAAGGTGCAAATAGGCACACAAAGGGTGATAAAAAGTGGGATATCCAAGTTCATACAAAGAGAAGGTTGTCATGGTTAAAAATAATAAATTTTAGTGTTAGAAAGATAAGTGACCAATGTACTACATGACTATAGGTAGGTGTGGTAGCTGAGTACACATGTTAGGCTCCTATATAAGGTCAATGTCTCTAGTAGGTATCTAAGGTAGGAAGTTCTCCCATGGAAAACATAAATAGGTTAATTGAAATAGGTATTTGAGGTAGGAAGTACTCCTAAAAGACACAAATAGATTAGGTAATAATGAAGTGGCATTAATTAAAAAAGGGTTACTGTGGCATTATTGTCACTATGGTCAAAAGACCAAGAAAAATTTGTCACAAAAAAGTACACTAGTTGGGTCAAAATAGACCAACGGTGAGGTGATAAGGTATTTGAGGTGGGTGGAGAAGGTAGTCTTCATGGGTGGGAAAATTAGGTTAGTTTTTATAAAAGGGGTTAAGCTAAGGTTTAAATGTCAAAAAATGGCATCCTAACCGTCAATGGTTAGGGTACTCAAGGGATACCATCGATGGTCACCTTAACCATTGATGATCAGGATGGGAACCCTAAAAGTCTATGGGTTACAAGTAAAAGTGGATTTACTTTTTACCCATTATAACTCTTACTCATTTGACCTTGGTCCCTAGTTTCTTGACATATTAGAGTTTTATTAGGAGAGATTTGATTGAGTGTTTGGCAGATTTGGTAGTTGGTGATTGGTCAGAGGTGCATGCTTGAGGTGGTGCCCTAAGAGTGAGATGCAAGGTGGACAAAGGCATGATCAAGCAAGGGGATGTGGTCTTCATCTATCATAAAGGTTGAAGAATGAGGTAGGTAGTGTCTTGAATTTGATAAAATATTTTGACTTTTGTAATGTCATTGGGTTAGTGGGTCAAAGTAGTTTAAAATTTATTCAGGTGGGATCTTTTGTGCCCTAGGTAGGTTTATTTAAAATTTTTGGGTAATTGAGCAAGTAAATTTAATAATTGAAAGGGTGTTTATGTTATATTGGGTGGGTAACATGATTAGGGTAGCTAAGTAGGTGTTTTAGCTATTTGATGGGTGAATTTTTGGGGTAACTAGTATTTGGGCATTTTGGCCATAAAATGCCCACAGTGACCATCGATGATTAAGTTTGATCATTGATGGGAAACACCCTAGAAAACATGGGTGTCTGATCATTGGTGATCAACAAGGTAGGGAATTTTTTCAAAGTGATTTAAAAGGTTAGCACAAGTGGAAAGATTACATATTAGGCCCAGGTGAGAAAGGTAGGTCCAGAGGGTAATGTTTGTGGGTATGAGTTAGATAAAATGTAAAACGTAAGGTAGGCTAGCACAATTATCAAGTGGAAGTAATGTGTTTCGCAAGGGTTAAAGGGCCAAATAGAGGTAAGGATAGGATGTTTGAGTATGCTCATGTTGGGGTAGGTGCTTATTTGAAAGTGTAGTAAGGTATGGATTTTCTAAGTATCAGTTTGATAGGTTAAAGTAGGTACCAAAACTTTAGGTAGGTGTAGGTTGTGAAAGGTAAAGTAGCATAGGTAATAGGTGTGGGTTAGGGTATAATCAATTAAATGTTGGTAAATAGATTTATTTAGAAATGAGAAATGCTAACATGTGTTAACCTTTAGTTTTCCAGGCATGAGATCAGATCTAGATGAGGGATCAAGTCCCTAAGATCTTTATATATATTTAGTAGGAGATGACCCCAGCCAATTGGGTCCATATAGATGAGGTGGGGTTGGGAGATATGAAGAACTAATAGCATGTTCTTTGGGATGCATCTATGTTTGTAACACTTATTGAGAGATGGGATGCCACTACAAACACCTTCCTACTTTTGACCATCAAGATGATGATTATTCTTGAGGATGTGCATAGAAACACTCAACTTCCACTATGTGGCAATCCTATCTACCATATCAAGCATGAAGAGTGAGATGATCACATCAAACTCTTGTATGGAGATGATAGTGTTTAGGTTAGATGGCATGTTGGGGAATTTAGGTATAGGACATTGTATCAAAGGTATCCAATAAGAGGAGACTCATGACCATGCTCATGATTACAATGACATGCTTTGGAATTCTCAACTCAAGCAGTAGGAGATTTACTTATATACTACTGAGTGGTTTACTTGAACTGTTACTAGGTCAAGTGATATTTTGTTGGGTACCTATTTTTATTGTGTATATCTATAGATATGTATGGGGGTTCAAGGCCCATAAGAGATATGGCATCAGTATCTACTTAGTCTTGCATTATTGGGCCTATGAGCATATTCAAGTGTTGAGCCTAGTGGGATTATCATGGGTTAGCTACACATAGATTGACTTACTCATTGGCCTTATGTGATGTAGGGGGGCTTTCCTAAATTAAGTGTAGGAGGTGATACCCATGACATGGGTTGGTTTAGAAGTGCACTAGGTGCACTAGTGGTTAGATACATCACTTGGAGGCCATACATCTAGTTTCCAGTATGGTCAAGCTATAATAGAGAACACTCTCCCTCTATAACTATAGATGGATAATCAGTAGGTGAGATGGAGAGGTAGAGTTGATTCTATTTGATAGGGTACCTTAACAATTTGGCTTAATGATGGGAATTTTAGGCCTATTCCCTAGGTATAGGGGAGAGGATTCAAAGATCCTACTACTAGTACCATAACTTGTTCCTATAATTCTAGATGGTACATATGATGAGATATCAGTTAGGGATTTAATAGATGATGTCAAATTCATAGATGGGTATACGGTATGGTACCAACCCATATACATATCTATAAACATTGGTGGAGATAGCAGAGGTGCAAGGTTGATGGCCATGGATCTAATGGGCCATAATGGATAGGTATGTGTAGTTCTAGCTACAACACAGGGATAGGTATAGGTTTTATAGGGATAGATGTCCACACTACAAGGCTAGATTATCACATTATAGGGCCAAGTTGTGAGCTTATGGGGTCATCTTGCTATTATCATAAGGGAGAGGGATCAAAATAGAACCTCTCTAGGCTTGGTAACCTAGGAAAGGGACTCTCTATGGTAGAGAGGAGGAAGAAGAGTAATAGGACATGCAGTAGCACCTAGATTTACCCCTATAGTATGGTACGTAGCTATAGTAGAGGAGCTACAATATTATGAGGCTATTATTTTGGCATAGTGTTTGAATGAGCTCTGATGGGGTGAGTATAGAGCCAACTTAGCAAGGGGTTCTAGTTTAGTGACACTAAGGTAGTGGGTAGTGTCTATTCTTGGATAAATGGGGATAGGTGGTGGATTATTAAGCATAATAGGTGGATAGGCACCAAGACCTAATAGATCTCTAAGAGGTAGTGGTACCTTTAGGGCATAGATAGAGATGGATATGTATATGACCTTTGTATATCATTTTGATTCTGGCCTATGATCTGAAGTGATGAGATGTATATTTTTGAGAGAGAGTCTTATCTATCTATATGCACACATTTGTCTTAAAAGTTTTTATATGTGTTATTTTTGCTTAGGCTCATGTTCATCATGTATGATTTGACATTGATGTTTATTGCTTATGATGTGATGTTTACATTGCTTATAGATTATTCTTATGCTATGGATGATTATCTTAGGCATGAGATGGTTTGTATTTATGGTTATGCTTATGTCATGCTAAATCTTAATGTGTATATATTACATTATTAGACTTTAGACATGTGGTGAAAAATGGTTGTTTGTTTAAATTCTTATGGATGGTATTGCTTTATGATGTTGGTCATGGTCATGGTTGTTGTTATGGTTATGCTTATGATTTATTAATTTTTAATGAGTATTTTATATTTCATTATGCTTAAACCTATTAACATTGTTTTTATTACTTATGGATGTGATTATCATGTATGGTATGGTAATGCAGATGGCTATGGTTATGCTTATGGTTCTTTGTTTTTAAATTTTATGGAAAAATGCAAGAGGTGAATGCCATAATGGAAATATTGACTAGTCATGATAGGATGGGCATAGAGCACATTGCTTCTTTGTTGATAAAGACTGAAATAAAAGCAAAGTTAGATTGACTTAATGAACATAAGCCCTTCAAATGTTTTGCATTAGCATTTATCAGTTGGATAAAAGGTGTATTGACCACATAATGTTAAGTAAGATCAAAAATACCTTACATATAGCAGAAAGGGGATATGGGTGAAAAAGGAACCTTCTTGTGAGACTCGCTTGCATCTTTTATAGGTATCCAAAGAACAAAGATAAATAATCCTATGTCAAAATATGTAGACTGATCAATGTGGGAAGTCTACTTGTAAAGGTAGATTTTGTCTTCCACCTTATATTGTTGTTTGGGAGCCAATTGTAGCTTTCAAGAGTATGTTGTTTTTGTTTCAATTGTGATTATGGGTCTTTTACTATATTACTATATATGAGAAGCTAATTGATGTGAGAAGCTTCCAAAAAGTTGTTATGATTTTGACAAATGCTTTACTCAGGCATCCTTCAAGGGAGTGGTATAATTTTATATGCTTTATTTTATGCTCTTGATAGTTGTCCTTTGAGGGAGTAGTCCACCTTACATTTTGGTAATATTAAAAATGTTTTCAATAGTTATCTTTAATGGAGCAGTCTATAAAAGATAGGGATGACCCATGACTACTAGTGATAGGAATCTTATTACTTTGTTTTGATTTTTATTGACATAGACTTTTTTATTCTAGCTTAGTGTTTTACCTTTATGAAGGTATAACTAAATACATAAGAAGGTTTATTAGGTATGAAGAGGTTTAGGTGATAATGACCATAGGAATAAATCTTGTGAAGGTGTGTAAAGTACCATGAGAACCATGATATGGGTAGATTCATGATACCCATTGCTAAAGATAAGGATATGTTGGTAACAGTTAATCACATGATTTAGTGTTAATCAGTTACCCATAAAATAGGGAGATGGATTGGTGGTGGATAGCAAGGGATGAGCTTAAGTTATAAAATAGGTGAATTTGATCCTTCTCAATAAAATAATGGATGTAGATGCAAAGAATTTAGGGGATTAGGCTCTGGGTGGCCTTTTAGAGAAGATAACCAATAAGTTCTTGATCCATACTTATGGGTTATGATATAATGTCCAAGCCAATGGAAAGCAAACTTCCCCTCTTGTTTTTCTCCATATTAGTGATGTGTTGGTTTTCCTTTAGGATGAGGTCTCTGATATTCATGTCTCACACTTTAAGGTGTTTTTCTATGCATGTTTGATGCATTCTTGGTAGACATGAAGATGGGTAAGGGCTACTAGATAATACACATTAAGTAGCTTGAGTTAGGCTAAATGGTGTTGATAATAGTCATCCTCTGAAACAAGCTCTTACAAAGATATGTGAAGAAAGGTTATTTTGACTTTAAGAGGAAAGGAAGCCTCTTCTCAAAATACAAGATAAAATGGGGTAGCACCCATAAGGGTTTGAATGCTGGTAAAAATGCCCATAAGGTGAAGGGGATGTGAAAATGCCAATCCTAACCATATGCATTGACCATTTTAGTTAGCATGTTATTAAGAGTTTTTTTAGAGGCTTCTACCTATCCATTATCTTGAGGGTGATAAGGCAAAGAAAAACTTAACTTAATTTCTAATGCATCACGTAGACCTTAGACTTGCTTATTCTTAAAGGATTTACCATTGTTGGTGATAATATTATAAAAAATGCCAAAGTGGAAGATGATATGATGGTTGATAAAGTTGATAATTTTTTTTACTTTAGTTGAGATTATAGGAATAGCCTCTACCCACTTGGTAAAATACTTAGTCATAGTAATAATAGAATGGTGTCACTATGTGGGATGGGAGTTAATCTCACCAATGAGATCCAAACCCCATTGTTAAAAGGGATAGAAATTAGTGGAAACATGAAGGCTATGGCTAGGTGCATGATAAAAATTAGTGTGTTATCATTTAACACACATTTTAATATAATAACAATAGTCTTGGTTAATGGTAGGCCAATACTAGCTGAGATGAAGGATGTGCTTAGATATATCACGGCCACTAAAGTGTCCCCCATAGATGTCATCATGCATTTCATTGATAGCATAAGAGGCTTTATGGCTATGCATGAAATGAAAGAGGAGTCCACAAAAGCCTTGTTTACAAATGATTCTTCCCATAACAGAATAACATGAGGTACTTTGAATAAATGTTCTTTGAGTGCTCCTAGAGAGGCTAGAGGGAACTATGCCAAGGTTTGGGTAGTCTAAGGTCTCTTGATACCAAAGGTTAAGTCAGGTTTCCTCCACATTAAAAATGGTGGGAGAATCTAGTTTGACATAGGATGGATGATTAATACTATGAATAATGACAAATATCTTAGAGTATGAGGGTGAATATGGTATTTTTAAGGTAATGGAATCTATGGTATCAATGAACTTATTGGTAGATCATGGGGTTGACTGGATGTGGTAGTGTCTGAATAATGCCAGGAATTCATCAACTAGTTACTTGTACACTTACAAGACATTGTTCTTACACTAGTAAGAGCCATTAATTTGATTAACTACAAGTTGGGAGTCACCATAGATATTGATTTTTTTGACTCCTAGGGATAAGGTAGTCTGAAGCCCTATCACTAGGGCTTCATACTCATCCAATTTGTTGGTATATTCAAATTTAAGATTGAAGGACCAAGTGAGAGGTTAACCATCAAAGGGGATAAGGATGATACCTACTCCCCCACCATGTTGACATTTTGGTCCATCAAATAACATGATGACTTGATAAGTGAAATCCACATGAGATAGGGATGTGATGGACTAAGTAGGGAACTTAAGAGCATAAGGTTGGTTATATTTTAATGGTGCCTTAGCTAATTGGTTGGTAATGACTTGAACTTTAATTAATTTTTTCTAGAGGAATCAAGATCAAACTCTGCTAAGAACATGAACCACTTGGCCATACGATGGTTTTAATATGGCTTGAAACGTCTGTACTTTAGTGGGTCAATGTTGGTTATGACATAGGTTTTTTGGTTAAGAAGGTAGTGGCAAAGCTTGGTGGCCATGAAGACTAAATCTAAGTAGAGTTTCTTTGTATGAGTGTACCAAGTCTCATAATCTACCAATGTGTGACTAATGAAGTATATAGCTTGCTACCTATGTTGTTCATCTCAGTGAGCCAACATTCTCCCTAGGGAATGATAGGTGATAGAGATATATAAATAGAAAGGTTGGCCATATTTGGGAGGGGTAAGGACATGTGGTAAAAGATAATTTTTGAGTGAGTCAAATCCCTTTTAATAGTCACTATTCCACTTGAAAGACACATCTCTCTTTAAGAGGTGGTGGAATGGTTGACACCAATCTAAAATCTAGGAAATGAAATGATGAATGGACTGAAGATTCCCTTGTAAGCTTTGGAGTTGATTGAGGATGGTAAGAGGGAACATGTTTAATATTGATTTTATTTTGGTAGGATCAACATTGATTCTATGGAGGGAGATAATGAAACCCAGAAGTTTTCCTGACAAGACCCTAAAAATGCACTTTTTGGGGTTAAGATGGACATGATAATGGATACGTCACTCGAACATGATCTTAAAAATGGCCAAGTGGTATTTTTAAATCTTTTATTTTTATATAAGATCATTCACATAGTCCTCTATGATATTATGGATAAGGTCATAAAAAATGTAGGTCATGGCACATTGGTAGGTTGTACCAATATTCTTTAACTTGAAAGGCATGAATCTATAGCAGAAGGTTCCCCAAAGGGTGGTAAAGGTAGTTTTATGTTGATATTTTATATAAATCAAGATCTTATTGTAACTTGAGAACCCATCCATAAGAGATAGCATCTTGTGGTTGAATTTAAGATCAACAAACTAGTCGATGATGGGTAAAGGGAAGTCATCTTTAGGGTAGGTGATGTTGAGGTAATGAAAGTCCACACAAATGCATAATACCCATATGGCTTTAGTGATAGGTACAACATTTGAGACCTACTGGGGGTTGTCAATAGGTTTAATGAAGTTGACATATAGGAGATTCTTAATCTCTTCTTTGATGAGAAGGGCTATGTAGGGATGCATGCATAAGATTTTTTGTTTGATAGGTATGGCATCATGATGAGTGACTGTGTTATGGGTAGTGATGGTGGGGTAAATATCAGGCATGTCATTTTAAGACCAAGTGAATGCTATGTTATAGTCTTGGAGGAAAGAGGGGAAGTTCCAAAGCTCCTCGATATTCAATGATTGGCAAATTTTGACTATGTGAGGGTTATCTAGAGTAACTAGACTAATATCTATGGTGTATTTATTCCACATGGTTAAGGTCTCAAGAAGAACGGATTTATGGATAAAATAATCTAGGGTACCAAGGTAGGTAAGAATAAAATCATCATCCTAACACTGAATGGTGTTAATAATAGGAGAGTCTTCTCCTATCATCTTAGGATGGGTCAGATTGATGGTTAGGGGAACCCCCACCTTATAATAAGTTAGGGGTCCAAAGCCAATCATGTTGAAGAAAAAAATTTGGGTGGGATGATGTCATCATCCTCACATGTAAGTATGGGAGAAGTTAGTGATGAGGGGTATCTTCCTCAATAACAGTGGTAGTAGGTGTTTTGGGTTACTTTTTGTTGGGTAGGATGAAGCCAATTTCATGCTTCTCATGTGGTTTTTTAGTTTCAATGCAGACCAAATCATGTGGGCCATTTTCATATCACCCAAGATTGAAGCCTTTCCAATCACACTGATGGAGGTATGTCTTGGTGAAGCTTAGTTTGTTTAGGTAGGATAAATTGGTGGTAAATGTCCTAGGGGAGAGAGAGGTGGTGGAAGTACCAAGGGGTTTGTCAAGTCCCCCATAGACAAAATGATTTTGATGGCATGGAGGTCTAAAGGGAATGATAATTTTGACATTAGAGTCATATCTCAGTTGGTTGGTAAGTTGTCCATACTCATGAGGCATAGGGAAAGTGTCTAGGGAAATAAGGAAATACTCCCCCATCAAAAGGTGATGGAACATTATTTCCAAAGGTTCTATGGTAGGAATCTGGTGTGAAGGTATAGAAGATCTAGTTGATGCTTCATCGATAGAAGGGTATATGATATCTACTTTGGTGGTTGAAGGTTGGGTTTTAGCTATTGAGGGTGTGTTGGATGGTGGTATGAGGACATAATTGGGGTGGTAGGTCATGTTACATGTTGAGAAAGTACTTGGGTTAGCTTGGATGGTGATGACCTAGCCTTTATCTTCAAACATAATGCAATGATGAAGTGTAAAGGGAATGTAACCCATGGAATGAATCTAGGGTCATCCTAACAAGATGTTGTATTGGAATTCACCTTATACAACCTAGAATAGTTTAGGGAGTGTGTGAGGTCCTAAATGAATATAAAGGATGATAGTTCCCAAGGTAATGGCTATGGTATTATTAAAGGAATCAAGGATAGTTTAGGATTTAGACATAACATTATTCAAAAGGTTGAGATGGTTATAGGCATGAGAGGAGATGATGTTTATGCTAGCTCCTCCATCAATCATGACTCATTTAATGTGGGTTTGTTGATGTAGGAAGTGATAAAGAGTGGTATATTTGGGTCCTTAGGGTAGATAAAAGGTATTTCTAAATACTTGAAGGTAACAAGGTTAGAAATATGAAGGGTACCAACAAAGGTAGCTAGAGGTTGGGGATCCTCAGGTTGGACCTTAATGGATTACAAATCCTATATTATCACTTAGAAGTGGTGAGGAGAGGTAGAGATTAACTTTTACAAGCTCATATTTTCTGAGGTTTGATGAATTTTTTTGAGGATAACTCTCTTGATAGATTTTGAAGGGTTAGATTGGGAGGAACCTAGGATAAACACCTTTGGTTTAGTTGAGGAGAGAGAAGATTGAGTGTATGTTGGTTGGGAGTTTAAGGGAAGGTATGTCCATGGAATGGATACCTTATCCTTCCACTTATCCTTATACTATGCTCTCATGACCATGTTGATAGTATGGATAGAATGAGAGGTTGAGCTGAAAGATTGGATAGATTCATCTTCACTCTGAGGTGAGAGTGGAGGAATGGGTGAGTGTTGGGTAGGTATGGTGGGTGGTTAGATTAGTATGGGGCTCATAGGAGGTTTTTCAATTAACAAATCATCCTCATCATAAATCTAGTGGATGATGGTTTGGAGATCTTTGCAATTATTCATATCATGGCTTAGTGTCCTATGATAAACACAAAACTAGTGATCATTATACTAGGTTGGTTTTGAAGCTAGATGGTTAAAGGGTATGATGGGACATAAAGATAGATAGTAAGTCTATAATAACCTATGAAGGATGGTCAAGTAGGATTTGAGTAAAGGTGTGAAAAGTGTAGTGGTCTTGGATTTGGTGGTTAAGGTAGGAGGTTGCTTGGAAGCAGGTTTGGTAATAGGTGCTTTAGGTAAAGTGGTACATTTAGCTAATGGTTTTGGTTTTGATGAGTTATAGGTAGAGGATTGTAAGGTAGGTATCCTAGGTACTGTTGGTGTGATAAAGAGAGGTATGTCAAAAATTAGTTGTGAAGGTGTAACCAAGAGAGGTAGTAGGGCTTTGGTAGAGTTAACTTTCTTCCTATTCAAGGTAGAGGGATGAAGCCCCAAAATGGAGGGCAAAGTTAAGGGAGGAAAATTTTAGGTCTTCCATCCTTTATGTGGCTTTACCTCTTTAGTTAATTTGGTCTGATTTTTGGTTAGTAGGCTTGAAGGGATTATGTCCACTTTCATAGATGGGTGACTAAGGCTTGGTGTAGGGATGATACCAAGGTTCTTCAAAAATTTGGATGGGATGATAGGACAGGGTTTGGTTACTTAGGTCTTGGTTGGCTTAAGTGGTTGAGGGTTGATTGGTTTAGTAAAATTTTTATTTGTTTGGTTAGAGGTTTTGGTTGCTTGGGTAGATATGGTAAGAGGTTGGTTAATAGAAGTGGTGGGTTGGTCTAATTGAGGAAGGGTTAGAGTTTCTAGTTAGGTAATGTAAGGGAGGCCTAATTGCTACCAAAATTTGGATCAATCCATGTTAGGTTTGAAGATAAACTCCAATTTTTATGCTATCCTAGATAAGGGTCTATAGGTAGGTTTGATTCTTTAAATAGTAACTCTAAAAGACAACCCCCTAGGTGGAGACATAGGGATTGTAACCTTGTCCTCCTCCTCAATAAAAGGATGCGAGGTTGAGATAGGTGGTTCCTCTATGGGAGGAGTATGCATGGGGGTTTTCTCTTCAAGAATTATCTTTAAAGGGGAAATGGTTTGCCTAGTAGCTAAAGGTGAGGGTGAGGTAGTGGTGGATATTTATTTTGGTGTATCAGTTAAAAGGATGGATAGTAGCTCCACTACCTCAATAAGTGGAGGGAGCAAAGATGGTGTTTCCTTGGCTTGGGTATCTAAAGGAAGGGAAGGTAATTTTTCTACCTCAATAATTGGAGAGGGTGATAAATAAATGGGTTGGTCAACAAGTTATTTAGTAATGAGTGTGTCAAGGACCATGTTAACTACATGAGTATCATGAGATGATTTAATGTTGTTACTCTCATTCTTGGTAGGAGCATGTTTGGGAAGGGTTGCTTTAATATATCAAGGGCTTGGTTTGATGGTGTATTGGGGTTGTCCAATGTAATCTCCCCTTATCAATTAGGGATTGGACAAGGCTCTTGAAGGCATTACACCTACTGGCATCATGTCCTATCACCCTATGAAATGTACATAGATCATTCTCATTATACCAACTAGGTGTGGGAAGAGAAGAGTCAAATTTCTAGGGTGGATTGATAGGAGGAATTTGAATGATGTTGGCTTTTAATAACCTCTCCAAGATGGAAGCATGGGATTTTCCAAGTGAAGTGAATTTATTTTGGTTGTTCTAGGTTTGGTTCCTTGGATTTTTATTTGAGGAACTAGAGGAATTGAATTGGTTAATAGAAGGTGGAGTGGTGGTTTTTAGGACAACCACATTCATGGTGTTGGTATTGAGTTGGTTGCTTGACTTGGAGGAAGAAGCTTCATTGGTTTTTTAGGTTGAGTTCTTGTTTTTGAGTTTAAGCTTACCTTCATCAATGGCTCAATTTTCAAAATTACAAGCCATGTTAAAAGATTCATAAAATTTTTAGAATATTTGGACACACAAGATAGAGGAGATATGCTTGACACATGCTTGAGCAAAGAGCTCTATGAGTTCAAGTTGAGGTAGGGATAAGGATAGCTAGCTGATAAGGCTCCTCCAATGAGCCACAAAATTGGCAATGGACTCATCCTCAAACTACCAGATAGAGTAGTGGTCAATGATAGACACTTTCTTGGAGATATTAATCAAAAATGGTCCAAAAAGGTTTGAGCCAGTTGGGTGAAGCAAAAGATGGAATATTTGGGTAAGGTACTATACCAATCTAAGGTTAAACTAGCTAGAGACATGGGGAAGGTGTATAGAAAAAGGACATCATCATAAGTGATAAGATTGTAAGCATTCATAAATTACCTAAGGTGTTGTTGGGGATCCTCCTTACTTTGTAACTTAGAGAACTTGGGAAGTTCCCATTAGGGAGGATATGGCTTGATAGGTACAAATGAATGGATGGGATTATTATAAATTTGGTCATCTGACAAGATGTTGTGAACACCTGAGATGGATGAATTTAAGGTTGTCATCTTATCCATAAGTATTTTCATTAGGTTGGTTTTGGGTTGTGTACTTGAGGGGTTATAAGATGCATATTACTATAGTGGTTGGGAGATGTATGGATAATGGGTAGAAGGTTAGGAGGCTACCACATATGGGTAAGTATATGTCAATGGTTGGGTGGAGGATACATAATGGTCAGTAGAGGTAGGTAGTTAGGTAGTTGGTATATGCCCTTATCAATTAGGGATATAGCCAAAGGTTGGTCCAAGGGTTGCTTATTAGATAATATTGGTAGTTAGGTTGGTGATCAATGGAATGGTGGTGAGCCTTATGTTGATCGGTAGAAAGATAGAGGGTATAGACACCATAAGTCTTTGAATCAGAGTTGTGGTTGATGGCTTGAAGGTAGATAAAGAAAGGTTGGTAGTGCTAGATGTAGGTACTACTATATTGGAGGAGTGGTTGTTAGGAGTAGAAGGTATGAGGGTAGTTGTAGTTTTGGTTGGTTGTTTTTCAATGGTAATCTCAAAAGGGTTGTTGGTTGATGAGGATGCTTGGTTAGTTAATGGTTGAGTAGTAAAGATGGAAATGGAGGTACTCTCCATGAGATGGGGAGGCATGCCATAAGTCAAATATATGGATGGAGTCAAAGCCAAGATATAATAAGATGTGGTTGTAAGATAATATTTCAAGGCTATGGGATTGTTATTTAGGAAAGAAGCAAAATATGCATCTTCTTAAGGGACCTTCTGAGGGAAAGTAGGACTTCTTAAAGGGTGAGGAGAGTCTAAAGATTTGGAAATGTAGTCTATGGATGAAGAGGTGGAAGAGTTAGATTGACTTGGTGGTGGGTTTTTCTCTATAATATCTCTTTTTTATTGATGAGTGAGAACCATATGAGATAGGGGAGATAGAAAGCACAAGCAACCTCACTACTCAAATAGAGGAAGACAAGAAAAGATCAAGGAAATCAAATCAGACTATAAAAGATATGTTAAACCCTACATTTTTAATTAATATCACTTTTGTATTATGCCTTAAGATGTGTGACTAAAATTAATTTATAGATCAAGTACTAAAAAGGAAGTCTATGGTTGGTTTTAGGTTGTGTTTATGTGCTAAAAAATAATTTTTATTAGAATCAATATGTGGCTTGTTATTGGGGCCTACTCCATCATTTAACACACTACAAGGATAAGGGTGTTGGGTTCTTATCCAAAATATATTCATATCTAGAAATTATACTCTACCAGAGAGATGAGTTGGTCCTCTCCTTGGTAATGAACTCCAAGTAGGATCATTGAGAAATGGTAAGGTTATTGCTAGGTGATGAAATCCTAGTTGGGCCTTGTCTCAATTTTGTTTGATGTTTAATTGGTGAAAATGGTTTGGTTTAGGTGTTTGTAATAAAGAGTATATCTATAATAGATTACTTTACCTTATAAGTTAAGCTATGTGAACTAAACTTTCAATTAGTTGATGTATGTACTTAATTTTAAGCCCAAATGAAACTTTTAATTTTGTTAATGAGAAAGCAATAGAGAGAGAATGCAAGAAAACAAGAACCCAAGTAAAGACACAAGGGTTCTACCAAGAATGAAAAAATGTTTCAATGTATTTATTTCTTATTATTGGAAAAGAGGAAAAGAAGAAACTAAATATGGATATGGTTACAAACCCTGATTGATAGTGCACACATTGATTTATAAGATTGTGAAGAGTTCTTCTTTGGCTTGGGAGGATGACCTAGAGATAAGAAATCACTTAAGCAAACTTATTTTTTAGACAAATAGTTGGGTGGATTACTTACTAATAAATATATCCTAGAAGTGAGAGCTTCCTTTGGGGCTTTCAATCCACATGTTTTAAATAATTAAGCTTATAAACAAAAAAAGAAGGGTATTTACATCAATAAATCAAAAGGTACAAAAATTGAATACAAGAATGCTTGATAATAAAATCAACTAAAAATGATTAAATTAGTAATGAACTAATTAACACTAATTCTAAGGTGTTGGGGTCTACTTCAAAAAATTAGAAAGGGATCTAGGAATAGGTAGGAACATAGAAAATTAGGTTTGATTGGGTGTAGGTAGGTGAAATTAGCTTGCTAGTTTTTGGTGCCATAATGACCATCAATGGTTGGGATGACTATCAGAAATTAAGGTGACTAACAATGGTCAAGGTGACCATAGGTAGCTGAGAAGACCATCAATGGTTGATTCAATCATCAATAGTTACTATTTGAGGATCTTGGTTGGTAATTTGGCTGATTGATGATATCCAAAAGATAAATTCCGAGAGATGGGTAAGACCTAGGTTGATTATGAAATGGAAATAAAGTAGATGAATATTGAGAAATAAGTACTCATCTTACCATAATTTGATTGGGTGGATGTTTGAGGTATTTGATATTTCATTAGAATCTAGCTTGATCATGGTAGAGGAACAATACTTGAAGGCTTGGTGGAGAGGTAGTAGTAAGTTGACTCTCTAATATCATTATTTAGTTACTAATGGAGATTGACATGAAAGAAAGAAACTATTGGATGTACAAGATCTTGATAATAAATGTATATCCCCTTTCACCTTTAGGGGCCTCTCTTCTTATAGGTATAAGAAAGAGGTAGAATTGAAGGTTCCACTAGGTTATCTAATTATAAATTGTACATGTAAAGGCTCATAATAGGATTTAGACAAGTTATAATTAGAAAAGCAAAGTAGGTGGTTTGCATGATTTTGGTTAAGGAGGTGTACCCAAACCATTGATGGTTAAGGTGACTATCGATGGTCAAGTTCCAAAGGAAAAAAAGGGCTAAAAGGCTAGGTTTAACTATTTGAGTTAAACTACTTGTGGGTTAAGTTTGATTAGGGTTCAAAAGGTTAAACAGTCCTAAGGGGGACCTAAAGTGGTCCAACGGTATTTTGACATTCAAAATCATAGTGTGCATATTTTTAGTGTCTACAGAATGCTCTTGAAGAATTTAATATTGAGAAGAAGATCAATAAGAAGATGAAATCTAAGCTCAAGGACTATGAGGAGCAATATAGTGTATATGAGGCAAGATTAAATGAAGACACTAAAGAACATCAAGATATGATCAAGCATCATAGTTTTCAATTGGAAATTATCTATAAGCCTAAAAGCTAAAGAAGATGAATGTTCAAGGTATGTTTTTGAAAATGAATCTTTGAGATCTGAGGTAGAAAAGATATTTAGTAAGGTGAAGACATTTATGAGATTTGAAAAGAGCTCATGTGATCTAGACAACATTTTGAGTGGTCAAAATCATGATAGTGATAGAACTTGTCTTAGATATTAATAAGAACAAAATAATGTTACTCAAGACAAGATGAAGACTAATGTGAATTAGGATAATCTTACTTTGAAGACAAATCATCAAACAAGGACTAAAGGTGCTAGCAAAATGAAGATAAATTAGATCAGATAGCCAAATGCCATGAGGTATGAAAGATTCGATGGTTACTATTACACATGTAATCAATTTGGTCATAGGGTAGAGAATGAAAGAGACATGTTAGAAATGAGTTTTCATGAAACTATGATGTGGGTCATCAATCAAAAGGCATGAATAGAGTTAAGTGATTTAATTATCATGACATAAGACATGTTGTAGATTTTTTCCAAATAAGGTAAGGAAAGATACATTTATTCTAAGAGGTCTCATTTTTATGTTTTGCAATCAAAGGCCTACAAGACATAATATATTTAGTCAAGCTCTTAGAGTTCAAGGAAGAAGGCAAGCTAACACATAGAACCCAAAGGTGACAAGTGTGAGTCATGATGAGACTTTAAGTCCAAGTAATCTATTTTATATACTGTATAATGATTCATAATTTGAAGAGTACTAAGAGGTCTCATTATCTACTCATGTTTAGAATGAAGAGATCAAGCTCAACGAGAAGACTATGGTGCTGATTAAGGCTAGTCCTGAGGTATGTATGGACCCAAGTGAACATCTTGCTATTACTAAGCATGTATCATGTAAAGAAAATCAATTTTTTGTGCCTAATGATGAGGTTAAAAACTACAAGGAAGATTATTCAAATGAAAAGCTATTCCATTATTAATGTTATCTCTATATATAAACCAATCATATAAGAAAAGGATAATGTTATAGTAGTTGAGGAAGTTGTTTCTGTAAAGCCAAAGAAGAAGAAGAAAAAGAACTATAAGTATCAATTGAGCAAGGAGGATATGGAATATGAGTTATTTATTTTAGATCATTGAGGTATAGAGGGTGTCTCTATTTATGATTCTTAAGAGATTCCTTTCAAGTGGAGAAACAAGTTTTTTTATGGTGTTTTTAGTTGAAACAATCTATGGAGTCAAATTTAAGGTTCTTAGATGGAAAAGGGGGATTTGTGATTTGTCAACGTAATATGTTTGCATATAAATTTTTATTGACTTTATTCTAGCATGCTCTAAGTGGTTTTGTGATCTGAAGGTATGTTGATGTTAAATTGAAGATTTTTGTTTGCTCTCAGGTTTCCTAGTTTGTACTTATGAATATGTAGGTCCTAAAATGGGTTATAAGTTATATGGGTTCCAAAAAGTGTGGAATCCCAAATATTGGTTCAGAAGTGTGTGATGGGTGTCTACAAGTGTATAAGTAGTTTTATAGGTGTGTATTGACTAGGAGATTTATTGACCCTATTTATTTTGAGATTATAGGGTTTTGGTCTTTTCTAGAAAAGTGGTTTGTATTATGAATTAATGTTTTACGATTATTAATATGTTGAATAGGCCAAATGGGTGGTCAAAAAAATCTTCATATATAATTTAAGTTTTGTGGTTCTCAAGTTATTAAACTTTTTGTCAATATGGAAGGCTAATTAGCTAGCAGGTTTGTGAAATAAGTATGTTACAAAAGATGATCCTAGTGATGAAAATGGGTTTACTTGAGGGGGAATATGAGGGTACTCTAGATATGGATTTTTAGATCCCAAATATGTGTTTACTAAAAATTGTGGGCTCTGTAAGTTTTAGGTAAGGCTACAAGGAGGCTAAACAAGGCTAGTTTGAAGAAGAGTGTTTTTTGCTTAGTTTTTCCAAAAGAGTAAGGTATGTGTGTTTTAAGGTGAGTTATCAAGTTATTTTAGTGCATGTTTCTTATTTGGTGAGTGGCATGAAGTTTTATTGGTAGTCCTTATGGTAACTTAATAAAGAAGGCTAGTAAGCATATATGGTGATTCTTCATGGTATGTGGAGATTTGAAGATGCTCAGAAGGTATAATTTCTTACAGTTCTTAGGGGGAGGCCCTCTCAGATGTTTCTTGTTGATTTCCACTAGATTTTAGTGGCTTTATTTGTTTTGTATTCATTATTTTTTGTGCTTTTGAGGAAGAGTGTTGGCATGGAGAAAGAGGAAGTTTGTTAAGGCAAAGAAAGGTAGGATTAAGGTAAGGGGAGTTGGTATCATCTTTATAAGATGGTCCTTTCCTATTTATGGTATTTTTAGGTCCTTAATATCATTTGGTTCCCACTTTTTCATTATGTCAAAGGGGGAGAAAGTTCCTATTGTGGGAGTGCTTGAAGAGAGAGAAGGGGAGTTGTATATTGCTATATGATGGTTGTTGACATCAATGATAAAGGGTCATATTATTGGATACTTATCATGTTTATGTTATGGTGATTTCATGGAGGTGTCTTAGTGAGTGAATGAAGTTATTTGATAGTATATATGATAATGACAAAGTGTGTAATGTGTTTTTTCTTATATGCTTGAAGTATGATTGGTTGATCTTTAGGGCTAGCATGGTTAGAGAGGATCAAGGATGAGTATGGTGATTTAAACATGTGAAAGGGGTCCTATCAAAAGTCAAGAATTCTTTAAGTGCTTATATGCATTAGTGTAATTCACTTGATTCATCATTGTTCAAATCTATATATTTTGGGTCCAGTGGCATAAATTTTGAGTAGGCAGTTTGATGATGTCACCATTACCACATGTGAATGAGTCAAAGGGAATTAGTCATATGGTTGTGATCATAGTATTACCTAGTTGACATACACCAAATCTCAAGTCATGCTTAAAGCATAGTCAAATATATGAGAGTGAAAATTTGGCTACTTAGATAGAATTCACTATGTTCCCATACTTAGCCAAAGTTTCAAAAGTGCTGAAGTAAAGCTAAGTAATCATGTTGATGGGGTCAAAATTTGCATTCATGGAGGTTTCAAGATAAAATGAACATAAGGTTTTGTTCAATTTTTTTCCTAGTTTATTTGTGCTATATTTTAGATCATGTAATATAACACATCAAAATATAAGCATATGTAAAGTTGGGCTCCTAAGTAGTTTGATTGCATTTTCCCATACTTATCTAATTTTGCAATGTAGCAAGAATAGTTGAGCGAGCATTTTGATGATGTTATATCTTGCACATATGAAGGTAGTCAATAGAAACTGATCATATGGGTTTGTTTAGTTTTGATCATAGATGATTTACACTAAATTTTATATCATGTAATGAAGCATGACAAAATTTATGCAAGATCAAAATTGGTCTCCCAAATAAATTCCTAAGCATAATTGGCTCTATGATATAAGATTTGGAGATAACATTAAAATGGAGTTATATCTCACATGTGTGAATTTTTCAAGATTAATTTATCACATGGTTAGATTCTCATATGTGTGGAGATCATATGGTCCAAATTTGATATCATGTAAGTGTAGAATAAATTATTAAGGATCAAAAATGGTTACTTAGACTGATAAGCAAGGTTCCCATAGTCATTTCTACACAAGTTAAAGTTTGATCAAGATCGATGATGTACATTGATCTAAGAAGTTAGGAAGAAACAAGATGAGGATAGGTACATGATGTTTAAGTATTGATAAAAGGTATAAGATAAGGATAAAATAATGAGTAGGTGTTCATACAAATTAATCAAATGGTGAGCATTGATAGTTAAAGACCTAACTAATCCACAAAGATTGACAGAGCGCGTTGAGTCAACATTTCAATATTGCATGAGATAAGGTTAAAGTGACTGAAGTTTAACATTTCACATTAAAATACCATGCATTAAATTTTGGAAATTATCAATGGTTCGTGATTGATCTAAATTTAAGAGTACATGAGATGCGAGCATTATGTTCGAAGGTTAACTATGACCATTGTCATTCAAATATTTGAATTTAACACAAAGAGAAAATAGAGCTTTGTATTTTTTCCATATATTTTGATAGAATTTGAATTTTGTAGTGTTGTAAAAATCAAATATGAAGATAAATCTATGGCACATCTAATGAACTTGATTTGAAGATATAGAAGTGATTACAGTCAAAGATATTTATCCTAGAAGTTGATTATGTGTTGATACTTGTTCTACAAGTAACCCGAGAAGGATGTTTGAGATTGTGTTGACGTTGTTTAGATGTCTCATGATGTCTTATATATTTTGGAATGGTTTAGACTCTATGAAGATGCTTTGTATGTATTTTGAAGCTATGATCAATCTATTTTGAGTATAAAAAATGCTTAAGAAGTTGAATATATGTTTGATAATGGTGTTCTTGTCTATAAGGTTTGTGTTTGAGTTGTTTAAACATACATAGATGTGATATAGGATTAATATGATCATTTTAGGATATAAAAGGGGACACAAAGAGTGGACCCATGTATTTTAAAGTGGTCTTATGTTCTTATTTTGCTTGAGGTGTACTAAATGGATGAATAGGTCTCCATGAGACCTATAAGATCTACAAGGGCCATATTAAAAGGTGTAGCTGCTTAAGGGTGACCCATATATTATATGGATAACCTATAAATATTGTATTTATCCATGTATTCATTTGAGATATGCCTTAAGGGCTAAGGCATACCTACTTTCTGACCTAGCTAGTAATTATCAAGATCGTTATATAAATAATGAAATCAAAGATGGTGATTTCTAGACTTGGGTGGGAGAGACCTGGTAGAGATTTGAGAGAGGATTATTTGTGTGAATTGTGGAGTGAAGGATGGGTAGATTTCCTTGAGGATTATTTGAATAGAAAAATATATTGATGACTATTTTTTTGACTCATAGGTCATAATTCTATTGGTAGAATAGTGCTCTTACAAATTGAGTGTGAATGAAGGTGAAGAGTGATAATCAGTTGTCCATCATCAGGTGTTATAGACATTAGTTCAAAGGTGGATGTGTTTATAGGTTTTATTGTGTCATCTTAGAATCAAGGGTGGTTGCATCCTCCTTGCAAGGTGAAGCTTGCTAAAAATTTTGGTTGTTATTGTAGCTTAGCTAGATAGGTGTTGAAGCACCTTGTGGGATTAAATTCTCACTAAAAATAGATTGTAATTCCTTGATCATTTTTTATATTATCTAGATTGATTATTTTTATTATAGGATAGTAGTCTAATTACAGGTTCTAGTGGGGTTTATTCCCCAATAGGGTTTCCCACGTATGCCATGTGTTATGTGATTGATCTTGCATTGTCTCTCTTGCTCATTGATATAAATGATATGTATGCTTCATGAATGATTTTGGTAATTGATTAAGTGTTTGTAAAGATCATATTTGAATTTAGATTATTTGGACTCACTCATTCACCCTCCCCCCTCTTAATTATTATACCTCTGACATATTTGGGGCACTATCCCATATACAACAATATCCCCTCATGGATTCATCCCCAATCACCTTATGACATAAAAATGTCAATTTGGCCTATGGACCTATTAAATGGGTAACTCCCAAACTTAATTAAATATTGAAAGATTTAAAAGGCTAATTAAAATCAATTAAATTAATTAAATAGGATTAAATGCCTAATTAAATTATCCATTTAAAATTAATGAATATCTAAAAAAGGAAATTCCAAAAATCAAAATATCCTTGACTTTCATAATTATATTTATGAGTTGCTAAAATATCCCAAAATGTATAAATTGATAACTATGACTAGTAACTAAAATTCATAATTTCATTACATCTTTTTAACTCAACTGGAGTTAGTCTCAACTCAACCTTCTAATTTGAAAACTATGACTAGTAATTGGAAGTCATAATTGCATGACAAATTTTAACTCAACTCAACCTTAACTCACATTGGGTGAGAGTTAATTCCTAAATCTATGAATACAAGGCCATTTCCATTCTTTTTTAATATCTCATAAGCTAAAGTTATAATTTAAATTGGGAGAGAGATAAAAGCTTGGATATTGTAGAGTTATTATGCAAGAGTTTCCTCTATAAGCCTCATAAAAGTAATATTACCATGCCCAAATCTTAAGCCAAGAAACAAAAACCAAGAAAATGGTGCCAAGGAGAAAATAAGATATCTAACCTCCATTACCAAAGACTCTTTGAAGTACAAACTGAGCAATCCACATAACAAATATCTTAGAGCATTTAAAGAAGGTAAGGAATTTGGTATTCTTTGCATTTTAGTTAGATTTCTAATTGGCCCCAATGATCTAGGATAAGAAATGTTATCATGTTAGTGTGTTAATTTGTTTATTTTTGGACTAATAAAATACTAACCTCCTCTCTTTGTCAAATTCCTATGATCACACAAGGCACCTATCCACTCAAGCAATGCATAGGAGAGTAAAGGAGACTGTTATGACTAGTGTATGGCTATTATGGCCCATTCATGTCCTCTTCTACCCCTCAATTCATCTCTATCTCATGTATAATTATATATATTGAGGTATTGAGCTCTTTATTCTCATCCCTCAGTTGGGTGTAAAAAAAATATACCAAAATTGTATCTTGCACCTTGAATCAATAAAGAAAGAATAGTTGCATATTTTTGTATGATTATTAATGTGTGTAATGATTATTAATTTGTATAAAGTGTGAGGTTTATCTTATTTTTTAGGTCCTCTCATTCACCTAATGTCATACTATAATCATATGCAGGTCATATGAAGTGTTAATAAGTAGTAGTGGTGTTGAAGGGTGAGTTGATTAGTAGTGTCTCATGTAGACCTACATTATTTGCCTTTAAGTTGTAGACTTTCTACTTAACCTCCATATGAAATATCCATGTCTATGATTGTGTCAAGAAGCCTAGTTATTTTCTTGTTTTCCATTAGATTCATAAGTGTGTTTATGGAGTAGTTGAGAGAGGATAACCAAGCATTGGTGCACCACCACCCCTAGTATAGGTTTTCCTTCTAATTTTTCATCTTATCCCTTTTCATCCCAATATAAATAGGTCTTATAAGAAGATTTTAAGTTAATATAATAGGGGAGTTAACCACATAATCTATAGTTTTTTTATATACTATAAGTAACCCATAACTTTTAGGTCAATCCCATGTTAGTCCAAGTTTGAAGTAAAATTGAACAATCTCCTTCAAAGGGTGCAACTTGGGTTACTAACAGTTCTATCATGCCCAGTGGGACTAGATTTCAAATGAATTGGAGTATGCTTTAACAGCCTTCAAGGACATATGAAATCTTCAAGTACATCATTGGTATATCTATAGATAAGTTACATATAAAAGGTGGCCACTATATCTTCCTTAAAAGGTAAGAACATTGAGAGTTTGTTGAATTGTCATTGGACATTGCTAGAAGGAATAGTTATCCTAGACTTAGTCCCAATAATACACCCCCTAAATATCTTAGTTCTATGTAAGAAACCACTACTATAAATCCTAAAACCCTAATGGTTAGGCTTAAGATGTAAGCCTTTGTGCCTTTTAATGGTGGAAATCCATAAAACCTTAATCAGTTTGATGACATGCTTGTTATTACCCTCAAGATACTTCCCTATTTCACAAGAGAGAACTCAAATACCCCTATGGAACATATTACAAACAAACATAGCCAATTTATGTTCAATAAATAACATCACCAAAGAAAAAGTGGATATGAGACTCCTTACAACCTCCTTAAAGGGTAAAGCACTCCAATGGTATAGGGGCTTAAAACCTACATCCATAAACAACTGGGATGAGTTTAGAGAACACTTGTGTAAACACTTTGAGGATAGGTGTGACCATGTCTCCTTGGTAAAACAACTTACTAAAATCAAAATATCCCCCAGAGAATTCATTATAGACTTCAACTATAGGTTTAAAAAACCTAGGATAGGTTTCTTACCATCATTAATCCCACCCCTAACTATCCTTTCTTATACTACCTAAGCGATTTAAATTCTAATGTGGTTATTATGATATAACTAATGGGGGGAATAACCTTAATAGGAAAACTATGAGATAGATATAAGGGTAGAAAATTTCCTAATTTGAGTAGGTAAACTCACCCCTATACTCCTCATTCCTTTCTTTCCATAAAATTCAATCCCTATCCCTACCATTTCTCCATTACCATCCCCAACCAATCAGGATCAATTAGATGGTATCCAAGTAGATAGATATAGAAAGATAAAAGGGTTAATTAAGGCCTAAAATAATAATCTAGTAGCCTTGAAAAGGTATGAAAACCCACCCTATAAGCCTTATCAATCCCCTTATGAATTACCTTATCAGTCCTAATAATAAAATATTCCTCCTTATTAGCCTAATAAATAAGGCCAAGGGTAGATTACATAAGCAAGACCATACAACATTTTTAATCACAATGTTGTTAGTAGTTCTAGAGCCTTGGTTCTAACTCAGAATAATTGTACACAAGAAGGTCAGTGGTATTCTCAATTAGGATATTCAAATGATATTTAAATGGCTTCAAGTGGATAAGTGTGTCAAACATCCTTTATGCAACAAGTTCTTAAATTTTCATCACATGATAACATGTTCCCTTTACAACAAAAGGATAACCCTATTATGCCTCATGGGGGCACTCCCTTTATGAAACAAGTTGAGATTCCAAGTTAACAAGGATGGACTGGAATCAAGAAACCTTCTAAATATACATTTTTCAACTTTAAATAAGGTGAGAACTCATTTAAACAAGTGGCATCAAATCAGGGCTAGAATGTGGCCAAGGTAGACAACTTAGTTGCAGCCCATACAAGGGCTAAAAGAAGGGTAGTTTATGATATTTTGGCATAGCCAAAGACAACTCCTCTACCTTATAAAACACCTCAAGTGTATTACACTCAATAAGTAGTTCAAAATTCATCACCAACTCAAAAAATGCAATAAGGCCATGGGAAGAATCAGAAGGGACCTTTTATACCTTAGTTTACACAAGTTCTATGCAATGTTTCTACCCCTAAGTTGCATTCCAAGGCATCCAACCCTCCTTTTAGCATTATGGAATACATGAAGAAGGCTCATATCACTCTCCTTATGTGGTATGCTTTACTTATTCTAGTGAAAAAGGACCTCCTTCAAGAAGAGCTCTCCAAATTCAATGTCTTGGATAAACAAGTAGAAAGGGTAAGTCCAGTCCTTACTAATTCTAGTCAACCTCATGAATCCTAGGCATCTAAGGTAGTCAAAACACATCCATTATACCTTTTATTCATTATATGATATTAATTTGTGCATAATAACATGATATATAGTGGGGTTATCACTTTTATCATGCCTCAATCCATAGCTAATAAACTAAGGCTTAAATATTAACTGAATAAAAAGGGAGTTTTCAAATTATATGGATTTCCTACCAAAACTATAGTTTTTATTAAGGACCTTAAGATCATATTGGTTGATTTTCCTAACTATACCATATCCCAAGATGTCATGGTGGTTGACCTTCCTCCCTACTTTTCCCTTTGCTTGTTTAGGGATTTCATTACTAAAATTGGGGGTATCTCTCTTTTGATTTGTCCTACATGGTCTTTATGACTAGGTATGCAACAAAGGTTACCATAAGGTCTAAACCTATTTATAGGTTCCACTTAAAAACCTACATGCCCAACCTATAAAATGTCAACTAAATTATCTTGTATGAGTATGAGCATTCCAATTATGAAAACCCTATAGAACCACTAGAAGGCATATCCTATTTTCTCCTTGATAAGTGAGCAACAGATAATCATGGTTATGATACTTAAAATACCATTGAATAGGTAGGACTAGGAGTGTATTTTATGCATGAAGAAGGAGTTTTCATGCAAGGCTTCACTAGCACAAGTCAAGAGCATGAAAGTGTATGCAACTTATTTTTTAATGGGTCAAGATCAAAGAATGAGAATGGGGTAGGTGTTATGATTATCTCACCTTCCAAGAAAAGGTAATATTCCACCCTAATGTTTTAGTTTAGTTTCACTTCTAATACTATATAATATGAGGCCCTCATTCATGGGCTAAAATGGGAAAGGAAAATAGGTATTAAGATTTTTCTAGATAAAGAAGAAAGTGAACTAGTGGTGCACCAAGTAGGAGGCCTAAGTGTAGTAAATAATATAATTTTGAAAGCCTAAAATCATATGGTTTGGGACCTATTGGAGGACTTCCAATCCTTTAACATCCATTCCATATCTATAGAGTCCAATCATCATGTAGATTGGTTAGCTGCCTTTGTTTCACAATATAACATAGTTGATGGGGTCAAGGACATTAGAGAGAAGTCCCAAATCAAAGTTGTGTGCAAGCCCTAAGTTATTGATAATGAGTTGATTTGGTGGTTTTTTGAAGTGGATAGTCATATTTATTGCTTCTTACAACATGAGGAATAATTCTTCTCAAATAACCAAGGTAGGCTACAACATAAATTTGGAGATTAGGTTGTCCATTTGAGGACAAATAAGTTGCCTAAGGGATTGATGACATTGGAGAGTATCTTCAATGAGGATGAACAACTAAGGAAGGAAAAGGTAATTATATCCACTAAATAAGACCATTATGATAAGGTTCTCATTTTCAAGGACAAGTTACTCAAGTTAGGGAAGGTGAATACCAAGGAAGAAATAACTGATTTCATAACATTATGTCAAGATTTTGTACATGTATTTGAATGGGAATACCATGAATTTTAAGGGTTTGACCCTAGGCTAGAAAAAAATACCATAAAGTTTGAGGATAATTACAAACCTATGAGACAATAACAAAGACTAGTCAACCCAAAAATTAGGATACTTATGAGGAAGGAGTTGACAAAACTCATTGAATCTAATATCATCTTCCCCATCAAACATTCTTCATGGGTGGAAAATATTTTGATTATGAGGAAGAATAATGGTGAGATACGTTTGTGTGTGGAATTTAGATATCTCAACAAGGTGTTATGAGAGATAACTATCCTCTACCATCTATGGATCAAATTTTTCAAAGAGTAATAGGTTTAAAAAGGTCATATTTGTTTGATGGATACTCCAAATACAATAATATATTATTGAGAGAGCAAGATAGACATAAAACTACCTTCACAACCAAGTGGGTCACTTATGCATACATGAAGATGCTTTTGGATTGTCTAATGCAGGGGCTAACTTTAAAATAGTAATGTATGTGGCCTTCCAAGGGATCATAAATGATATGGTGATCATATAACTTGATGACATCACTATGTTTTCAAAGGATCCTAAATATCACATGACACATTTGAGGTGGGTGTTTGATAGGTGTAGGTAGTTTGGGGTCTCTTTAAACCCAAAAAAATGCATATTTGTAGTCCATGAAGGTAGAATTCTAGGACATATTGTGTCAAAATATGGCCTCTCCATTGACCCTAAAAGGATAAAATCAATCCTTTATTTTTCCTTGCCTAAACACAATAAAGGATTGAAAAGTTTCTTGAGAAAAATTAACTTCATTAGGAGAATCATTCCAATGGATAAAAAAAGGTAAATGGAGTTTTGAGGCCATTAAGTAGCCCATTTCCCAAGCTCCCACCCTCCTCAAACCTGATTTTACCAAAGACTTATTCATGTATGTCTTCTCTACAAGAGATGTTATTTATTTTATGCTCACACAAAAAAATGACAGACTAGAAAATCCCATTGCTTTATTTAGTAAATAATTATAAGGGTATGAAGAGAGATATACAATTTTTTAAAAATATATCCTTTCTATCATGAAAGGCCTAAAAAATTTCAGATAAATGGTGTGTAATAATAAGGTTTTTGTGATGATAATACACCTTAGTATATAGGATTTCATACTCAATAGGGACATAAGTGAGAAAAGTGTTGGTTTTGTGACTAAGTACATGGAGTATGATATATAAGTGAAGGTTAATAAGATGATAATAGGAATATAACTTTGTGAAAAAGTTGTATTTAAGGTTAAATAAGAGAAAGAGATGGTCTTGGTAGTCCAAGACTGTCAACAAGTAGCTATAAACATGACTCCTTCCAAATAGACCCAAGATATAGTGAAGCTCCTCCAAATAGGATAATGTATTATGAGCTTAGATAGGACTAAAAATAGGAAATTTATACTACATTACATCCCTTACATCTTGGTTGGTGGAATACTCTTAAAAAAGGCCATTGGTGGCATGATCATAAGGTATGTTGAGACTAGTTAAGTTGAAAAGTTATTAGAGAAGTTTCATGATGCGGGTAATTTTGAAGCCAAAATTATAGCATCTAAGATCATAAAAATAGGCTATTTTATCCCAAATTATTCAAGGACTCACATGTTTTGGTCAGGAGATGTCCGAAATGTGCCATGTTTATTGACAAGCAATGACCATCCACCTTGCCCCTAAAACCCATCCATGTTGATCATCCCTTCATGAAATGGAGATTATATTTCATAGGTATGATTCATCCCTCATCTAGTGTTGGAAATAAGTGGTTTTTAATAGCCACTAATTATTTTTCTAGGTGGGTGTAGGCATCTACACTCAAAAAAGAAAATGAGAACTTAGTTTTGGAGTTCTATGACAGCCTTATGACTAGGTTTGAGGTCCCCTCTACCATTATATCAATTAATGCCTTAGCCTTCAGAAGTGATAAAGTGTGTGAGTGGGAAATTATCCATGTTATATACCTCAAGTATTCATCCAATTACTACCCAAAGGGTAATGTACTAGCAGAGTCCACCTATAATAATTTAATTAGAATCATATGAAAGACAATGGAGGAAAGTCAAAGATAGTAGCACACTAAGTTGAAGACTACCTTGTGCATAGATATAATTACTTCTAATAAGTATAATAATCACTCTCCTTATCTCCTTATTTATTTTAGAGAATTGAAATTTCCCATCGTACTTGAGCTTCTAGCCTTAGAATTTGCACACTATCTTGAACACATGGAGGATGATGTAATAGAAGTAAGGATGAATGAGTTGAGAGAGTTGGAAGAGATAAGGGATAGTTATATGAATTATATGTGTTCTAACCAAAATTAATTAAAAATATCATTTTACAAGAGAGATTTATCCAAGACCTTTCAACATTGAGACATTATGCTTAAGTGAGAAGAGGACCATGCCAAGCTAGGTAAACATTCAATGTTTGAAAGTCTTTAGAGAGGGCCTTACATTATTACTAATTATAAGGAGAGAAATGTTTTACAATTATCCAAGTTGAGTGGTTATTAACTCCCCATCCCTATCAATGGGATGTTCCTCAAGTATTTTTATTAAGAGCACCAAATCCTCTTATACGTATTAACTAGTTTAGTTTCTTTCCTCCAAGTGTTATTACACATGATTGGTAGTTATGGGGTTTTTATATTTATTTTTTGAAGTTTGTATTTGTCCTTTCTTATCTCTTTTTTGGTGTCTTGTTATGTCTCATTGATTCTTAAATTCTATAAGGTAATAGACAGAGTCTATATGCAGTCAAAGGTTCATGATTAAAAGATCCAGAGTTCTCTTGACTAATAGGTAGGTCAAACCAGTTGAGTCACTAAAATGTTAAAAACTTTATTCCATCAAGCATATAAAGTGGTCAACCTAATCCCTATGAACCCTATTTCACAATTATGTCTCATGTTTGTCATATATATTGGTAAATTAGGGAAGCTCAAAGTAGGTCATTAGTTATCATTTTTGATGCAACAAATCAACTATCTATTCATGTTATCAAACACATAGTGGTCACCCTACCTCATGTCTCAGTTTGTGTCAAGTGTAATATGCATGTTTAAATGGAGATTGAAGGTTCTTAGCAAGTCTTGATGAGGCCTCAACAATCCAAAAGTGCCATAGTAGAGGTGATTTGATAATACAACTGATGAGTCATCATGAACATATTTGATGTACTCAAATAAGGTATGGCTCATTTATAATCTTTTAATAATATTATAAAGTTGTACATGGGTCTATTATAAGTAATTAGTAGGTTTTAATGTCTCTTTGTATGTGTTAAAATGGTATTCATTTGATATCCCTCCTTAAGGTCATCTATATGTTTTGAAAGTGAGATATTTGACCTTAATGTGACTCCATTTGACCTTGATGGGCCACTAAACTAGTATTTATGCCTTAATGAATCCCATTAGGCCATATATAAGGCATTTCATATACTATTGAACCCTTTTAAATAAAATTCAACACATAATTACCACTAATGAGTCCCACACATGCCAAAATATTCCTTTTAAACTTTTATAGTTTGTACCATGAGCTTTAATGCATCACCTAAATCCTATTTTACCTTCTCCTACCCTCTAACAATGGATTATGGTCTAAAATAGGAGAAGATAAAAGGAATATCAAGGTTTTATGAGTTTTCTTAGTGGTACAGATCTATATAGTATAGATTGGCTCAGGTGGAGTTATGGGTCTACAAGAGGAGTTCACTATTAGCATATGTGCAAAAAATGAGACTATTTTCATGCTTGAAGAGCCCAAAATTGATTCATATCCCATATCAAGCTCATTGGTAGGCATTGAGAGCACTTTAGGTTTGTGCTCAAACTATACAAGGGAGAGAAGGATTTCCTAAGATCTTGGCCAAAGAAAGTAAACTTAGTCACCTTCTAGTCATGGAAATTGGTAATAAGATTGGTTCCCTGATCTCTATGAACATTCATTACTAAGTTAAGTGATTTGAATATCAACGTAATCTACACAATGAAAAATAAGGAGGATGGTTTCATTAGATTTTTGGTCTGTTTGATCAAAATAGTGATTGTTCTTAGACCTTTAATTCTTGAAAAAAATTCATGGTATCCTTAGTATTTAGTTCACATATGTAGGCATGTGGGGTTGAGGAACATTTAAACTACATGTGTCTATAGATTACAGGTAGGTTTTAATGATAAAGAAGAGCATCCAGTGTATGTATATGAAGGTGACTAATGTTTAGAGGTCTAGTCATGATGTTTTCAAGATGTTCATGCCTCTATACTCCAACTTGAATTCTCATATGATCTATAACCTTTTGAAATGGTGTTTCCAAAAAGTACAACCTATAGATGTGGTTTTCACTAGTATAAACAAGTATTATACCATTTGAAGATAGCCTCAAGGTTCCTAAAAATAGTGTAAATATAGAGTATAGGTTGTAATCACACCATTACATCCTTCTATGTAGGTTTAAAACATTCACTATAAACCCCACAATTCTTGAAACCACTAATATGCCTTCAAACCTCATCACAACTATTTTATCAAAAGTTAAGGTTATTTAGTGAAGGTTAAGGTTTTTTGGAAAGTCCTAGGTTGCATTATTCATTATGTATACCTCATTAGTGACCTATAAAGTGTTATATCCTATTAGTTATATGCATAGGGGTGTTCAAGGTCCTTGTAAACCATTTTGGGTGTAAAAACTCCTTCCATTTCATGAACTTTCCATTGCCATTCCACTTCAATTTAGACCCTACACTCCATTTTTAGGTTTCATACAACCCCACTGTCATCCCCCATAGTCCATCCACTCTTCTTTCCAAGTATAAATCATGGGATTAAGACCTAGATAATCCTTAGGGTTCTTAATAACCATTAGGTCATGAATATATGGGCCTATGTGTACATATACCCTGTTGAGAGAGTAATCACCACTTATAAGAAAAGACCTAAATCCACCTTGGTAGAAGTCCTTCAACTCACTCTATGAAGATCAATCTAGAATAATGGGAGAAAGATATGACTGATCAAGATATGCATGGGTTAGAATGAGAGAGTTATTGAAACATAAAGTGCAACTAAGAAGCCACTCTCTTGTAGACAATAAACATGTGTGAACCAATGACTACAATGTTGTTGACCAATCCTGATGGTCTATGTCCTAACATAATCTAAGTAAACATATACATCCAAAGTGAAAATTTGTAACTGGGAAGAAGGGTAAAATCATGGTGGTCACATTACCAAACATAGAATAACTTGTAAGAGTGCATTATTGAGATGCATTAAGGGAGATTCTTTATCAGTAAAATCCACATCAAACACCAAAATACCTTAATTTATAAGGCTCTTGAATAAGGTAATTATCTAGTTAGAATTACAAATCAATCACACAAAGGCCTATATATGACTGTATATAAAGATATATTAGCAAGGTTGTAACAAATGAGCCATAAATATATGACAAATAATTTAAACATGATGTTTTTACCCTGATTTTACCCTTACAATAGATGAAAGAAGTTGTTTTGGATACCAACATTGACTATTATATCCCCATGCACTAGGTAGTGTTGATCAAGTAGATCACGGAAGAGAGTATAGGTTTGTAAGTGGCCTAAGCTCATGGAAAAATATGTAAAAAGTATAAGAAAGGTTGGATAGGGTGTAATGGTAGCATGAGAGACACAAATTCAATTATAGGTGAATAAAAACCCAAAACACCAGTCTAGATCTATAAGGCTTAAACCTTGTCATCTAGGTCTCAAGATCTTACCTCTATCTCATGGTAAATCTAGACCTCCAAAAACATTAACTATAATGTGATAGGTGTAGAAGGATGTTTCAGACATTGAAGAAGGAATTTAGAGTAGGGGAATATAAGGAGGTAATCCTTTTTGGGTTTTATCCCTTACCCTAGCTCTTTTTCCTAAGCAAACTTATCAATATGTACCTTCAAACACACCCTTCAACATAGAGGGACAAAGTCTTAGGGATATTTGGGAAATTTAATTACCCCTATGGACATAAAATACATAAAATAATGAAGGACATTGAGGGCCTTAGTTTTATGAATGATCCTTAAGAAGTTAACTTGCTCAAATTGATTAGTAGAAAGCCTGAGACATAACTTCCAGCACTTCTATCTATACATGCATTCTTCATGGGATCCCAAAATATTTATGGGAGATGGTAGGGTTAATGGGATAAAGGTTCGTTACAATTAGTTTTTGTTTGGAGGTCCACTATATGAACCATTATTGATATGGTGAACCTTCAAAACCCTTCCTAAAACCCAAATGGTACTTGATGATATACTTTTTCCCAAAAATACATCTATATGGATTTTTTTGGTTATGAAATTGTCCTAAAGGTCTCCTTGGGTATTCTAATCACTCAAATGATGTATTGATTTTCATGTGTAGGACACATATTATATAAATTAGGCTTGAGAGAGATACTTTATGACTATAATCAAGGAATTGAGAAGGGTTTGTATGAACTATCATTTTCTAAGGTGATAAGGGGTCCAAAAGTCTAAAAATGGCATTATAATAGTCACCTAAAGTAGCCTATATAACTAGCTAACCATGTAAACAAACCTGAGTGTCTAAGTGAGAGGCACTATTACATGCCATAGAAGGAAAATGACTTGATGATACTATCACTAGAACTCTAAGGACTCTTAGAGATTGTTTTCATGATGATGATAGTGGAAAGGTGCCTTAGAACCCTAGGTTAAGTTCAAAACTTAGACACCCTTTGATTAGATATGTTACTCTAACACCTTCATTAAAACAATGTCATTTGGAGGTAGAGCAAATGGAAAAATTATATTGAATGGGAATCTAAACCTTCATGGTGTAGATCATAATTTTTTTTTTGAAGTGTGGATAACTTTTTATTGTAGGATAGTTACTACAGTTGTCAATTCTAGCCTACAAGCCCCTAGACACTATCTAGAAAGCATGCTTCTCACCCAAGAGACATTTTCAAATACTCATAATTATATGAAACCTTTTCATGAGAGGATGAAAAATTTAGGAGAGTTTAAGTGGTTTGTCTACATGAATTTAGTGGAATTAGTTTGGAGGTTTAGGCCATAACCTCTATAAACCATCATTAAGAGTCTTAGACACTCTTAAACCCCCCTAAAACCCTAATAAGGACCTAATTAAAGAGATTTAAGAAAATATGCATCATGACATATGGGAACCAATTTAAAAACACCTATATCATGTTTTCCACTAAGAGGAGGCCATGTTCATCATACTTAGTTGTATGGATACTATAAGAACACATCCAAAAATTATAAGTTTTCAAGGTTTTAAGCAAGAAGTGAGGTGTAAAACTTGGTCATAGGTCCCCAATCATTATGGGTGTTATTTAAGGACTTGTTTCACCTCCTAAAAGATATAAATTTTCAATTAACTTCCTGTAAGTGCCTCAACTAACCTTCACCAATTAACTAGTTTTCAAGGCTATTCTAGATGGCCTAATCATGAAAGAAAGATGAGTTTGTAAGTGAGAGATGTTTTAAGGGTGTGTTTGTGTGTGTCTATATATATATATATATATATATATATATATATATATATATATATATATATATATATATATATATATATATATATATATATATATATATATATATATATATATATATATATATATATATATAGAGTGTTAGTTGAAGAGTGTTTCAATCCTACTCAAATAGCTTGAAGGTCTAGTTTAAATATCTCAATAATCTAAATAATGGATGGATAGAAGATTGGGTTACTAGTCAATGAGACCTACTTAACCAATAAGATGGAAGTGTTATTGGTAATAGAAAGGCATTATGGAGTTAATGATCCACCTTATAACATAGTTACCTATCCCTTGAGGTGATTATACCCCATATTGATTAGCATAATGAAGTATTTTGGGTGGTTTCTTCATCAAGGTCAATCTGTAGGTGTGGGCAGCCACTTAATGACTCATGGAAAAAAGTCCAATTAAGCCTATTTAAATGTTGGTAACTATTAAAAGGAGTGGGAATTGAATGAAGGTGGTGTGCATAGAATATTTAAGGGTTAAACCTTACTAAAATTAGACATCAATGCTCTAAAGAGCTCATTAAAGGTACCTATCCACAAAAATAATGCATATGAGAGTAAAGGGGACTGCTATGACTATTGCATGGAAATTATGGCCCCTTCATGGTCACTTATAAACCTATATTACTCTTTTTCTCTGTCTCATGTATAATTCTATATATTCAGGAATTGAGATTTTTATTTTCATCCCTTGGCTAGGTGTAGCAAAGCTCAGCCAAAATTGTATCTTGAACCTTGAATCAATAGAGAAATAATAGTTACAAACTTCTGTATGATTATTAATGCATGTTATAATTATTTATTTGCATAAATTATGAGTTTTATCTTCTTTTTAAGGCATTCTCTTTCACCTAGTGTCATAATGTCTTCTAATGTACGTCATATGAAGTATTAATAAGTAGTAGTGGTGTTGAAGGGTGAGTTGATTAGTAGTGTCTCATGTAGGCCTACATTCTTTGCCTCTAAGTTGCAAAATTTCTACTTAATATCCATATGAAATAATCATATCTAGGATTGTGTCAAAAATCTTAGTTAATTGATTGTCTTACATTAGATTCATAAGTGTGTTTAAGAAGTAGTCAAGAGAGGATAACTAAACATTGGTGTACCATCACCCCTAATATAGGCTTTCCTTCCAAGTTTTCATCCCAATATAAATATTTCTTATAATAAGATTTTAAGTTGATATATCAGGGGAGATAACTCCATAAGATATAGGTTTGGTCTAGAATGTTGGTAAAGTACAACCTTTAGGCCAATCCCATGTTATTCCAAGTTTGAAGAAGAATTGAATAATCTCCTTCAAAGGGTGTAACTTGAGTTGCTAATACCTATGTATATCTGAAGAAATCTATGTATATTCACTCTTTTATGGTGAGATCCCCAAGATTTTGGTGAGAGGGTGTGTAGCCAAAAGTGGTAATGATCAGTTGTTCTAGTGTTACTTAGTGGGTGTGATGTTGTTTTAAGTTTGAATATTGTATTTATTATGACAAAGTTGATAATTAAATGTGTATTAGATAAATGTTTTATCTATTTTGAATTGAATTATATTAATATCATTTTTTAGAGTTATAAGTGATTATAAAATTTGTTTAACCAATATAAGACATCACACATAGTTGTCAAGTCCTACATGCAATAAACAATTCACAAATCAAAGTTATTGTTCTCGAGATATCATGTTGGAAATGGATTGGTATTAGTTGGTGAAATTAGCACACAAAGTCAACCTTAATAAGGTGGAATTTGATAATTGTGACTTAAACAGGTTATTTTATTATTTTGTTAATGCATTTAGAGCATTTGATTTGAGATCAATTATTTATCTGAGCTATAAAAATATGTCAAGGAGGTGAGGATCTAGTTTGACCTACTATGAAGAGGTTGAAGCATAGATTTAGGAAACAAAGGAGGTTATCATGGGAAGGATCCCAAATTATTCCTTGTTTTTGTTATTTATAATGCATTTTTACTATTTTACTTAAAATTTATTAGTATAGGGCTTGTTTGTAAAAAATGGTACTATTATCCTTATTGGGAACTATTATCTATGACTTGGCATTGGTTTCTAGGATGTGGTGCTACTATCTAATGCTATTATATTTTATGCACTACTAATGTCTAGTAAGATTGAGTCATAATGTTGATTATTTTGGAATTGTTTTTGATGTCTATTATTATTTTTTGGTTTTGATTTTTCATTGGTGATGCTTAATTTGGTTGTACCTTTGTCGATTGATGCCCATATGATGGAGTTTAATACTGGATGGATGATGGAGACCCTATAAGGTCTATCCCTGATAGATGTTGAGATGTCTATAATCAAAATAAAATGTTTGATACATGTAGAATTATTGGATCCTATACCTTGAGATAATCACATGATGACTACACTATATGAGTGATAGGATACATATATGTATACTTTATAGTCATCAACTAAGGAGATGACCATTACTTTAAAGGATGTGTGCCAAATTTTATGATTACCTATCTCTAGCTAGATATCCATACTATAGGAGGATATAGGTGCTAGAGCCATACAATAGGCTTTTAGGTAATTTCTCTACTATGGTAGTAGTAAACCATTGCATAAAGAGACATAGTGATATACTATTGACATTGATTGTTGTTATTGAGTTTTTATGACTACAAAAGTTCTTAGCCATTTTTTAGCTTTATTTATCATTATAGATGGATGTGGGGTGTCGATATCCTATAGGATGCATGAGATAGGGAAGGATATCGAGGAGAATTATACTATGTATTCATGGGGTCAGATGATGCTAGCCTACTTATACAAAGACCTATATTATTTCACATAGGAGATGAGTGGTGGAGGTATTGGAGCATCAACATTACTACATTATTGGCAATATGAGCATGTAGCAATGCATAGACTAGTGGTGCATGTATAGGATGGTTTGTCTCATCCATAGTTATTTGTAGAAAAGTGGATAGGGATGGGTCACATGCCTAGGAGGAGAAATATGAAATATTAGTAGTTGTTAGATAGTTTGACAATGGGGGATATTATTTGGAGGCCCTATAGTGGATACAAGGGATGGCTTGAGGATGGTAATCAGCTTAAATGGATTTGATTGAGTTGATAGCTACATAACCATTAGGTCAATGTGTATGTATATTTTTACTATGATTGTGTCACATGATAGTTTGATGTAGTTCAAGATGTGCCCCCAACATTAGTTATATTGTTGGGATCTTATGAGGATAAGTAGTAGTGTAAGGCCATCTATTACTGAGTTAACTCCTATTCCCTTGATAGATCAAGATCTTGAGATTGATGTAATAGATGTAGATCATGTGGGAGTGACTAATACCTACATAGACTAGTGGAGAGATCATAGGTGGGCACCTCAACTTTTTAGAGGTGGGATTATCATAGAGGATATACAAGAGGTATATCTCCTCAGGGATGTTGATGGTAAGTTATTAATGTGTTCTTGCATATTCTATTATAGTTTATTATTTTGTTATGTGATTAGGAATATGATGTATTTTGTGGACATGTGTAGGTTTAGGTGATGATAAGTACTAGGAGATTGCCATTAATTTAGTGTTTCATGTACTAACATGGCATATTATTCATGATGTCTTAGAAGATGGATTAATAGAGAGGTCCACGAATGTGTTTGGTGTGTATACCCATTTATTTTAATGATATTTGATAGCTATTGTAGCATATAGATGAGCAATTGTAGATAGAGATGAAGCACATGGAGAGTTGTGTAGACACCAACATTGTGCCAACCCCCCCTTGGTCCCCTTCTAAACACTTACGCACCTTATTAATTTAAAATAAACTACTTATTTTAAATTAATGACCTCACCTTGGACACCTCACCTAGACATCTCACCCTAAGACCATTTATTAACCTATGAGTCATCCTGAGACTAGGTCCTCCAAATCCTAATTACCCATGACCTATTCTCACTCCCTATTAACTCCCTAACCAACTCTTGTGCCTCATAAACCCATGTTTTGACTATTCTCCAATGGAAAAAGCACTTGGTGGGTGGAGAAATGGGCAAAGAGCTAAAAATAGCCCTTTTACCCATTCTTTCTCCACTGATGTTGGTCAACGGTTGGTCAATGCTGGTAGGATCACCGACGTTAGTTACATAACCCAAGCTCTAACATTGAGCTACCCCTGGCCTTCTTGCTGATTGACACACACACTCTGAGACCAATCATCATAATTTTACTACCACTCTCTTGGATACCAAAGCTCTGCACAAGTCACTCCAGACATTGGATTGAAACACTGTACGAAGACCTCAACATCAGCCACAATAATAATAAGCATTCTGATACCTCTGGTTCTTCATCTAATAGAGCTAAGTATTCTGTCTGATTTCAGTATTTTAGAATACATTGTTAATTAGTTTCCATTTCATATTTCTAAGAACTATTGAGAGAAACTTGACTTCTTCTGTGGAGAGGTTGAAAAGCCTTCCTCTTATTCTTACCCTCTTTTCACACTTATCCTCTACCTTTGCCCTTCCTCAGACCTTATTCACTTTCCCACAACCTTGTACAAACCTTTAAACTTCTAGACTCCTCTGTCAACCATAGAAATACCCTGAAACCTATCCAAGGCCTACTATCCCTACCGACATCGATAACCAAACCAATGTCGGCATCATTGACCCAACCGACCTCGGCAGGACCACCAATGCCGGCGACTGTGACAGACTGACTGCAAAGAACAGGTACACATTATCTATTTTTCTCTTTCTTAGTCTTTCATCATTTATTTTTATACAACACTCTTTTTTTTAAATAGTGGACTATCATCCCTTAAGGAGCTTTATGCTTTTAGGACTTAGCGTGTAGCTTGGCAGTTCACCATATCCTTTTCTAACATTTTCTTTGTTCAAGTTTCTTTCTTATTAGAGGTGTTTCCTCCATAGCCAAAGAGGAGCTCCCACAACACTTGGATACGGTGTGCACTTAATCTAGGTAACATCAAACCCCTAACCTTTAACCTTAGTTTCTTCCTTCTTCTGAATGTAATTAGCAAAAAACTTAGAGAAACAAGTTGCAAAAGCATACCATGCCTACACCTAATGCTCTATGTGGGGTTATTATTAGGATATTAAATGACTAAATACGCCTTCAATGAGATCATGTAAAGTGTATGATTGAGTTAGGTATGTATTGAGAGAGAGAGAGAGAGTATATGGATTCATCGATATAGGTTATGGAGAGAGAGTAGAGCCTCTAGTTCTAGCCTTGATATGTCTGAGAGTGAGAGTGAGGGAGATGGTCCTAGTAGCCATGTCTATAGCATTGAGTGATAGATTATAGTTGTATTGAAACTATATCATAATTTGTATATATGGATGTTTGATGTTTAAATTGTGCTATGTATATTGGTATCTAGATCTGGTTATATTTTATATGTTCATATGTGTTGAATTGGTTTGATTATTTTAAATGATGATATTTTTACTTTGTTTTTAACATATTAGAGTTAATGAATTTGTATTTTGTTTATGAATGTGTTAGGCATATGTGTAGTGGATTAGGATTTTTTATTTATTGGTATAGGTTTTTCATGTATTCTATAATATTTATGTGTGTAGATCATGTGACTATTGTATGACCTATCTGAACCTAGATGCCATATAGAACTAATTACCATAATTCTAATTCTATGTTGGTGTAGAAGGAGACTCTAAAATTAAAACTATGTGTGATGTACTATTGGTGGGTAGATGTGTATACTCTAGAGAAAAGATCTTAATTGGTTGATGTGATGAAACTCAAATTTGAATTATATGATTTATGGTAAATATATTGAGTGGTGTGTGAAATGGAGCTATGTTTTGATTTTTATATTTATTTCCATATATCTTGATAGGTGTTTGAACTAAGAGTATGATCTAGATGAGTGTGTATAATGACATATCAATGCCCCTTGTGCAAATTATATAATGTTTCTATTAACATACTGGTTAATGCAAGCTTGAAGTGCATAACAATGACATTTTGAATCTCCATTTATCTTTTGAAAATTATAATATTGATTATGTGGTACCCTATGAAAATGGTGTGGTGGATGATGATTAGTAGGAGGAAGTGTAATCATCTCCCTATCTAATAGTGTAAGTAAGATGTCATGATGTTCATCTCTAAGTAAAAATTGTATAAGCCCTCTAAGTATATATTATGTTATGATCACTATAAGAGGAGCTCTTTGAAGTGGCTCTTTGTCCTTATTGATTATCTTTATTGATTCTTTCTATTTCATTGAGTTCTTAATTGTAAATGGAGTAGGCTCTTGTACCATGTTAGATGAATATATTTCTAAGGGGCCTACATCCAATTATGTCTTTGAATGAGTAACTACTAGTCCTAATTCTACCTCTAATGTTATAGCTATGTTACATAGATGCAGAAATGATTTTGATGTTGATATAGTAATTTATCCTTAACACAAAAAATTAATCCTCTTGCAAAGATGTATTTTACATCTAAATTTATCAATTAATAAATCAGTTGATGTAAATAAGCTTTAAATCTTAGAATTTATTTAGATGTTTTCTCTATCTCACCCTAGCTCAATGAAGGTAAATTCTCATGTGTGACTCGAGGTCCCTTAGTCTATATGTAGGGCCTAAGAAATATCATTTCTAACTCCTCATATGTGTGTAGTGACCCACTGGGGATTGTATGTTGGAACCAGTTTAGTGATTCATCATCTAAGGACCTTGGAAATAATTGTAGTAGAGTAAACTTATTGGTAATGTGTGCCATGGGTTTCTCATAAGCCTAAAGGTGAAATTATGGATCTCCATGCCCATAAAATATAGGTAACATTGGTATTTGAAAGTTATTTGGAAACCTTGTAATGGATATTCTATATGGAATAGACTTTTCATGTATAAAATTAGCATCAATTTGATATCAATATGCATTATTACCCAAAGTGAGATGATTTACTTGTTATTACAAAGCACCCACAACATGCATCAAGTAAATTAACACTTGTGAAGGTATATGTATACACCTAAATTTTCTTGCTTCATTAATTGTCACTAATATTACTATTAGTCGACACTAATGTCATTTATCTCATTTACTTTAATTTATCCCACTAAATTATCCCCCCTTCCTAGTCATTTATCCAACATCCCCCTTCATATTTCTCCATTCACTAACTTTATTCATCCCAACAAATCAATTAATTTATCCTAAATCGCCATTATCCCATCTTAATCCCATTTACCTATTATTTAAGAATTTTAGATTCCTAATGACCCACCTACTAGCCTACTCCTAGGCTCTTTTACACCCCTAGTTCTTAATCCTCACCTATTCCTTATCTAATCCCCCATATAATCATCATTAATCCATTAGAGAATTATATAATTGGAGGATTATATAATCCTCTCTATTTTAACCCCTCCTCTCTAAAAGCCTCTAGATCTAGAGGCTTCCAAGGAATTTAAAATTCCTTGGATAATCCTTAACCCTTGATCTCCATCCCCCAACTTCAAACCTCAATCATTGATTCTTCCATCTTCTATCTATTTAAACAACTCCTCTACTTCATGAAAAGCTAATGAGCAGCTATCTAACTTATTTATGCCCGTTTAGTCATTAAATAATACATTAAACATCATTATCATGCCATCATAATGTCAAAACTAAGAGTCAAGGTATATCAATCCAATCTTAATATCTCTTTATTTTTCATTCTATTTGATCATGGTGTAGATCACTTAGCTTTAGGATTATAATGTTATTTTTAACTGGTTTTATTCATCCATTGCATTTGGTCTTAATGCATCTATCACTTTAACTAGGTATTTGATTATTTGGGTTGATTGAAGGGCATGATTTAATCTATAAAGCTCAAAAAAATCATCTACATTTTGGCGACCATGGTGGGACATCCCTCCCAAACTAACAATTTTTCATCCTATACGTGTTTTTATAAGCTTGCAAGGTCAATTAGATTAATAAAACCCCCAAAATTTTGAAATTTTATGTGTACAAGGGGAATTTATAGTATTGCATTGGTATTTGTAGCTTTGTTTTATGAAGTCATGATTCTATCCTCAAGAATTGCAATTTTTTCTTAACCATGTTACCAAACCACTAACCATTTTATCTGACCATGGTAGGTTTTATCCATTCAACAAAACCACAACTCATGAATCATGACCTTGCATAGAGAGTTATGATTTTGCATATATTGTAAAGATTTTATCTAACCACTAAATTTTTTTGGGTTTTGAAGGTTTTAGTCTTTAGATAAAATCACAACTTCAAAAGTCACGACTTTATCTTTTAAATTATGGTACTATGGTTGAGACTTGTGCTTTTGTAATTTTGATAAAAAAAACCTAATAGTTGACCATTATATTCTAACCTCTAGGTTTTACTCAAACATTTTATGTCTTTATAGGAGATAATCCTCATTTCATGCATCATATAACCCCTTTCTTTCATCATATTTATGTCATTTGGGTTGTAAGGAAAACATTTAGAATAACCACATTCTCATAACAGAAGCTTTATCTTTGTGTGGTTTATTTGTGTAGATTGTAGGGTGTAGCAGAAAAGGGAGTCCAGAATAGAAGATCATCTATAAACCAAAATAGACACAACCCCTTTAGCCTTTTTATCATCATTGGCAAACCCACAAGTCACAATTTTTTTTGGATTTATGACATTACTCTATGGAATTGTAGTATTGTATCTCTAGTAACAATTTTACAATCTTAACCTAACTTTGTCCATTTTTTCTATTCTTACTATTGATTATCATCTTTAGATCTCATTAGGGCAGAGTTAGATTAAATAATCTTTTTTTTTATGTTATTTAGAACTTTGTCTATATTAAACATCTTAAATCTTTGATTATAAAATTTTGAATACATCATAAACATGAGTTAAAATTAATCATAATAATCTATAAGTAATTATTTTGGCTTCTAAGCCAAATCTATCACAACCTGCTAAATCATCTATTTCTATCAAATAGTCAAAATTTTAGAGGTTTTATAGTTTATCACAAAACCACAACTTTCAAATTATAGTCAGAAGTGATCTTATCATTTACAATCATGGTTTTTTCTAATAGTTGTGATTTTTTATCCTAACCATCAAAATTAAGTTAACTACTACAAAATTACAACTCATGATCTACTTTTTTGCTTTAGAGTTGTAATTTTGTAGATTTTAGTTGTGATATTAACCTATGTATTATGATTTTGCACTATTTTATTCTTCAAAATTGTTCCTTTTAAGTGAATTTATATAGTCATTTTTCATGAATTTTGATTCATTCCAAGCCCCTTACAAGGCCCAAATTTCCTTTGGCATTTGGGGATCCACCCCTCAATCTTGCCCTGTACCATGATAGAGAATACACTAGGGGCATTACCTATGGACCCCATAAGGGTTTATATCCCTTGAACCCATAAGGGGAACTTCCCCTTGATCCTATTGGGGGATACTACCCCTAAACCCCTACATTGTGTCCAACTCACCCTAAAGGAATTATAGAGCCAAATCATAATTTTTTAAGGGTGCTTTTCTAAAGGCCTATTGGACTCACATATTGTTTCTTGAAATGGGTAAATATAGAGGCTTATTTTGTCTTGTTAACATCATATTTTATTCTAAAATTTTGGATTGTAGGTTACCCCTCAAGATTATCAATCAAACTACTAATCCTTGTCTTGTAGGTTACCTTTTTTTTATTGTCAATTGAAACTATTAATTGTGTGCTTGCAAGCCTCCTATTAAAGACCCCTTGTGGCATTTTGAAAATCATTTTTTGAAACATTTTGATAACTTTGTTTTGTATATATCATTATCATCATTTTTCTTGTATATTCTTGTCTTATATCTTATAAATATAATCACACATCTTGATATAATTAGTTAATTAAATCTTTTATTTTGCCTATTTATATCCTGAGGGATACAGTTGTTGTATGCTCTCTCCCTTACATCCTTGTGATGATTCTTGGGGGGTCAAAAACCACCTATAAACCATCCCATTTTATTTTATAGTGGAAACATGATGTGGAATTGACACCCATGCACTTTCCATAGTCTTAGAGGGATAGTGATCATGGATTTCACCACCACACACTAATCCAAACTATGTGTTCTAGTGGAGTTTTAAAACTAGGTATAATTGTCATTAGGCTAAGTGGTTGAACCTATATAGGTCATCCATGAAGGGGAAGAGTTAAATCTCTAAAATAGGCATTAAAAAACACCCTACATAAACTTAGGACCCATCATAACTTCACATATATCAGGGATGCCTCTAGAGAGCCCATTCAACCTAACTTAGGCTCCTTTGGCCATAACAAGCACCTCACTATCAGAGTCAGTTTCAGATCCTAAGTAGACATCAAGTATAAATGGGGTTTAGAGGTTTTGGTAAATTCCATAATGGGTCATCAATCTATAATCTCACCCATAAATTTATTTGATGGTGAAGGCATCATGTTACACACCCTTATCAATATAGTAATCATATGTTATAATTTACAGGTTTGGGTGTGTTGTGATAAACCCATGTTTTTAATGGGTTGATTCATCCTTCACCCAAACCTATATACCTATCTAGGTCCTTTACACATAACATATTCTATATCCTTGCCTCATCTTTCTACCATTTTTTACATCATTACTCCTCTTGTACACATCATCTTGTATATCTTTGTCATCATTTCCTTGTACATATGGTATTTATATATCCTTTACATTTTCCTATCCTATCTTAGTCTATTCATATCATAATCATCCTTCTCACATATCCTAATCACACCTGGTCATCAACATCTTATCCTAAGTCCACCTCATCCATAATCAATTACACCTCACCTTTACTTATTTAATATCTTAGTCTAAACTTGACCTTGTCTTATCCACCTTTGTCCCACCATAGTCATAATCATCACCATATCATCTTGTCTAATTATTTCACCATCTTGTATATCCTTGTTTTACCCCCTTGTACATAAATATATTCCCTTATTCACATCATATCACTAAACTCACTCATCATTAGTCACACCCTTATCACTAACATCTTATCTTATACACCCTATATCTCATTACAATATTATAGACATCCTTCTAGTCACATCATACCCTAGTCTCACTCATCATTGGTCTTACCCATACCCTATCCTAATCACATCTTGTCTCACCATTTTTATCTTATCCTAAGTCCATACCTAATCACCTGTATTGACCTTACCTTCATCACCCATATAGTCTACCCTCATCATATCTTATCATAGATATGGGTCTAAACCATCCCCATCTCACCCCCTTTTTATCAATTTATCATCACCTATCTAAACATAATCATCCCTCATCCCATCTTGAGCAAATAAGTCTAAGGTTTGAGTTGGTCCTTTTATCCTATCCATATCATCATATTCAAGCTATCACTCATCGCTCAATTAGGTATCATACATAGTCAATATACAATTAGCATTTTATCACTTTGTTGGTCTCAATCTATCAAACCCATAATCATCAATCTAGTCCCTATCATCCTTTCCCATTCATAACTATCACCCATTATATCATCATATTTCTAGTTTGAATCTAGGCATGCATCAAATCATCAATCATTTTGCTAGCTTGAATATTAGGCATTGTTAATAGGTCACTATCACCTATTGTACTATTGATCTAAAGTATAATCCTAGTCTTCAATCCACTAGTCTATTCCATCCTCATCATCACCTATCATACTATCTCAAACCTTTGGCCTTATTTTGTTCAAATAATCCTTAGTCTACGTTTGCATCATCATCCATCTTTCCCCATGGATTTAGACTCAGTTATTGTTGACCAATAAATCCTAGCTAACAAGGATGAATTCATTTTTTGGGCACTAGAGTTAGGTGCTCATCTACCCTAAGACCTTGATCCCATTTTCCCCAAATCACCATCATGTAGCCCATTAAAACTAATATCAACATTCCTTGATATGGTCACCCTAATCAAACACTACATCATAGAAAATAAAAATTAATTCCTCTTACACATATGGAATATGGGTGCCCACTTTCCTAATGATTTTTACCCCATAATCCTCAAGTCATCTCTCAAACAAGTCTACCATCTAACCTTATCCTCATCCCATTCCCATCCACCATCCACTTACCATATCCAAATCCCCTTAACCCCAATTTATACTCATCCATAGATAAATTATCCATCTACTAATCATGATTCATAACCACTCCCTCATCTTTCATCAACCACCACCATGAAGATAGACCCCACCCTCATAAACAAATACATAGCTACCAACAAAGATGAGATCCTCCTATAGTTTCTTATAATGGGTATCCCACTTCTTGAAGGTGTTGAGCCCCTTTAACTCATTTCACGTCCCACCCAAGTTCCTTCACATGAGTCCCATACTAATCCTCCATCCCCTAGACATAGCCATTCATCTATCACTTCCTCTACTAGTAAAGGGAATTCTATCTTGATCACCTCATCTATTACTAGTCCATATACTCAATCATGTCAAACATCATCTGATTTAATGTCTAATTCTTCCACATCTAAGAGTGAAGTAGGTATTTATACTCCCCATCATATATCATTGGAAGCCCTTTTTCACCAACTAGTTTCCCCCAACATGATGGTCTATCCACCCATATGACATCTTGAACCCACCAAGCCTAATCCCTTATGGTATAAAACAAACTGATATTTTTTCTATCATCAAACTTGGATGATGTAAAAATTCTTGAGACTATGTCTGGATCTTCCTTAACCATGGTGACATAGTAATCAAAGATGAATTAGATGAGTCTATTTCATTAGTTTAACAAGAAGAGGAATGCCAAGATACCATTATTGATCATAATCAATCCCTTCCCTCTCCAATCCAAGATTAAGACACCACACTCATTGACTAATCCTCCATTAAACACACATCCATCCCCCATAAGCTTCATCCTCCCATATCTCATAATCCCTTCCATGGCCCTATATTCTCTTAGTCCATTATTCATCCATCATCTCCCTCCCACCCATCATATCAAATACCCCATTTTGAGAGGACAATCATGCCTCTACTCATAGCATCATATCTTATGCATCAGAGCTAGCATCGACACTAATAAAAGTCTTATTTTCATCAAGATCATGTTATACACTATCATCTAAATTAGATTACTCATTAGAATCATTATCCTTCATCAATATTGTAGTAGATAGTGATAATGCCTACTCTTTTGAAGATCCCACTCAGGATGATGATGTCATAATTGAGTTCTTGAATTCTTTATCTAATTATTAGAGTGGATCTAATCTTACCTTAGATACATGCATTAGTGATCCTTTAGATATTCTTGAGGACACTTTTTCTAACATTGAGGCTAGGGATCCTAGTGACCTTTATGAGTAATATGCTTCCCATTATCCCCTTAATCCATCACCCAACATTCATCATCCACATTTCCTCCATAATACCTATAAACTACCCCATGAATGGAATAAATAGGAACATGCATCATTGGATTCCCTTATACATTCAATATCATGTGCCACAAACACAAAATCCCAACACCATATTCCAAAAATCATAAATCATGATCAAATCATCTTTGATCCCATAATTCAAAGTTGAGAAAATTCAAAATATTAGCCTAATAAAAAAAAATCTTCTCCTAGTTAATCCCAAAATTAGGTACTAGGGGAATATCAAAATCAAAATAATCGTATATCAAATTAAAAATCAATCTCCTCTAGTGAAGCTAAAAATTAGGTCCCAGGGGGAAATCAAAGTTAAATATATTTACCAATTCAAAAGAAAGTCAAAAATAATAATTGTAAGTTTAATCATCCTCTTAATTCTTGGTTCAAAGAATTAGTAAATTAGAGGTCTTAGATCCCTTACTATCATGGTACCAATCTAAAGAATCCCCTCCACCATATCTAATGGTGTATGCAACTATTAAACCCCATTTATGCTCACCATCCCATCATATCATTCATGATCACATACCTCATTCCCATCTATATCCCATCATCACACTCATGACATAATCCCATCCATACCATTTCTATAATCCATGTGGATCATTGTCCCTCATAGGGGTTACAAAGACGTCTAGTTAAAACATAGAAAGTATGTTAAATTAAGAATCTATAAAGGCCACCAAGACATCCAAGAATCTAGTCATAGTAATGGGATCCTAACATCACATATATCTAGAATAGGTGTTGGTTAAAAATCACCACAATGATTGCATTACTACATCTCTTACCCATATCTAATAAATTGAGATGCCATTCCAAAAAAAATCTTTTGTCCAATGGTGAAAACTAGTATTTTAGCACCTTGGGCAAGTACCATGATGAAAATTGATTTATGGCATCATGGTAAAATCATTTATTGTCTAAATTATACCTCACCACTTTGGGGCATAATCCATCCATTTCATCCATCCCTTATTAACCTTGTACCTATTATTGATCCATCATATTCCATCATTTCATTGACCTTATTTCTCATTCCTTCCCATCTTGGCATATCCTCCAATGAACACTCAAGTAACTACACATCTAGTTCCTTCATGATGTGGTCATCAATAATCCTTAGTCCCTTCTCCCTCGGTCCTCATCCCATCACCCTCATCCTTTTGTCATCCCATTCATCATTCTATCCATCCTCACCCTGGTTACTAGGATTTTTGTTCCCTTTGCTAGTAACCCCATATGTATAGTGTGTGTGTGTGTGTATTCCCAAAAGCCCTAAAAATTGAAATTTTTATTAAAACCCCTAAAAATCATAAAATCTAAAAAAGCCAAAAATAAGTCCATTGTGTCTTATCTTATGCCTGATCCCCTAGTCACATCCATCTCCATTCATCTCATATTTTCCCATATTTAGATACCAAATTTATTCTTGGACCCAAATTACAGTGGTTACCCATCCTTTCATATATTCATCATCCTCTTGACTAAGTATTATTAACATACATTACCTTGTTAATGATTTAATCTATCACCCATCACTTCCCTATCAATTCTTTCTTCACACCTAGAACCCATCAAATCACCTCTTTGCTAGATTAGAAGGTACCTAATCCCATAACTATATTTATCATTACATCTTCATACCTAGCACTCATACAATCACTCTTTTCTAGTATGAAAGGTATTTGATCCCATCATCTCCTAGTCTTTTGCTAGATTAGACTCTTGAAGGGCCTTGTCTATTAGTAATATTTGGTCATCACTCTTCTAAACCAAATTTTTTTTTACCACTTTTAGATTCAATTTCTAGACCAAATCAATATTAAAATACCTTATCATACCCCATCACATCATCCACCCTCATATTCTAAACCAAGGGTAATTCTAGTCTATATTGATCATAATCCTAATCCTTAGTCCCCAAATCCTTATCCTTATCCAAGTCTTAATGTCAATCATAATCATTAGTCTATTACAAATCCAAATATATCCTATTTTCACATTCACATCCTAATCATCCTATTCCACCCTATCACCCAATCACTCATCTTTTCATTGGACAAGACATTGTGACACTACATGTGGATATTTGTGTGTGTGTTACTTGTTTATTTTATTTCTTTCATTTGCATGTCTTTTATCATGTATATATCTTATTTGTCATGTATCTATTTTATCTATTTGGAAATGAATAAGGATGATATGATGTCACTAATGCTTTTAGGTGCCCTTAATGATGTAGAGATCACTATTTAACCATGCACCTTGGCATCATTTCCTCTTGTTCATACTTATATTATGGGGCACATTGTCAAGTGATATATTTAATAGATTTATTAGACTATGATGATATTTATGAAATTTTTGATGGCTTGATAACCTACACCTAATCATATATCTAATCATCTAATCATCCTTATTCTCATCACTAATCTAATATTTGTAACCCATTTAGCTACCATTCCATCATTAATCATCATCTCATCATCTGATTCATATCTTATAATGACTAACATCATCCTCTAATCACTAATCCTCACCATCATCATTATCATCTCTTATATCACTTATTATTTATCCTTGATTCATAACTTCATTGACCTGAGGTCTTTTTAAACTATGTAGGTAGTACTTGGCCACTTTTTAATGCCCAAAGATAGCACAGCCACTCTCATCATCAACCCAATTATTTTGGATCACTTGATCATAATATTTATTCTCTCTCATCACCTACATCATATTAATAACTTCAATTTTGAGCTACATCCATTATTAATCTCATAAAATCATCAGTCTATCTTGGCCCATAACTCTCCCATGCATGCATCCTTACTTGGGAAACATCTAAATATTGAGGCCCTTTAATCTTATCATTATCATGTTATGTATTATTCACCCTTGGGATGTGTCAATGGTCATAACACAATCATCTCTATTCCATGTGCATGTGTCCTTTCTAGGGGCATCATCATCAATCTGTAACTCATTTCTCAAGTCAAATCCATCTTCTTAATCTTTTATCTTATATTTGTAATCCCATCCCCTTGTCTATTAATCTCATCTCACCCATCATTTCCTATTTTGAGTGTCCATCCAACTCATTCTTCCCTACATGCCCCTTCGAGGGGGCATCATATCCCCTAACATCATATTTACTAACATTCATCCATGACATGGTTTTTCTTTGAAATACCATTACTCCTTCCAATTCACTTTACTCATAATTCCCTTTCAAAGAGGGGTAAAATTTATACACCTAAATACACTCTATTAATTAATTATTACTAATAATACTGTTAGTTGACATTAATATCACTTATCTCATTTACTCTAATTTATCCCACTAATTTATCCCCCATTCTTAGTCATTTATCTAACATCCCCCCTTTATATTTCTCCATTAACTAACCTTATTCATCCCCACCAATAAATTAATCTACTCTAAATCCCCATTATCCTATCTTAATCTCATTTACCTATTATTTGGAAATTTTAAATTCCCAATGGCCCACCTACTAGCCTACTCCTAGGCTCTCCTACACCCCTAATTCCTAATCCCCACCTAATATGTATGTAATTCCTCATATAATAATCATTAATACCTAAGATAATTATATAATTAGAGGATTTTAGAATCCTCTCTATTCTAACACCTCCTCTCTAGAAGCCTCTAAATCTAGAGGCTTCCAAGGAATTTTAAATTCCTTGGATAATCCTTAACCCTTGATCTCTATCCCCAAAATTCAAACCTCAACCATTGATTATTCCCTCCTCTATCTATTTAAACAACTCCTCTCCTCCATGGAAGGTTAATGAGAATCTATCTAACTTATTCATGCCCATTTAGTCATTGAGTCCTTCATCAAACATCCTTATCATTCCATCATAATGTCATAAATCTTAGTCAAGGTATATCAATCCAATATAAATATCTTTTTAATTTACATTCCATTTGATCATGGTGTAGAGAACTTATCTTTAGGATTATAATGTTGTTTTTAATTGGTTTTATTCATCCATTATATTTGGTCTTTATGGTTCTATCACTTTAACTAGGTCATTGATTATTTGGGTTGATTGAATTACATTATTTAATCCATAGAGATCAAAAAACCCATCTTCATTATATTATAATTATCAAGGGGTTCATTTAAATCATGAGTTTTGTTATTTATCTTAGCCATTTGTATATTGTATTGGAAACTGCTTTTGGGGAGGATTGGTTTTCTCTATGTAACCTTTGGATGTGTGATATTTGGGACCTAGTTAGAGGGAAATGAACTACCACCCTCATTTATTTTATTTTGTGAAATAGGTTGTACTATAATAAGGGGGTTAAGGGAGATTATTTTGATCTATTGTATTCTTTAAGTTGTAAAGGAATATCACATGATAACTGAATAGAAGGTACTTTATTCTAAATTAGATGTAAATTATGAACATAAGAATAAGTGTGTGTGTGTGATTTTTTACATGTGACCTAATATTTGGTTCAATAAGGGAAATAGGTGAAGTATTAGAAGAACTAAAAGGTGTAGATGTTGTGTCCTTTTCATCATAATAACAATAATCATAATTATCTCGTGATTCATCAAAACTAGACTTTAATTCATTTGTATAAGTAAGAGTATAAGAAGTATCATCTACATTCTCATTAAGATAAAAAAGAAGGGGAAGATTTTAAATTTTTACTATTATGTAGTGTGTCATCATGTGTAGATGTAATGAAATGCATTTGTTCACTAGCTATGTGTGGAATGGAAGCATGATTATCATTTTCAATTTTTGATTCAAGGGTATAAAAAGTATAAATCATGTTTTTTTTTCATATTATGACATATAGGAGAAGAGTTAGAGATAATTTCATATCAATTTTTTTTAAATAATCATTGCGTTGAGCTTGGAATGTGAAGGAAGGTGATAAAATAATTTCATCTACCTTAATTTGTGCATTTATAAAAGGTGTAATATCATTTGTACATGATTTTTCAAATTTAACTAAGGTAAAGAATATGTATTTTTCTTTTCTAATTTTCTTGATTCATGAAAAACTAGATTTTTTTTATTGCACTTATATTGATTTAATTTAAATAATGAGGTATCAAAACTAGTTGAGAAGCTAGGATCACATTGGAATTAAAAAAATACCAATAATAGGTTCTTTTTATCATTATATTGTTATTTTGATTTTTAAGAATAAGAGAAGGGTGAGAGGAAAGAGAAGATGATGTATCTAATATATCCTCATGTTCATTTTCAATATCATTCTCATAGTAATCTTCATATCCATCATTATAAATGAATTCATTATTATTGTCTAATGTATAATCTTGAAAATTAGTCCATCCATTGTTATAATAATGAGATAAATTAAAATTTTCATCAATTGGGTGAGGGGTAGAGGAGTTTTTAGATGACATTTTAAACTTTCCAAATAAGATAATGTAAACAAGGAATAACAAACACATAAGAGGTAGAATTTAATCTAACATAAGTATATGTGCAATTCGATAAATTTTGAATAAAGTGTGTAATAGAAAATAGGAATGTAAGTGAAACCCTAATTACTAGTATGTATATATATATATAGGGACCTAATATGTGGATCTAGGGTTTTGAATTAGATTTGTCTTGAAAAAAATTTAAATTACATTAAATTAATGAAGCCCTAATGTAGGATTGATTAAATTATCTAGGTTATGCCCAAAAATCAAAAAACAAAAATTTGTAACTCTAATTTAATGCAAAAAAAATTGGGATAAGGTAAACCCTAAGGAAAAATAGGGTTTTAATCAATATTCAAAGTAATTTGGGTTCACCAAATGTTTTAAAATTTTAGGACTTATCTCAATACAAATCATATGTTGTTAAAGGGTTGAGTATGTTTATAATATAGAATAAAAACTAAAAATGATTGATTTAATTGAACTTTCCCAAAATATCAAGTGAGAAGAGAAAAAGTACTTATCTAGAAATAAATATACTTTTATGTAGATTAGGGAACTAGAATACGTTGGAAAGGCAAGACTACACCTTTTGTCTTCTGACTATTTATTAAAATCTAACCTCTAATAGTAGTGCTCATATCAAGATAGTAGTGCCATATGACAATAATATCCAATTTTGACACTAGTGTCCTTCTTATAGGTAATATTTGAAACATTTAGGGAAGTTGAGAGAAGTTATGGAGGTCTTTTAGGTAGTTTTGTGTTATTTGAGGACTCACCTATATCATTATTTTGGCTAAATTTCTTCCAAACCCCTAATGAATATCTACACACATGAAACAATAACCAGATCAAATTTAAAAAGGAAAGGAAAAACTAGGCTATGGGATGATACAATTGTGTGAAGTATAACCCCTATTATCCTAGCTGCTGCCTACATTAACCCTAATACTAGGGGTCTCAAACCACATGTAGTTCTCCCTTAGGGAATGTACACCATCAAATTGCATGGTATTTTGTAATGAATTTTACTTAGTCCCTTCTTTCATCAAGCATGTTATGTCTATATGTGATGATTGAGTAGTATGTAAAGTATTGAGCTAACTATTGATTGATTTTGTGTAACTATGTATAAAAATAGTAAGTACTAGATGTAAAATTCCTTGTGAGACTCTTTAAATAGAAATAACTTTGATTTGAATATAACATCTTGTTCACTAGCTAACAAGTCATAAAAGAGGTAAAAAACATAATAAGAGGCTCAAAGAAGGGTTAGGACTCAAACACGGGAGAAAAGGCCAATCAAACACTAGTCCATAATTGGACACTAGCACCATATGGTGTTATTATCATAAAATTAGTTTTAATGTCCTAAGGCTTAAAGTAGAGCTAAAACCAAGTAATATAGGATAGGGGCCTATGATTGGGAAAAAAAGACTTACAACTACTAGGGGTGTCATAAATAATGAAAATAAGATTTAATAAATGTTAAAAGACTCAAAATGACCATATAAATAAGGACTATAATCATCACTAATACCTTCATTTGAGAAAATAATAAAAGACATTGTACTTGTGTTTGTTTGAAAAAATTAAGGTGTTTACACACCCCTTATTCATAAATAACCTATGCTCAATTCAATGGTTCTAAAACACTATTACTCTACTTCTATATCAATGATCCTTACCCTTAGGAAACTTTGATGTTGAATATTCCTATTCATCATTCCAAGAAACCTAAACTCACTATTTCAATCATTCACATTTTTAATTTAGTTGTCTCTACTCAAATAAAACCACTCATTCAAGATAAACATGTTGGTTGGTCATGTCTGAATCCACCATTTTTATCCTCTTGAAAATTAATGATTAATTTCCTAAAATAAAATTCATCAAATGGGTCATCTCACATTTTTTACAAGTCCTATTCAAATAAATACCAAAAATATCATTATATAAACACATTTTCTATTCATTTCTTCACTAGATGGAAAATGTTTACCACTATTCCATATTCTAGGATTATCTAATTGCACATTGAGAGGAAAGCACATGTTCTTCCAAATTTTTAATCCATATAGTCCATGTGCACCATATCTTGGTTTAAATACAACAAAAATGTCATAATTCATTGTTAAAGCACATAATTAGATCGGTATTACATAAGTATATAACATTTCACCAACATTTTAAACACACCATCATAGCATGAAATAAATACATGGAGATTGATCCCTCTTTGGAGTATTGATATGTAAGAATCACTCAACACATTGGGGTTTTCAAGTCAAGCACAACTTCATCATTAACCCATTTTTCCCTATTTTATTGTAATTATTCCTCCTTATCATTGAGCTAGAGTTTTAAGTGAAGAATAAGGGACACAATAGATCCTATGATGAATCAAATGAATCTGATTATACCCACATGACCTAGAGGTAAAGACACACCTAAAATAATTCACACATATGAAAAAACCCTATATAATATCAGTGCACTTATAGATAATAGCATAGGTTGGCCCTATCCAAATAGAGTTTCATTATCCTATAATAACATGGATCCGTGTTCATGATTCATAGCACTATCATATATCCTTATAGTTAGTTTCGCATTTACTATTATAGTCCTATAGACTTTAGTTCTAACTACATTATCTTTTGCTTATTACTCTTGAATTTTAGAATATTTATAGAAATAGTAAGTTCTAAATTAGTCATGTTTATTTATTATATATCTTATGCATTATGATTAACTCAGTAGTTTTTCATAATTAGATTAATACTCTCTTAATATAAAAAATTTATAGAACACACAAAATAAAGGGACAAGGGTCTATAGTAATGTACATGTTCAAATGTTGCACATACTAAACAAGATATCATAGACATGTTAAATCAATTTTATGCATAAGGGTTAAGGGCCACACAAAATAAACAAACAATATATAATCTAATATGTACAAGTAATATCATCAATGGAACATAGAACTAAAAATGTAGTCTAAACCATATACATGTAATGTGATCATATCATATAAAATATCATATCCATGTACACAATATAAGATAGAGATGTTATTAAGGCATTTCTAAATAATATAGAGTTCAACAAGATAGGAGTCATGGAATGATAATACCCATAAATATTATAATGTGTATAAGATTCCCCAAAGTTAGTAAGGTTACTAGTTAGAGGCAAGACCAATCATCTTAGTCCCTATGAAAATAATATAGTGTGTAAGAGTTCTTTTCCCATGGATGGATTGAAGAACAAGGAATATTTTCAAGAGAAAGAAAATTTAGAATCATTTAATAGGATTTTTGGTATTATTTCTTCACTAAATAATAGTAAAAATAATTATGAAAATTATTTTATTGGTACACTAATCAAACAAAATGGAGTACAAAGATCACCAAATGTTAGTTCTTCAAAAATTATGGGGAAACTATCCCAGCTAAAAACTAAAAAAAATATTAAAAAGTAAATATCAAAGGGCGTACAATCCAATGAGATCTGATAAGGGTCCCCCATGATATACTTAATGAATTTAATAAGATATAATATTAGGGGGATGAATCATATCAGTAAGCATAAAATTTTAAGTTATTTGAGAAGAAATAATTTGCCATGTATTTAATATATTCAAGAGAGTAAAATGGATGAAGTAATGGTGGAAAAAACAAAAAATAATGTCTATAAGGAAGATAAATTGGTTAGTGTTAATTATTAAAGGGCATATGGAGGGATTGCCACTTTATGGAATGATAAAATTATTGAGGGAGAGGTTTTTATTAAAAATAGTCATCACCTAGACATATTTTTTTATGATAGGGTTCATGATTTCAATTTTTTTCTCTCAAATGTTTATGATAATAATACTCATTATGTTCATCATAGATTATGAAATAGGATTTTTATGTTTAGATCCAAGCGTGAATAGATTATTTTAATGGTTGTTATATATTTGAATACACCTTTTAATTCTAGATAAAAAAATGTGGTGTTCAAGTTTTCACTAATGGTATGGATGATCTTGGATCATTTATTTCAACTAATGATATTTTGGATGTTCATTTAATAGTTCATCCTTATACTTTGTCAAATAGGTGGTTAAGGGATAAGCTTCTCTAAACTAGTTTGGATCATGTTCTTATTTCTATTAATTGGTTAATTTTTATGGATATTTATCTATCTTCTCTCCCTAAGATTGGTTTTGATCATAATCCCCTTGTTATTAATGTGGTTGATATAATTAAAAAAGAGAGGACACATTTTACGTTTGAGCATATGTTATTTTCTCTTTCATAATTGATTGACAGGATTAAATAATGGTGGAGCATTGAGATCTCAGGGACTAGTATGTTTATATTAGATAATAAAATTAATAATGTTCAAATATGGAATAAAGATGTCTTCAGTAACATATTCCAATAGAAAAATAATGTTATATCTTCTCTTATAGTTTTGGAAGATAATCATGATTTGAATGGTCTTATAGAGGAGAAACTTCTTTAGGATAAGGTTTTATTGAGTGATTATCACTATATTTTGTCCCATAAGGAATCATTTTAGAGACAAAAATCTAGGGATATTTGGCTTAAATAAGGTGACCAAAAAATGAAGTTCTTTAACATGTCAATGCTAAATCATAGAATCAATAATAGAATTTCAAATATTCTTAATAATGATGGTTTAATCTATTCTTTTCATTTGATGATTAATGATGAAGGTATTGATTATTTTTAGAAGATGTTTGATGCAAATGATAGTCTTAATGTTGAGTTGACTCAGGAATTTATTAGTTATATTCCTTAATCTCTAATCAAGATAATGCAAGTTTTTTAAAGGTATTAACAATTAAAGAAGTCAAATCTATGGTTTTCATGTTAAATAAATATAAGGCCCTAGGACTTGATGGATTTCTTATAGCCTTCTTTCAATAAAAATGATAGGTTGTTAAGTTTGATGTGGTTGCATCTATTAATGATTTTTTGCATCTATAAAAATATTTAGAAAATTTAATAATACAATCATAGCTATGATCTCTAATAAACCAAGTGTCATAGTTTTTTTTCATCCTATTAGTTTATTTAATTAGATCTATAATATTTTCATTAAAATTCTTGTATTGAGAATATAGCCTTTGATGGGAAAGTTCATTTCCATCAACCAAATGGTTTTGTTCTTGGTAGGCAAATTCAATATGAGATGATTTTCATGAATGAAACCATTCATTCCATGGATAATATTAAGCAACCAGGTATGACTCTCAAGTTTGATATGAGTAAGGCATATGATAGAGTGGATTGTAATTTTTGGAAGTGGTTTTAAATAAATTTAGATTTCATCCTCATATTTGACTTTTGATTTTCACCTATGTTTCTACTGATATGTTCTCAATTCTTATAAATGGTATGCCTTCTAGTTTTTTGGATATAAAATGGATATTAGAAAGGAGGATCATATATCCCCATTATAGTTTATCATGGCAAATTCCTAGAGTATAAACTTGTTGGCTACTATTAAAATTGGAAATTTAAAATGTTTTAAGGTAGCCAAAGGAGTGGAACCTACTCTTCATAAATAATTTGTAGATGACACAATTTCACTTAATATTGCCTCAGTTAAAGAAGCTAAGTTAAAAATAATTTTATTTATATGTGAAGAGGTGTCAAAATAAATGGTTAATTTTGATAAATTTACAATATTCTTTGTTAAAACATTGATGGTTAGGCAACATAAAATTACTCAAATTCTTGGATGCCAAATTAAATCATTGCTTCAAAATATCTGAGAATTCATTTGTTTACTTGTTTGTTGCCTATTCAATTAATAATACTATGATAGAAATGTTCTAAAACAAATTATCTGGTTGGAAAGGGGCAGTCCTTTCTCAAGTAGGTAAAATTTTGTTAATAAAAAGTGTTCTCCAAAGTCTTTCAATTTATTTAATGTCTATTTTCAAAATGCCAAAAAAATTCCAAGAGAAATTAAAAAGGATTCATAAAATATTTTTATGTTTATGGGTTGAGGACAAATACATATTTCCTTTGGTGGCTTGGGATAAGGTTTATCTCTCAAAAAAAATGGTGGGATTGGTTTACATATATTAAAATGGATGACTAAAGTGATGGTTTCCAAGATTTGTTGGAGGTTTACTAAAGACTCAAAGTTATGGATCAATATCTTTATGGATAAATATTTAAATAGTAGATATGTTTTGCTTTCCTTTTGGAGGATTATTTCTTAATAGGTCCTTCCATTTGGAACTTCTATGTGAAAAATAGATATATTATTATGAATGGTTGTAGGTGAATCTTTGGAATGGATTCAACATCAGATTTTGGCAGGATACTTGGCTTTTAGATAAATTGTTCATAAATTTTGAGCCATGGCAATGTGTAAGTATGTAATTGTAAACTCTTTTTTGAATTAATGTGGTTGATTGTATTCATTTTTAAAATGGTAGAAAATAGTGGAAGCATCTTTTCATTAATAATGATAATGAATAAATTAGGAGTATTTCCCTTGATCTAAATATGATTTTAAGAGATGTTCATATTACAAATTTTATTTAGGAATATGAATTAGTCTAGTTAGTTTCAAAGGATTGGTAGTATAGTGTCAAATCAAGTTACTATTCTTTATCTCCACCTAATGCTGAGTTTATTCCATGGTTTAGAGTTTGGGATAAAGACCTTATAACCAAAATCAACATTTTATTTTTAGTTATGCATCCACAATAAGGTCCTTGCTTTGGATAACCTTTGAAAAAGAGGTCTAATGCTAGTCAATCATTGTTTACTATGTGAATTAGAAAATGAATCTATTTATGATATTATGATAGTTTGTCCATTTAAATTTTAAGGTATGGGGGTAAAGTTTGTGTAAATTTCAGTTGAATTGGGTTCATAATGCTTCTATTTTGAATTTTTGAATGGCTTAAAATTCACCATTTTTGAAACATGAATTATAGAAACATTGGATAATGGTTTTTTCTAACATTATATGGGGAATATAGAAGGAACGTAATAACAAAATTATTATGGAAATAAAGGAGTCTCCTAAAATTATTTATATAAAAATTACAAATATCCTTGTGGAAAATTGGAAGATTATTAAGTGGAGTAAGAAGAAGAAATTTTTCTCTCATGAGGAAATGATTGATAAGAATTGGAATAGTAATGTTGAGGCTAAAAGATCAATGAATCCTATAATTGAACTCAAAAAACATGTTAAGTGGATGATTCCTCTGCCTAGTTGGATTAAGTTTAACTTTGATAGCTCTTTTAAGGGTAATCCAAGTTTGTCTAGTGGTGGTGGAGTTATAAAGGATGAGCATGGCCAAATTATAGGTGTTTATGAAGGTAGTATGTGTTACTAGATGAATCATATAATAAAATCTCTTATGATGTTATGGGGGATTCAAATGGAAAAGTATATGGGGTGTGAAAAATTAACTGTAGAGGGAAATTCTATAAACATTATCAATTATCTTAATAATATGAACAAGGCCAGTTGTAGTATGTCATATTATTAAAGAAATTACATGCCTTGGAAACTTATTTCACTTAATTACATTACTCATATTATTGAATAAATTATAGGATATTGATAATGTGATGAAATTGACTTGAATAAGGATTTTTTATGCTAGTTTATGAGGGATCATGCTAGACTCAAGGAAACCATGAATAAGATGAACAAGAATGAAGGAATTAATTGTAAAAAAGTTGATTTGATGCAAATTAGTGTGAAAATAGAAAGAATGAGTGAAATGATATCAAGTATTGAGAGTGAAAATGAAGCACTCAAGGACAACTTGAGAATGATAATAGACTTTAGTATTATTTCTATGTAGAATTATCTCCAGAACATGGAATATTTGAAACTATTGTCTAAAAGGAAAAGAAAAGAAATGGAGCTTGGTAGAATAGATAAGAAGAACAAGGGAAATTCATAGGAGAGATAGGAACCAAAAACACTTCAAATAATTGATACAATGATAACTAACATTAATAATAATTATAATGATGTATTGGAAGGGTGGATGTGCCTGTGCTATTAGCGCTACTTTTATACTACTTTCCTACTATGTTTTTACTATCTTTTAGTAGTAATCTATTGTAATGTTCTTTTTTGGTATTTCAATAGGATTTTATATTTACTTTTGGTTATAACACAATTTTTTTGTTGTTTTTAATGGGTTAGGTCTCCTTTAACAACCCACTTTTACCATTGATAAAAACATATGACAATGATGTAAACTAGATGTCTAATCATGCACAAGTTTTGATTTTGAATTTTTTAGAATATTTTTAATGTTTTTATATATTTACAATATTTTATTTTTTGTAATTTTTCAACTAGAAACAGTATAAACTTGTGATAAACAACATTTTGAAATCATAAAAAGGGATAGACATTTGAACAATCCATGACATGTCAATATGGAAATATGCACTATAAGTTATGGCATGGCCATGGATGAGTGTAGATAATATTTATGAATTATATATCACCTTAGTCTTGTAAAATTGGAAAACTTAAACCTTGGTTATTCCTCTCAATTCTTAACCTTTCCCACTCCTATAAGTCTCACATTTGCTCTATCGTGTGCCCCTTGGCCTATCTATTGGTTTGACCAATATTATGTTGATGACCCAAACATTTTATCATATACCTAGAATTCTTAAAATATGCTTATCTTTTTCCCCTATAAATTCTTATCTTGTACCTATTTTCTAAATACCATGACACATATGTTAGTCCTAGACCCCTACATCAATGTTAGTGTCCTAACCTGACACAGATGTTTAGTGCCCTAACTTCATCTAATTTAAAAATTAAACATATCTTAATGGTAGGCATAATTTATTTAATGTGAGATATTTATTGATAGGATTGGTATATATTCACAATCACTCCTAATTCACTCCTCACCTAGTACAAACCTAGAATTCATACCAAAGAGCATTCAACAAGAATTTAATTGAGTAAATCTTCTTGATTTACTAATATTTACATATCAATCATAGGGAGTAAACATATATAGGTATGAATTACTAAAATAGAAACCCAAGATCTTGATTTTCTAAGTTATAATTTAGGTCACTATTATACTTTCTTTCCACATATTACATCTTTGTGAACACACAAGACAACACATTAGGGGAGAACTACATAAATATGAGGCCCTCATTAGATTTATGGCTATGTATGCACTTATTTGGAGTTAGCTTGACACTATGATCCCAATAACCCATTTTTCCCAAGGTCATTATGAAGATGAAGAACTAGGGTTTTTCCATTTCATAAGGAGTGATAGTTCGTGACCCAAATCTAAATGCATTAGAGTAAAGGTGAAGATTAACTTGGAAGAATCCATGTAGTCACATCTTTTTATATTAGATATTTCTTATAATACACCTAAATATAGTTTAGATAATATCATCAACACTAACATCCAAGGTTGATGCTAGTGTTCTTAACTCTAGAGGCACTCAATCCAAAATTTGGTGACTATTCAAGAATCATTTTCCCATTTACTTCCTTATTGTTTTAGATCTAAAACTATATTAACATTAAAAATAGATGAGTACATTATTCCTTTGTGATTTCCATATCTATCATAGTTTTACTTCTTATTTTTATCCTATCTCAAGTTAATAAATTTATCATATGTTGTATCTGAGTTTTAAAATTAATTATCCTACTGTAGATCTAATTATTACCATTATGCATTTTAATTTATATATTCTTGACCCTATCTAACAAAATAGGATCCACATATAAATTTAGGGTTAAAAATTTGGTGAAAATGATTCATGTGAATGTAAACATTTATTATTACTAGGGTTTCCAGTTAGCTAGGGTTTCATATTTCTATACTTCTTCATTTCCTACTTATATTATTTTGCATGTAACCTAAACATAGCCCTAGATTGGGAAGTGTGAATTTTGAACACATTTGCCTTCCCCTCCCACCACCTAAGATGTCTAAAACTAATGAAGGACCTAATCCTATGAATCATAATGATACCAATGTTGAGAATGAAAAACATATCGATGAGCTTATCATAGAAAATGATTCTAATAATGAAAACCATGAATCTAGTGAAACCAAAAAACATGAACAAGTTCAAGAAATTGCATTTTATCATGAGTTTATTCATCAAAACCTTGAATATCTTGATGAAATCCTAAAAACCATATTATAAACTAAAAAATAAAAAAATATTGATGACCAAGTACCTCCATATATTGATCATTCTATTAGAACCATGGGTCATTACCATATACCAACAACCCTCCCCCTAAACACATTTCAACCTAATACTTATAACTAGGACACAATACATGTATTTTAAAATTTATTTCCTAAGAACACTACTACTATATATACCATAAAATGACCAACAACTTCAAATTAAATACTAGTTTCTATGCCTATTCAAACCATGTTTATGTCCCCTTGGAGACTACCCATATTGATAATTTAAATCTTAATGGATATAAAATTCAAACACTCCTTCAAGTTATAAAAACCTTAGAATATAAAGTTACAAAAATTGAAAAAAATTCTTTATAGTATCCTCATGATTTTGATTCCCAACATGTGTTACATAATCTGCTTGCACTTGAGATATCTTTGCATTATTTGCCAACTGGTTTTTTTACACCTAAGTTCACATTTTATTATGTCAAGGGTGATCCTAAACAAAAATTTTGATCCTTTTATGCATCATGACTTGACTATGCCTCATATATAAACTTTTGACCAAATTATTCCCAAGAAACCTCAAGGACTATGATTTGAAGTGGTTCCATGATTTACCTCTTCAATCTGTGAAAGCATTCAAACCTCTTGCAGATCAATTTTTGACACACTTTTCCATTAATATTTTTTTAAATGTTTTCTTTTCTCAAATTGCCAAAATAAAACAAAAAAAATGAACCTATCAATGAATGTGACTTGAGGTACAAGACAATGTTTGTTAAAATCACTAATCATATGGTAAATAAAGAGTTGAAAGACATATTCAAGTAAATTTTGCTTGATCCTTTACATTAGTCCATTATTTTGATTAAGTTCAAATCTTTTGATGACTAATGACAGGTTGTATGGGGCCATGAAATGAATCTTATTTCATTAAATAAGCACAAGTATGTAGCACACACACTAGTTGAAAATAATATAGTACCAAGTTTAAAATCAATTTAAATTATAAGGTAAAACCTCGTGATCCTAAAAAGGAAACAACCACCACAGTTAATGTAGTTTCACAATAACCTAAATGGCTTGTCTTATTTAATGCACCAAGGAGATAATTTACATGCTTACTGAGTCTCCTAATTCATTACTCCCATGGATAGTATAATGTCATCTTATATCTCTCCCTCATCTTATAGAGGTTGATAAGAATAGACCTCTACCCAAAGGGTATGATGTCAATTTTTATTGTGATTATATCCAAGGACCAGGTTATTCTATGAATAACTAATTTACCTTGAATCATAATATCCAAGACCTCTTTGATGACCAAAATATTACATTTTATGATCCTCCCAAGGAGTTAGGTTCACAACCTAGTGAGCACTAGAAATAAAATATATTTAAAAATCATATGCAAGATCACTCTAAGAAGGAACCATAAGTGCAAATGGAATATAACACACATCCTCTTCCATCACATTATTAGAACCCATTGGATGAGATTATTTCTACCTATACATGGCATACACCTCTTATGATTTATAGACCTTCAATTACTTTTGATAATAGTGAGGTTAATGATGATGACTTTGATCTTCATTCTTTATTCAAGCATTCCTTGATTACCAGCCTATACATAGTGTTATGATTGATAATGATCCAATTAAAAATGTTTACACCATGACATTACTTATGCATCTAGATTATACTCATCATGTTTTTAATATTTATACTATAGCAATTAGACCTTTCAATGGGACCTCCCAAAATGTTCTTGGTGAGATTTACCTAACTTTATAGATCAATCATGCACATGTGGTTAATAACCTTTCAGTAACACCTTCCACAATAATCTTTGATATGTTATTGGGAATACCTTAAATCCATACACTTTGAGCATTAACTTATATAGTACATGGGTTTGTTAAATACATTCATGTCAATTAGGTAATTATAATTTCCATAATTCCATATGAGCATCCTCTTGAATAAGAAAAAAATATACCTAGGTAGCTAATTATCAAGCCTACTAAGATTAATCAACTACAAAAGGGTAAACAATAGCAAATCCACTTTACTAGGTGGCCAATACTTGAGAGACCATTACATCAGAGACATACAATGGATTCCATGAAATCCTCATATTTTATTACATGTCATATTCAAACAACCAGATAACCTAAACATGTTTATACTATTTTTATTCGAAATAAATCATAGAACAAATAGATATGGGTTCCATGAACCCCTATTCCTTCTATTACTACTTCATGGCCACATAGTCCTATTATACATACACATATCATCACAGATACTTGTTAGGAATTAAACACTTATAAATCTAGATCTATTATTACCATAAACTAGATCTAAGCTATGCAATAAAATACATCATGTAAACATTCCTTAATTCACCATTAATATGAAAGCATAAATGAGAGAAAGATAATAATAACATAGATAACATAGATCTAGTGTGGTTCACCTAATGTGGGATACATCCACCAATGAAATTTCTCAAATAAATCAATAATTTAATAAAATATTACAATGAACTCTCATAGAGATAGAAAAATCTCTTATAAAAAGCACTGCATAAAAATGCATTTTCACCTACACCTACACAATGTTGTATCTCACAAGTTGTTAAACCACACCCTATAATGAACACCTACACTTTGACTCTGATCCTCAAAGACACACCCTAAAAATAAACCATCAACCTCTAAAGGCCACACCACAACTTGTATATATAGAAAAATGAAGAAAATCCATAAAAGGAGGAGAAAATATGTATCCAAGATAAGCATTATCCAATATGTGATAACCCTCCTCCACCTCATCAATTTTATCCAAAAGCTCTCCCATGGAGGAATTCACCATTTCCATCTCTCCACCTTCTAAGGGCACATTTTCCCAAAATCATGTGATCACAACCAACTCCACTCAACAAGGAAGGAGTTCCCTTTTCCAAAAAATAACTAGTTTTTTCAAAATAAGGAACTAAACATGGGAAAAGGCATCTAACAACTAACTCCATGAAATATGAAATATATAGAAATTAGGAATACAAGGAATATTATACTTACATGTGGAAAACATTAAAATTACACCCCCCACATCTTTGGATATCTTTAAGCCCCCAAAATTTATTCTTATGGTCATGTGATAGCCCTAAAGGGCTCCACACTCAATAATCTCCCACTTAGAGATCATTTATCCTAAATAGAATCTATCACTACTCCATGACCACTAAGGCCAACCAAATCTAAACATAGTCTCAACTTGTCTAATGTGACCACCTTGGTCATCATATCCATAGGATTCTAGCTAGTGTGAATCTTCTCCAACTTCACCAAGTTCTCCTCCAAAGCCATCCAGATGAAGTGATAACATAATTGAATATGTTTCATCCTTGAGTGGAAAGTGGAGTTCTTTGCCAAATGAATAACACTCTAACTATCACTTTGTAGTCTCCCAACTTCCTACTCATGCCCCAACTCTCAAAACAACTCTTATAACCAAATCATCTCCTTGATAGCCTCTATGGTAGGAACATACTCTACCTCTGTGGTTGACAAAGCCATAACCTTTTGTATCCTAGAAATCCAACTAACCAATATATATCTAATATTAAATATATATCCTAATATACTCCTACTATCAATATCCCCTACCATATCTAAGTCTACATAACCACAAAAAGTGGTATCTAATCCACCATAACATAATATAAAATCAATGGTTCCTCTCAAATATCAAAGAGTCCATTTCACATCCTGCCAATGCTCATAACCTGGATCACTTATATACCTTCTCACAACTCCCACTACATGGGCAATATCTAGCCTAGTACAAACCATGGCATACATCAAGCTACTAACTACCAAAGAATAATGTACCTTAGACATCTTAAACTTTTTAGCTTCCATCTTAGGACACTAATCCTTTGATAATCTAAAGTGGTTGTCAAAGGAGTACCAATAATTTAGCATCTAACATACTAAACCTTTCCAAGACTTTCTTCACATACTTAGATTGGGATAAAACTAGCTTCCTCTCCTTCCTATCATGAGTAATCCTCATACCAAGGATTTACTTTATAGCACCCAAATCATTAATATAAAAGGAGTCACTAAGCTTTTCTTGAGCATATGAATATGATGTATGTTATTTTTTACAACTAACATGTCATCCACATACAAGCATAAAATAATAAGGAACCATCATCAAAATGTTTGATGCACATGCAATGGTCAAAATTGCACCTTTGATATTCTTGTTCTAAAATAAAATAATCAAATTTTTTATATCATTGCCATGGATCTTGTTTAAGGCCATACAAGCTCTTATTTAATCTACACACATAGTTCCCCTTCCCTTTGACCTCATATCCCTGTGGCTGCTTCATATATAACTCTTCATCCAAATTACCATGAATAAAATCAATTCTCACATCTGATTTTTCTAAGTGAAAATTATCTACTAAAACTAAACCAAGAACGGTCCTAATAGAAGTCATTTTTACAATAGGAGAGAAAATCTCATCAAAATCAATACCTAATTTTTATACAAACCCCTCGACCACCATCCTAGCCTTATACCTTTTTCTCCCTTGATCCTCTTCTTTTATTCTGAAGATCCACCTATTTAGTAATGCACTCTTACCCTTGGGTAATCTTACCAAATCCCATGTTTGGTTCTCCATGAGATATCTATGCTCATCATCCATGGCTTGTTCCCACTTCAACTTGGAATCTACCTACATTGATTCCTCGTAACACTCTAGTTTTCCATTGTTAGCGAGTAATAAATAATTTAAAGAAGGAGAAAAATGTTTAGGTGCTCTTCTTACACTAGAAGATATTCTTACCATAGGAGTTTGGGGTCCTTGTATAGAAGGTTCCTAAACCGAATCCTTAGATACTTTACCATACACAATGTCATCCAATACTATGTACTCTTTCTATTCCTAATCTTGTTCCTAAAACTAATCCTTATGCATGAATTTTTCATTAAATACTACATCTCTAGACCAAATATTTTCCTATCATTAATGCTCCATAAATGGAAACCGAATTCATCCTCACCATAACCAACAAATGTTTGTTTATCTGATTTAGCCACTAGCTTGATCTTATCCTCTTTTTTGATGAGAGAAAATGTTTCACATCTAAAGACTCTAAGAACATAATAATCAACATTCTTACTAGACCAAGCTTGTTCTAGAATGCCTCCATAAAAATGCATAGAAGGTCCTCTATTAATCAAATATATTTTCATGATAATTGCTTCTAGCCAAAATCATAAAGGCAACCCTACATGTAACCTCATGATCCTAGCACATTTCATTATTATTCTATTCATCCTTTTAGATAATGCATTCTTTTTTGGAGTTCCTAGAGCTATTCTTTGCCTATGGATTCCATTGTTAGAACAATAATCAAAGAAAGTATTATTAAAATACTCACCTCCATTATCTGATCTAAGACATTTCAATTTGAGACATGTTTCATTCTCAACCAAGGCTTTCCACTTCTTAAAAGTGTTAAATACATCAAATTTCTTTTTAATGCAACAAACCCAAACTTTCCTATTTTCATCATCAATAAAAGGAACATAATAATTAGATCCACCAATATAAGATACCTGAGCTAGTCCTTATACATTTGAGTGTACCAAATCTAACTTGTGCTCTTTCTTTGTGGGTCTAACCTTCAAGAACTTAACCTGCTTCTATTTATCATATACACAATTTTCACAAAAGTCTAGATCTATATCTTTTAATCCAGGCAACTTGTCTTTTAAGATCTACATGCCTTTATGGCTCATATGATCGAGCCTATAGTGCCACATAGCTACATCTCCATCTATAGCAACTAAATCAATAGAATCAACACTACTAGTCAAATACAAAGTACCAACTTTTTTACCTCTCAAGATCATAAGAGCACCTTTGGTAACTTTACTAGAATCTATAGTAAACAATACTTAACATCCCTTATTACCCAATTGCCCCACTGAAACCAAATTCCATCTCAACATAAGCACATGTATAACATCCTTAAGGATCCATGTGTTCCCATAATACATCTTAAATAGAACACAACATTTCCCTACTATCTCACATTCTTCATCATCACCAAGATATACATGTCCTAGATTTTCTTGAACATAATTAGTAAAATAATGCATATGTGGGGTGGCATGAAAAGAAGCCCCTGAATCTAATACCCAAGACTCAAAAAAACTATCCATATAAATAATTAAGGTATCTTGACATGATTTACCTGATGTCACATTTACCTCATTTTTTTCTCCTTATTGGCATTCTTATCTTGAATTGACCAAAAATCCTTCTTTGAGTGTCCACTCTTCCCACAATGCCAACATATCATCTTGGATCTAGATCTAGACCTAGATTTACCTTTTGAATTTCCTCAATTGCTTTTTCTCTTGTCCTTTTGCCTCTCTCTAGTATCAATGGATAAAACATTACCTAAAGATGATTCAATAGTGTTTTTCCTTTGCATCTCCTCACTAAGGATCACACCTACAACATCCTCAAATTTTAAAATTCCCTTGGTAGGGACTGCATTACTCATAGCCATAACCAAACTATCCTAACTATCAAGCAAAGAACATAATATTAGAAAAGTTTTAATTTCATCATCAAAATTTACTCCAACTAAAGTCAACATACTTGCAACCCTATTAAAATAATTTAGATGATTAGTTATTAAACCATTCTCAGACATCTACATGTTAAACAATCTTTTCATAAGAAAAATATTATAAGAAGTTGAATGTTTCTCATATAACTTCCCAAGTTTATCCATGAGATCCTTTGTAGTTATTTAATTTTTAATGTTAAATGCAATAGAAGATGCAAGGCATAACTGTATGGCTCCTAATTCCTTCTTATTAAGTAATGACCAATCTACATCACTCATACTTACAGGTTGTCCTCCTTTCCCCTCTAAGGGAAGTTGAAGTTCCTTTCGATATAGTTAATCTTCTATCTACATTTTCCACAAACTAAAATTCTTACCATCAAACATATCATCTCTAAATCTGATCTCTTGTCCCATAGCTCCCACTTAAGCTCATAGCCTTCCTATGATTTACCACTTCAACAAAACACACAACTAATGGCTTTGATACCAGTTGTTAGGAATAAAACACTTATAAATCTAGATTTATTATTACCATAAACTAGATCTAAATTTATGTAATAAAATTCATCATGGAAACATTCCTTAATTCAGCATTAATATGAAAGCATAAATGAGAGTAAGATAATAATAACATAGATCTAACATGGTTCACCCAATGTGGGTTACATCCACCAATGAAATTTCTCAAATAAATCAGTAATCTAAAACAAGATTAGAATGAACTCTTATAGAGATAGAAACATCTCTTATAAAAAGTGTTGCACAAAAACTACACTTTCACCTGCACCTGCACGATGTTGTATCTCACAAGTTTGCTAAACCACACCTTATAATGAACAAATTCACTTTGAAAAACACCTGCACTTTGTCTATGATCCTCAAAGCCACACCCTACAAATAAACCATCAACCTATAAAATTCACACCACAACCTGTATATATAGAAAAATGAAGAAAATCCATAAAAGGAGGAGTAAATATGTAATGCTTATCCAAGATAAGCATTATCCAACATGTGACAACCCTACTCCACCTCATCAAGCCTATCCAAAAGCTCTCCTTAGGAGGAATTCACCATTTCCATCTCTCCACCTTCCAAGGGAACATGTTCCCAAAAACATGTGATCACAACCAACTCCACTCAACAAGGAAGGAGTTCCCTTTTCCAAAAAATAACTAGCTTCCTCAAAACAAGGAAGTAAACATGGGAAAAAGCACATAACAACTAACTCCATGAAATATGGAATACATAGAAATAAGGAATATTGCACTCACATGTGGAGAACATGAAAATTATGTCCCCCAATCTTTAGATCTCTTTAAGCCCCCAAAATTTATTCCTATGGTCATGTGATGGCCTCAAAGGGCTCCACACTCAACAATACTATAGCGATAGATATTTCACATATACATGTTCCTCTCACATTAAATTCCTTGCACTATGTTCTGAGTGGGGAGATACATATGACCATCCTTTGGATGAGATCATTAGATGATATTTCCTCTTCATATATTCCAAAATACCAAAAAAATAAAAAACATTGAGAAATCCTAAAATATTTTTAGTATAAATGTGTTTTATTGGCTCTTCACATCTATGATGGACTATTTAAGATAATTTTTACTTAGCTATAGTCCAACTTAAAAAATATATCAATAATACACCTACATTATTCAAAATTTTATAATTTTAAATTCTCCCTAATGTAATAAATGGGGAATAGATCCAAATTATTACCATACTCTTCACATGAAACTTGCGTAGAACACAAAAGCTATTCATTTTCAAAGATTATCTCCTATCCAATTTAGGGACATAAGTCTAGATTATCTAAAATATTCCTTTATGTATTAGTTCCATGTTAATGTATGGCATATCAGTTACTTATACACACACATATGTGTCACTTATATTTGAGTGTGATATATGTATACAACACATATATATAATATATTCCTATTTTGGATGTTGGACCTTCCCTCTACTTATGTCATGTGGACACTGGGGGCATCCACTTCTTTGATCTTGATACACACAATTTATATCAATATATGGTCTCTTCATTATCATGTTTGAGCTCTTATGTACTTAAACATGCCTTTATCCATGATTATATCTTATACAAGATATTTGATATGCTATGCACTATAAATTTTTTGATAACACATTTGATTCATGGGGTACTATGATATATTTATATTTGTTTCTTATTTTTTCCTTCATATACTTCCTTGAGTGTCTTGTCTTGTTATTGTCATTATTGTTCAAGAATTTGAATATGCTCCTTTGTTTATGGGTGTCATACCTATGTATGCTTTCTTTGACATTTTAATATGTCATTTTTTGTATGGACATTTTAATATGTCATTATTACTTTTGTGGATATTTGGCTAAGGCATGTCCTTTCAATCATGTGGCATTTGAGCATGCCCCTTCTTTATGACTTCCTAAGACCATTGTATGTTGGCTTACCTTTAAATGATATTATGTGGTGCTTGTTTTCTTGTTGATCTTGGAATATTGATATTTATATATTGCCATGATTTTAATCATGTACCTTAATGTAATCACATTTTTCTATGTGATTTAATGCTACATTTACCTAGACATGATCTTTTATATGCTGCATGGTTCCATTCATAGATTCTAAAAATTTCTCATCCTTTTTAGGTGAAGTAGATATAAGTTTATATTATAATCTCACATCAAATGGGGGAATATCATTAGGGGAATGTCACAGAGGCATTTTCTCCACATTTGGCATAATTTTTAGATTTAGTGGGGGCATACTTTGGAAGCATGTTCTCCGCACTTATTTAGTATTGAACACACTTAGAATTAGTGGGGGCATGTTTTGGAAACATGTCCTCCACATCATCACTAACATTATTTTTCATATTTTACCATATATAGTATGGGCTTTCTACAGTAACTTGCTACTCACACTTGTACAAAATTCCAAATTATCCAAAACAAATAGTTATATAATTCATATTCATAGTTGTGGAAGAATTATATACATTAGTACCATTGTAATACACAATTTATAGATGAGACATATATAAGGCACATATGATTTGAAATTTTTACCTAATATTTCAAAATCTAAATCAATATTAGATTTCAAAACTCTTCTATGAACTATCATCACCCACTAGGTTAGACTATTATAAATTGTATTAAGCCAATATATTGTATAAGTTAGTTCATTTTGGGTGTGGTTGAGGTGATTAAAATCACTTGGTCTTACTAATTTTATAGGTTATAATTGATTACATCATCTAGCCTCACTAATATATGGTATGAGTTGACTTTGTTCACTCATGCTCACCAGGTTATAAGTATGATGGGGTGGATCAGCTAATCTTAATTGTCAAGTGGTTATTAGAGTCTTTTCAATGATGTCTTCAAGGTGGACAAAGGATTTATTGAGGTGTCAATGTTGCTATCTAGTTAATGAAAAAGTGTGCTTCAATAGTCATGTATGGACCTTTAGTGTTTGGTTGGATAGGCAAGTTGATGGATGTTGTTGATAATGTGATCATGTTATAAAGGCACTATAAGATGTTAAGAGTTCTTAGAGTGCTTGTCTAAGTTAAATGTTTCCATTTGGATCATCTTTGTGGTCATATAGGCCTAGTTGGTCTTTTAGCAATTTAGGATAAGTGAGTAGATTGATGACATTAGCATTTACACATGTGAAGGTGTCAGAAAGAGTTGGTCAAGTGATGTTGTTCATATCTATGCCTAGTTTTATGCTCCAAGTTTTAGGCCATGATAATGTGTATATAAAAAGATAAGAAGGTGAAATTTTATATCTTAGGAATATTTCAATGTCTTCCATAGCCAAATTTGCATTTTTTAGTGACCATTAGAATTTGAGTTTTTAAATTATTGAAGGAAACCAGTCTGCATTATTTAATTCATATCTTAAGCATAAGGAGGAATTTGTTGATGGATTAAAAATTAAAGTTTTAAAACACTCTAAGTTCCATCCATAAAAATTAATTATGAGGTTTGAATATCTATAAAATTGTAGTTATTAAGCTTCAAAGTTGACTGATGGATTGACTTTCTTCTATTAAGAACCTAGGAAGGATGTTTGAGTTTATTTTGATGGTATTTGGATGTTTCTAGTTATATTATCTATTGGAGAGTGTTTTACACTCCTTGGAGATCATTTTTATGAATTTTGGAGGTTTAACAAATCCATCTTCAGTATGAATAATTTCTTACAAGTTAACTTTTGGTTTGTTTAGGGTGGTTTCATGTACAAGACAAATGTTTGATATGTTTTTCATATGCATAGGTGTGTAGGGATGAATGTAATCATTTTAAGATGTCTTAGGGGTCATATGGTGTGGACCTATATACTTTTAAGGGGTATTATGTTCTTATTTTTTTCCTCTATGAAGTGCTAAGAGGGTGAATAGGTATCCATGGACCTAAAAGGGCTTCTTAGGCCTAATTGAAAGGTGTTGATTCTTAAGGGTGATCTATCAAAGATATAAAATACCTATGTGGATGATGTTGATCCTATTATAAGTGTAATAAAAATTTTAAGAGTTGAGGCATGTCTCATGACCGACAAAGATGGTTATAATGATGAATATTGTATAAGGACCTAAATCAAAGAAGAGGGTTCTAGACTTATGTGAGGGGAGAAAAGAAAAGGTGAAGTGTGAGTGTGCTTGGTGGGTGAATTATGAAGTAGATCATTGTGAGGGATGTATATATGACCAATTGGTCATGTCTATAATGTTGTGACTATGTTTTTTTAGGTTTAAAGGTTGAGGATGAGTGAAGAAGTGTAGGGTGATCCAAAATGTAGTTTTGAATGTTTTGTGTGTGTGTGTGAAGTCTTGAGAGAGCATGAAGGGTTGAAGAGAGGTGTTGTTCCTTATTTATCCATCAAATTAAAAGTCAATCAGAGTTATGGAGGTGTTTTTATCATAAGGTGTTATGTGGTTCTCAACATCTAAGACAAGTTAGTGCTTGTCCATCTTTAGGGGTTGGTGTTCCTTGTGAAGTGGGTACTTCACTAAAGTCTCATGTTTGTGATCATCTTATATGACAAGTAGTCCATGTGTTTTTAGGATTGAAAGAGGGTTTTATTCCCCATGAGGTTTTCCCACATAATTCATGTGTTATGTGCTTAATCTTGCATTATCTTCCTTATTCATTATAATGAATAGTTTGTATCCCTCATGAATGTATGTGTTGAATGGTTAAGATTAATATGAAAGAATTGTAATTGAAGTTGGATTATCTTTCATAATTGATTCAACCCCCTCTCAGTGAGTGTACCTCTATCGATTGGTATCAGATCCAAGTCCTTGGAGAAGGTCTAACAACCTCAAGGGAATAAACATGACTAATCATAAAGATAGAAGGATTCCTTCAAGTAAGAAAAACTCCAATAGGTATGTAGGAAAGAATGATGACAAGAGAGAGTCATTCAAGAACAAAGAGAGATTGAAGGATAGTATCTCCTATGATGAAAAAGGTTATAGTAGGTCTAGAAGTGACAATATGTGTATTGATCATCAGAACAATGAAGGTAGGTCAACTGGAGAGCATCTTGTAAAAGATAAATATTTAGATAACAAAAAGGATGAATTTAATATCATGGAACAATTGGTGTTCCAAAATGGGGAGAACTTGATGTTAATAACATTTACCAAGAGTTATAAGGAACTAATCAATAAAATAAAAGAAAGGCTAAGTTTAGAAGATATTAAAGATGAAGACATAGTTCAAGTCAAGAAGAATGAGAAAAATATAGTCAACATGAAGTAATCAAGGAAATACAATCAAGAGTTGAAATTAGTGATTAAAGCTCTTGAAGAGAAAATAATTTTCATGAAGAAGGACATGGCCAATAAGTCCAAAGAGGATGAAGAGAAGATTAGAATTCTTGAGGATCAATTAAGGACTACAAGTGCAATTTTGATTTTAAGAGAAGAAGAATGTTCCTTGCTAAAGTCTAAGGTGAGTTCCTTGAATATAAAAGTTAAATATGCCAATTTCAGGCTAAAACTCATTGAATAAATTAAGGTGATACCCAAAGAACAACATAAGAAGATAGAACCTATCAAGAATTTCAACATGAAAATCAATAAAAAAAGATCCATCAAGTAGCCAAGTGTCATGAGGTATGAAAGGTCTCTTAATGGTCATTGTTATGATTATTATAGGTTTCTCATAGGGTAAGGCTTTGTTGAGTAGGCTCATGGAATGAGAAATCATGTAGATCAATTTGAATGAAAAATAAGGTTTGATTTTATCATCATACAAAAGGTATGAGAATTTTTATTTGTTTCAACTATCATGAAGTTGGTCACTTTGCTAGAGTATATCTTAGTATGATGTCAAGATGTAACAAGTCCCATAGAGCTCCTAGATTGCATGTGAAGAAAAAAATAAAGGAATAGAGACCAAAAGTGGTTTGTACTCATCATGATAGTCAAGATGATGTGATATAAGTTGATCAAGGTTCATATGTGGAAAGACAACAAGAGCATGTTATACCTATACCTATTGATGTTATATCAAAAGAAAAGATGGTAATATCATAAAATTAAGACAAGAAAGTGACATCTAGTCACATTAGGATAATGAACCAAGATGGGCTATTTGCTAAGATAAAAGAAGGATCAGATGTAGAGGTGTATGAAGAGTATTTTTTATTAGGAGTATTTGATATGATAGATAAATATAATAACTTTTAGTCTTATGATGAAGACTAGTGTGATCCATTATTTTAGGATAATGAAGTTTGGAGTGTCTCTACTAAGCTTATTAGGGACATTCTTCAATCAATAATAAAGAATGTTAAAAGGATGAGTTAACTATTGAAGTTTTTTCATAACACCATATAGATCATTCCCATGGTTTGTATCTGATCTGATAGTGTGATTTAATGTGAGAAATGTTCCTTGCAAGGTGATTATTCCTTAAATGTATTGACAAAGGTAGAATAGGTGTATTTTCAAAGTTGAGTATGATTGTTCATCATCAATTTGAAGTTGTATGATTTTTTTTTAATGTTTTTAGGTCTAATTTCACCTATAGGTGTGTTTATTATCCTAAGTTCAATTGTTTATTTAGTGGGTTAGTTCTTTGAGTTGACTATTAGAGAGCAAGGGTTTCTTATAATCTTTTGAGAACAAACCCTATGAAGAAGGTCATATGAATAAAATTACTAGTGTATGTATTTGAAGGTGAAGTGGACATCATGAATATGGAATGCAATGTCTTGTATGGTATCTAAAGATATTCTAAAGGTGAAGAAATTTTGAAATGTCATAATCAAGGTTTTAAGTGTGTGTATATAGAGTTGTTCTCTTGGGTCATTATGAAAGGTTTCCATGAAGGATTGAAATACCAATATTTCTCTATGTTAAGGAGATGGTTGAATTTTTGGATGCTCTAGGGATCCTTTTGAATCACTTTCAAACACTAGAATATCATGGTGATGCCTTTTCATATATCAAGAAGTTCATCTTTCATGATTGTGTTTTGGAGTTTGCAGGTAGTTTTGAATAAGCATGCTACAGGTGAGTTCTTGAGAGATGAAGTTTTGTCTAAAAATATTGTGTTATTCAAGGAGAGAGATTTTTTCCTTTTGTTTCAAGGCTTTAAGTTTTTTCTATGGAGTAAGTGGTCATAGTTTAAGTTCTTTGCAAGTGTTTTTAGAAGTTATGTAGATGAGTATTTGTTGTAGCTTCCCAAGAAGCTTGTAAACATGACAAAGATTGTTTTAGTGTTTCTTGAGAGTAGTATCATAAGTTTTAATTATCTCTTGATGTCATGATTGACATCATAATGTCATAAAGAGGTGTGATTTCATTTTATAGATGTTATAAGACGGTTGATTGATCTGAAAGTGACTACATTCTAAGTTATTCAATTCAAGGCTTTTATTATGAGCATGACAAGTCATTCATTCAAGTATTTTTAAGAGTATCATGTAAAGGTCATTAGTTGAGGGGGATAAACAATTTCATGAGCCTGATCTAGATGTTTTGGTGAAATGTCTGTTATAGGAGTATTTAGGGACTTTGGTCCTAAAGGTGAGTTTTTGTCAAATTTTTATGCTTGGATTAGTTGGTCAAATGTTTAAGAATATTATATAGAGTATTAATAAGATGTTTATAAGTGTATTCAAGGTGTTTTCATGTGCTAGTTTGGTCAAAGGAGTCAGTTATGGCCATTTGTTGAGTTTGACCATTTTGCTTAGTGTTTACTACTTAGTGAGTGTTAATCTTGCAAAATTGGTGTCTTTGAAGTATTTGAAGACAAAAAAGAGATGAGAACAGATGATTTTATTTTTTCAAATTATATGAGTGGCTTGAATGTGTGATAAGGATTCCATGATTATTTTGAGTTGTTTTGGCATAGTGACTATTGTGTATGCATGGTCTACAGGTAGGTTATGAAGCTTTTCAGGTGTTAATTCATGATTGGTGAACATTAAAGATGGTTGTGTGAGATAAAAATGTATTTTGACCTTGTTATAGTGTGATCCAATTGCTTTCAAGATTTGAAGGCCCTTTGAAGCCAAATTGGAGATTTTTTGTTTACTCTCAGGTCTCCCAGTTCTTGCTTAAGGGTATACAAGTCAACACCCTAACTAAAGGAATTATGGGTTCTAAAATGAGTATTATCTCAAAAATTGGTCCAAATATGTGTATTGATGACCTCCAAGTGTGAGATAATTTTTTGAGGCTAGTATTGATAGGTACATGGTGAGTTAACAATGTTTCTCTTTAAAAACCTAGTGTTTTAGCCCATGGTGGTTAGTTGACTTTCTAAGGGAGTTGAGGTCTAAGGTTGATTAATATATTTAAATGGAAAAATAGGTGCTAAAAACGTGTTTTAAATCCATTTGGAAGTGTATAGTTTATCCTATGATTGAGATTTTATGCAAATGGAGGGCTAATTAGTATGTTAGTTTATGAAGGAACTATGTTATAGAGGAAGAGTTAGAAGATGAAACTTGGCATGCTTGAAGGGCGATATAATTGTGTTTTAGATATGTAATTTCAAGACATGAAGGTGAATACATAGTAATTTATGGGTGTTTCAAGGTTTAGTAGGGCTATTAGGTATCTAAACAAGGCTAATAATAAGAAAAGTTATTTTTAATCAATTTATCTAAAAGATAAAGGTATGGTTGTCCCTAAATGAGTTTTTTAGTTGATTTTGTGAATCTTTAATGTTTTAATATTGTACTAAATGTCTATTGAAAATCATCAAGGTCATTTTTGAGAAAAGGTATGAAGACATATATGAAGTTTTATCAGAGTTTGAGTTGGCCTGAAGGTGCTCAAGGGGTGCCTAAGCTCAAGTAACTTAGGGGGAATCCCTCTCCATGTTTTCAAGATGTGTTCAATAAGTTTTTTTTTATGTTATATTATGTTTCTTCTTCATATAATAGTGTATAGTCAAGAAGAGTGTTGTGTTTGAGAAAGCTTGAGGTAGTCTTGAGAAGAAGTGGTATGCACAGTGTTAGGGGGAGTTTATATTATCTCTCATAGGTGTTCCCTTCTTATTTTTGGTCTTGAAATACTTTTCATGTCCTTAAGATCAACAATTAATCCCACTTTTTCATTGTGCCAAAGGGGAAAAAAGTGTTGGTAGAGGGAGAAAGAGTTTGTGCATAAGATTTGTGTTGGTGTTGACATAAATGACAAAGGGGGAGATTATTAGAGTGTTTTTGATGATTTATTCAAGGTGGTAAAGGGAGTTATTGAGGTGTCAAGGTTTATAGCTAGTCAATGACAAGGTTTACTTTAGTTGTCATGCATGGACCTTCAGTGTTTGGTTGGATAGGTAGGTTGATGGATGTTGTTGATGATGTGATCATGTTACAAAGGCCCTATGGGGTGTCAAGAATGCTTAAAATGGTTGTGTAAGTGTAAAGTTTAAATTTGGTTCATCCTTATGGTCATCTAGGATTAGTTGGTCTTTTGGTAAATTAGGTTGAGTGAGTAGATTGATGACTCCAACATTTGCACATGTGAAGGTGTCAGATTGAGTTGGTCACATGATTGTTTTCAAATTTGTGCCTAGTTTCTATGGTCTGAGTTTTAAATCATAAAAATGTGTGTATAAAAATATATGAAGGTTAAAATTTGGTATCTATAATAGATTTAATTTTTTTCCATACTTATCCAAATTTTCATTTTTTAGTGACCATTGGAATTTGAATTTTCAAATTTGTGAAGGAAACTAGTTTGCATTGTTTGATTCATATCTTGAGCATATGGAGGAATTTATTAATGGAGTAAAAAGGAAAGTTGTAAATAAATACAGGGGTCATCCATAAAAATTGATTAGGAGGTTTTAATATCTATTCAATTTTAGTTATTAAGGTTCAAATTTTACTAAGGGTTTGACTTTCTTTTGTTAAGAACCCAAGAAGGATGTTTGAGTGTGTTTTGATGGTATTTGGATGTTTCCAAGTGAATTATATATTGAAGAATGTTATAGGAATGCATAAGGATCATATATATATATATATATATATATATATTGGAGGTTTGACCAATCCATATTCAATATGAACAATTTGTTACAAGTTTAATTTTGGTTTGTTCATGGTGGTTTCATGTACAAGACAAATGTTTGATAGGTTTTGCATATGTGTAGACACCAAAATTTTATCTACTCCTTGGTTGACTCCCCCTTGGTCCCCTTGGTCCACTTCTAAACATTCCTGACCCACACACTTATTAATTTAAAATAATTATTTATTTTAAATTAATAACACCTCCCTTGACACCTCACCCATGACACTTCACCCTTGACACCTCACCTTGGATTCCTCACCCTTGGATACCCTCATTCATTACCATATGACTAATCATTCCAACTCTCTCACTAATCCCCATGCCTATTAAACCTGCCTTCGACTGTTTAACCATGACCATTGAACTCGGTAGATGGAGGAATGGGTAAAAGGCTAAAAATAGCCTTTTTACCCATCTTCTAGCCACCGACATCAGTCAACAATCAGCCGACGCTGGTGGGAATGCCGATGTCAGTTGCTTAAAACCAACTCGCAGGCCAAATAGAAAACTAATCATAGACTTAAATCACAGGGTTGAATGCCAAATCTTTTGCTCTTGGTGTCAGTAACTATGACAGACTGAAAGTAGAATATAGGTATGCATTACCTTTATTTCTTTTGTTTAGTCTTTCATTATTTCTTTCTAGCAACATTCTCTTTATCAACTAGTGGACTATCATCCCTCAAGGAAGTCTTTACACTTTTGGGACCGAGCTTTGCTTGGTAGTCCACCTTATATCCATCTAAAAATCTCTTTGTTTAAGTCTTTCTCTCTACAGGTGTTGTCCTCCTTAGCCAAAGAGGAGTCCCTACAATGTCTGGATAACGGTGTACAAACTTCATCTGGGTACATACAAACCCCTAACCCTTTATCTTAGTTTCTTACTTCCTTTGAATGTAGAAAAGTGAAAAATAGTTAGAAACATTCTGGTACGCCTGGTGGGACCCTGGAGTTTTCCTTGGGTTCATTTCTTCTAAAACAATACATTCATATAGGTGCATTAGATATCTTCTTGCATCATTTTTCTTCTATCTCTTTATCTTGAAATGAAACCATAAGCACAAGTTAAAAAGAACTTTTTCTTTATCTTCTTATTATTTCCTTCTTGCATCTTAGAGTAGTGAAATTCATACTCTTAAACCTTTTCTCAAATTGTTATTATCCAAACAAAACATTTCAATTTGGGCTTAAAATCTATTGCATCTCATTTCTGCTTGAATGCATATTTAGTCCACTCATCGAGTAATTACAAAACACATTATGAATAAAGTGTAGTCCACTTATGTTACATGAATAGACCACTTTCACAAATAAAACATCTAAACATAGCTGAGACAAGGTCTGACTAGGATTTCATCACCTAGCGGATACCTTACCCTACCTGGTAATCCCACTTGGACTTCACTACCAAGGGCAGAACCCACTCTATTCTCTGGCAGAGTATAAACTCTAGGGGAAGTATATATTGGCTAAGTGACCCAACTTATCTCTAGGCTTGTGAAGTGAGTGGAGCTTGCTCCTTAGCACCAAGCCACGTATAGAACCTAATACAGATCTTGAGCACCAAAACTAACCCGAAACCAACCTTAGACTGCTTCTTCTAGGACCTATTTTGAAAGCCAACTTCCCAAACACACTCTTCTAAGGCATAAGCCAACACGACTCTAAAATTTATTCTTAGGAATTTAACATTTAGGGTCTACTTTTATTCATCTTTTTTCTTCTTTTATCTATATTTTTGAGCTGGTGAGGATGCATTATTCTGAGCTTCAAACAACTCATAACCTTTTTTTCTTTTTTCCCAAAAACAACACAGTAACCAACATCAGTTTTTTCACCAATGTCAGCAACCATTTTCACTGACATCAGTTATCTGACTGACATCAGCAACTTCCTTCACCAACATCAAGTTTTTCTACTGACGTCAGTCACTACCAACAACTTTTTTTCCAAAACAGCAAGCCTAAAACTTGACCTTTTTGTTGTTAAACACACCTTCTAGTTTCTTGGAGCTGAAGTACACAGTTTTTAGAACCTAAAGCTATCTTGCCTTAGATGGTTTTGACACGTAGTCAAACCAAAACTCTTGTTGACCATGCAAGGCAACAACCACTCCTGCCTTCACCTTCCATAACAAGTCCCCTAATAGAGTATCATTTAGAAAATGAATGAACTCCTACCCAGTGAACCTCGATTCAACCCCCTATTGTTCCTGCAGGGGACCAAGACTTTGAAAGGTTCCTTGACCTCAATGTCAAGGCCCTTCATCACTATCTCATGAGAAGTCAAATGCAAGACTCTTTAGGCAACTTAGTTTATGGGACGCCAACTTCCTTACTTGAGATGGCAACCGTATCAACTGCCTCCGTAATTTAACCCATAAACACCCAAGCCATTACCTCAGTCAACAACCCGACCATGACTAATCTTCAAGGTGTGGCTTCTCCTTTAATTTTTGGACCCACCTCCATTGGGGTTTCAGCCCCCCATCAACCGCAAACCATCCAACAAAGCTCTACACCATTCCAAAACCTAGTTGTCTCCATCCCGCCTACCCTTGCACCCATCAACACAAGGGTGGATACTCATCCTTTGGCTAGTGTTTCCACCATTCAACCACCTTTGGTGACATCAAGTCAAGTTGTGCCTCCTAGCTTTATGACACAACCACCCTTTACTTCGACATCAGCCCCTATGACTAGTTATCAATATGTTGTACCTATACAAGTGCAAACAACTACGTCATACGCCCCTTCTAATGCCTTCCAAGTGCCCTACAATCTAGGGGGCACCCCACTTGCAAATCCATCAACCAATTTAATCAAGATGTTGATGGACAAGATGTCTAATCTTGAGACATCCGTTTCAGGTTCGAGAAATGCTCTCTCATATGAGCAAATTTGCAATGAACCCATTCATCCTTCAGTCCCAATCCGACCCTATCCTAGTCAGTGGGAACTTCCCAAGTTTACTCACTTCCAAAGTAAGGAAGACCCACAACAACATCTACAAGCATTCAGACATCCTTGTTATCTTATAGCGCATGATGATTCATTGTTGCTACGCACATTTCCCATGTCGCTTTCTGGCGCTGCCCTCAACTGGTATAGTTCTATTACTAGTCACTCTCTTTTCATATTCACCCATCTAGCTCAACTTTTCCTTGACCACTTTTCCATCAATATCACCAAAAAGGTCTCCATCACAGACCTATACTCCATCAAACAATTTGACGATGAATCAATAGCTGATTTTGTCGCCCATTGGAAAGGCTTAATCAACCAACTCTCCTTTTCTTTACCTCAACCCAAGATCATTGATCTCTTCTCACAAGCATGTGCCAAACACATTTCATCTACTTTGTAGGTCCAAACATTTTACACATTTGATGAAGCTTTCACCATGGCTCGAAAGCTTGAACTCTGTGTAGTCAAAGAGGACAAGGTCAAATTGTGAAATAACAATGCAAAATCCAATGACCCTTCTTTGTCTAAACCTATTTCTTCCCACTCCAAACCCAAGGGAGTGGCAAATGCTATGGTCTTTAGATCACCATCCTCAATAACAACCAATCAATCCAAACCTTCCACATCACAAAGCATCACCAAACAATTCCAATAATGGTACATACAGCATCAATACACTCCAATAGGAGAATCATACGTTTCTATGTTGGATAAACTCATCAAGCAAGGGATCCTTAATCTCCTTCAAATTTGACCACCCCAATTTGACCCCTCAAAATCCATCCCTGCATGGTATAGGGAAAATGACTTTTGCAAATATCATTGTGTCAAGGGTCATGACATAGACAACTGTAAAACATTCAAAAACATTGTCTAGGACATGTTAGACAAAGGGGATCTTGTTTTAGACAACCCAAGCACACCACCCAACCAAAACATAGACATCTTCAGACAACCTTTCCCTAACCATTCCCCTAGCCAAAACAACATTCAGACCATGGCCGATGACTCCCAAGAGCATAATATACGCACAGTCAACATGGTCTTTTCTATCATTCCTAACCAACCTCTCCCATAGTCTGAAGAAGTTATTCAATATATTTGTCCATTATAGGTAAAAGAGCCATCTTCTCCTATTTGTCCACCAAAGGTAGAAGAGCCCTCTTCTCCTATTTGCCCATCACAGGTAGAAGAGCCTTCTTCTCCTATTTGTCCACAACAGGTAGAAGAGCCCTCTTCTCCTATTTGTCCTCCACCAATGGAGGATAGTCCTCCATCTACCCCGCTTCTACATCTAAGAGAGTCTACCTTGACCTCTCCCATATTGGAAGATGCCTTGACAACACCAATGCCAGTGGCCTCACCCTCATCCTTCTTATCATCAATGGGGGATCATACATTTTCCACTCCTCGACCACATGAGGAAGCCATTATCATCCCTACGCTCTTTCCAACTGAAGAGCCATGTTATCCAATCCCTTCTCCACTGAGAGAGGAACTTGCCACCTCACCCACTTTGGTTGAAAAGGATTTGGTGAAGTTTGACTTGAACCTTATCCCTCACAATAGTAGTCCTCACACTAAACTAACTAAACCACATCAGAGAAATTCTCTCCCACCATCACCATTGCCCTCTATTTTGGGCCCACACCCATCCACCTTAAGAGGAGTGCTTCCTACTCTGACACCGAACAAAAACAAATCACCTCCATTACTACCAACACCTAACAAAAACATACCTCCTTCAAAACATCCAATGCCTCCTACCACAAATGTGTCATCCACGCATCTAGCCACACCACCAAACAAAAGGATGGTACAAAACACCCCCTTAACAATGTCTAAATAGAAGTTGTCAACTTTTATTGCAACACAACATGCAGACCCATTAGTAGGTTCTTATACTTTACTATTACGACAATTGTTGCAGTCTTCTTGCATCACCCTCCCACCTATTAGGCCATACAAACCTCACGAATCAAAATCAACCTAGTTCGATGACACTAAAATTTGTGCATATCATCACACACCTAGACATGATACCAAGCACTACCGCACTCTTAAAATTGTCATTCATCAACACTTGAAAAAGGGCACTCTTTTCATTAAAGACCCCTTTGATAAATCTCCAACACTGTCTAATATCTCCCACCCCTTTTCACCATCACACTCATCAACTCTCAAATCAAAACCATCTTGGTTCGATGACACTAAATTTTGTGCATATCATCACACACTTAGACATGACACTGAGCATTGTTGCACTCTTAAAGCTATCATTCATCAACACCTAAAAAAAGATACGTCTTTCATTAAGGATCCTTTTGATCCCCCTTTCAACAAACCATTGACACCATCCCAGGCCTCTCAAACATCCTCACCTAAATCAGGAGCCCATCATCAAATTGTGGTTCCTCGACCACCTTATCCCCCTCTATTTGAAATCAACACTATCAATATGGCCACCAAGTCACAAACCATGAAGGATAAAGGGAAAGAGAAGGTTTCTATCCCTTGGACATATCCATTCATCAAGCCCTCACCACAACCAAAACCCAAGATTACTGTCTTGGGCACATCTCGATCAACATCTTTTAAGCCAATTCGTGACTCCAAGGTGAAACAACTTCACCTGACCTCTGTGAAGACATCTTTATATGATGTCATTCAAAGCTCTCCACAACATCGACAAGCCTTGATCAAGGCCTTACAAGCAGTGGAGGTCCAACCTGAAGACTCCCAACCACTAGCTACCTTAGTCCAAACATTACCAACCATTGCCTCCATCATTGTCCCTAATTTTGAGATTCCAAACTCCAACCTAGAAGATCAGGATCTCATCCTCTCAAACTAAGCCTATCAGGCAAAAGCTTTACAAGATGCATCCTCGTGTCACACCCCTTGTCAAAGAGAAGCTTCAATGTCTTCTCTCCATCTTACCCAACTATTTCTCAAACATTCTCCCCATCACCAAAGCAACTGGGGGAATTTGACTATATCTTGACTATCGCCACCTAAACCAAGCATCAACCAAACATCAACCAACCAAGCATTGACCAAACATCAACCAACCAAGCATCGATCAACATGTGACCAACATGGAAAGAAGTAAACGAGGCAAGTTTGCTCCTAATCAGCTTGAACCTTATATCATAATGCACAAGTATGAATCAAGGACTTATCGGCTATCTTCTCTTGAAGGCCAGCCGGAACCTGAGCCCCTTAATGCCTTGCATCTATGACCATTCTACTATTAATCAAGTACTCCTTCACTTGATATTTAACTTGAGCTCGTTCCTTGAGCAATCCCTATCATTTTAATCCTCATTCCTTTTACCACTATTCCCCTCCACAAACACTATGTGACCCTTTTATAAAATATGGATGCTTTGTCCAAATAAAAGGGAGCCCTTAAGATTCTATAGTCTTGTCCATGACTACAAATCCTATCAAAAATAAATGGAGATGTCAAACAAAATATCAAAAGGTCATAAAACTCTAAATGCAGACTCTCCCTCGAAGGACAGCTACATCATCATTGCTATAACTAATAGAATACTCCCTTGAAGGACAACTATTCAAAGCCCTCAAAAACATATAAAGCAAAAATATAGACCACTCCCTCGAAGGATAGCTATGCCTAAAAATCTTGCTACAAATAGCACTATCTTATAAGCTTCCCACATCAATCAGCTTCACATATGACCACAAAATAAAATGACATCTCCATGTAGACTTCCCGCATTGATCAATCTACTCAAAAAAAAAGGGTCATGGACTTGACTTATAGTCATTCCCAGGGTCTCCTATAAAAAGGGGCAATGTTATCCCTACTAAAAAGGGTTACACTATCCTAACATATCACATCACCTACTCAAGGGATTTTGAGCTCATTTTAATGTCAAAATGATTTGATTACTTCTCTAACACAACCAATGGTCAACGACGTAATGCAAAAACGGGGCTTTTGTTTCTAAAAAAACCCCTACCTATGCTATCATTATAGTCCTTGTCAATGAAAGAGCAATGTGCCTTTCACTTCTTACATCTTGGTCATAAACAATCCAACCAAATCATTTCCAAACCAAACCCAACCAACCAAACCTTTTTCAGACCACTAACGTTCTCGTAGCCTATTCACACTAGTTTCTATGGAAACCAATACACATGGAAACTATCAACCACACAATTTATGTCAAGCATAAACCATTACTTGCTGAAGCATAAATTATCTCATTTCATTTTGAGCATACACCATTACCAATATGGAAACTTGCTAGGGATGAAAGACCACTCAACCAATGTTACAGAATACACCATCACATAATATGGAAAATGCTGTAACATCATCATACACTCATCATTTAACCATGACCAAACCACCTATCAACCATTTTGACTCTTCTCCTAAACTACATTGGTTTGAGGCCCTTCCAACAAGGGCTAAGTAGGTAGCACTCAGATGACATGACATCTTTTGGGGTTAGCTCAGCCACATCTATTTTTTTGTCTATCTGATGGACAAACCATATTACCTTTAACCATGACTTAACCTAGTCCAACCCAATCCATAACTGACCCTCTTCCTCCTTTTTGGGAGAACTACATTGGCCTGAGGCCCTTCCAATAGGAGCTATGTAGGTATCACTCAATTGACATGGGGTCCTTTGAGGTTAACTCGGCCATTCCTTCATCTGTCCATCTAATGGAACAACTATCTATATCGACTCGACCAATGATTATGGAGATCGTGACTATCTCCTCAGACCACGACCATTTTCGAGACAACTTTGCCTTAGTTGTTTTGATTTCATATATGCTATCTCATGAATGGTTAGCAAAATTGTCTGCAACCCACATTTTGACCCTCACAAGTATTAGATCATGGGCAAGTTAATCCCCACTACTTGTGACATTTTCATGTTTTCTAGGAGCACTTCCTAGGCCTGGGATACTTGGAACATGACGACCATTATAACTACAGCTTGGATCAAATAACCCAATCAGCTACAACTAAATGTTGGGGACTGGTTATTTCAATTTTGGCACTCCTCAACCTTTGACTATGACAATTTGACCTAACCATCTCGTGAAGTGGTATGCACACAATCTCAACTATTACAGCATTCACACTCAAACTTCACCATATCCATCCACTATCTATCAAATTAGCACCCAATTTTAGGTTCCCTTTCCTCGACTCCTACTTTGAAGGGGAATACCTCATCCCATAATCAGGGTAATCAACCCTAGTTTTTGTCTTACAATTCGTTAGAATAACCAACAAGATGAAAATGACCTTACCCCATACCTCGGGGCAATCTACACTTATCTTTGTCTTGCAGTTCATCAAAACAACCAACAAGACAAGAAAAGACCTCATCCCAACATTTCATTTTTGTCTTGTAGTTCATCAAAACAACCAACAAGACAAGCAAAGACCTCATCCCATAATTGGGGCAATCAACTCCTATTTTTGTCTTGCAGTTCATCAAAACAACCAACAAGACAAAAAGGGGCAAATGTAGACACCAAAATTGTGTCTACTCCTTGGTCGACTCCCCCTTGGTCCCCTTGGTCCACTTCTAAACATTCCTGACCCACACACTTATTAATTTAAAATAATTATTTATTTTAAATTAATAACACCTCCCTTGACACCTCACCCATGACACTTCACCCTTGACACCTCACCCTTGGATTCCTCACCCTTGGATACCCTCATTCATTACCCTATGACTAATCATTCCAACTCTGTCACTAATCCCCATGCCTATTAAACCCACCTTCGACCATTTAACCATGACCATTAAACTCGACAGATGGAGGAATGGGTAAAAGGCTAAAAATAGCCTTTTTACCCATCTTCTAGCCACCGACATCGATCAACCATCGGCCGATGCCAGTGGGATTGCCGACGTCGATTGCTTAAAACTAACTCACAGGCCAAATGAAAAACTAATCACAGACCCAAATCACAGGGCCAAATGCCAAATCTCTTGCTCTCAGAATTCAACCTCTCTCTCTCTCTCTCTCCCAAACATACACCAAACATTATAGGCTATAGGGACTCTACATCAATCACTCCACCCTTGATTGAAATATTGCAGGAAGTTTTCTATATATGCCGCATTAGTAACAGGGCTTCTACACTTTTGGTTCTCTACTAAGGAGCTAAGTATTCTTATTTTATGTCATTTTAGTAGCTTACAATGTATTAGTAATCAGTTTTCTAGTTACTACTTCTAAGTAATATTATCAACCAGACATAGCTATCAACCAGACCCAACCTAACTTTCTTCCCAAAGAGGTTGAAAAGCCTTCTTCGTACTCTTACCCCTTTTCTGACAACCTGTCTCCCTACCTTATCCTTCCTAAGACTCTATCCACTATCTTACCATCCTACATAGACCTAGACTCCTTCCAAACCCCTCTGTCAATTGGAGACCTATCCAAAACCTGTCCAAGGTCATTACCCTGACCGACATCGACCATTTCCTCTACCGACGTTGGCAGACTAATTGACGTCGGCAACATTAACAAACTGACGATGATAGACTAATCGGCATTGGTGACTATGATAGATTGACAATAGAATACAAGTAAGCATTACCTTTATTTCTTTTGTTTAGTCTTTCATTATTTCTTTTTAGCAACATTCTCTTTATCAACTAGTGGACTGTCATCCCTCAAGGAAGTCTTTGCACTTCTGGGACCAAGCTTTGCTTGGCAATCCACCTTATATCCATGTAACAATCTCTTTGTTTAAGTCTTTCTCTTTATAGGTATCATCCTCCATAGCCAAAGAGGAGTCCCTACAACATCTGGATAATGGTGCGCAAACTTCATCCGGGTACGTACAAACCCCTAACCCTTTATCTTAGTTTATTACTTCCTTTGAATGTAGAAAAGTGAAAAATAGTTAGAAACAATATGCATAGGTGTGTAAGGATGAATGTAATAATTTGAGTATGTCTTAGGGTTCATTTTTCATGGACTTATATACTTTTAAGTTGTATTTTTGTATTAGTTTTTCTTAGTGAAGTGATAAGAGTGTGAATAGGTCTCCATGGACCTAAAAGGGCTTCTTAGGCCTAGTTGAAAGGTGTTGATGCTTAAGGGTGATCTATAAAAGATATGGATGACCTATGTGGATGATTTTTATCCTATTATAAGTGAAATATAATACTTAAGGGTTAATTAATGTCTCATAACCAACCAAGAAGGTTGTAATGATGAAGATTGTATAAGGACCTAAATCAAAGAAGGGTTTTAGACTTGTGTGAGGGGGGAAAAGAAAAGGTGAAGTTTAACTATGTTTGGTATGTGAATTGTGAATAAAATAAGTGTGAGGGATGTTTGTATGACATATTTCTCATGTATTTTATGTTATTAATAAGTTTTCTTAGGTTTGAAGGTTGAGGATGAGTGAAGAAGTGTAGGATGATCCAAAATCTAGTTTTGAATGATTTGCATTTGTGTGAAGTATTGAGAGAGTATGAATGGTTGAAGAGAGGTGTTATTCCTTTTTTTTCCTTAAAATTAGAAGTGAATCATATTTATATATGTGTTCTTATCAAATTGTGTTGTGTTGGTGCTCAACATCTAGGTCAAGTTGGTGTTTGTCTATCCTTAGGGGTTGGTGATCCTTGTGAAGTGGGTACTTCACTAAAGTCTCATGTTTTTTATCATATTATAGGATAAGTAGGCAATTTTTTTATAGTGTTGAGAGTGGGTTTTATTCCTCATCAGGGTTTCCTAAATAATTCATGTGTTGTGTGTTTGATCTTGTATTATCTTGTTCATTATAATGAATAGTTTGTATGCTTCATGAATGTGTGTGTTTAATGGTTAAAAATTGAAAGAATTATAATTGAAGTTGGATTATCTTGCATCATTGATTCACCCCCCCAATGATATTACCTCTATCAGTGGTAACTCACCTTTTCTCTAAAGTTGGGAGGATGTTCCTTATAATCCCTCTTTATCCATATTTATATATGAAATTTATATATTTATATAAATTTATCCTAATCTCAAATTAAATTTTTTATAATGATACATATTTTAAAATCAAATCTCCAATAGGTAAGTTGGTTGCATCAATACATGGGTGTACTCTTAAATCTTGCTCTTTTGATTTCAATCTTTTTAATGCTTTCAATTTTAGATTATATGCACTGATTATATATTTTAGAATGATTTTAGTTGTAATTTAGTCACCAACAAATAACTTAATTTGGGTTAATGCAAAATAAAGATGTGTTATACACACTCAGGTATGCATTTTTTCTCCTTTAAATTACCAATTTCATTATTAGATTAAAGGGTGGGCAAATGTAGATGATATTTATGAATTATATACCACCTTAGTCTTGTAAAAATGGCAAACTTAGACATTGGTTGTTCCTCTCAATTATATACCTATCCCCCTATCAAAAGTCTCAAATCTACTTTTTCTTGTACCCTTTGGCCTATCTCTTGATTCAACCAGTTTTATGTTAATGACCCAAACCTTATATCTTACCCAGAATGCTTAAAATATGTTTATCTTATGCCCTTACAAGTCTTAGGCATATGCCTATTTTCTAACTACCATGACACAAGAGTCAATCCTGGACCCCTACATTGATGTTAGTGTCCTAACCTAACATAGGTGTCTAGTTTCCTTAAGTCATCCAATTTGTAAATGAAACATATTCTAATGTTCAACCTAAGTTCTTAATCTAAGATATTTACCAATATGAGTGGTATATATTCAAAATAACTCCTCATTTATTCCCTATCTAGATCAAAGAGCATTCAAAGAGAATTAAATTGAGAAAACCTTCCTTATTTATTCTTATTTCCATATTAGTCATAAGAACTACACATCTATAGGTATGAAGTAAAGAAGGAAATATTATCACATAAGTTTTGCATAAGTTTTGATGTGGAATAGCTCACTGTCCAACACCTAATGATATAATGGGAAAACCTTGAAGTTGAGGGGATTTTGGAAAATTTAGGTTAACCTCCAAAGAATGTCAACTTCCTTTACTATATCTAATGCAATTGGTAGAATACTAGTTCTATGGAAATTCCACTCTTTTAGTGTTTTTTTAACTAAAATTTTAATATGAAAAGAGAAAGAATAAAACTTTAGGGAACTTAAAATAGTGATTGCACCAAATATATTAATGGGTCTTAATGTTTTCTTGATAAACACAATGGAATAGAGAATTATATTGAAATGGGTTCAACACAAACTCATACAAATGAGAAACTAGAGGAAATATTTATTAATTATCACAAAAGGGAAAGGAGTTCTTTATTTTAATCAAACAATATTTTTATAAGGGAAAAATACTAAAATTGAATTTCTTGTGACTAAAATAAGAAACAAAACTTTCATAAATACTAAAATAGCTGACATACATATATATTTCTTAGATAATAAAGGCTAATATTCAATTTATTTATATCTTAAAGGTTAAATATTATATAAAATACATTAAAAATATAGAAATTATATTATCTAATATCAAAAAGAATATTTGGGCCATGAGGTCTACCCATATTTATACAAAATATCTCATAGATGAGATAAAGTTATAAAACTTGAAAACCTAGTAAGAGAAACCATGCAAATATGGAATCTTCATGCAAAATAGAGGTGAGTCCTATATCTAGCATCTTGGACTTGTATAATAGTTGGAAAATGGCACACAAGATATGGGAATTATCCTTGGCATAAAATGGCATGGCATGGCTGGAAATGGAAGATCTCTATGCAACACTTCTTCATCTTTAGTAGCTAAGAAAAACTCTTCATGCCAAATGGGTAGTACCCAAATAGAATTTAACTTTTCAAAATAAAAAATAACTTTGAATAAATCCAAGTTACTTTTCATGAAAAACCCTAACTTGCAAAACACAAGTGATACTTTTATAACTTTAGGTCATATCACTTTATCAAAATGAAATTTGTAATTTACAATTCATGATTGTAAACTTTTAGCAATTTATACTTGTCAAAATGGAAAGTGTAATTTGCAACCCCACTTTTTACAACTTTCACATTATCAAAAAATATAAAGTGTAAAATATGTTTTCTCTTTCTTGAAAAGAGTTATAAAAAATAATTGTTTCTTACAATTTACAATGTTTTTTTTTTCAAATGAAATTACAAAATGGCACTCCAATACTTGAAAATATTCATTAGAGAGAAATTAATCAATATTCAAAATATCTTTATCCTTCTTGTCACTCTTGGCCTATAGTTTTTCAATATATGATTTGAAAGTTTCTTGTATTCTTTCTGGATCTAGGATACAAGAGTAGATATTAGAGGTTTCATAATCTGCTTGAACATTGAATAATTATTCCTTAAAATTCTTTATTCCCTCCATTTCTATCCTCATCTTATCAATTCTTCTTTCATACCTGAGAAAGTGGTGGATGGAACTCAAATTGAAGACTATGTCCTTTGTAGATTCTTTCTCACCTATTTACTTGAACTTATTATGGACCTCTTCCACCTAAAGGATATTATTTTCGTTATCTACTATTTGACACAACATTATGTTCATCATCCCATCAATATTGTAAAATACATCAATCACCTTGTAATGTGCCATATTGGCTTGATGAGCAAATTATATTAACACTCTTATCCAAAATTCAGAAGCCCTATGTATTTCCTCATGCTCAACATCATTCTATAGTATCTTCTTGACAATAAGGGAATCTATATAAATTGATTGTATAACTATTAATTTGGGATAATACAGGTTCAAAATCTGAATCTCTCCTTCATATTTATTGACCTACTCTTTCAAGGTATTATTTATTTCTCTAATCATTTCATAGTGGTCCATCATTACTATAATGACCTTATTTCCCTTAGTAGTTAGTTACTTTAACCATTCTTTTGTATTCCTTCCCATATGAGCCATCTCTCAGATTAAGTCAATGAAATCTTGATTTAGAAACTGACTAATTGGTTACACTACTTGTAGTTATTATAATGATTCAATGGGCTATGTAAATTATCATAATGCATCTGTAAGTTGATCAACCTTTCTCTTTAATTCATCCTTGGTAGCCTTATCATGATCAATCCTATTGAAGAGATAAATTTTGCCAACTTACACATCATGTTTGAGCCCCTCTCTTGTTCTCCATCCAAGGTGAATTTTAGAAATATGATAATCTCCCACTATGAGGTTTTCTTTAATTTATTTAGTGGAGGGACTACAATTTCAACATACCTTTCTCCCTTGTCATCATTGAATATCCTAGAGAGAGTCCTAGGAGTAGGTTTGGACTTCTTAACCTCTGAGAGACTAAAGTCCAATATATTATTATTAATCATCTACTTTCTCTACTTCCATAATTATTGGGATATCCAACTTGGGGTAGCCTCTTGTTGTTTTGAAGTTATCACCAAAGAATATATAGTTGATGTAGTTACACTAGTAGACACTATAACCATTTCACACTTCTAGGTAGATGTTTTTATTGTTTACTCAAGAGGTGGTTGTGAAGGTTCACTTTCATTAGTAGGTTACAAATCTACATTTACATCAAGTACTTGTGTTACTCTAATCTCTATTAAAGGTATAGTGGAAATAGTGGAAGTGGAATAAGTGGAGGCAATAGAAGCAATTGTGTCTATTAGAGGTGTAGACAATGGGATAAATAAGGAGATTGTTAATTTTGAAATAGGGGGAAGAGTGGAATCCAAATAACTAAATGAATAAATGAAATGTGTGGGATCACTTAGGGTTGGTGATGTGAGGAAAGTGAGAGGAGATAAAAGTGAAACAGTACTTACCTTGAAAATTGCGGTAGACTATGGGATTAAAGTTTGGATGACTGAGTCCATAGTTTTGTACTATTGGGTGGTGCTATAAATTAATGGGGATGAAATAGAAGGGATTATAATTGTAATGGAAAGAGGGAATGTAATGAAAGGGGAAGGTGAAATTAGAGGAAGGGAAGGTGGAGTGGAAACTTGATATTCCTCTGATGAGGGACCTTGAGTGTCCACCTGACTCAATTGTGTTGGTTACACTTGGATTATTATGGTTAGAATGGAAGGTGAAGTGGAAATTATAGATGTAGGGGGAGTGGAGGTAAGAGGTGGAATAGAAACTAGGCTATTAAAACCTAAGATATTAGAGGAACAGAAGTAGGAGTTGGATGTGTTGAAACCTCTAGAGCAATAGGATGGGAGGGAACAATAGAGATGGGGGTTGTCACAATTATACTCATGGGGATAAAAGCTATAGAAGCTTCTATTTATATTATATATTTAGTTGAAATATGTATTGATTTCTCTACAACTTCTCCCTCTTTGCTAGTTTCCCCTTTCTTCACCTTAGTATTTTTTTCTTCTTCATTTTTTTAGTCTCATATAATGATTCTCTAGTACCCTCTTTAGATGGATTGATCCCCTTCTACTTAAGCTTTAAAATATTTTCTCTTACCCCAATTATTTATCTAGTGACATGTACTCCCTTACTTCTCAACCAATTGATAGTTGTATTAATTATATGGGTCATACTATCGAATAGAGATAAATATTTTAGAGCTGACCGCCTCACTAGTGGAAGGGGTTGTGAGATTATTTATGTTTAATATATCAGGTCTACTCTAGCATCATCATCTACCAGGTCATCTAGAACTAGTGTTAGATCATAATCTTTGATTTTTTGAAGGGACATCCTAGAATAATCCCTCATTTTACCCACTTTTTCATCACCATAATCTTCCTAATAATCCTCATAGTATGGCATGTGAGCATATATATCAAGTGCCAATGTTCTAATGATATTACCATATACATCAAAGAATGGCCTGGACTCTAAGTTTTTTAGTGTCATCTAGAACATTTCAGCCTTAGCACACTTGGCCTTAAGGAGGGATTGGTAAGTGCATCAATGAATGGAAATTGGGAAATGTATCCCAGCCTTATTCCCATTAGAGAGGAGATTATGGGTCTCTATGAGTTTCTTGACCAAATCCAATAATTCCCATTTATTTCTAACATATCGGGGAAGGGTGTAAGGATAACCATTAAACTTGGCTACCCTAATGTAAGAAAAGGTGGGGAACTATATGAAATAAGAACCCCATTTGTTGATTTCATCCACTGCTTATTTTGAGAACCTTGTTCTCACAAGATCTTTGTCAAACATGATAATGATGTAATAGATCAAAGCATCATTTACTCATCATAAATGCTACCTACTAGCCTCTAATGTGAGGTCAAGGTAGTAATTATATACTCTATTTATCTACTCAAGAACTATTTTAATGCCTAAGAATAGTCTTCCTTTGGCCAAAATGTATATGATGGAGGATATCATATAGAATTTGCCTATTCTTTATACCTCCATCAATTTTTTATAGAGGGAATCTCTTATTAACTAGGCCCAATGAATGTATTTATTTTTCTATTAGATGACCCAGATGTATTGGTATATCCACTCTTGGAAATACTTGTTATTATGACTACCAATAACCTGGTGTAATAGTATGATAATATCCCCTACCTCATCAATGAAATTAGTTCTATACCTATTGTTTGGTAACCTAGTAGAAGAATACTTGGGGGACTTGAGCCATTATTTATTTATTTTTAGGTCCATCCCATTTATACTCATAGAATAGTGTGGATGTCTATGGATTTATATATAGGCAACTCTCAAATTTTGGGATTGCAAATACTAAGCTTATAAAATCAAGGGGTCTAGATTCAAAATCTTTTCCCCGTTCTCATTATAAACCTCTCTTTTATTAGGGTCATAGAGTTGGACCATTGTAAGAACTAAATCAAGGCTCTAAATTGATAGTGGGAATACTATAGATTATGGAAGGCCAAAGTCATAAATACTCTAGACCCAATCATTCTTTAAATCTGCACTTATTTGAGCCCAAAAAACTCCTAGGTTAATGTGACCTAAATCAATATCTATTATTTATTCAATATTAGACTCCAAAATAGGAGTCACTCTAGGGATTTTGGATTTGAACATCATTTCCTTAGGAGACATGAAAACTAAGGTATTTCTTGTGAAAAACCAACTATGAAATTTGGTAGGATATGTAGGTGTTTAAAGTAATTATATCTTTCGATGGAGATGGGTAATACTCTAAGCAGGTTAAAGTTCCATGGAACTAGGAGGTGTCTAAAGTGGGTAAAAGTTCTATGGAGATGGAAGGTATCTAGGGTAGTTCCACTCTTTGAAAATACTTAGAAACTCATGAGGGTTAAAGGTGATTTGATTATGGGTAAATCCCATGGGATTCTAGGATGTTTGAGACAAGTCCCAAGTCTATAGGGATGTTGGAGGATTTTGTGGAATATTCATTGGTTTAAATTGGAAGTATATGCTTGGGAATATTCTTTGGCTTGAGGGAACTCTAAACTTCAATTGAAAAATTAAGATGGAAAAAACCAAGGGTTTTTAGATGATTAATGTTTTGGGGGGAAATACAAAACCCTCATGATAATACTTTTGAAAATAAAACCTTGTGGAAACCCTAAAACTATAACTATAATATTTTGGAAAGAATGACTCCACAAGTGACAAATTATACCAACGCTTATACACAAAAAACCCTAAAATGATGTCAACCTAGTAATGGTAACTTTATGGAAATATATTGGATACTTATCAAAGAAAATAAAATAAATCTTAAAAATGTTTTCAAACTATGGAAATTATGGCAAAATTTTCAAGGAAAATACCATGCATGACATGGCTTGAGAGTTGTATACTTGGCTAAATACTTGCTTGTGCATAGCTCAAGGTATAATGGAATGGTGCAGGTTGATATCAGAGATCTAAGAACACACTTAGAAATATTAACAATGAATAAAAAATTCCTCTAATGAATTAGCTTATATAGCAAACCTTATAGTTAATGCATTTTAATGGAGGTTGGTGGTAGAACTTCAAGGTACAAAACATAGGTCCAATGTCCACCAAGGGTAATGGTTTATTTTGACAGAAGGTAGAACTCACAATGAACTTTGCATGTTTGAAAATGTTAAAAGTTCACTTCCAGTTCTAGATTCTACGAAAGGGGGGTATGTATGTTTCACAAGATTTAGAGCCCACTATACATTTTTCATATTTGTAAACATGAAAAGTTCATGTAAAGTTTTATATTATATTAGTTTAGATGTTTTATGAGATGTGGATCCCACCATGTATTTTTCACATTTGCAAATGTGTAAAGTACACATTAAGTTATAGATTTTTTCATGTGGAAGGTGGGTGTTTGGTGGGACCCAGAACCCATGAAGCAACTTGTAAATGTGCAAATTGCATCCAAAGTTTTGGATTCTATTTTATAAAATAGAAATATGGTTTTTTAGTGGCTTCATGTTGTTTTCTAGAAAAAACAAAGGGGTCTCCCTTAGGTTTTAAGATGTAATGATATTTTTGAGGTAAAAAATATCAAATTTTTGGTAACCTCTATAGGGTGATTGCATGCTAATCATTTTCAATCTAGTAGCCTTATAGACATTGGGCATGGATCTAATCATTAGCTTCATAAAACTTTAACCTAGGTATGAATGGATTGGAAGTTACCTAGACATGAAAAAATAGAAAAAACATAGACAAACAAAATGAGAAAAAATGACACAATGTAAGGAAACAAAAAACTCCTAATGAGTTGACCTATGAAAAAATGCTTATTAAAGGACACAACTAACCCTACTATATACAAAATCTAAAAAAAATTGAAACAAGATCCTGCCTCAAAATTAAGCTTTGATGTTTATCCCATTAATTGGGATAGGTGATTATTGTCCATAAAACATAGATAAATGGAATGCATTAGCTTATTTGCACTGAGTAATAATGTATAGACCACTCCATATTACATCCAATTTGATATGATTACCTAGTTTAGCCCTATCTTCAACCCATTTGAGGACCATATCTCCTTAATTAAAGTTCCTTTTAAATGCTTTTTTTATCAAAAGTCTTCTTTGTTTAGGCTTGATTAGATTCTAAGAATTCACTACTTGGTTCCTAATTTCTTTGAGTTCTATGAGCTCAGCCAATCTCACCATCATTGCATCATTATTGATTAAGTCCAATTGGTAAATGAGCTCTAAAGATGGTATCTTAATTGATAATTGGACTTGAGCCTCTCTTCCATATACCAAAATGAAAGGTAAATTACCTATTTGGGTTTTATATTTTCAGTTTAGTTAAGGTGGGGATTGTTTAATCCTCCTACTTGAATCTAGACCAACATGGGAGTGACCCTAGGCTGTGGGTCATCAATCATAGGATCATATCTTTAGAGATGGTTATATTCCTTTTGGATCTATCACCTAAACTAAAATTGACTAGGAAAAGGGATAGAGAAATGGGTAAAAAATCTTGAAAAAATGTAAATGCAGTGATGCACCAATAATGTGATTGTTTATCCACTCTATCAAAAATTATAAAAAACACTAATGAGATTGGATCTGCAACTCCAAATGGCTATTTATGCATTATTATTTCATCTAAGGGTTCACCAAATGATCAAAACCTAATGGAATTAATGGGGAGGCCTATTTCAAGGCACTAACCAATCAATGTATCCACTTGTTAGCTTTGATCAAATGACATTTAACACTAAACATGACTTACAAAACAATAGAATCTAGTAACTAGTTGATATTTAATATTTGATGAGGGAGAGATTTCTACCACATATGCAAATCAATATAACATTAACACACTATATTAGAATCATGAAATATAAAATAGACTCATTTATTTATCTCAAAAGGTTATAAAGATCAAATCTAGGCAAAGTCTAGTCATGCCCAAGAGAGGGAGTATCAAGCTAATTTCACGGCTTAGAAGCCTATATTTATAGAAAAGAATGAGAGAGAGAGAAATATGTATTAGAAAAGGACCAACTACTTTTGATGGATTAGCACTAATTTTAGGATGTAGCTGAGTCAAGATCTTATCAAGAAGGCACAATTTCAAAGGGATTTAAAAAATAATTTAATGCTTCATTGATCCTTATCTAGCCACCTAGTCATCATCTCAAGACTCCATACTACTTCCACTTGATCTATTTATGAGGAATAATCGATTATGCCTTAGAATTGAAAGTTTCACTTGGTTTGTTTTGAGTGGCTAGATGTACCTATTTATTGAGGTTTTAATTAAGCATAAATCACTTTATAGATTGAAAACAAATCATTTTATTGGTTTTCTTGTAGTTTCCATATTTATGGAAAGCTTATAGGCCATATAGTCTTGTTCTAAACCTATTATAGTTTAAATAAACCTATTCTACCATTTGAACCCTATAAAAATTGAGAGCTCAATATATGCACAAGTCCCTTTTTTTATCGATAAATTATTGATCTTGGTCCATATTAGGTCTAGAATACCTATTTATATTTGCAGGGATTTAATGACAACCCTCGATCCTTAAAATATCTATCTAGTTTAACTTATATCACCATTTTCAGCTTGGTTCCTTTTTTATTATCTTACTTGGGTCAAAAATCATCTTCTCAACCTTCATCAAAATGTCCTAGGGCTTGATTCTTCTCATTAGTTATCAAATGTTGACTTAGACCCTTGACTTTTCTAACTCTAATTTTCTTTGTTGGTCTTATTTTGCATGGATGCTCATGAGGTATCAATTTTTTACCAACTAAACATTCTTGTGCCACTTGTCCTTGACTCATTAGCTACTTGGATTCACTGATAGTTTGACTCATGCTCATTGTCTGATCTAGATATACTAGTAAACATGCATCATAGATTTCATTGTTCCTACTTTCCTATCAATTATTTCACTCTATTGGATCATTGGTATGATTAAACATGAGCCCTTGATTTAGCTTGGACCCATCCTTTTGTTAGTGAACATGTACCATTGGATCTTGGCTTGAATATCCCACACCATTGGATTATGTCTGACTTGTAGATCTTTAAAGGCATTAACCTAGGGACCTTTTGACTTGGTTAAATCTAGTATAGATCATTAGATCTTATGTTTCAGTATGAGGGCTCCCATGGATCGTTAGATCTCAACTAACTTCAAGCCTTTTAAGGACCTTTTGAACCCAAATGATTACATACCTAGATTAAATTTATCATTTACGCTAACATCATTTGATGTTCATGTGTATGTATTTGACATTTCATAGACCATCAAATTTAAGCACATATTTTTTTTAGTGTCTTTATTTTGACTCTCACATGATTGTCATTCATTATTTGATCAAATTTGATAATTTATATCTTGAAACACAAGAATCATGGAGGGGTAAAATTTATTAGAGATGCTCTTAAGGTCAAAATAAACAAACCCAATTGACCCACTAGTCTCAAAATATTTTTAAGCGAAGATATAAAATGCTCAACTTGACTAGTCCATGTCTAGTTTGCATGGAATCTTGGTGATGTTCTAGCTTATTTGGCTAAGTATGGAAAAGCTAGTGAAAATTACTGAAGAGGCAACTTTAGACCTCAACATATTTTGATGTGATTTGGTAGAGGACTTGAGATTTGGTGCATATGATCTTAGTACAAAAGGGAAGAAACCCATATAACCATTTTTTCATTCAATTGTTGCATGTGTGAGATATAGCATTGACAAACTACCTACTTGGACTCTATACCATTAGACTCAAATGTCAAGATAGACTCAATGAAGAACTAGATGAACTTCATGTACTTCCATATCTATTTAAAGTGCTCTTAACACCTCATATGGGATTTACAACATCTATACCTATCCTTTGAAGATGAAAAATTACACTTTAAGTGGACATAAAGTGTTTTAAAAAGTTTTCAAGCAAAATTATCTTCCCCTTTTATCATTGGGTCCTCTCAATCAAAAACATTGCTCAATATTTGAAAGCTCTGGATGTAATCCAAAAAATGGCCAACATCTTTAATGATTTGACTGGGCAGCATGCCTGTTATGCTCAAATTTATACCATGTACATGAACTTTGACTTATAATAGATAACACCTCTGTTTAATTATTTTATAAAACCTCTTGATTGGAAAAGATAATGGACTCCGCCAAAACAAGGAAGAAAACAAAAGAAAGCAGGGAAACTATCCTAACAAAGTAAATATGCAAATAAAACACTTATTTGGAATAAAATATAAACAAACTAATCTAAATAACCATGACAAAACATTATCTACCATGATCAAAAGGGAAATTCATGAATTTCCTCATTATAAAATATGATACAAGCTAAAAATTAGGGGATTAATTAAACATGACCTTTGAAGAGTCACTCTTTTTCCCAATTATTTCTCTTAAAATCTCCTAAAATTAGCCATTGATAGTAAGCCAATCACCAACAAAAACAAATTCATCTTTCTCTTCTAGATTTTCTTTATGCCACTTATCAATTACAACATTGTCAAGTGACATCTCATCTAAACATGATTTTTTGATGACCTTATCCTTTTTATACGCTGCTATAAGTTTATAAAACTATTCAAGGATCTCCTAAGAGTCAAACCAAGATACATCATGATCTTAAATATGTGATTATTGATCAAACTTCCTAATATCATGCTCTCTAATGGGTAACATATATTTACAAAGTTAATGGGTAACATATATTTACAAAGTTCTTTAATATCTTATAGAGATTTAAAATATAGTTTCCAATCATATTTTTTGTTCTTCACTTCGATTAACTTGAATAATATCATTTTGAAAGGCATATTTATCTTCTTCTAGTGGAAATATCTCAACATCATTTGTGACACTAGCCTATACTGATTTCTCAAGGATTTCTTCCAAATCCAAACCATTCTTCTTTTGCATACCTAAGATAACTTCTTCAATATCAGATAAAATATTAGTTTTAACTTGGATTTCAATTGGAGTATTAATGAATAACTCTCCATCATACACACTTGAAGCATCCTCTTCACATTCTTCAAAAACTTGATTTATAGATGCAACCTCTTTCTCTATTTCCCATATATCAGGCTCCTCTTGAAGAAGGGAGATAGTGGGAGGGTGGTGAAATTCATTTTATTGAGAAGGAGTATGAAGCATGGGATGTTGATGAGGATCATAATTTGGGTTTTTGAGGGTAATAGAGATTTGGAGAGGATGGAAAGAGAAACTTCTAATAATCTCTACATTCTACTCTTTCCACTAAGCCATTATCTCATCAAAGTATGAAACCTTTTTGTCCTCATGGAAAACTTGAGCTTGAGGGGTAAATGGTGAATAAAAGGGACTATAAGAAGGTTTAGCCTTGTGAATAGGCATATGAATAACTTTTTTAATAGGTTATTGACTCCAACTAGGAATCTCCATTGGCTCACATTGAACATGGTCAAGAACTTAATGAGAATAAGGAACATAAGAAGGCTGGTAAGGAATACAAGAGAATTCTTGAGACAAATGATTGAACTGAATTTTCTACCTCTCACAAGCCTCTACTTTTCTAATACAAAGCTAAAAAACATAAGTCTCTCTTCTAGATCATTAGACACATTCTAAAAAAAATACTCATTCACTTCTTGATACAGGGAATCTAAACATACTTTTCTTACATACGCTATAAATTTAAGTTCTATTTCATCCATTCTCTCTTAAAGATAAGGTTTCTCATGTACCACATCATATCCATATGGGAAAGGTGAAATCTAGTTTTGAGACTGATATGGTTTATAAGAAAGGTAAGAATCATGCTCTTGGTAATAAGGATCATGGAAAACTTGATAAGGTTCAACATAGCTTTGATAAAACTCTTGGTAAGGATGATTTGGCTCATAATAAGGCTCATATGGATCATGACAAGGCTTATATGATCCATCATAGGGTTTATAAGGAGGTATAGCATAGGGATTTCCTTTATACATAGCCATGAAAATAACATCAAGATAGTGCAATGAAAATGAACTTACTTAGAAACTGGCTGAAATTTAGAAGCAATTGCTTGAGATTAGAATCACCAAATTCTTTATGAATAACACTACTATAACTATAATTTCACCAAGATTATCTCAAATGAGTCCCATTAGGTGTGCCAAAACTATTGGAGTTTTAGATTTGCACCCTAGTTGAGGAGGGGATTATTCAAATCCTCCTACTCAAATCTAGACCAACATAAGAGTGACCCTAGGATGTGAGTCACCTATCATAAGGCCAGACCTCTAGAGAAGGCTAGCTTCCTTATGGATCTATCACCTAAACTAAAACTGATTGGTAAAATGGAAAGAGAAATGGGTAACAAAGCATGAAAACGTGTAAATGGGGTGATGCACTAGTAATGTGATTTTTTATCCACTCTATTTGAACTTTTAATAAACACTAATGAGATGAGATTTGCAACTCCAAATGGATATTTATGCACTAGTATTTCATGAAAAGGTTCACCAAGTGATCAAAACCTAAGGTAATTGATGGGGAGGCTTGGTTCAAGGCATTATTCAATCAATGTATCCACTTGTTAGCTATAATAAAATGAAATTTAACACTAAACATGACCTACAAAATAATATAATCTAGTAACTAGGTGATATTCAAGATTTGACAAGGGAGAGATTTCTACCACATATGCAAATCAATCTAACATTAACACACTATACTAGAATCATGAAATCTAAAAAAGAGTCCTTTATTTCTCTCAAGAGGTTATAAATATCAAATCTAGGTAGAGTCTAGTCATGCCCAAGAGAGGAATTATTAAGCTAATTTTAAGGTTTAGAAGCCTGCATTTATAGAAAATAATGAGAGAGAGAGAATTGTGCATTGGAAAATTACCAACTACTTATAATGGATTATCACCAATTCAAGGATGTAGCTAAGTTAGGATCTTATTAAGAAAGTATAATTTTTAAAGGGTTTTGCAAAATAATTTAATGCTCCACTGATCCTTATCTCACCATCAGGTCATCATCTCGAGACACCATGCTACATCCATTTGATCTATTGATGAGGACTAATCCCTTATGCCTTAGAACAATAGAGTCTTACTTGACCTATTTTGAGTGGTTGGATATACTTATTTGTTAAGGTTGTAACTGATCACAAATCACTTTATAGATTAAAAACCAATCATTTTATTGATTTTACTATAGTTTCTCTATTTATGTAAATCTTATAGGCTATATAGTCTTGCTCTAAACCTATTATGGTTCAAATTAAACTATTCTATCATTTGAATCTTGTAAAAATAGAGATCTTAATATATGCATAGTTCCTTTTTCCATCAACAAAATATCAATCTTGGTCCATATTAGCTCTAAAAAACCTATTTATCTTTTTAGGGCTTTAATGGTAACCCTTGATTTGTGAAATGTCTATCTAGTTCAACTTAGATCACCATTTTGAGCTTGGTGCCTTTTTTATTACCTTGCCTTGGTCAAAAATCATCTCCTTAACCTTTGTCAAAATGTTCCAGAGCTTGATTATTCTTATTGGTTGTCAAATGTTGACTCAAACCCTTGACTTATTTAACTCTTGTTCACTCCATTGATCTTCATGTGCATAGATGCTTGTGATCCATTGATTTTATTTTAATTGAATGCACTTGTGCCACTTTTCCTTGAATTATTAGCTCCTTGGATTTATTGTTTAATTTAACTCATGCTCACCATTTGATCTAGATGTATGAGTAAAATTTCACCATAGATCTCCCTGGTCCCAGTTTCCTATGATTTCTTACACTATGTCACATCATTAGTACATTTTGAATGTGAACACTTGATTTAGCTTAGACCCATCCTTTTATCAATGAATATGTACCATTGGATCTTGGCTTGATTATCCTACACTATTGGATTATGTCCAACTTATAGATATGTAAAGGCTTTAACTTAGGGATCTTTTAACTTGGTCGAATTTGATGCATATTGTTAGATCTTATGTGTCAGTATGAGGGCTCCCATAGATTGTTAGATCTTGACCAACTTCAAGCCTTTTAAGGACCTTTTAAAACCAAATGGTTACTTACCTTGATTAAAATTGGTGTTCACGCTAATGTCATTTGACATTCATATAGATGTATTTGATGTTTCATAGACCATCAAATTTAAGATCATATGGATTTTTGTAATGTCTTTATTTTGACTCTCACATGACTATCATTCACTATTTAATCAAATTTGACAATTTATATCTTGAAACACAAGAATCATGGGGGGGCCAAATTTGTTGGAGATGCTCCTAAGGTTAAAATAAATAAACCCAATTGATCTACTAGTCTCAAAATACTTCTACGTGAAGATATAAACTTTTTAACTTGACTAGACCATATCTAGTTTGCATGATGTCTTGGTGATGTTTTAGCTTATTTGACTAAGTATGAAAAAGATAGCAAAAATGACAAAAGGAGAAACTTTAGAACTCAATATATTTTTGTGTGCTTTAGTGGAGGATTTGATATTTGGCATATATGATCTTGGAACAAAATGGAAGAAACCCATATGACCATTTTCTCATGAAACTATAGCATGTGCGAGATATAACATCAACAAACTACTTACTTGGTCTTTCAGCCACTGGACTCAAATGTCGAGATAGACTCAATGAAGAACTAGATGAACTCCATGTACTTACATATCTATTCCAAATAATATTAACACCTCATGGGAGCTCTATAACTTCTGGATGTATCCTTTAAAGATGACAAATTACACTTTAAGTGGACATAAAGTGTTTCAAAATATTTTCAAGCAAAATGATCTTCCTCTTTTATCATTGGGTCCTTCTCTCAATTAGGAACATTGCTCAGTCTTTAGAAGATCTTTATGTAGGACAAAAAATGGCCAACATTACATATGGCTCTCTTAGGGGTAATTATATCAGTCTAAAGTGATGATTTTAATTATGTATGTCATGATGTTTGGTTGTCTTCTATTGTTCTTTTGATAATCTTGATAAGTTTCTTGTTGGTTGACTCACCCAAACCATTACCCTAAGGATGATAATTAGAAGAATTTTTCAAATACACATTGTGATTGATAACTCATTCACTAAGTTATGTGCCTATGAAGGCTTTAGCATTATCAGAGATAATAGTATGGGGTACACCAAATCTTGACACTATTTTTTCCATAAAATCTATAATTAACACTTTTATAGCATCTTTTAGTTAATTTATTGCTATGAGGACCCATTAAGCCCTACACTATGGTGGATTAATCATGCCTATAAAATTTAATCCCCATTTGGAAAATCATTGATCTACCTGAATGGTCCTAAGAGGAAAGATTTATAACTTTTACTTACTAATGAAATAAGTTCACTTTACATAGTTTATTACCCATTGGTGGGCATCTGTGAATAATTTAGGCCAATAATAGCCTCCTCATATTATCTTTATGGTTGTGGTCCTTATAAATAAATGTCCTCTTAATGGTCCAACATGAAATTACTGAAGTACCTTAAGAACTTGATCATGCTCAATGCATCTGAACATGACTCCATTCAAATCCTTTCTAAATACTACTCTACCAACAAGGACATAAGGAATAGACTAGATTCTATAATACATTTTATTAGACTATTGAAGATCATACAGATACTAGTCTATAGGAAGTTGGTCATGTCTTGGATCTAGCTATTGAAAATAGGGAGGTTGGCTACCTAAGATGCATTTTGGGCATATACTACTTCAGGTGTTGGTTAAATAATTTTAATATCAAAATCTAGTTGATCACACAAACCCTTGCCTCTTACCAGCTTGGTAAATTATATATCTACATTGTACTTCATGACCTTAGTAATCCATCTTTCTCATTTTTCATTTACCTCTTGGATACTTAGGAAATATTTAAAACTTGGGTGGCTTACCATTAAATGAATCTCATTATTAGAGAGCATATGCCTAAATATGTCAAGATCCTTAATCATAGAATATACTTGTTTCTCCACAAAACTATAATTCACATCATATCTTTTCAAGGATTAGTTGAAGAAATATATCAGTTACTCCAGTTACTCCTAGTTGTATTGGGTCAGAATGGCTAAGATGCTTTCTTCCCCTCTAAATGCATAAAGAATGAAGTCTTTCTTATAATTTAGGTTAGCTAGGTTATAATCCTACGAGATATCTTTTTTGATGGCCTATAAACTATCTCTTCCATCTTGTGTCCAGCTCAAGACAAAACCCTTCTTGAGCATTGCAGTGAGGGGTTTTACCAAGGAGGAAAAATTTGAGACAAATCACCTTAAAAAAATAATCTTCCTAAGTAAAATTTGTAGTTCTTTATTATGACTAGGTAGTGCCAATGTAGATATAGAACTAATTATTTTTGGCTCTATCATAAGACCTTCTTTTAACACTATGTGCCCAAATAGAGTCCCTTCATAGACCATAAAAATGAACTTATTTGGGCTTAAATAAGCCTTGTATTCTTTGCACCTTTCAAAAAAAATTCTAAGGTGGTATAGATGTGCTTCAACATGCTTTGAGTATATGGTGATATCATCTAGATATACTATGACCATTTCATTTATCATCCCTCTAAATTTCATATCCATGGCTCTTTTAAATTTTGATCCAACATTGGTCAAACCAAATGGCATCTTTTTTTATGCATACGTGCCCCATTTTATGGTGAAGACAATTTTATACTTGTCTGAATCTTGTAATAAGATTTGGTTATAGCCAAAATAAAACTGTCTAGAAGGGAAAACCTTTCAGATCCTACTACAGTTTGTAAAATTTACTCCATTGGTAGGAGAGGATAGTGATACTTTAAGGATTCTTTATTCAAGTCTCTAAAATCTATGCATACCCTGATTTCACCATTTTTCTTTCTAACATAGACCAAACTAGCCACCTAAGATGATTTCTTGATGGGAAAAATTATATTGCCTTCTATTAATTTAAAAATCTCACTTTTCTTTAGGGGTTCAATCTTTGGATTAATAGACCTTTGTTTTTTGTCTAACAGAATTATTGTTTGGATCCAACTCTATTATATACTGGGCTAGACTAGGATCAAATCCTCTTAGATAATGATAGCTCCAAGTGAAGTTGTCATCAAATTCTTGGAATAATTCAATAAAAAAAAATTCTCATAGTCATTACATACCTTTCTTAGCTTCATGGTTTTGCCTTTTGAGATGACCACTGGCACATAGTGTTCCTCATTGACCAAAATATTCTTTTTCTCACCTTTCAACTAGTCATCCAAATTAAAGATGTTATCCAATATAATAAGACTCATAGGTAGATTTTTCATCTTTATTTAGATGATCTAATCCCCATATTGGTCTTAGAGCTTAGGTTGGTTCCTATCAAAAAAATTAGCTTCTTCTCTCAAGAATTTTATAATTTATTGATTGCTATCAAAGACTTGCCAATTAGTGATATATTCAGAAACAGATTGTCTTACCACCAATTTTACATGTTGGTTGTTTTCCTTGCTTATCTCTTTGGGTTAAGTTATATTAGGATCCCACTAAGGTCATATAATCATCATCTTTATTCTATGATCTTGGTACTACCTAAATATTTAAAGGAGTAAAATATTTGAATAGGTCACATACCCTATGTTTGTAATATCTCAATAAGTTATTTTTGGTCACGCTTCTAGATCTTACTTAACCAATGATTAGTTCACTATCACCAAATATCTATAGGGATCATATCCCTCTTTATTTAGCTATATGTAGTCCTCAAATTAGGGCTTCATATTCTACTACATTGTTAGTGCAGCTAAATAGAAGTCTAAAAGAATAGAAATAACTCTCCTTTTTGGGAGAGACCAAGACAAAACCTACACCTTCCCCATTTCTACTTCTCAAACCATCAAAAAAATATTTTAATATACCTTGAAGATCATCGATTGATTTTAAGTTATTGGGAATGATTTCATAGTTCCCATGTATGCAAAATGTACCTAACCTAGTTTCTTCTACATGGTGATAAGGATCAAACTAGAAGTATGATCCCCATTCAACCAAGACAATAGCTAGGATATCTTCTATGGTGGTATCATCTTCATGATTAGTTTCTTCTTTTTGATATTGTAATATACATTTCATATTCACAAGAGGAGGGGTATATGGCTCAATATGATCCTTAACTATTGGATCAACTCTTATTATTACTCTAATTCCATACCTCATTCTGAGTAAAATGTGAGACCAATCCATAGACAAATATCCACCCATTTTTGTGATAAAATCTCATTAAAAAAATGGAAAAATAGGGAGGAAGATAAATTACTGAGATATATTGAGTGATTGATAAACTCACACAAACATGGATAGTGAGATTTAAATCCTTTATTATTCCTACTATTTAAATACCAATCCCATCCAAATGAACCACTCCTTTATTCATATGTGTATATTTTATGCCAAGAGCATCAGCTATCTTTTTGGGCATTATGGAACTACTATCTCCTAAATCTACCATGCAATTGTGAAATAGATGCTTTCTAACTATTAATGAGAGATAGAAAGGAGGATTACCAATTTTACCCATATTAGCTTTAGTTTTTGGTTGACATAAATTAATTACAATATTAGGTCTATTTTCTAGATCCTTATATGCTATCTAGGAATTCTTCCAGTCCTATTGTAACAAATTTCATTATGCTAGTATAAATAGTGCATCCCATATAGTAACATTTAGATTAATCTTCTTCTTTTATCAATAATGCTTAAAGGGATACTACCAACCTTTGGTTGAGTCTTTTCTAGAGTTGTGTCCTCCTTCACAAGATTTGGAGTAGGTTTTTTTGCTTTGGTCTAGATAGTAGGTACAAAGGGTGGAATTTACACTATGTTTTTCTTTGTAGGTTCTAGTATAACCTTGAAAGTTGAAGCCTATTCAGTCCTAAGTTATTGATCACTCTTGATTTCCCCTTTCTTTGATCATGTATTTGCTTCCACTGGACCTCCACCATTTAAAAATGCCTCCTCTTGAATTACTCCATGAAATTCTTCTTCTTGCTAGTTTAGAAGAGTATCTTCTCCTTGAGCAGTTTTTTATGTGTTTGATATTTGAGAAGTAGACTCTTCTTATTGTCCCTATGTACTTGTCATGCTTTGTGCCATTAAATATTTATTGATGATGCCATTGGGGCAAGTATTCTAATTATGTGGCTATAAATAGGGATAATGCCACTCATAGTCTTGAATCAAGTTGTTTTGAACAAGTATAATGGCTTTGAAATTACATGGTGCAAGTAAGGCACAAATATTTGGGGGATTTAGTTGTGCATTTTTACCTTACAGTTGTTTATTGCCTTATTATTTTTTCCTATCTCCTTTATATGGATTCTTATTGGGTTAATATGTTAGGTTAGCCTATTGATAAATTTTATAATTCTTAGATTGTTGCCTCTTCATAGCTACTAACTCATTGTCAAACCTCTTGAGTAATGATTTGACTTCATGTAGTCATCTATAGGAGTGTTGATCAAATATAGTGCCTTGCATGTAGTGGTAATTGGAGCAATTACATATGGTATAAGAGCTATCTCTAGAAATAGAGGCACTAGTGGTCTTGGGGCAATTTTAATGGTTTAAATCAAATATTTCTCCACCCTTATCATAATTTTGTAAATGATGGGGAATGTGGTGTCACCCATAAACTAGATATTAACAGCTATATCACTATTTAAGGATCTAAAGTAATATAGGAAAGCATTCTCTATAGTTGGCTCGACTAGTAATAGAATTCTATTCCATGTCTTCTAGAAGCAAAAATTAAATTTGATCATGAGCTCATGAGGAGCCCATTAAATGACAGTTAACTATTAAACCAATAAAAGGTAGTCACTCTTATATTTAAATTAAGCACAAAACATGGTGCCTAAATCATCTTAAACTTGAATAAATTTGGGAGCAAGACCTCTATACCACTACAAAGCTTTACCCTTGAAGGAAGAGACTAAGAGCCTAATTCAAACATTCTCTTATACCACATTATGGATAGTGGATAAATTGGCTATATCTTCTATGTGTTTCATCAGAGTATTGGAAGTTTTTCTAGTGAATTATGATAGGATTTTTAAGGCTGAGGTTGGTATATATCATCATATTGGGCCAACTAGAGAGGACTAGACCTATTAAAGGTTATGAAATTCTAGGCCATCATTGGGGAAATAAAATTGATAGGAGTAGGATTAATTGTAGGAGATACAAATAAATTTTCCATATATACCTTATAATGAGGTACAACTGATTTTATTCTCTTTTTAATTAGAAATGATAATTCTAAAAAATTCACTTTCTTACCTTTCATAGTTGATCTTGTTTGTTGGCTTGGCATGCATAACCCATGAAATCTTGAGACTATGAATTAGTGGATTCACCAAGTGCCTTTGAAATTCATCTAAAGCCATGTAATATTCATGCAAAACAACATTGATGTCTTATACTTTTTTGTGTCCCATCAGGTTTGCCAAAAACTATTATCACATCATTTTTGTATGGGTTATAATGTGGAATATATCAATGTGTAACACCTAATGATACAATGTGAAAACCTTGAATCCATGGGACATTGTAAAATTGAGGTCAACCTATAGGGGGTGCCCAAATAGAACTTGACTTTTGAAAATAAAAGGTAACTTTGAATAAATCCAAGTTACTTTTCATGCAAAACCTTAACTTACAAAACACAAGTGAGAATTTTATAACTTTAAGTCATATCACTTTATCAAAATAAAATTTTTAATTTATAATTCATGATTCTACACATTTAGAAATTTATACTTGTCAAAGTGGAAAGTGTAATTTGCAACCCCAATTTTTACAACTTTCACATTATCAAAAAATATAGTGTAAAATATGTTTTATCTTTCTAAAAAAAGATAAAAAAATAGTTGTTTCTTCACAATTACAAGTTACAATATTTTATTTTATTTTTTGCAAATGAAATTTCAAAATGACACTCAAACACTTGAAAATATTCATTAATGAGAAATTAATCAATGTCCAGAATCTCTTCAACCTTCTTGTTATTCTTTGCCTACATTTTTTCAATATATGTTTCAAAAGCTTTGAAATTTTATTTTATTCATTCTATATCCATCCCTAAAGTGTAGATATTAGAGGCTACACAATCTTCTTGAACATCAAATAATTCTTTCTTGAAATTCCTTACTCCATGCATTTCCATCTTCATCTTATCAATTGTTCTTTCATACCTGAGAAAATGGTGGATGGAACTCAAAGTGAAGACTATGTCCTTTGAAAATTCTTTCTCAACTTATTCTAGACCTCTTCCACCTAAAGTATATTATTTGCACTATCTACTATTTGCATTGACAATGTGTTCATCATCCCATCGATATCGTACAATACATTAATTGCCTTGTCATAGGTCATCTTGGCTTGATGAACAATTTTTTTTAATATTCTTATTTGAATTGAGTATCCTTATGTAGTTCATCATGCTTAGCATCATTCTATAGTATCTTATTGGAAAGAATGGTATCCATATCAATTGATTTTACAACTATTAATTTGGGATAATACCAGTTCAAAGTCAATCTATCCTTCATATTTATTGACCTACTCTTTCTAGGTATTCTTGCTTTCTCTGATCATTTCATAATGGTCCATCATTGATTTAATAACCTTATTTCCCTTTGTAATTAGTTACTCTGACCATTATTTTGTATCACTTCCCATATGATCCATCTCTTGGATCAAATCAATGAAAGCTTGATCTAGAAACTCGTTGATTAGTTTCACTGCATGTGGTTGTTACAATGATTCATTGGGATCTATAAATTATTTTAATACATCTATAAGTTGATCCACATTTCTATTTAATTAATCCTTGGTGGTCTTTTCATGATCAATCCTTTCAAAGAGATAATTAATGTTAGCTTGCACATCATGTTTGATCCCCTCTCTTGTCAGCCATCTAAGGTGAATTTTAGAAATATGATAACCTCCCACCATAAGGTTTTCTTTTGATTTATCTAATGGAGGGACTTCAACTTAAACATGCCTTTCTCCCTTGTCATCATTTAATATCCTGGAGAGAGTCTTGAAAGTATATTTATACTTCTTCTTGACCTTCAAGAGATAAAATCCCAATGTACTATAATCAATCATCTACTTTCTCTTCTTCCCTATTGATTCAGCTAGCCACCTAGGGGTAGCCTCTTATTGTTTTTACATTGTCATAAAGAATTAGTATCTAATGTAGCTACACTAAAAGACACTATAACCATTACAAATTCTTGGGTAGATGTTTTTATTAGTTTCTCAAGAGGTGCCTCTAAAGGTTCACACTCATTAGTAGGTTACAAATTTACATTTGCATCAAGTACCTATGTTTCTCAAATATATAATGAAGTTTTGTAAATAGTGGAAGTGAAAGAACTAGAGTCAATGTAATCAAATATGTCTATTTGAGGTGTATATGATGGGATAGACACAAAGATTGTGAATTCGATAATAGGGGGAAGAATGAAATCTAAATCACTAAATGAATCAATGAGATGTGTGAGACCACTAAAGGTTGGTGATGTGAGGAGAGTGGGACCACTATGGGACTGAAGTCAAGATGATTCAGTCTATAGGTGTTGGAAATTAATGAGGATGAAATGCAAGGGATTATAAATGGAATGGAAATATGGAATGAAATGAAAAGGGAAGGTGAAATTGGAGAAAGGTAAAGTGGATTGGAAACTTGAGATTCCACTGATGGGGGGCCTTGAGTGTCCACCTAACTCAATTATGTTGGTTGCATTTGTCTTATTATGGTCATAATAGAAGGTGAAGTAAACATTGTATATGTATGGGGAGTGGAGGCAAGAGGTGGAGTGGAAACTAGAGCTAATAAAACCTAAGATATTGGAGGAGTAGAAGTAGGATTTGGAGGTGTTGAAACCTCTAGATAAATGTAGGTAAGATGGGGTAGAATAATAGAGATGGGGATATCATGATGATAGTCATGGGAATAGAAGTTATAAAATCTTCTATTTTTGTTGTATCTTTAGGTGAAAGATCTAATTTTTTCTTTATAGCTTCTCCCTCTATGTTGGATTTCCCTTTCTTTTCCTTATTTTTTCTCCTCTTATTCCTCTTCTTCTTTTTCTTCTTCTTATTTTTAGGCTCCTATAATGATTATCTTAGACCCTCTTTAGATGGAGTGATCCCCCCAGCCTTAATATTTAAAAGCTTTTTTCTTACCCCAATTTTTTATCTAGTGACCTACACTCCCTTACTTCTCATCCAATTGATAGTTCTGCTAATTACATGGTCCATTCTATTAAATAGAGACAATAATTCTAGAGCTAACCACCTCACTGGTAGAAGGGATTATATGCTAAATTGTATGTAATATATTAGGTCTACTCTAGCATCATCATCCATAAGGTCATTTGGAACTAGTTCCATATCATAATCTTTGATTTTTTGAATGGACATCCTAGAATAATATCTCATTTTGACCACTTCTTCATCACCACAATATTCCCAATAATCCTCATAGTATGGAATGTGAGCATATATATAAAATTATAATGTGCTATTGATATTTCAATATATATTAAATAATTTCCTATACTCTAAAGTTTGAGTGTCATATAGCACATTTTATCCTTAGCACACTTGGCCTTAAGGAGGGATTGGCAAGTGTATCAACCAATGGAAATTTAGAAATGTATCCCTACCTTGTGCATATTAGAGAGGATATTATGAGTATCTATGAGTTGATTTACCAACTCTAATAATTTCCATTTATCACTAACATATTGGGCAAGGGTGTAGGGACAACCATTAAACTTAACTACCTTGATGTAATAAAATGTGGGGAACTATATGAAATAGGAACCCCATTTGCTAATTTCATCCACTACTACTTTTGAGAACCTTGTTCTCCCAAATTTTTTGTCAAACATGATAATGATGAAATAGATGAAAGCATCATTTACTCATTTGAAATGATCCTAATGGCCTCTAATTTTAGGTCATGGTATTAATTATATACCATGTTTATCTCCTTAGGAACTATGTTAAGGCCTGGGAATAGTCTTCCTTTGGCTAAAATGTATACAATGTAGGAGATCATATATAATGTTCCTATTATTTTTACCTCCATCAATTTATTTTAAAGGTAATCACTTATTAACTAGGCCCAATAAATGTATTGATTATTCTATTGGATGACCCAGATGTATTAGTACATCCACTCTTGAAAACACTTGGTATCAGGACTACCAGTGACTTGATGTAATAGTATGATAATGTCCCCTACCTCATGAATGAAATAAAGACTATAAATAGTTTTTTGTAACCTAGTATAGGAATGCTTAGGGGACTTGAGCCAATATTTTTTGATTATTTTATAACACCCATCCCATTTATCCTCATAGAATTGTGTGGATGTCTATGGATTTATATCTAGGTAACTCTCAAATTTTAAGATTGAAAATACTAAGTTGATAAAATCAAGGTATTAATTCAAAATATTTTCCCCTTTGTCATTGTAAACCTCTATTCTATTGGGGTCATAGTGTTGGACCATTATAAGCACCATATTGGGGCTTTAAACTGATAGTGGGAAGGATGCAGCTTGTGGAAGGCTAGAGTCATAAATACTTTAGACCCAATCATTCTTGAAATTTTCACCTATCTGAGCTCAAAAATCTCCTAGGTCAATGTGACCTAAATCAGTATCTATTATTTATATAACATTAGACTCCAAACTGGGAGTCACTATAGGGCCTTTGGATTTAAACTTCACTTGTTTAGGAGACATGAAAATTGAGGTTATTTCGTGTGACAAAGTAACTATGAAATTTGGTAGGATCTATAGGTGTTTAAAGTAGTCATATCTTCTGGTGGAGATGGGACATGCTCTGAGAAGGTTAAAGTTCTACAAAACTAGGAGGTGTCTAAAATAGGTAGAATTTCCATAGAGATGGAAGGTGTCTAGGTCAGATCCACTCTATATAAAGACTTAGAAACTTGTGAGGGTCCAAGGTGCTTTGATGAAGGGTAAATCCCATAGGAGTCTAGGATGGTTGAGATAGGTTCCAAGTCCATAGGGATGTTGGAGGATTTTTTGTAATATTCATTGGTTTATATGGGAGGCATATGCTAGGGAATATTATTTTTCTTGAGGGAACCTTAAACTTCAAATAAAAAATTAGGAAGGAAAAACCAATGGTTTTTCTATGATGAATGTTTTGGGGGGAAATCTAAAACCTTCATGATGATACTTTTGAAAATAAAACCCTAGGGAAACCCTAAAACTATAACTGTAATATTTTGGAAAGATTGACTACACAAGCAACAAATTATGCCAATGCTTATACATAGAGAACCTTAAAATGAAGCCAAAATAATAATGGTAAATTTATGGAAATATGTTTAACACTTTTCACCAAAAATGGAAGAAATATTTAAAATGTTTTCAAATTGAAAAAATTATGCAAAAATTTCAAGGAAAATATCATGCATGACATGGCTTGAAAGTTGCAAATTTGGATAGGTACTTGCTTACACATGGATCAAGGTCTGATGGTGTGGTGCAAGTCAATGTCAAATCTCCAATAACACAGTTAGAAAATTTAACAATGAATAAACAATTCCCCTAATGACTAAGTTTATATATAAAACCCTCTAATTAATGCATTTTAATTGTATTTATTGGTGGAACTTTAGGGTATAAAATGCAAGTCCAATGTCTGCCAAGGTTAATAGTTTAGTTTGGTGGAAGGAATAACTCACTAATCACTTTACACATTTGTAAATATGCAACTTGCACTTTAGGTTCTGGACTCCACAAAATGGGGGTATGTATGTTTCATGGGATATAGATCCCACCATGCATGTTGCATGCTTATAAATGTGCAAAGTGCTTGTCGAGTTTTAGATTATACTAGTTTGGATCTTTTAAAAGATGTAGAGACCATCATGCATTTTTTCCATTTTCAAACATGTATAGTGCATGTTGAGTTTTGGAATCCACCATGTGGAAGGTGGGTGTTTGTTAGGACCCAGAACTTATGAAGCAACTTGCAAATATGCAAATTGCATCCAAAGTTTTAGATTTCATTATTTAAAAGGGAAAGATGGTTTTTTGGTGGCTTCAAAGGGTTTTCTAAAAAAATTGGGGGTCTCCCTTAGGTTTTAATATGTAAGGATATTTTTGAGGCAAAAATAACAATAGGAACATCCCAAGTGCTCAATTTTCTAAGTTATAAGCTAGGTCACCATTATACTTATTTTATAATTATTACATATTTGCGTACACATAAGCCAACACATTAGAGGAAAACTACATCAATATGTAGCACTCTTTAGATTAGTGGCTATGTAATCAACACCTATTAAAAAAGGGGAATTTAGGGTTAGTTTAACACCATGAGCCCATTAACCCATTTTTTCCAAGGTCACTATGAAGATGAAAAACTAAGGTTTTTCCATTTTTTGAGGAGTGATAGTCCATGAACTAGATATAAATACATTAGAGTGAAGGTGAATACATACCTAGAAGCATCCAGGTGGTCTCATCCTTTTATAGTATTTATTCCATATAGGACACCTACATCTAGTTTAGATATTAGAGTCGATGTTAACATCTAAGGATGATGCTAATGTCCATACCTCTAGAAGCACTCAATCCAAAATTTGGTTATTTTTATATAATCCTCTTTCATTCTACTTCTTTCTTGTTTGATATCAAAAATTGTTTTAGTATCAAAACTAAGTACATTATTCCTTTTTCATTTGCATATCTAACATAGTTGTAATTCTTATTTTTAACCTATATGAGTTTAATAAATTAAACATATGTTATATATAGGTTTTGAAATTAATTAGCATATTTTAGATCTAATTATCACCCTTGTATATAAAAAATTCTATATTCTTAACCATATCTACACAAATAGAATCCACATCCAAATTTAGCGTTAAACAATGAGCAAGATTCCCCCATTTTTTATGAATTATAATTTTGAAAAACTTGCAAAGGATTGAAATAGTATGCAAAGGACTAATTTAACATCATCATTTTATCAAATACACACTTTTCAAAGTATGTAATAATTACAAACAATATTTTTAAGAAATGAAAAAAAACTTCATGGAAAATAGTGATTTACATATTGATAATAGGTGAAATATCTAAAAATAGATGTATGGAGCTCTATGTGCTCAAATTTTGCTTTCTAAGTGAAAAATTACATGATTCAAGATTTCCCAACTGAGGTTAGTATTGACAATCAATCCATTCCTTTATTGGAAGGTTTAAGATTTTCATAAAAATGTCATTTTAACAGTAAAAAATATGAAAAAGGGAAATAATTGATATAATATGATAGAATCAATCACTATTTTTAATTGTTTAGATCTAAAAAGTGAAAAATAAGAGCCAAGAGGCCAAAATTTTAGTAAGAGACAAGGTCTTGGAATAATTTATCAAATTTATCCAATTTGTAAGTAGTGGAAGAACATGATGCAACAATCAATAAGCTATGTACAATCATTTTTTTTGAATTATTTGAATGTTTTTGAAAATTTGAAAATATAACATGGTAAATAATGATCCCATCAATGTGAGATAAATAAAAATATATGATACATGATAAATTATTTAGTTTCCTTAATTAAAATTTTCTATATGTGCATGTATCAGAATCAAAAAATGTATCATGTGTAGTAAGAAAGCTATCTAGATCACTACTTGCATAATATTGTGTAGGAGAAGTAGCTCTAAGAGATGTAAAATGATGCAAAATTCAATGAAGAATAATAATATATTATTAATTATAAGGAACATGATGATTTGTATATATCACCAATTTGTATGGTGTTACATATGATTGTGCTTGTTAATAATTTGACAACATTTATGATAAACTTATTTTTACACTATTTGCATTTGATACCTTTTCACCTTCTTTCTGAATTGGTTGAATATAAACCCTTTTCCTAGGTTTAATAGTTTAAAATATGATTTGTTCTTGCATATATTTATCAATAAATTGTGGCATTGAATGGAGTGGAGGAGGTACCATAGATTGCATAGGGTACTCATACTTGATTCCTGAAATTGTAACTTGATGTAATTAATGTACTTTAGGCATATATGTGTTTTATGTTATTTAGGGTTTTACACAAATAATATGAAGAAAATAAAATATTTTAAATAAGTAAGACTAAATTCATATTCACATTAAAATACATATAATAATATAAATTTATCTAATTTAGCATATACAATAAATACCATTTAATATAGTGAGAATAAAGGACAAAAATATCATATCTTATTCAAAGTTTGGATCTAGGTTGTGATAGTGATATAAATGATCTTAGAGAATTAATAAAAAATTTAAACCTATTCACTATGTATTTTGGATAGTTTCACCTACAATATACTTGCATTGACCATATAAAGTTGTGTCAATGTTGATATCCAACTTCAATGCAATCATCCAGCCAAAAGTATGCACGTGGGTGGATCAAAAAAATTATTAGACATGCGTTATAATATATGAACCTATTTTGTACATTATAATATGTCTATATATGTATTAAATCCATCTAATAATTAAAGCCCTACCATGTGAATTGATCTAACCCTAGCAACCGTGATAGTTACTAAGTGTTGCTTGCACAGCCAATACTCCAAAGAAGGCCTCAAACACACTTGTAGTTCTCCATCCTATGCATGTGTGTGGGATTTTAATTATGTAAATATATGTTTTTTATCCTATAGTAACCTTTGGTACAAATAATTCAAGACTGTAGTGAACTTTTTGAGTGTTTTATATATTCAATATAATATTGTAGTGAAATTTGATAGCTTAGAATATAAATTATTTGTTAATTAGAAACTTGCTTCATCAAAATTCTAGGTAGATAATTAGACCATAACCTTTATATATATAAGTATCTATTGATTTTGAAACATGACCTAGTGGCATGCAGAAAATTCAAAATATGATGAATAAAGTAGATAAAACAAAGAGTTACCAAGTGAAAGATATAGAAATTAATAAAAGGATAAGTCTAGACACCTATGTCATAGTTGTAAACTTACATCGATGCAAGTTTCAAACATGGACACAGGTGTCTACAAGTTAAAATACATAGGAATAATAGAAAACATAGGTGGGGATCCCCAAGATACACTAGATAAAAGATAATTTACAGCATATTGTTCCACAAGGGTTAATAAAACAAGTTAAATAAGATGGAACTGAAGAGATCCACATGAGATCATGACACTAGATATATAACTCAACCAAAATATTTATATATGAAAAAATATATGAAAATATGTTTATACCAAATATGGGCATCTACATTTCCCCCCATTTAATCTAGTAATGCATAAAAACTGATATTACTACTTTACAAGAAAATAAAATGAATACCTTGGTGTGGAAAACACACCTTGTCTTCACTTAAAATTTATTTAAATCTATTATTTTAATATTACCTACAATAAAATCAAATCACAAATTAAATAGTGTATATAATATGTATATGAATAATAATATAAATTAACATAAATAAAGAGCATGGATAGAATAAACCTATGTGTTATGTAGTAGTGGCTTCAGAATGTTAGAAATTAGGTAAGTAGAAAGGGGATTACAACATCACCCATCATATGTCCAGGAACATGAGTGACTATACAATTAGTCAATTGGGTTGTACTCTGATGATTTTATATAGAGAGCATGGATATTTCATAGGTGATCATGACCAAACCTAGAATAGGAAGATTAGATCTTTAGTTCTCAAGAGTATCACCTCCCAACTCTAATAAATCAAGTGCACAACCTAGTGAGACTAGATGATTTTATAATTCCAATATATAAATAAAACTAAGCATTATAGATGGATAAGGCCCAAATAATAGTCCATAGCAGTCCAAGTTGGGTGATTGTGTATGATGTGATATAGTAACAATCCAGAATTTGATGATAATCCATGAAAATCTAGTGAATCTAGAAGATATATTAATATCTAAGTACCTAGAATGAATGAACCCTTATTCACTCCCCTATCATATCTTGAAGTGGATATAGTAGTTTGTGTGGATTGTGCCTTTTGATTTCTTTTCATAAGTACCATTATTGTGTAATCTATGTATAATGGTAATACTGATGTATAGAGTGTTGACCCAAATATATATCTGAATCATATGTTGTGAAGGATATATGGAGATTTTTAACATGGTATAATCATCAAGGACATGTTTCCATAACATGCCACCACTATAATTTGGATAATTTTAGAATCATGTACCAATGTAGAGGACATGCTTCCAAAACATATATTGAATACTAAAAAAATGTGGAGGATGCATGCTCCCAATGAATCTAAAATTGTGAATTTTAAGAAGCCATATCTCTATGAAATTCCCCCATTTATATGGCCCCCCTTTAAAAGGATGATAAATATAATCTATTAGTCACCTCATCATAAAAGGAATAATTGAGAATGTCATGTCTATGAGTGTATAGTAACCAATTTTTCCTTAGTAGTGTTGGTACTAGATAATGTAATGTTATACGAGTACCACCTATTATTTTTAATAATATTAATGTGTAAGATAATTTTTTAGTAATTGTATGTAGTTCTTGAAATCTTTCCAAATTCGTATAATGTTAAAGTGGTAGTTTCCAACATAACTCATAATTTTGAATTTGGACATCCATACTCAAGATATGTGCATTTAACTTTATTATAGGATTTTTTATATTAGTATTTTTAAATAGAAATTGCAATTCATTTGCATCTTGAACCTTTTGAAGAACTAAGATCTGAGTAGAAATATACAATGCTTCATGGTTTAGCCCCATTACCACTATGATTTGAGGTGATTCAAATAGACTTATCCATCCAAGACTTTGATAAGTTGGTAATTAGGTTTAATTGTGAATTTCATAATAATTTTAGATTTATAAAATTTGTCCCTTTTTAGAAAAAAAATATTTTATAAAATTTTATGGACACTTCTATCAAATCATGGGATATTGGCATCTTACTTTTGACACTAGTGTCTTCTTTTTGGACACAACTATCTATCATCAATGTTAGTCTCTAATGCTATTGTCTTGCTATTTTTTGTGGGTTTTAACTATAAATTTTTTATTTGATTTATAGAATGCCCTAACTATTTTTTTCATTTATTTTTATTTTTAAGAAATATGTTTATATTTGGGAGTTTTGGTATGGGATGCATTTTTCCACGTTGGTGGAGTTAATACTAGATGTGACTGACAAGGCCATGATATATTTGGCCGAATTGGGGCATGTGTCCCAATTAGGATAGGTCTCCTATGGCATTCACCTTTTCACAATGCTAGATAATATGTGGAACCTAGATACATGTACCTTTTGGATCTCAAGAGGGGAGATGGAAGTTACATTGGAGGATGTGTATCACCTTTTTTAGTTTCCTATTAGAGGTGAGAGAACACAAGTTGTAGGATATGGTAACCATGGTTATATTTAGTAGTCCCATATGTAGTTTACTAGGTAGATATAACCAAATATAGATCTGAAAAACATGATGTGTCTTGATATCATTATCATAGGTGGCATTTTATGGTTGTGGAAGTTCATTTATGTACTATTGTCCTCATTTATAGTATGGGATGATGACACTATTATGATTTCTTATTTCATGTATCATTAGTTTGATAGATTAAGTAGGAGGGTACCTAATATTATTGGGGTCATACCATAATGGCCACCTATATATATATATATATATATATATATATATATATATATACATATATATATATATATATATATATATACATATACATATATATATATACATATATACATATATATATATATATATACATATATATATATATACATATATATATATACATACATATATATATATATATACATATATATATATATACATATATATATATACATATATATATATACATATATATATATATACATATATATATATATACATATATATATATATATACACATATATATATATATATATATACATATATATATATATATATATTCATTAAATATTTATATTGGTAGTATTAGACCCAACATTTTATGATAGGTGTGGTCCTACAAGCATATTATAGTAGTTTATCCCCTTGGTGGACCCATATGAAGGTATTTGTAAAGTAGTGGGTACTCTCTTGTGGCACACTACAAATCATGATGAAATACCACACCATTTTATATATATTTAATATGTATTAGATTACATGTCATCTATATAGGACATTTTATGGGTGGCTTGAGGATGGACATGAGTTGTAGAGGATTTAGGTCAGCATGTGGTTGGTGGACCACTTTCCTATGGTATATGAGTTATTTTAGTATGACCATGTACTTTGATAGTTTGGTAAAAATTAGATAGTGAGATTGGGATCATACCAATGGTAGTGTATAGTTTAGAGTGGGTACATGCCTAATTATAGATTGGTGCCTACACCTATGGATCTATCCCCATAGCCTAGTGATGAGAGAGATATCATGGTTCTCTTTGTTATAGGGGATGATTCATGGTGTAAAAATGGCTACACATAGTGGTGGGAAGGATCTTATCAGCCATTATTATTCATGGTCATAGTTTCCCAACCTAGTTCCATACCTATGGCACAAGGAGAGGTAGGAAGAGATGGAGGTGGTGGTGCTCCTATAGTACTAGCACCTATAGATGCAGTGGTTATCGTATCCACATGTAAGTGTCTTAATTTTTAACTAATGTATTTTATTGACATATTATTTGGTTGATAACGATATATGATTTGTATTTTTTTATGTTTTGTGTGTAGGCTATTAGGAGTAGGATACCATGGTAAGTTGTGTTGTGAAATATTTCACTCAAAGTGTACCCATGGATATAGATAGTGAGGGATTAATTAAGAGATTTGTTGATATTTTGGGTGTTCATGTACCCATGTTTAATCTAGTGGTGAGGGAAGTGGCTACATATCATGTCACAACAACTAAGTAGGATTTTTGTACTAAGATAGATATATAAGACATTATATAGTGTAGTTCCATAGAGATCATGTAGGTTTTTATTTAGTAATATGACACTCTATGACATGAGCATGAGAAGATATTGTGTTGATTAGGTGCATATGAAGAGAGAGTACATGAGTTGTCTCAATCATGGGGACCCACCCTAGACTTAGGTTCTTCCACATTCAAGGGCATGAGGGTGGTTGATATATATAGTGATGATGAGTAAAATTCCTAGGGATATGTAACCAACATATGACTGATATTGTTATTTGTATAAAATATGTACCATTTTCATATATATGTTTCATTTTTCCCTTGTTTCTTTTTGCTTCAAAAGGATGTGCAATGTTTAATTCTTTGTTACTTTTTGTATGGTTTTAATTGCATTTATTTATGTAATATACATTTGGATATTATAAAATTTATAATAAATAGTTCAATTTAAGGAAATGCTTGTATTATAGTGGTAATAAATAAATCACTATATGGAATGAAATTTGAATGGAAATAATAAAACTCGATTGTAATGATCATGTGGTAATGGAATTGTGGGTTTTTTTATGTCATTGGCTCTAAAGTATATATATAAATATCTTGTGAATATGCATTTATCTATTTAATTACCCATATCTATTTTATAGGTTTACCTTCTCCACATGTCTCTCTATAAAGGACCCAATTGATCAATGGTTCTTTGGTAGGATTAGTGTGGGAGAGATCAATCTTGTGAGAGGGTGCACTAGGAGAAGGAATTATACTAGTGTTAAACTTATATAAAGGTTCATGGACCACTTGTTTTTCAAAAGGATCATTATGGGATGTCTTGACCCTCTTATAATAGCCTCTAGAAAAAGTATGTGAAATAGGTCTAGATATGTCTTTTCTAAATGTAGTAAATTCCCGGTCAACTAACTATGTAATATTTTTATCAAGAGAAAAACAATCATCTTAGTGCCCATTTATACCATGGTAAGTGCAAAATTATTTTCCTTTAACCTTTTCAAATCTGTGTGGTGGGTAATGATAATTAGGAAGAAGCTTTATCATTCATTTATCCAATAATGTGCACAATATATCATGTGGTCTATGTAAGTACCAATAAAAATGAAGTGGTTACCTTTTTATAGAGGCATATGATTTAAATATAGGAGGTATTCTATAGGTATGCTCTTTTCCTTTATTTAGTAATTTTATTGTTTGTTCTTTGATATACATTATTAGTTCTAAAGAAGGTTTTGAAAGTGGTTCATGACTTCTTATTTTGTTTATTTTCTTTGAAAATGTTATTTGTACCACTTTTCTATTTTGGTGGTGAAATAGGTAACTCAATTTTTTTATTTTTTAAGTCACATGCATATTTATGCACATCCTAATATAAAATATCAATTCAAGCAAATGTTTTATGTAATTTTCATTCTCTAATAGGAGAGAAAAGACCACTACTAAATATAATAACATAGTTGTTAAATCACCAAAATTCACCCTTAGGAGAATATGATTTAGGCCTCTCCAAGTTTTTAGTAATATGGGATTAGTCCAAAGGCTATGGGTGACCTATAGGAGGACTAAAACTCTAGTTTATGGAGATATCTACCCTTGTGCATCAATTTGATCTCACTTTTATAGACCTACTAATTTTTTGGGGTGAAAAGAGATAAATAAATACATGAAAGAAAGCTAGCCTAATGTAGTCATACAAAATGTCAAAATTGGTAACTTGAGTGTGGCTTGTGAAAACCAACTCATAGATCTTTCTTGATTTCTCTCATGACCCTTCTAGACACCTTTTTCCTTATTCCCAGTCATCATGAGCTTTCCAAATAGCCATTTCACCTCAGCCAAGTATAATTTCCTAGGTCAATCTTATCCCCCTAGGTCCCACACCTGTAGGAAAAGAGCACCCAACTTTGACTATAAAACTGGACCCTAGGGTGTCTTATTATGGTGCTCTTATCTAATTGCATTTTGAGCTCCAATGGTTATTTCCTTTTGGTTCATATGTTCCATCTTGTTGGCCTAGCACAAATACATTCAACCCATGATACATAGTTCCCTACAAAAGTCCATCCAAAGGTCATTTACAAGGGGAGGTTGGCAAATATTATAAAGTAAGAAAGAATACAAACAAAAACACTAAGGCAAATTTCCCTATTCTCTGCATACAACCATCCAATATAGCTACAAGCATATCAAAATATTCATACCAATCCCTAACCACCTCAAGCATACCTAATTTAGCATTTTTACATCTACATTACACTATTACACAAAGCACATTAAGTGGGAGAACTACATATGGCTTGATCCTTTTTTGAAGTATTGGTATATAGGAAATATTCCCACACAAGGGGTGTAGATACATTTTTAGTGCATTTTACACACACTAACCCCCCATTATTTTTCATGTTTTATCAAATCATGATGAAATCTAGGGTTTGAAGATTAAATCATCTCTACAAGAAGTTTTTTAGACTTTTAGTAGTTAATATTTCATAGGTAGGCTTATGTAGGGATAGTAAACAAAACCCAGAAAACTCAAGTCTCTACAAGAAGTTTGGACAATAGCAGCATAAGAGGACAACAATGCTAGACTCTAAGGTGTCTTATTTTGGCAGTTCTATCCTTTCATAAAATGAAAGATAAATCTTAATTGATGACATTGTCTCAGTCCTACACAGCCAATATCAGACCCTATAACAATTATTTCAATTCATTTTAAGCTGTCTTATTTTCTCCATATTTATTGCTATTTATAGAAAGGTTAAAGACACAAATCATTTAAATATTATTTACTAATTTATTCAACCCAAACCTTTAACTAAATTAAGAATAATACTCTAATATTCTAAAAAAGGTTAAATCATTTGGTGAACCCAACTTACTTCATTTGCACATAAAAACCCTAGAAACTCTAAGGAAAATTCCTTCATAATTTTTCCAATATTTTTTCATATTTTTTACCTACATATTTAAATCATAAATTCACATTAATTTTTAAAATTTCATATTAATTTTTAAAAAAATCATTTTCTTTCAAACCCTAGTTGAATTTACTAGGTATATTTAAATCAAAAAATTTACCATGTTTTTTTTATTTTTTACCTACATATTTAAATCAATAATTCACATTAATTTTCAAATTCCTTAGTAATTTTTTTAAAATATCATTTCTTTCAAACCCTAGTTGCATATACTAGGCCCCAATGCTTTTGAGGTATCACCTTACATGTTTGTGAGTTTTATATCTTTTTTATGCATATTCTAGTTCATTTTTTAGATTATATTTATTTAATCTACTCTTTCCTTTTTCAAGTTGTTTTCATTATAAAACCTAAGCTCCTTAAATCTCTTCCTTTGAGATAAAGTGCAAGACTTAGTGGCAATCCTTTTGAATTCACCCAGATTCTTCTAACTCATCCATATACCATGGATAAACAATTAGCTCAACTTCCTACTATAGATCCTACACATCCAAATTACACCAATTTCCATGAGGATAATTTTTAAAATGAGTAGTATGAGAATAACAATGATGATACAAACATCAATGTTCATGACCCACCACATTGGGTTCTTGATCCACTTTCACCTATTATTGATAATGATGTTATCATCAAAAAAGAATTGATTCTACAAATTTTAAGAGAAATACTAAGGGAACAACCCTAAGATCATTATTTTATCTTACAATATATAATGTAAATTAAAAAAGCTAAACAAGTTGAGTCTTCCATTCCTTCAGAACATCTAGTTTCAAATGACACTACATGGGCAACTATGTCTTAACAACCCCCTATAGTAACCCAACCTTCCTATGAGGCACCACCAATTATGACTATTACATCTTTGTATCCCAATGTGGCTACCCTTGTGAAATAAATAAAATATCTTCAATCCAAGTTACTACATCTTGAGTAAGGTGAATCTATACCTACATAGGCATTATATTTTTTGCTCTACTTCATACACCATTGACACATCATCTTGATTCTACACCCTTATCACTAGGTTTTATTCAACTTAAGCTCACTCTATATAATGGCAAGTGTGATCCAAAAACACATTTGAGAGATTTTAATGAATCATGTTTAGACTATGTGCCAAATGATTGGCTATTAACCAAGTTATTTCCATAGAGTCTAAAAGATTATGATTTACAATGGTTTTATAGTCTACCACATCAGTCATTCAATGCACTTAATCTTGTAGCCAACATGCTCTTAGTTAATTTCAACATTAACATAGGTGACAAGGTTTGTTATTCCCAAGTTTCATAATAGAAGCAAAGGTCAAATGAGCATCTCACAGATTATGTTCTTTGATATAAGACTATGTTGGCTAAGATGACTAACCCCATGGTTGATCAAGAGTTACAAGATCTCTTCAAATAGAGTCTTCTACTAGCTTTGCATAAATCAATAGTATTTAAAAGGTTCTCTTCCTTCATTGAGTTATGTCACACATTAAAGTAAATGGAAGTCAAATTAATTTCAATGGGCAAACTCAAGTACACAAGTATATCAGAAACAACAAACAAGAGTAACAACAAAGTCCCATACAAAGTTGAGGTCAATGATAAAAAAGTTAGAATCAACTAATAATTAGTGTGACTTCATATCCCGCTTAGTGAGTGTTTTTATCACCACCTCCTTAGTTAACCTTTACCAATCTACCAATTTCTCCATCTAGAGTTTTATAAAAAATTTGGAATGTAATATCATATCTCTCCCTCTTATTTGATAAGTTGATCCAATAAAGTCTCTTCCATAGGGATATATTAGAATGCATTTTGTGACTTTCACAGGGTAATAGTCCACACAATAAATAGATGCATTAGTTTGAAACATAAGATATAGGACTTGATAGATGGAAATCTTATTGATCTTGACACTCTAGTTGAGCCTCTGTAGGTAAATAAAACACAATACAAGGCTCTAAAATTTTTCTCAGGTCTTTTTTCATAGCATTCTAAATAGGAAACAAGGGACACATTAGGTGTTCACTATGCATACCATGAAAATCCACCATCAGCTACATATAAGGCATATTCAATTAAGTGACATCACTTGAGTAACATGAATGGTGTGTAAAATACTAGAGTTCCATCTAGACCTTCAATCTCCTTCTCAAAGTAGGAGATAATTGAGGATGATTCAGATTATCATGTACTATTTATCAGAGCTTACATTCATAATCATTATATTCATAGTGTTCTGATAGATAATGGATCTAGTGTGAAAATGTGCATTATGAAATTATTATAGAATTTGGGATATTCAAAGCAAGATATTACCCTAATGGACATAGTTATTAGTAGATTCAGTGGGCACATACAGAATTCATTGGGTGAGATTATACTTCTTTTACAAGTTGGTCCAACACACATGGCCACATAATTTACAATAGTTCCTAGTGTAGGATTCTTTGACATGTTGTTTGGCTAACAATGGATTCAAAAACTTTGAGAAATACCTTCTATAGTTCATAGATGCATGAAATTAATTCATGTTAATCAGGTTGTTATAGTTGGTGGAGTTACATATGAGTTACCACTCCCCACTTTAGAGCCATCTACTACTTTGCAGTCACTAGTTTTAGTTTCTCCACTAGTTATAGTTCTTCCTCCAGTTTATATTCAAACATAGTCAAGGCCTTCCTCACCAACATAAATAATTCATACACTTCCATAGAGGCCTCTTTTAGAGTAACCACATTTTTAGGACTCTAGATAGTTTTCAGCTACAGTATTTACACCCAAGCTAGTATCATTGAGGTCTCATGCATCTATACATAGAGCAGATGTTTAGAGAGTTTTTTCTACTACCAAATGGATCCCTAAGAGCCTTAAAATTATATTCACTTCTCAAAGTTATAGTGGGTCCCCATAGTTGGTTTCCACTATAGAGATTTTAAAGCATTTATAGCATATACAACTTTTAGAGCCATAGTCACATCCCTTCAATCATGCTTCATGATCATTCATGATCCCTCTCCTTGATATAGGACACCATGATAGGGAGTCTCTTATGAGGCTGATAAGTTAGTATCATTTCTTCTCAATCTTACTTGTACATAGTTTCTCAATATTTCTTGTACATAGTCTCCTCATGATTGATTGTGCATAGCATATAAAAAACACATTCAAATATGTCAAAATTCTAAAAACATAACATATACCAAAAATACCAAAAACATTAAAAAATACTAAAAATACAAAAAACAATACAAAATTTCAAAAAAACCATTCAAAATTTCAAAAACATTTCAATTGTATGCATCATCCATGCTTTCCATTTCTACTACCATGCTAGACTTACATTTTACTATTCTATGCTATTGTTTATCAATTTATCTACATTACCATTCTTCCCTTAATCTTCTTTGAGTGTGTTTAGTGACTTATGAATCCTTTATTTCTTCACTCTACCCATTGAGGGGGCATCCTACTTATACATTTGAGACATACATTGATATATCCACCCACTAGGGGCATCGTCTACATGAATAGACCATTCAAGTTATGTTATTCCTACACCACACACTCTAGTTATCATGATGATGTACCTTAGTTACTAGATTACATAGATTATTCTATTGACACTCACTAGTATATATCACTTATGTATTTCTTAGCATATACCTAGTCTTATACTACATGTCTTGTATACTTTCTCTTTACTTCGATTTGTTAGATGTGATTTTATTTCTAGAATTTGCATGCCGTCTTTTCTTTATTTGCATAAATAGATGTGATTTCATTTCTCATTTCTTATTTTATCTCTTGTGTGTGCCTTAAGACATTTTCTAATATCCTTTGCTTGTACTCTTCTATGTGCTTGTGGCCCTTATGTCAATCTTGCTTATTTCAATTTTATGCGTATGTGGAATTTTAACATACATTGTATATTTGCTTCCCAATTTGAGTGACATGTTCCCATGTCCCTTTTTTTTCACCCCTTGGTCACTTTTGTATGATTCTTGCCTTGTGTACTTATTTTCTTGTTTATTTCTCAATTGTTTTTAATGCCATGATCCACATCATGCATTTTCTTGATTTCTTGGATACCATAATGGACATCATGTTCCATCCCTCCTTAACAATTAACAAATAAAAAATACACAAACCTCCAATTCTAGGTCACTATATTTCAAATGTTATTACTTGTTATATATATCTAGGCATACCCCTATTGATCTAACAATCTCTCGTATAACATATGTTATACCTTGAGGTATCTTATCAATTATCATCATTATATCATGTACTTCATAGCATAACATACTTGTAAGGATATTTATTCTAAGGATAGTCATTTTAGGGTCTTCATTCCTACCTTAAAAAGAGGGGCAAAAATAGGGGTTTTGTCATAGAGAACAAATCCTCTAACCGGTCAAAAATTAGTTTTTAGAACACCCCAAAAAATATTCAAACTTCAACTAGGTAGAACAAACTAGAAAGATAGTGATAATTATAAAATAGTTTTTAAAATTAGAATAAGACAAGAGCACCAAGTTTGGACTATAGCATTAGATACTAGAGTATCATATTTCAATGCTCCTATCTAAACATAAAAAAAATAGATTTTCCAAAAATAGATAGAAAGGTAAGACTAGTTAAAGTTTTGTCAATAATAGTTTAGTTCAAAATCAGTAGTTTTAGTATAGTTTTTCTTAGAGAATTTACATATAGGGGGAATCATGCATGGCATGATGGATCTTTCTTCCAAGTTTATATTAGGTAGTTTGTATAACTAATAGATAAAAATCCATGTTATAAACACCAATGATTGGGGGAAAAGTGCACAGCACACTTGCTTTCTCTTCTTTATAGTTTATGGTATTACCAAAGCATTATTAGTAGTTACATACCTTATTCCATATGTAGGTGGTTGGAATCATTCCCCAGTGGCTTTCACATAAGCCTATTGCCTAGTTTTAGAGTGGCTTTCATACAAACCTAATTTGAACCTTTTTCCAAGTGGCCAAGAGTGGCCTAGTTTCCAACACACATTCGACTATCCATACCACATTGTTAGCCTACAAAAAATACATGGGATTTAGGAGCCATCTCATACAACACACATTCATACCAATATCAATTTATAGCTTCACTTCATAGGGTAATGATGGATTCAAAGGACTAGTTAGCCTTTGTATTCTTGAGCCACCTACTTAGAGGGATTAGACATATAGCTCAAACATTGATTATCACATGCATGATCACATAGCTTCACTTAGTAGGTAATGATGGAGCCAAAGGGCCAACCTTTGCATTATTGAGCCACTCTCAAGGAATTAAGCACTTATCTCTATTCATAATATTACTTTTTTTACAACACCATTCAGCACATGCCCAGCATCACTCAACATCATAACAAGTTTTATATTGGTTCACATACCTAGTGAGGTGTATTCAATCCTTTCTCTTCCTCTTTATTTTACCCAATTTTTGAACATTTTTACTTTAGATATAGTGTGTCTAGTAAGAACTAATCTACTCTTGATTTCATTTTACATTGTTACACTTCATGATGTGTTCTCTCTATATACACCTCACATCACATAACTTCATGAGATTTACCCTTATAGGTAATTTTAGGTATGTTTTCTACTTTTCCTTTATCTTATTATTTTGCATCACTATATCACTAGAATAAAGGGGCAAATGTAGTCATATAAAATGTCAAAATTAGTATGTTGAGTATGGATTGTGACACCCAAACCATAGGCCTTTCTTGCATGGTCTCATGACCCTTCTAGACACCTTTTTTCTTATTCCAAATCTTCTTGAGCTTTCCAAATGGTCATTCCACCTTAGCTAGGTAGAATTTCTCAAGCCAATCCTATCCCCCTAGGTCCCACACTTGTAGGATAAGATCACTCAAGTTCGATTATAGTGTTAGACCCTAGGGTGTCCTATTTTGGTACTCTTATCCAATTTCATTTTGAACTCCAATGATTATTTCTTTTTGGTTCATATCCTTCATCTTGTTAGTCTAGCATGGATACATTAAACCCACAATCAATAGTTCCCTATAAAATTCCATCCAAAGGATATTTACAAGGGGATGTTCGCAAATTTTACAAAGTAAGAATACAAGAAAAACCACCAAGGAAAATTTCCCTATTATCTACATAAAACCATCCAATACAACTGTTATAAGCATATCCAAATCTTCATACCAGTCCCTAGCCACCTCAAGCATACCTATTTTAGCATTTCTACATTTGTATTACACTATTTCACAAAGCACATTAAGTGGGAGAACTACATATGGATTAATCCCTCTTTAGAGTATTGGTATGTAAGAAATATGCACATATAATGGTTATGGATACATGTTCATTGCATCTTACACACACTAACCCCCCTTTCTCAAGTTTTATCAAAGCATAATGAAGCCTAGGGTTTGAATATTAAATTAAATATACAAGGAGTTTTGTAGACTTTCAGTATTTGAAATTTTATAGGTAGGCTCATGTAGGGATATTGAACAAAACAAAAAAAACTTAGGTCTCTATGAGTAGTTTCAATAATAGCAGTAGAAGAGGACAACATCAACAGACTCTAGGGTGTCCTATTTTAGTGGTCTTGACCTTTCATAAGATGAAATCTAGATATTTATTTGTGACATTGTCCCAATCCTACATAGCCAATATCAAACCTTATAAGATATGTTTCAATTTATTTTAAGCTAAGTCTTATTTTTTACATATTTATTAGTATTTATAGAAAAGTTAAAAATATAAATAAATGGTTAAATTATTACAATATTATTTAATGATTTAGTCAACCTAGACCCTTAAATAAATTAGGAATAATACTCTAATATTCCCAAAAAAGTTAAATCACCTAATGAGTTAATGCACCAATATTAACTTATCCATTGTAACTTATCCTTAATCAACACTTTATGAACCAAGTAAAGACTAATGATTGAAACAAGTTTTATAATGAGCTCCCAGGCATAATTATCTCATGTGAAGGCTATGATGGCTGTCTAAAAATTAAATTAAATGGATAAGAGGCCTATTCAAGACACTACAAACTAGATTATTCTTCAAACACAACTACCAACACTTTGGCACATTACATGACCTACATGGGATAGAATTATAGCAACAAGATGAGGAAAATGACCTATAAAGGATAATAAAAATTCACACTTATAAAAATAAACAAACACATAACACACTAAGCTATTAAATAAATCTGAAAATACTCCTTTATTCATTCACAAGGCTTACAAGATATTATTTGGGAATATTTTCATCATACCTAACCAAAGGATAAACACAATGGCCTAAGATCATAAATTTATAAAATAATGAACAAGATTGAGAAGTTAAATTGGTGTGTAAATAGTATGAAAAGGTCATGAATGACCATAATCACTCCAATTAGTAGTTACAACCAACCTACACACTTCTCTATGTGTTTCCTAGGTGATGAGTGGCCTTCAATGAGAATTTTGAGATGTTTATGTCAATTTTTGGTTAAATTTGACCCCATAAAAATGATTATAATTCCAAATTATTCAATTCCCATTGATTTTGACATTTACAAAGCATTAATGTGGTTTAATTAGGTCTCCTCCATGAAGCATTTATCAACCACCTCCTTTTTGCATGCCAATATGACTTGGAAAACTCCCCCCACCTTTATGGTGGATAGGAAATTGGAATTCTCACCTAAATGAGGTATTTAAAAATGTTTAATGACCTAAAATAACTTCCTTGGTATCCCTCTATGCCAATAGTCATCCTTTCTTATTGACCATATAGGCCCATTAGATAATTAGGCCTAGTAATTTGATGTTTGCTATTTGGATGACCATGGAGATTAAATAAAACATTAAATATGAGTGAATTATAATATTCAAATTCCAAAAAACATAATATACCATGATATATGCCTCCCAATCATTTCACACCTGTAACTCTACCTTACTTAGGTGACTAGGTCACCTTTCTTTAGCACATCTAGACTGCCTATTTGGCATAGACCTATATGAGTATTTATAAGTATAATTATGAGTATTTATTGATTTTATAAGGTGAAATATACCTCATATTACCTTATTCAATTATTTTAAACCTTTGAATAGGTTATACACCTTAGATTTATCCTTAAACCTTGACAAATAATCAATAAATTTCTTTCAACATCATAAAATGTCATGCTTTTAGGAGGTTCATACAATTGTCTATACAGACCAATGCCATGAATGGGATTTATTGAGAGTGTAATATGATCTCCAATTTTATTCGAAGTCATTCCAATGCCTTTGGATGTAGGTTTTTCAAGATTTTCTTCATCAGGTTATTATTAGCATTTTAGGGAGGTTTGAGGGGGTTTGGGTTCTTAGCAATGGGTCATAAAAGTTAAGCCCCTAACCTATGAACCAATACCACTAGTCTCTTCTAAAAAAGGATCCTCAACTTTCAAAAAATGCTTATACCTTGATGTGACTATTTTGTATAGTTATGATCTCATCAATTTGATCTTTGAGTGGTAATTATGCATTCTATGTACCCACAAGGCAATTTTAAGCCATAGTGACCAATTTTGATCCTTCCTCTATAAACTAATGTTTCTCACACACCTAAAAATTCTTTAAAAACATCTCCTAATGTCTTATCTAACTCCATTTTATCCTCTATTTTAGACTTCAAGTAGCATTGCTTTGAGGAAGGTATTAGGCCAATAGGCCTAAAGGTAGAATTACTACATCTTGACACCAAAATGGAGCTATGATACACTTGGACATCCTTACTCATATTAAATATAGATCTTAGGTCCCTTAGATTATTTTTTTTGGCCTGGGTGAGCCACTTACTTCTCATTAATGAATACATAGTCCTCTAACTAGGCATTTTGACATGTTTGTAAGTGACTATTAGACATGGCGACCCATATAGGTAATCACTAAGCAATTATTTGAGACCTTTGTCTCCCTCTCTCTTCCTAATAAATATAAATGATGTGAATATCCCTTTAAATTTCTTGAATATAGGCTTAGATTATCTCTTTTAGGCCTGATTTGTGCACTACACATGTTATACATGCTAACTAGTAGATTATCTAGGTGCCTAGGTGACCTGGAAGTATTTGAGGGTGTAATTTCCTTATCAGGTCTTAATCAGGGTTTAAAGAGGGTTTTGGTGCCCTACCATATTAAATATGGTTCATAGAGTATAAGCCCTAAAAACAAAACCTTTTTCCATGGATGTCTAGCCCATAGACCTCTTAAAATGTCTTAAATAGGTCCTCGTCCCAAGCAGACTATATGATGAGTACTAAGTGAAAGTTGGTGGCCTTTAAGATCTTGGTAAGCCTTCTAGCTGGGCTAATAGTCTTATTTATTTTTCATAAATTTGGGTTATTTAATCCCACTCTTTCCTCTATGGCTCTTGAGTGTATAGGGGCCCCCATCTTCCCTTAAGAGAATTGGGCCTGAGTCATCTTTTTGTGTGAGATATGAGTGCTTGATTTGGTATCTTGACATGGGTTGCTTAGTGTAGTAGAGCTCAATAGGGTGTTAAGACCAAATTTGACTCTTTTCTTCTATTCCTTTATTTTAAACACCTCCTTTAGGACCTATATCAACATCATACACCTTCTCATGACTTTAAGTCTATTTATGGTTTAGATATGTCCCTAAGGTAGAGATGAGGTCTGGAAGGTCAAGGGCAGCTTTAGGACTTATACACTTAGACTAGGTTTTAGAAACTTAATCCACCTGTAGGTTTATTTGTGTCTTCAAAGTTACTATTTAACCCTTCATTATCTTATGTCTACCTTTTGAATATGCCCTCAGTTGTCTTAACCATCATCTCAAACTCCTTATCATGTAGGCCTATCACGACCATCACTGCTCATGCCAAGTGATTAAAATAGTTATTTTAGAGGTATAGGTAGGATATTTTATCTCTCTTTAGTGATAGAATCAATAACTTAGGTAACATGTTTTCAAATTTGACCATATATTTTGAGGCTTGGCTTCCCCCAATATCTACAAACAACACTGACTTACATAGTCATGTACTAAAGTTTGTGTGTCCTAGGTGTCTAACTGAGACCAGGCATCTCTCTTGATTAATCAAACCATCATGTTAGATCTTGAGGGGTATATATATCATCATCACCCTAGTTTTTCCCTTTACATGTATATTAACATTAATATTCACCTCAGTTATGTACTCTGAAGTGATTGAGTAAACCTAGATAATTGTATATGCTTGAACCAATTTGCTCAATAATTCATTCAAAATCCTTTGCTTATTAATGCCATGACCTCTATACCCTACCTCACTTAGTCTGATTTCTCTCCTCCATGTCATATTACATCTCATATTCAAATTTAGATGAAGACCATTCATATTACTAATCTTGGTGAAGTCTTAGTGTGTGACTGTCAATGAAGCCTAACCATAGGATGAATCTAAGTAGAAAGAGGGATCCAATATCATTTTTGAGACCTAGTTGACCTTTATTTAAACCCAAATCATAATCCTTTAAAATATAAATCTTCACAATCTATGACCCTTATTTATGTTTTTGAGACTCATTTGCATATGATGGTTTTTAAATCCGTTAAAGGTTGGCCTAGGTTGATCTCCTAAAAATGATTGTATTTTCTCAATAAGAGCTACACCTGAATAAGCCCATTTTATCTTAGTCTCATAGGCTTTTGATAGCCTCAAATAATTTGATCTAGTTTCCATGTTTATGCTTGGTTAGAAAGGCTTGAACCTATAGGTGGTAGTCATAGGAAACTATGGAGCTTTGACTTAGAACTTAGAGCCTATTATGAGGTATATTTACTTAATGAGACTATTAGATGGTAGAGGTTCCTTGAGAGTTTAATATGGACTATTGATTCATATTCAAGATGACCTATGAAGACCCTAGGAATCCCTTTTAAATTTTGAAAAGATACCCTTAGCTTATGAAACCATTTGATCATGGCATCACGGTAGTCATGAGTACCTTTGAGGTCATAATTGATAGTCGTAGTGATATTTTTGGGTCAAAATAACATCATCATATGGTCAAAACACCCCCTTTTAAGGTAATACATATGATTTCAAGTGAAGTCTCAAATGGAGGCTACCTTAATATTTATCAAGAGACCTTAAAACAATTCAAAGACCTAAATTAGGTTACCATATATTTGTTATAACATCTTTAATATTTTTTTCTTGCCATAATTTACAAGATTTCAATATAATATATGGATTCATGATAGGGCATGAGATACAAACATTGAGTCTTCTTCTCTATGAGCAAGTTAGACCATTAGGACTTCCCCAAAGCCTGTTATGGATATTTATACATGACTAATCACAAGGAGAGTTATTTACACAAGTTTAAAAAGGGGTAAAATATAACAACCATAACATATTAACATAGTGTTTACTTGACTTGTTTCCTTTTCATGATGACATGTGATTATCCTTTGGAATTGCCTTGACACTTAAATAAATATGAGGGGTGACCAAGGTGAGTTTAGGTTCGTATAACATAGGTTGACTCCTTTATAAGTCTAAAGGTATAAAGAGGTCAACATTACTAGTAACTCTGAATGCTTGACCTACCTATTGGTCAAGTGGACCTAGGATCTTTAATATATCACTCATTCCTATATGAAGACTCTTTGACTAAACTAACACCTCATCACTAGTACCTTGCATACCTCAAGGATTTTAAAATATCTCCAATACACAAAAAAAGAAACAAAGTAAAAAACAAGGACACACAATATATAATAAAAATAACACAACTAAATAATCAACTGACAAGACATGTGCTACAACACTTGGAAGAAAGAAACATAAACTACCGTGTACAAATATGGTTTTATGAGGCTTAGTTAAAATACTTAAGGAACACCCCATTAATAGGGATAGGGAGTTCCTCACCACTCATCCTAGATAAGTAGAAGGCATTTTTCTCTTTAAGGATAGTAATAATAAATGGTCCACTCTAAAGACTATCATACTTTGAATGCTTACCTAGCTTGGCACAGTCTTCATCCCACTTGAGTAAAATATCACCTTATTGGAAGATAATTGAAAAAATTATCTTGTAAAATTATCTCTTGAATTGATATTTATTGGACCACATGGCATGCATTACATCATCTCTTTTCTCTTCCATCTCCCTCAATGCATTCATTCTCAACTCTATCACATCATTTTCCATGAATTCAAGTCAATGTGTGAGTTCTAAGGCTAGTAGCTCAAGTGATATGGGTAGCCTTACTTATTTTCCATAGATAATAATATATTTTTAATGGCTAATATCCCTCTTGGGAGTGGTCCTATCTTCCCATAAGTTTTTCCTTAGCTTGGCATGCCACTCCCCTTAGTTGTCCTCCATTATTCTTCTTATGATCCTAATTATATTCTTGTTGGACTCTGCAAGTCCATTACCATATGGTTATTAATTATATTAGTAAATGATGTATATTCCATGTTTAATATCCCACTCACTAACCCTTTCACTACTAAATGATAATACATTGTCTGATATGATGGTGGAGGGGACCCCAAATATGGTCACTAGAGTGTCATAGAACTCCAAAATTGAGTTCTCATTTGCTTCATTAATTACAAATGCCTAAACCCACCTAGCAAAGTAACTAGTAGTATTCAAAACCTAGTTATGACATGAAATATATGGGGGATTAATCATACGTACAAATTCTACACCCCACTACATTAAAGGTTGTTCCACTTGAATAGGCCTAAGAGACAAGGCAACTAGTCTTTGCTTTTTTGTGAACATAGCACATTTTTAGCACATCCTAACCCAAGCATGAGAGTGATTAAAAAAAAATTTACTAAAATATACTTATCTTATTATACTTTTGTCTATGTTTTTAGATACAAAGTTTGCTCATGTAGGTCCATCATGAAATTGGTCTAGGAGCTTGTCAATTTGGCTAGTCTCTACACACCTCAAAAGTATGCCATAAAGGTCATTTTTAAAGAGTTACCAATAAATAAAGTCATAATAAATGGGTTTTATTCTTTATTACCTCCTTATTTTCCTATTTATCCCTATATGTCATTCTCCCATTGGATTAACCCTACCATGTCTTGGATCCAAATGGAAGTAGATGTAGGTGCATATGCTTGTTTATCACTTTGGATTGCCAAAACAACTTGTTTGTACTCCTTAACATATATTTAAATGTGTTCACATGATAACCTACCCCTAACCAAAATTTTTACCTTTACTTATATGTCATACTAAATGCATTTGGTCACCCAACCAATTCTCTTCTCACTCAAGTCTCTATTAAGGATGAAATCTTTAATGCTAGGGTGAACCACCATGACAAAGATTTGGTTATTATACACCATGAGACTAAAATTATTGAGAACTCTCATGATTTAAAGTATTTTTTTTTCAAAAAAACTATACTTATCTTTATACCCATATAATGCTTGGATAAAGAAGGCTATGGGTTAATTAAGACCCTCACCATTTTATTACATAAGCATGGCAGAAATAGTATCATGGGTTGTTCAATTACCTTAAAAAATTAGGGTTAATTAGGGTGGGATATTAATTAATGTCCTACTTGATGTCTTAAAATATTCTTTTGCCTTCCTTAATCTATGAAAACTCTTTATGTTTCTTAAGCATGAGGGTCAAAAGCCTTACCAATTGTGTAAATGTAAGTAAAAACCTTCTGATAAAGTTTATTTTTTCAAATAAAATATATAATCCCTTCTTGTTTTTAGGAAAGGATAAATAAGGAATTTCACTTATCCTCTTAGGTTCTATAGAGAGGCCTTATTTTGACATTACATGTCCTCAAATTCTACCCTCATGAACTTCAAAAATACACTTTTTGGGATTTAGGGAGACCCCATATTGCCTGCACCTATCAAACACCATCCTCAAATGTGTCCAATGATCTTTAGGATCCTTGGAGAATACTATTATTTCATCAAGGTATATGAGTGCCATCTCATTAGTAATTCCTTGAAACACTGCATCCATATACATTTGGAAGGTGGACCCTACATTGGATAGTCCAAAGGGCATCTTATTATAACCATAAGTACCCCACTTGGTTTTGAAGGTAGTATTATGTTGATTCTCCTCATTCACTAACACTATATTTTTCCTTGAGTATCCATCAACCAAGGATAACCTTTGTAAACATAAAACCTTTTGAAGAATCTAATCCATGGATGGAAAAGGGTAGTGATCTCTCAATGACACCTTATTTAGATCCCTAAAGTATACACATAGCCTTATCTCCCCATTATTATTTCCTATTATAACAAGATTAGATACCCATGAAGAGTGTTTGATATGGAATATGATGTTGGATTTAATGAACTTGACCAACTCCTTTTTCATAAGGATCTCAATCTTGGGGTTGATTGGTCTTTTTTTATCTCACATACTTATAACTTGCCTCCAACTCTTTCAAACCCTTATAAGGGTTTGAATGTTGATCTAAACTAGATTCAAACCCTTCAAGTCATGATACTTCCAAGAAAAAATGTCTGCAAATTCTTGACATAATTTTATGAAGGCTTCTTTCTCCTCTTTTGTGTTCACTTTTCCTAGTTGAGTAGCCTATCCTTGAAAATGATGACCTTATCATAGTTATATTCCTTTGTTTATATTTTAACCTTATCTTTCATTAGCTGATCATATTCATTAAATATATTTTCTAATGTCACCGGACCTTAGGTAACATTTTTCTCTTTAATTAGACAATATAGTTCCCATCCTATTGTTGCAGTCTACCTCCTACTACAAGAAGCATGCTATCTACTTGTCATTTGAAAATACCTAATAACCAACATCATTATCAAGGATTTAAGGTCTAAATTATACCTTGATTTGATACTATCCATTGATGTCCTTGACCCCACTTAGAATATCATATTATGGTGTTATGGTTGCCAACTAGTTTGCATGTTGATTGGCCTCTATTAGAATTGAGTGAATGTCAAGGGCCTCAAATTATTATAAAAGGTCCCAAAACCTATGTTTGTATTCCTTCAAGATTGAATTATTTATTGTATTCTACCATCTTCTGATGGACTACTAACTCACTATTTCCCATGGCTTTTAGGAGATTTATGCCCTCTTTCTTGCCTATTGTATCCCATGGATGAATGCCTCATACTTTTTTGTGTTACATGTGAAACTAAATTGAAACCTTAAGGTAGAAAAGTATATTTATTTTCAAGGAGAGACAAGTATAACACATGTGCCATGTTCATTATTGGACCTAGATCCATCAAAGAACAAACCCCATACTCCTTCATGATCTTGGCTTGGGATAGTGAGAATTGGCATAACAACCCCTTCATCATGCATATAATATACACCTAAACCTACCTCTTCAATGATATTTTATGGATGATATCCATGTTTATCTATCCCCCATTCATCAAAGATCAAATCTGATATACCTTCAAGTGGTTCAATGGGCTCTCGATCATTGGGGTGTTCATCTTCATCTATTATAGTATAATTGGAATTAGACAAGTTAGGCATGTAAGTCTCTAAATTGAACATTAATATGGGATCAAACCTTATGGTGAAATTTTTTCCATACTTTGTCCTTAAAACCATGTAAGACCAATCATAATAGAGATAGCCCCTATCTTGGTTGTGAAATACCTAGACAAGCATAAGACAAAGTAAGGAGGGAGGTAAACTACTACCACATCTTAAGATATAGTGAAATTAGGACAATCATCCAAGAAAATTTTCATATCCTTTAAGGATAAAATGGTCTTAGAAAGAGACCCATCTAGTTGTAGGACCCTTTTAACATTAGGTTCATACCTTAGCCCTAACTTATCTACTATAGACTTAGGTATGACATAAGTACTAGCCCCACTATCTATCATGTAGTTGCATATAAGGGAATCACCTATAATTTTAGATAGAAATAAAGGAGGGGGATTGATTACCTTATGTGATTGAGACTTATGAGGCTGATTGGTATTAGTTAGGATTATACCCACCTTTTTTGTATACTTGTCTAAGATGTGGAGTTTAGATATTTCTTCTTGTAGGAGATATTTTTGTCCTAGAATGAGAAAGTTATCCCACATAGGTATGGTAACATGATACTTATTCATATAATCCATAATGTTAATGTGAGGGATAACATATTTTGACTTCAACTTTAGAGTATTAGTACCACTTGGAGTTTGTTTGAAGTGGGATATGAATGGACCTCTATGATTCTTCCCTCTCCCATATTGAACTTTTTGAGTTAGCCTAATTTTATCCCTTGTATGGGCTACAACTAGACTTCCTACCTTGACAACACCTCCAACTTGGTTGGATATAACTTACTCAAAAGAGTGTTCTCCTTTTTGGAAGTTAAGAAAAGTGGTCTCAAATGGTGCCTTCCACTTATTCCTTGTTTATTTGGCATGTCATCTTGATTCATGAAGGTAGTGTCTCCATGTTGCATAGAAGGACCTTATTTATGTTTTTTATGAGGTTGACTATCATGTGTTAGATGATATTCATTATAATACATGAAAAAATCTTGGAAAACATCTCCAGTTTGACTAATTGACATCTCATGTGGCTTCCCCCATTGTGCAAGCCATTGACCTTCTTGAGCATAATTGTTTTAAGTTGGGACTAGTGCTCTAAAAGTGCTAGTATAATTGGGGTTGAAACTATTATAGGGACTTGCTTGTATGATATGTCCTTGCCTTGTGGATTAGGCTTATATGGGGGTATATTATATTGATAGGGATGATAGGGTTATTGATATGATGATTGGTGAGGTCTATAAGGTAGATCATATTATCTCTCCAAGGCTACTATCTTATTGTTTTGTGATTTGAGTAGCCCTTAAATCTTTCCCAATCTATCTACTTCATTAACATCTACCTGATCATGATTGGTTGGTGTTGGTAAGGGAGTAATGGTAGGTATATAGGGTTATATCTCTAGGAAAAAAGGAATGAGGGGTTTTGGGGTAAGTTTCCCTTCTTAGATTAAACAATTTTTTACCCTTATGGCCACCTCATAAACATCTAATAGAGTGTTCTCCCCCATGGACTATATCTTGACTACCACATCAAAATTTATGGATCTTAAGTAATATAAAAAGGCATAATTGAGGATGGGCTTGATTATGATGGGGATCCTATCCACTTTTTTAAAAAACCTATGATTAAAATCTACCATAAACTCTTGGGGATCCCTTTTAATTGTGGTGAGTTATTCCACTAAAGATAATTGGTCACTCCTATCCTCAAAATGTTTACAAAGGTGTTCCCCAAATTCATCCTAGGTATTGATAGTAGGTGTTAATCCCCTACACCATTAAAGTGTCTTACCCTTAAAAGAAGTAGCCAATAACCTCATTTCCACATTTTCTCAGATCACATTATGAACTAAACATAGGTTAGTTATGTATGCAATATGTTCAATAAGGGTGTTTTGGTTTTATATTGTTAAATAGGGAATGTTCTTAAGTGTATTAGTAGGTATATCATCAAATTGGTTTATATTTAAGGTGCTTCCACCACTAAAAGGCACAAATTTTGATGTCTAATCCAAGGCATTTTATGTGTAGGGTTTGTAATAATGTGGTGTTGAGCATAATTAGGTGAATTAAGGGGTGTAGGATTAGGAATATACCTAAGGTATCTATTTTTCCTAATAAATTCCAAAGATAACTCATAAAACTCAACTTCCTTAATTTCTAATGAAGACATTATGATCATTTTTGGCATGAAACTTGACTACAGATATGCCACTCAAGTACTTGAAGATATTTGATATCATCCAAGTCTTCAAGTGAATGATCAACTCACTTGAATAATAGTCCCACTAGGCATGTCATAACTATTAAATCACCAAACTTTACCCTTATAATAATATGGTTCAAACCTCTCTAAGTTTGGGGTAACATGGGATTAGTCCAAAGGTTGTGAGTGACCTATAGGAGGACTAAACCTCTAGTTTAATGGGTTAGTTCCCTTAGTGCATCAATTTGAGCTCATTTCCTAAGAATTAATTATTTTTTGGGGTGAAAAGAGATAAATAAATAAATAAATGTAATAAACATAACCTAATGAGGTGATGCATCAGTATTGATTTATACACTCTATATGATCCTTAATCAACACTTTATGGACCAAGTAAAAACTAAATGACTGAACAAGTTTTCTAATGAGCTCCTAATCATAATTATTTCATGTGAAGGTTATGATGGATGTCTACAACTTGAATGCAATGGATAAGAGGCCTATTCAATACACTATAAACTAGATTGCTCTTCAAACATAACTACCAATCTTTTAGCACATTGTATGACTTATAAAGGATGATAAAACTTCACACTTCTATAAATAAACAAGTACATAACACACTATGATATAAAATAAATATGAAAATGTTCCTATTGTCACCAAATATTACACCCTATAGTGTGTTTTTCAAGCCTCTTCCATATATGGGAAATATGGGAATACTTATAGGTATGTGGGTGTACCTATAGGTAGAAGTAGACCTCTAGGTTTAAGGGTTCGCTCCTTGAATATACCTTGAAATGCTTATCACCTAAATAAATAGTTTATTATGGGAAAAGAGTTAGAATTTTCATGAATTTAAACTATTCAAAAGGTTTTATACACCAAGATTATTTACACATGACCATCATACTTCCTTTCATAATGAAACAAGGCATACAAACTAGCTTCAAATTCCTAGAAGGTTCTAACATCAACATTTCAATATAAAGGTGATATGCATGAAAAAACACAAGGTAAATAAACTAGAGGGAAGATTTAACACTTCAAGAATATTTTTACACTTGAAAGGATCCTAACACACTTGAATACACTCTATATGACTTATTAGAATAGAACTCTTGCATAAACATGAAAGGATAATGAAAGCAAGCATATAATATTATCACTAATTTCACCATACATCAATTACACACTTAAAAAAAGGTCCATAAAATAAAAACTAGACTTTTATTAATATTCAAAGGAAAAATACAATGTCATTTTAGTAGGGCTTTTCCATACATGGTGTGGTATTAGCTTACAAGATTTAAAATGGCTAGTACTAATAGAATTTGAGAGAGAAGAGAAGAAAATGAAGTCCAATATTCACTAGGACATGTGTCATGTTGTTAAAATGAATTAAAAATGTAGTATAATATATTTTTATGTAGACCATATAAGGTCTAATAGGACAAATGGACCTCAAATGTATGAACTTCTTAAAATGTGGCATAGGACTCCTCATTATTTACTCATTAAATTGCCTTCATCATTTATCCATTTTGGAACATCCCACAACTGACTATGCATATAAGTGGTGATTTTAATGAGGGTGAGGGGTTGTATAAATTTTCCACTATGCATTGGTTACATCCATAATCATCAGTATTCTTCTACACATGAGCTATCATTATTTACAGTCTAAATAACTCTTCATTCAGTCACCCCTCATTCTTGGACTCCAAGTTGGATTTAGTTTTTATATAGGATTTAATGACACATTTCAATACCTCCCATATCATTATATTCATTATGTAGACCTTAAAATGCCTCTCACTTAGCATTTTCACTCTCCCACTAGCTTATTTACTATGGTAGTTTTGACTGGCTAAAGTGGGAGTACTTTTAGAATCACATAGGATATTTTATACTTAAATAAATAGACATTAGTGGTTATATAAATTCCAAATCCTTCTCCCAAATTTTATTTCACATCTTGAAATCCTCATGTACATGCACAACACCAAAATAAATTCAATAAAAATCATTTCCCCCATGTCTATACAAGCAAGGAACACCTCAAGTTGATGGGGAGGATCCCTAGAGAGTCATATACAATCTCAAATCAATTCCCAATCCATTCCATGACACTTGGATTCCTCTTCTCCTTCATTTTCCCAATTGAGTCATTATTCAAGGTTTTGGAGGGTTTTAGGCCATTTTCACCCTTATCCTTCTTTCATAAAGAGGTGATATTGAATAGATGAACCAATTTCACAAAATACTTGACCATTACCCTCTTAAACTTTTCCAACCTCCTTGAGTTCCCATGAAAAGTATCCAAGTGGGTGTAAGCATTCAAAGTTGCTTATTTGGTCTCTTTTCTTCATTCCTTGAAGGCTTAATGTGATTTGAGCCAAGAAATGGATTTATTGTGATATAATTTACATATAAAAAAATAAAAAACATCTTATAATCCTCTTTTAACATTTATTAAATTTTTATAATTCTCACTTAAGGCTATAAATGGAAACATACACCTCTATGGCAATAGGCCTAGTCTAGACCATGTAGGTTTACTTGCACCCTTTGCAAGTTTGAACCACTTGACATATTTATAACCCATAGGAAAGTTTTTTCATGTTTTAGTATGTGTTATTAATATTATAAAACAATTATTTTCCACCCTAAACTCACCTTATCATTTACTTTATGTTGAATCTCTAGTTTTTGCACCCTTGGGGAGTGCCCTTTGTCTAAGATAAAATAGAGGGAACTTCCCCTATTTTAATAGATAATATGTATATTTGGATGGATTATCCAAATAATATAGACACTTTTTACAATTTTTATCCATTTATCATATCATTAAACCCTTTAAATGTAGTAATACCTAAAATAGACTCATGGAGAAAGTTGACTATGTGCAGGGTCTTATATATGTACTACAATCTACATTGTTAGATTCCTTCTCTACATGGTTTATATTGTGTGAGTATATCCCAAGGTAACTACAACCATTATTAATATTTTTAATAAATAATTACCATCCAATTCTTTCCAAACCCCTCACACATGCCATGCCACTTGACTAGTCTAGACTATAGACTATATTCATTTCTTAAGAGAGGCACCTAAAGGTGATAGTGCATGATTGGGACTTGATAACAATGCCTACATATATACTTATATTTTATAATTTAATTTTATATTTTTATACATCCATTTATCTCAAGGCTAAGTTGTGTCAACATTTAAACCCCATTTCCTAGTTCACTATTATCTAGAGTTGACTATGTTGGAACAAGCAGGGTCCTGTAGATGAGAATCCATTTTCAATACTATGTCACATCAATTTTTGATAATTTGAATCATTTGGATTAATATTGTATAAAAATTTATTTTATTTTTTATGCTTATCATCCCAATTTTTACCTTATCAGATTTAGAGCATCTACAGTCAGGATGTAGGTGAATTGTCATAAAGCAAAAGACCTATAGGTGTTGATGAAGGATTGTAGCTTGAAATTAAACCCTTTTTAGTAAATATTTGAGGTAAAAAATTCATAATTACCTTCATATAATCACCCATCATGTATTCATTCTTTTACTTTACCATCCTTGGATGTAGAGGTCAGCTGAAGCTTAGAACCTGTAGACATCACTGCCAAATTTTAATGAATAAATCCATGAGTTTGAGGTCTCCACACACCACTTTCTACAAGTCACACACCCTCCTTATTTTTAAATTTTATACCCCTATGATAGTTATAAAATATTAATAAATTTATTATGGTCAAAACATTATGTTACATCATCATATGTTAATCCAAAAAGTGTTGATTGCTCTTTTTTTGTGTTCTAGGGAAATTGTTCCTAAACATAATCATTCAACTTTGAAGATGACCTTTGAGCCTATTTGCCTATTTAATGACTCATTCATGACTTCCAAGGTATTTATAACCTATAAAAACTTTATTGGATCCTTAAAAAATGTTACACTTTTCCATGACCAAGTTCGTAGTCTCTGTGTATGGTCACCTGTAGATGATCATCTCGAGTTACAGGGTAGTAAATGTAGATGTAGGTAGTATGCATGATGTATAAGTATTCAATTGAATTTTAACCTTACTAAAAATTTAAAATGGAATCTCTCATCATGAAAAACCTAAATAAACTCAAATATTTCATTTCAATGTTATTGGCATTTATGAGGTACCTATAGGCATGTATTGAGTTGCAGACAGGCAGTGAGTATGGAAACAACTAGTTTGTATGGTGTATGGGCTTACTATTAGTTCAAAACCTTATTAAAATGTTTTTAAATTAATACTAGTGACCCTAAAATACTTTAAAAAAATTTCAATATATATTCCAATGTGACATTCTCTCCATGGCACCTGTAGGTACACATTCATGGTTGACTATGTGTATTAATAGCATTAACTGTCACCAAAATCCTTATTTTACTATTTAGAGGGTATTATTTTATTTATCATGTAAAAATAATATTTAAAACAAATTTTATACTCTCCAAATACCTCCATGAACATTTTCAAACCTTAAAACATCATGACTATAGTTAGGAACAAGCAGAAAGTTGATTATGAGCTTGATATGACTATGTGCTTGATCAATGCATGATGTTGTAAGAAAAAACATGGAATTAAGGTTTTTTTTTTGAATTAAATTTTTTTTCACATAATATCCCATTCACATGAAACCCTTGTAGAGAACTAGACCTTTTGCAAGTAGTGATACTTGACTATAACTTCACATGGTGACACCTTCCTACAATTTGAGCTATTTGATCCATGCAATCATTTATAAAAATGAAACCAATCATGGGAAACATGAGAGGAAATATTAAACATAATATATAAGAAAAATTAATAACTTGTTTTAATTAACTTTCTAAAAAAATAGCAAAACCTATAGGGTGTGGGAAATAATAAGCAGAAATGAATAGTCAACTTGCTAAAAATGGTTCATAAAGTATAAGGCACCATTCCTTGAAAAATAAACATTAAATTGAATATTAATAATTTTAATATCTCCCCCCCTAAATTAACTTGAATTTGAAATCTTCTTATTGGCCATACCAACCAAAAACTTGTTGACCAATTTCATGTGCATAGTAGAGTGATAGATTAGTAGAATGGTTTTGTCCCATTTTTGTCACTTAAAAATAATCTCAAGTATTTAAATTATTATAATTAAGTTAAATATCCATATAAAAACCTTCACCCACATTCCACACTCTCTCATAGGTCATACACCCTTTGAAACTCCTTTTCTACTTACTTTCTTGGCTTTGGTTATCACCTACAAGTTTTTAGTTATAAACTGATATATCTGATAGAAACTAACATATCAAAAAATTATTAGGATTTTATAACACTTTTATTTCTTGAAAAACCATACCACTTATATTTAATGCTCTAAAATGATAATTAGATGGCATAAAATGACACAAAGAGTAATTCAACCATGACCAAGGCTTAAATGATACTAAATGACATATAATAAACTATAACACACCCTATGACATTATAATATACACTATATAATTTTTATTATAAGGGGTTGACCTATTTTGACTTGTGGTCAAAATGGTCAACATTCTTGGCAATTTTCCAAGGATGGTATGTTTGCTATGCCATGACTAGTCGCCTAGTCCTATTCATTGGGTCATGGATTCACCTATACATAGGTTTTATGCACAATTTTTCTTTTAAATCACACCAAACACAAATTAAATACACACTCAAAATAAAGACACACACACACACACACACCTATTATAATATTTTAAAAACCTCAATATTGAGGTAAAAAATATAATAATTTCTCAACTAGGATCAAATATAGTTCCCCTTAAATCTTTATCACTCCATGAAGGAATCCTAGCATGAGGATCATGCTCATCACTAATCACTTGCATATGTAGGTGATCAAGAAGCCTATCACCTTTGGACCTTCTTATTCTTGCAATTGGATTATTTGAAACCTTAATGAGTAATATTTATTTCTCTTTAAGATCAATTATTGGATCTATAACTGTGATCTATATCATTTCCATTAGATTCTCTCCAAAAAAATATATATTGGAGTGTATGACAACTATCTCAACCTCTCCACCTTCCTAGGCATGATGTGTTTGATATAGAGTCCTTAAATCCTTTTTCATTATGTTCTAATACCTTTTAGGATGACCCAACATCATATAGGTCTCTTGACTATTCTTTAGGCATAACAAAATCTACCTTGACCTCATTCTCTATGTTCACAACTCCTTAGGAAATAGCTTCATCAAACTTCCTCCTAACTATAGACTCTTGGTTACAAGAATGACCTTAATCCTTGTGTTTGATGTAACACTCAAAAACATGGTTAGTCTCATTAGTAACCTTGACATCAGATAGAGAACTTTTTGGAGAAAAATGAGACTTATGAATCTTTTCAAATTCTTTGCATATGGCATTGAACCTTTGTCGTAAGTCCTCTTCATTCACAACATGACACTTTTTTCATGCTTGGTAAGGTAACTAACATCATGTTTGTTAGAATAATTATCAAACACATCAGATATGGACCTTTTAGGAGGGGAAGTAGAATTACCAAGTTGATTAAATTCTTGACATATGAACTCAAATATTGACCATAAGTCATCTTATTTTTATTCATGAGTGTTGTCATCAAGAACATATTCATAAATAGTAGGGATAAAAGACATCATTATTCCCATTATTGTGTTCAATTATATTCATCAACCTATCATCATCATATTCATAAATCATGTAGTTACCCTTAGAAGAATTAGAATGTTTGAAACTTACTTTAGCTCTTTAAAATGGATATTCATGCATGATATAATTACCAAGGCTATTTTGATCATAAATTCCCTCAAGTTTATAAGCACCATCATCCACATTAGATTCCTTCTCATGGACAACATAATTCAAGTTAGAACTTATTTCAATGTAAGGCCCAATATGAAACCTTGTAAGAGGCTGAGTTATTATGGTCACCTTAGTTTTATACCTTATCCTAAAGGCCAAGAAGGACCAATCATCTAAGAGGTAGCCACCTATCTTAGTTGTAAAGTCTCTTGTAAGATAGATTGCAAAATGGGTAGGAAGGTTTACCACAACTATGTCTTGGAAGATGGGAAAACTAGGACAATGATGCAAGAAGATGTTCAAATTTTTTATCAGTCCTATTTTTTTATTAGGTTTACCATCTAGTTAAATAAATCCTTTTCTATGGGGTTTATGTTTTAGGCCCAAATTATTAGCTACAACTTTGGGCATGACTAAAGTAGAGGCTTCACTATTAACTATGAAATTATTTACTAATTTGTCACCCACTATGAGAGTGAGGTATAATGGTGGAGGTTTCTTAGATTTATTAGATGGTTCAAAAATAGTACTAGGGGTATTTTCAAGGATAACATGACTATGACTTTTATTTGAACATGAAGGACTATTAGGAATAGTAGACAACTATTTTTGTAATAAATATTTTTAGCCAGGCATGTAGAGGACATCCCATAAAGAGATTCATGCTTTGGCACTTTAAAATAAGCCACTATGTTTAAATAAGACTTACTCAACTTATATTTAGTCCTTGGTGGTGAATTATTAGTTGTAACTTGAGGAATTGAGACACTTTGATCAAATTTTACAATTTTTTGATTTGGAGGAGGTGTAGGTGCGTTTGGAGATGCCATGCTTTGTTGCCTTAGAGGGAGATTAAATGAAATTTTTAGAAATGTTATTTTCACCCAATAAATCCTTCCTTGTGGCCCTTATATTTTTTTCAATATAGGCTCCTTGATTGAGATTAAAAGGTATCTTCCACTAAGAAGTTTGTGAAGCTCTCTCTATGAGGCTACCAATCTTCATTTGATTGCATCGTGACTTCATCTTCAACTGATAGGAGAGGAGTAACTCCTTGAGAAAAATTATATTGCTCTCTACTTTCATTATCATCCATAAATTTTCCTATTTTATAATCTTCTCCTTAAACCAAGTTACTATGTACCAATACCATCTCCCTTGCATTGGTAGTGGGATTGGGATTATACACATTGGTAGGCCTATTGAAGTTAGGCTTCCTTTGACCTCTTCTTCTCCCATATTATTGGCCATATTCCTACTAATATTGGTATGGATTTTGATAGGCACCTTGTTTCATGTTATGTTTCATAAGTTTAGCTCTTATAATTTGAATATATGCATCTTTATCCATGACATTAACTACCTTCTTAGGAGTAACCTTAGGCTTAGTGTTGGCATTAGGAACATGGGCCACATTTGGAGTGTTAGAAGAAGTATGAGATACTAGAGGCATAGAAACTTTATGAGGTATTTTTCCATCTTGAATGAGGCCATTATCAAGTATAATGGCAAGTTAATATGCATCAATAATAGTGAAACCACCCATATATTGAAGCATGATAGTAATATTAGTACCAATGGAAGTCAAGTAGGTAGAAAACACAAAACTAGTAGGTGGTCTCATGGGAGGAGGAAACCTATACCAAGTCTTTTAAAACCTCTCATTAAAGTCATGAATTATTTTTTTAAGTCCTATTTTTATCACATTAAGCTAATTTATAAGAGAGGTATGGTCACTTTCATCTTCAAATCTTGAATTCAACAACACTCCAAAGTCTTCCCATGATGGGATACATCTATCGATAAAATTCCTATGCCAATAAAGAGATTTCCCTCTAAGGGAAATGGAAAGGATTCTAATGGAAATATTATCCTTAGAGACATTATGGAAACTAAAAAATTTTGACATATCCTTGATGTGTTCACTAGATGTAACATGACTCTCACCATTTAATGTAGGCACACTCTTTGTGGCATTAGGAGGAATGTCATCATAGGCTTGAAGGTGGCTTGGATTTTTAGTATTAAATTAAATAAAGTCATGTTATCTAGCCATGTTTTCTTCATCATATTAAATATGTTAAACATCTTCACTTCCTTGCCTAGAAATATCTTTTTGATCTTCAAAGGGTTGATTAGGATGAGGATATTGAACTTTAAGAGGAAGTTTAGGTTGAATAGGTGGATTGATAGGATTGATCAATCTACTACATGATGACCTAGTAATAACCATAAACTATGAGAGAAAAATTATGATAAAACAATGGTAATGAACCATATTTTACCTTGAATGGAGTCATCAAATGTTGATTATCACACCAATTTATAGTTGTTTTTATCAAGACCAGAATTTACCTTGATAAGTTATCTTGAAGACAAGGGGTCCCACTAAGTATGACAAAACTATTGTCACCAAATATTAAAACCTAGAAGAGGGTGTTCAATCATCTTTCATATTTTGTAAAAATGGGAATACTTCTAGGTATTTGGGTGTACCTATAGGTAGAAGTAGACCTCTAGGTTTAAGGGTTAGCTCCCTGAATATACTTTGGAATGCTTATAACCTAACTAAGTAGTTGCTTATGGGCAAAGAGTTAGAATTTACATGAATTTAAACTATTATAAATGTGTGATCCACCAATATTATTTCCATAATACCATCATACTTTTATCATAATGAAATAAGGCATACAAACTATCTTCTAAGTCCTAGAAGGTTCTAACATCAATGTTTCAATATAGAGTTGATATGCATGAAGAAACACAAGGAAAATTAAAGAAAGGGAATATTTCACACTTAAATAAAATTTTCACACTTTAAAGTATCCTAACACACTTGAATACACTCTATATGACCTGTTAGAATAAGAACTATTGCATAAACATGAAAGGATAAGGAAAGCAAGGTTAGAAGATTATCACTAAATTCACCATACATCACTTTCACACTTATAAAAATGTTCATGAAATCAAAATCATAATTTAATTAATATTAAAATAAAAAATACAATTCCATTCTAGTAGGGCTTCATCATACATGGTGTGGTATTAGCTTACAAGAACCAAAATGGTTATTACTTATAGAATTTAAGAGAGAAGAGAATGAAGTCCAAGAGTCAATAGGACATTTTTCATGATAATAAAATTATTTAAACATGAAATATAATTGAGTTTTAGGTAGACCATGTAAGGTCTAATAGGACAAATGGCCCTCATATGCATGAAATTTATAAAATGTGGCATAGGAATCTTCATTATTTGCTCAGAAAACTACCTTCATCATTTAGACCTTTTGGAACGTCCCAAAACTAAATAGGGATAGAATTTATTATTTAAATGAGTTTAAGGGATCATATACATTATCTACCATTCATTGGTTACATCCCTAATCATCAAATTTCTTCTACACATGAGCTATCATTATTTGCAATACAAATAACTCTTCATTCACTCACGCCTCACACTTAGACTCCAAATTGGTTTTATTTCTCCATGAAAATAAATATAAAGGACTTAATGACACATTTTTAGACCTCTCATATCCTTATATTCATCAGGTAGACCTTAAAATTCCTCTCACTTAGCATTTTCACTCTCCCGCTAGCTTATTCACTATGGTTGTTTTGACTGGCTAAAGTGGGAGTAATTTTAGAAGCACTTAGGATATTTTATTATGAAATAAATGGAAATTTAGGGTTATCTCAAGTCCCAATACTTCTCTCAAAGTTGATTACACCTCTTGACATCTTCTTGTACCTACACAACACCAAAAAAATTTAAAAAAGCATCATTTCCCCCTATTCATACAAGTAGGGAACACCTCAAGTTGATGAGGATGAGCCTTAGAGAGTCATCTACAACATCCAACTAATTCCCAAGCCATTACATGCCACTTTTATTCCTCTTCTCCTTCATTTTCCCAATTAGGTCATTATTCAGGGTTTTGGAGGGTTTTAGTCCATTGTCACCCTTAGCCTTCTTTCATAAAGATGTGACATTGAAAAAATGAAAAAAATTCACCAAATACTTGTTCAGGACCATCTTAAATTTTTCAAATCTCCTTGAATTCCCATGTAAAGTATCCAAGTGGGTGTAAGCATTCAAAGTTGTTTATTTGAGCTCTTCTCTTCATTCTTTGCAGGCATAATGTGATTTGAGCCAAGAAATATCTTTATTGTGATATCCTTTACATATAAATAGATAAAAAACATCTTATAATCCTCTATGAACATGTCCCAAATTTTTAAAATTCTCACCTAAGGCTCGAAGTGGAAATATACCCCTCTAGGGTAATACGCCTAGTCTAAACCATGTAGGTTTGCTTGTACTCTTTGCAGGTTTAAACTAATTGACCTATTTTTAGTGGCTAGTCAAGTTTTTTCATGTTTTCAAAGGTGTGATACATCTTTCCAAACACCTTTTAAATGTTTTTCCCACTCTCAACTCACCTTATCATTTCCCTTAAGTTGAATCTGCAGGGTTTGTACCCTTGGGGAGTGCCCTCTATTTGGGACAAAATAGAGGGAACTTCCCCTATTTTCTTAGACAAGGTGGATATGTGGAGGGATTATAAAATTAATATATACACTTTTAACAAATTTTTATCCCTTTATCATATAATTATATGATTCAAATGCACCAAAACCTAAAATAGACTCATGGAGGAAGTTGACTGTGTGCAAGGTCTTTTATATGTATTATCGTTTGCATTATTATATCCCCTCTCTACATGGATTATACTATTTTATGGTATCCCAAGGTCACTAACACCATGATTAATGTGTTTCATAACTACTTACCATCCAAATATTTCCAAACTCCTCACACATGCCTTACTAGATCGGTCTAGACTGTAGACTATGTTCCTTGCTTGAGAGAGGCACCTGAAGGTGCTAGTACATGATTAGGAATTGAGAAAAATGCCTATATATATCCATAAGTTAATTTTATAGTTTTATATATTCATTTAACTTAATTTCAAGTTGTGTCAACATCAAAACAACACTTCCTAGTTCACTGTTATCTACATTTGACTATGTTGGAACAAGAAGGGTCCTATAGATGAGAATCCATTTTAAATACTATGTCACATCACTTTTTATCCTTTGAATATTTTTGAATAATTTTATATAAAAAATTATTTGATTCACCATGATTATTATCCCAATGTTTACCTTATGAGCTTTAGAGCATCTACAGTTAGGTTGTAGGTGAGTTGTCATAAGGCAAAAGACTTGTAAGTGTTGATGAAGGATTGTAACTTTTAATTCAACCCTTGTTAGTGAATATTTGAGGAGAAATTTTCCTCATTACATTCATATAATCACCCATCATATATTCATGTTCTCACTTTACCATCCTTGGATGTATAAGTCACTTGAAGCTTAGAACCTGTAGACATCACTGCCAAATTTTAGTAAACAAATCCATGATTTTGAGGTCTCCAAACACCAATTTCTGCAAGTCACACACCCTCCTTATTTTTCAATGTTATAACCTTATCAAATTCCTACAATATTATTTAACTTATATTATTCAAAACCTTATGTCACATAATCATATGTTAACCCCAAAAGTGTTGAGTGATCTATTTTTTATGTTTTAGGGAAATAGTTCTTAAACATAGTCATTCAATTTTGAAGATGACCTATGATCTTATTTCCATATTTAATTACTCATAAATGAATTAAAGGGTATTTATAACCTATAAAATCTTAATGGGATCCTTAAAAAAAATTACACTTTTCCATGACCAAGCTCCCAGTCTCTGTGTATGTTTACCTATAAATGATCATCTCAAGTTATAAGGCAATGAATGTAGATGTAGGCAGTATGCATGATGTATAGGTATTCAATGGTATTTGAATCTTAAATAAACTTTAAAATGGATTATCTCATCATTTATAACCTAATTCAACTCAAATATTCCCTTTAAATTTTATTGGCATCTATAAGGTAATTGTAGGCATGCATTGAGTTGTAAACAGGTAGTGATTATGGATACAAATAGTTTGTATGGTGTATGGTCTTACCATTATTTAAAAAACTTATTAAAATGTGTTTAAATTAATATTAATTAACCTATCATACTTCAAACAATTTTTAAATATACATTCCAATGTGGCATTCTCTCAATGACACCTATAGGTGCACATTTATGGCTGACTATGTGTATATATAGCATTGACTATCACCATAGTCATTATTGTGATATTTGGAGGGGATTAATTTATTTATAATGAAAAAATAATATTTAAAACACATTTTAGACTCTCTAAATAACTCCATGAACATTTTCAAACCTTAAAACACCATGACTGCAATTGCAAACAAGCAGAGAGTTGACTGCGAGTTTGATATGACTGTGTGCTTGAGAAATGCATGATTTTTTAATAACAAACATGAAAATTAGGTGATTTTTGTGGCATGAAAACATTGAGCATATTATATCCCATTCACATGAAACCCTTGTAGAGAACCAAATCTTCTACAAGTAGTGAAACTTGACTGTAACTTCACATGGTGACATCTTCTTGCAATATGAGTTGTTTGATCCATGAAATCATTTCCAAACGTGAAAAAAAGAATGGGAACCATTATAGGAGATAGTAAACATAATATATAATCAAAATCAAAAAATAAGCTATATGGACATGCTCAAACAGGATTAAAGCATATAGGGTGTGAGAAATAGCAAAAAGAAATGAACAATCAACTCGCTAAAGATGGTTCATAAAGTATAAGCCACCATTCCTTGAAATTCAAACATTAAATTTAATCTTATTTATACTAATATCAGGCCCAAAAGTAATTTGACCTAGAAGTCTTCCTATTAGTCATACCAACCAAAACCCTATTGACTAATTTTATGTGCATAGTGGAATAATGGATGAGCAGAATGGTTTTAGCCAATTTTTAGTACTTCCAAAGTATTTAAACCGTTAAAATTAGTCTAAGGAAATTTAATATCCATCCCAAAAACATAGGTCTTACATCCTTTAAAACTCCTTTTCCACTTACTTTCTTGGTTTTTAGTTATCACATGAAAGTTTTTAATTGGAAATTGACATATCTAATAGGGAATAACATATTGGAAATTTCATAAGAGTTTATAACACTTTTATTTTGTGTAAAACCATACCACTTACATTTAATGCTCTAAAATGACCCCTAGATGGCATCAAATGACACAAAGACTAATTAGACCATGATCAAGGCTAAAATGACATTAAATGACATATAGTAAAATATAAAACACCTTATGACATTATAATAGACCCATATATAAGTTTAAACTATAGGTTTTGACCCATTTTTACTTATGGTCAAAATGGTCAAGAAGTCCATTATTCATTTACAAGGCTTATAAGATACAATTTGGGAAGAGTTTCATCATACCCAATTAAGGGATAGATATAATGTCCTAAGTTAATAAAAAATTAGAAGAATGAATAAAAGTGAGAAGATAATTTGGAATGGAAAGAGTATGAATAGGTCATGAGTGACCATAATCCCTTTAATTAGTAGTTACAACCAGTCTACATACTTCTCCATGTGTTTCATAGGTGATGAGTGGATTTTATTAAGCCTTTTTGTGTGTTTATGTCCATTTTTGGCCAAGGTTGACCCAATACAAAGGATGATCACACCAACTTGGTCAATTAACTCTAATTTTAATAGTTACAAAATATTAAAGTGGTTTGATTAGGTCTCATTTATGAAGCATTTAGCATCCACCCCCTTTTTATGTGCCAATATAACTTGGAAAAATGCCCCAACCATTATGGTGGATAGGAAATGGGCTTAATAACCTAAATAATTTAGTTACTAAAGTTTCATGACCTAAAATAAATTCCTTGATATCCTTCTGTGTCAATATTCATCCTTCCTTGTTGACCATATAGGCCCATTAGATAATTAGGCCTAGTGACTTGATGTTCATTATTTGGATGACCATATATTTTGAAAATAACCTTTAATATGAGTTAGTGAGCCTATTTCAAGTCTTAAAAACATAATATACCATGATCTATGTCTCCTAATCATCTCATACCTGTAACTCTACCTTACTCAGGTGGCTAGGTCACCTCCCTCTAGCACATCTAGACTCCTTATTTGGCACAAACCTATATCAGTATTTATAGCTATAACTATGAGTGTTTCATGATTTTATAAGGTGAAATATAACTCATAGTACATTCTTTGATGATTTATAAACCTTTGAATAAGTTTTTAACCTTGGATTTATACTTACACCTTATATTAATAGTGTTTTCAGAGGTTTGTGTAATATTTATATAGACCAATGCTATGGATAGGATATCTTAGGAGTTTACTATGAGCTCAAAGTGTATACCAAGTCATTCCAATGCCTTATATGTAGGTTTTTCAATATTTTATTCATCATGTTACTATTAGGGTTTTAGGGAGGTTTAATAGGGTTTGGGTTCTTAGCAATGGTTCATAAAGGTTAATCCCCTAACCTATGAACCAATGCCACTAGTTTATTATAGATAAGGATCCTAAAATTTACCAAAATTATTAGACCCCATAAAATTTTCTTGTATATTTATGATCTCATCAAGTTAATCCACAAGTGGTAATTATGCATTTTGTGCACCCACAAGACAATTTTGAGTCATAGTGACCAATTATGATCCTTCTTCTATAAACTAATATTATTCACACATCTAAAACACCTTGAAAAATATCTTGATTATGTTCTAAGGTGTTATCTAACTCCATTTTCTCTTCTATTTTAGACTTCAAGTAGAATTAATTTGAGGAAGGTGTTAGGCCAATAGACCTGATGGTAGAGTTGTTGCATCTTGACTCCAAACTAGAGATGTGAGACACTTGACCACCCTTGCCAGTATAAAATCCACATCTTAAGATCCTTAGATTATTTTTATTTTATTTATTGATCCACTTACTTCTCTTTTATGAACACACAGTCCTCTAACTAGGCATCTGGGCATGTCTATAAGTGACTATTGGACATGGAGACCTTTGTAGGTGGTCACTAAGTAACTGTTAAGACCTCTATATCCCTCTCTCTTTCTCAAAAACATGTAGGATGTTTAGACCCCTTTAAATTTATTTCATATAGGCTTAGAGTAGTTCTTTTATCCTTGATACATACACTACACACCTTGCACGTGCCAACTAGAAAATTATTTGGGTGCCCATGTGATCTGGGGAGACCTTCAAGATTATTTAAAGGCCTAACCTTCTCATTTGGAATAATTCAAGGGTAAAATTTCCTCATCAGGTTTGAATCAAGATTTAGAGAGGGTTTTGATGGCCTACCATCTTAATGATGGTTCATAGAGTATAAGCCCCAAAACCAAAACCTTTTTCCATGGATGTCTATCCCATATACCCATTCAAATGTACTAAATATATATTAGTCCCATGGAGACTATATAGTGAGAAATTAGTGAAATATGGTGACCTTTGAGCTCTTATTAAGCATTCTAGGTGGTTTGATAGTATTAGGGATTGTTCATAGAGTTGGGCTCCTAAATCCCATTCGTTCTTCCATGTATATTGATTTCATAAAGACCCCCATCTCCCCTTAAGATAACTAAGCCTAATTCACTTTTTGTGTGAGATATGAGTGCTTGAGTTGGTATTTTGACATTCTTTCATAGGGAAGTGGAGCTTGAGAGGGTGTTAATACCAAATGTGACTATGTACTTGTGTTATTTCAGTCCAAACACCTCCTATAGGACATATATCAACATCATACACCTTATCATTACCTTAAATCTATTTTGGGTTTAGATATATCCCTAAGGTAGAGATGAGGTCTTGAGGGTCAAAGGTGTCTTTAGGCTTTATAGACTCAAACTAGGTTTTATAACCTTAATCCACATGTAGGTGTGTTTTTGGATTCAAATTTACTACATCACCCTTATCTATCTTATATCTACCTTCTACATATGTCCTTATTTTTTTGACCATCATCTTAGTTTCCTTATCATGTAGGCCTTTCATTACCATCATTACTCATTCCTAGTGCTTAAAATAGTTATGTTAGAGGCCTAAGTAGGAAATTTTGGCTCTCTTCAGTGATAAAATTAGCGACTCAAGTAACATGTTTTCAAGATCTAAACATATATTTTGAGGCTTGGCTTCCCCCTATCTCTCCTAACAACACTTACAAACTCATGTACTAAATTATATGTGTCTTAGATGTCTAAGTCAAACCAAGGAGCTCTCTTTCTTAATCACACCATCATGTGAGATATTAAGGGGTATATATGCAATCATCACCCGAAGGTTCACCTTTTCATGTTTATTGACATTACCATTCACCTCAATGATTGGCCTCCAAAGTGACTGAGTAAACCTAGATAATTTTACATGCATGATCCAATTTGCTTAGTCATTCATTTAAAATCCTTTGCTTCTCAAGGCCATGACCTCTATACCCTACCTCAATTAGTTTGAGTTCTCTCCTTTATGGAATATTACATCTCATATTCAAAGTTAGAGGTAGACCATTTGCAATTATGAGCTTAGTGAAGTCTTAGTGTGTGACTATCAATGAAGCCTCACCATAAGATGATTTTGAGTAGATTAAGGGATCCAATATCATGTTTGAGACATATTTGAACTTTATTTAGACCCAAATCATACTCCTTTAAAATATCCATCTTCACAGTCTATGACCCTTTAAATTTTTGAGACTCGGTTTTATATGATGGTTTTGAAACCCTTTGAAGGCTAGCCTAGGTTGATCTCCTAAACTTGATTATTCTTTCTCATCAGGACTTACACCTTAATAGCCCCATTTTATCTTAGTCTCACTAGCTCTTGATATCCTCATGGAGAATTTGATCTATTTTCCATGTTTAAGCTTGGGCAGAAAGGCTTTAACCTATAGGTGGTAGTCATAGAATCCTATGGATCTTTCACTTGGAACTCAGAGCCTATTATGAGGTGTATTTTCTTGATGAGACTATAAAATAGAAGAGGTTTCTTGAGAGGTCAATATGGACTATTGGCTTATAATCAATATTACCTATGAAGACCATAGGAACCCCTATTTTCATACTCAATAGGGAGAGATATTTGGATTTGGTTACTTATATATATGAAGGGAGGATTTGAAACCTAGGTTTATACAAAAACCTTAACTTTTGTTAATAAACATTCACTTCTACTAAATAGGTCTATGGAGGTGTTGGGAAGCTAGTTGATAGTTCCTTGGCCTTGAGAGCCATAATGGATCATGTTTATTATGAGGAAAAGACTCTTACACATGTTTTGATGATACATATACTACCTTTATAGTGTCCTAATGACATCCAATGGCCACCATCATGAAACACTATGTTCTCTCTTAAAATGAAGCTCAAATATGTAGGTAGTCTCATTTTAAGTTAAGATATTGTGATATTTAAAGGTCCATTAGTGATCAGGTGCACCATTAATGATTATAAACTTAAATGGATCTCTTTAGAATCCATCATCATAGTCAATAGGTTGTCCTTGACATATATCATACATTGAAAGTTCCAAAAACATAATGGAAACATGCCTATAATTTGTACATGTGACTATATAGAGATTTAGTTGCTCCAATATCTTAACATGTATAAACTAGTGGTGGATAATGAAATTTAAGTACCTTGATGACTTGTATAATACATGTATAATCATTAGTTTCATTAAATAGGATAAAAATACACTGAAACTATTCCATTCTTGATGTTGTGTGGATCTAGAATGCTTGTTTGACTACCTTAAGTTCTTAACCTTTGTTCATAAATCATAGATAATTATTATACAAAAAAATTCTATGGATAATAAGTCCAATATACCCCTTCCTCTAGCCAACTCAAGTCATCATCTTCTCTCTCATCTTTGTACTAAACAGAAACTTGAAGTGTTAACTATGTCTACCAAGGAGGACAATGGGAAGGAGGGGTTGATTTTTTATCTTTCTTGGATTGAAAATACTATATTAACTCACGTTTTTTTTGTATTGGATCCCCTTTTCAAATCCATAACTCTTTTTAAATATGTTCATAATGTATAGATCCCTACTTTCTTGAAAACTCTTGAAAAACATTGATCTTCTATATTTTCTTAGGTTTTTAGACCTTGAAACATTACTAGTGGGTAGGATGAGGGAAAATAGGGGTAAAAATTCATTTTAAAACATTAATTTTGGTTGGGGGATATGAAAAGTAATTATTTCCCACATGTGGGCCCCTTTAATGGACAAATAAAGCCTTTTGACTTGTGAAAAGACACCTTAAGCATATGAAATTATTTGATCATGGAATCATGGTAGTCATGGGGACATTTGAGGGCATAATTTAAGGCCTTATTGATGTTTTGGGGTCAAATTATCATCATCTTATGGTCAAACATTCCCTTTTAAAGTAATACATATGATTTCAAGTGAAGGCTCAAATGGAGGCTACCTCAATATTTATCAAGAGACCTTAAAACATTTCAAATAACTAAATTAGGTTACAATATATTTCTTATAACATATTTAATAGTATATTCTTTCCATACTTGAAGGCTATCAATATAATATATGGATTCATGACAAGGCATGAGCTACAAACATTGGGTCATCTTCCATATGAACAAGTTAGACCATTAAGACTACCCCAAAGCCTGTTATGAATATTTATACATGACTAATCACAAGTATATTTCTAAAATAAAGTTAAAATAGGGGTAAAATATAGCCACCATAACATCTCAATATAGTATTTACTTGACTTTTTGCCTTGACATGATGACTTGTGATCCTCCTTCGGAACCATCTTGATACTTCAAAAAACATGAGGGGGTGACCAAGGTGAGTTTACTTTATTATAACATAAGTTTACTCCTTTCCATTTATAAGTGAAGAAATAGGTCAACATTAGCGGTGAATATTAAGGCTTGACCTACATCTTGGTCAAGAGAATTGAAGATCTTTTATATATCACTCATGCTTAGATGAAGACTCTTTGACTAAATTAACACCTCATGACTAGTATCTTATAGACCTCAATTAATATAATAAGATATATAAGACACACAACAAGACACAAAATAAAAAACAAGGACACACAATATAAAACAAAAATAACATAAGAAAATAAGCAACTAACAAGGCATGTGCTATAGCACTTGGAATAAGGAAACCTAAACTACTATGTACAAAGATGTTTTTATGATTCCTAGTAACAATACTTAAAGAACACCCATTAATGGGATAGGTGTTATTAACCACTAAAATTAGATAATTTGAAGGCATTTTTATCTTTTAATCTGGTAATAGCATATGCTCCACTCCAAATCCCATCAAACTTTAAATGCTTACCTAGCTTGGCACAGTCTTCATCCCACTTGAGTATAATGTCACCTTATTGGAAGGTATTTGAAGAATATATATTATTAAATTATTAATAAACCTAATATTTATTGTACCACATGACATTTAATGAATCATCCCTTTTCTCTTCCATCTCCCTCAATTCATTCATTCTCACCTCCATTGCATCATTTTCCATGAGTTTAAGCTGGTGTGTGAGTTCCAAAGCTGGTATCTCAATTGATATGTGAAACCTTAATTTTTTTCCATAGATAATATGATATTGTGAATGGATAGTATCCATGTTTTTAGTGATCATATCTACCCATAAGGTTATCATTATCTTGGTATGCCACTCCCTCTGGTTGTCCTCCATTATTCTTCTTATGGTCCTAATTAGATTCTTGTTGGTGGACTCTGAAAGTCCATTGCCCTATGTATATTAATTATATTAAGAACTAAAGTATATTATATTTTTAATATCCCACTCATTAACCCTTGCATTACTAAAGTATAGATCATTTTATAATATGTTGTTGGAGGGGACCCTAAATCCAGTCACTAGACTATCAAAGAACTCCAAAATTGAGTTCCCATTTTCTTCTTTAACTTCAACTGCCTCTACCCACCTAGTAAATTAATTAGTAGTAGTCAAAAACCACTTATTTAATACAAAATATGGGTTATGAATCATACCTAAAAATTCTATGCCCCACTACATGAAGGGTTGTTCCACTTTAATAGGCTTGAGAGGCAAGGTAGCTAGTCTTTATTTTCCTATGAACATAACACATGTTTGGCACCTCCTATAAAAATAATGAGATTCCTTGAAAAAAATTGGCCAAAAATATACTTATATTATGATATTTTTTTCTATGGTTTTGGCTTCAAATTTCCCTACTATGAACCCATCATGATGTTAGTCTAGGAGCTTGTCAATTTGGCTAGTCTCTACAAACCTCAAAATCATGCCATCAAGCTCCTTTTTTAAGATTGCCCCATAAATCAAGACATAATAAATGGATTATATTCTAAATTACCTCCTTATTATACTATTTATTCCTATATTACATTCTCCCATTTAGAGGAACCTCACCATGTCTTGGGTCTAACTGGAAGAACATGTAGGTGTAGATGATTGTTGATCACTTTAGATTAACAAAAGCACTTCCTTATCCTCCTTCACATCTTATGCAAGGTGTTCACATAGTCTTATACACTTAAATAACTCGGTGACCTTAACTTCTATGTCATAATCCATGCATTTGGTCACCCAACCAACTCTTTTCTCACTCAAGTCTCTATTAAGGATGAAATCTTTGATGCTAGGGTGAACCACCATGACAAAGATTTTGTTATTAGACACCATGTTCCTAAACTTATTGATACCTATCATGAATAAAATTACATTTATTTTAATAAAATTATACTTCTCTTCATATCCCTCCAATGCTTGTCTAAATAAGCCTATGGGCTGATCAAGACCCTCACTATTTTGTTGAATAAGCATGGAAGAAATAGTATCATGAGTTGGGAAGGAATCCAAGAAGTCCCTTAAAAAATTAGGATTGAGGAGTGTGGGAGCTTTGGAAATGGCCTACTTTATGGATTAAAATCTTATTTTCCCTTCCTTAATTTGTGAAAACTCTTTATGTTTCTTGAGCATGAGGGTCAAAGGTCTTACCAATTTTGTAAATTAAATTATAAACCTTCTGATAAAGTTAATTTTACGCAATAAACTCTACAATCCCTTCTTATTTTTTGGAAAGGATAAATTAAGGAATGCACTTATCCTCTAAATGTATATAGAGAGGCCTTATTTTGACACATGTCCTATAAGTCTACCCTCATTGACTATAAAAATACACTTTTTGGGGTTCAAAGAGAACCCATATTGCCTATACCTATCAAAAACTAGCCTCAATTGTGTCAAATTATCTTTGAGATACTAAAATAATACTCTCATTTCATCAATGTATATATGAACCATCTCATTAATGGTTCCTTTAGAGGATACATACATTACCCTTTGGAAGGTGGCCCCTTCATTGGATAGTCTAAAGGATTTCTTCTTATAAGCATAAGTTTCCCACTTGGTTGTGAAAATAGTCTTCTATTGATCCTTCTCCTTCACTAACACCTCATTATACCCTAAGTATCAATAAATCAAGGAGAACCTTTATAAACTTGTAACCTTTTGAAGAATATAATCCATGGATGGAAAGGGGTAGTGGTCTCTCAATGACACCTTGTTGATATCCCTAAAGTATACACATAACCTTATCTCCCCATTATTATTCATTTTATGCAAAATATTAGCTACCTGTGAAGAGTGTTTGATGGGAAAAATGATGTTTTATTCAATGAGTTTGGTAACTCCTTCTTCATAAGGATCTCAATCTTAGGGTTGATGGGTATTTGTTTTTTTCTCATAGGCTTAGCACTTGCCTCCAACTCTATGGTATGTTGAGAAAAACTAGGGTCAAACCCCTTCAAGTTTTGATACTCCAAAGAAAAAATGTATAAATATTCTTGACATAACTCTATGAATTCTACCTTCTCCTCCTTTATGTTCACTTTTCCTAGTTTGAGTAGGCTATCCTTAAAAATGATGACCTTCTCATAGTGCTCTTGTTTTAAGGATATGATAACCTTGTCTTTCCTTATCTAATCATCTTCATTAAATATATGTTCTAATTCCATCAAGCCTTTAGGTAAAAAAATTTTCCTTAATTGGAAAATTAGGTCCCCATACAATTTTTGTAATTTACCTTGGTTTTTTTAATATAATTCTACCTCCTACTATAAGAAACATGTTATCTACTTATCAATTTCAAATACTAGCCAACTAACCTCATTATTAGAGATAGGAGGTATGCATACTACCTTGATTTGAGAATGCTCATTTATGTCCTTCACCCCAATTGGAATATCATATTATGTTCCTATGGTTGCCAACTAGTCTACATGTTGATTGGCCTATCTTTAGATTGAGGAAATGTCAAAGACCTCAAAGTCTTCCAAGAGGTCCCAAACCCCATGTTTGTATGCCTTGAAGAGTGGATTATTTATTGAATTCTTACCTCTCACTTGATACACTACTAACTCACTATCTCCCATGGCTTATAGGAGTTTTTTTCCTCTCTTTCTTTCCCATTACATCCCATGGATGAGTGTCTCATAATCTATTGTGTTACATGTACAAATGAACTGAAGCCTTAAGGTATAAAAACGTATTTTTTTAGAAAGAAAGACAATCATAACACCTTACCCACTTCCATTCTTGGATCTAAAGCCATCAAATAACAAACTCCATACTCCTTCATGATCTTGGCTTGGGCTTATGAGAGTTAGCATGACATCACCTTCTTCATGCATATAATATACACGTAAACTTACATATTCAATGATCTTATATGGATTATATCCATGGTTATCTTCCTCCCATTCATCAAAGAGCAAATCTTATATACCTTCAAGTGGTTCAATGGGTTCTTGGTCATTAGGGTGCTCATCCTCATCTATGATAGTGTAAGTAGCATCAGACAAGTTATGTATGTAAGGATCTAAATGGAACCTAGAGATAGGCTCTAACCTTATGGTGACCTTTCTTCCATACCTATTCTTAAAAACCATGTAATACTAGTCAAAAGAGAGATATCCCCTATCTTGGTAGTGAAATCCCTAGACAAGCATAAGATAAAGTAAGGAGGGAGGTCAACTACAAACACATATTGAGATATAGTTCAATAAGGATAAGCATCCAAGATAATTTTAAAATCCTTAAGGACACCAATAGTCTTAATAGGAGACCCATCTAGTTGTAGGAAACCTTTAGCATTAGGTTCATACCTTAGTCCAAACTTATCTACTATAGGCTTAGGCATGACAAAAGTACTAGCCCCATTATCTATCATGCAATTGTGTACAATAGAATCACCTATAATGATAGATATATATAAAGGAGTAGGATTTATTACCTTAGGTACTTGAGAATCATGAGGTTGATTGGTATTAGTTAGGACCGCACCCACCCTTTTTACTTGTCTAAGATGTGGAGTTTGGATAGTTATTTTCTTGAAGGATATATTTTTATCTTGGAATGAACAAGGTATACCACATATGTATGGTAACATGGGCCTTAATCATTTGATGCACTATTTTAATGTGAGGGTTGGTAGCCTTTGATTGTAACTTAAGAGTAGTAATACCACTTGGAGTTTGCATGAATTGGGGTATGAATGGACCTATATGATTATTCCCTCTCCCATATTGAAATTTCTAAGTTAGTGGAGTATTAGGAGCCTCTTTATGTGGTTGAGATGATTGAGGGGTTTCTATTCTAACTTATAAATCATCACCAACTACCCTTCTTTTATCCCTTGTATGGGTTACAACTGGACTGCCTACCTTGGCTACACCTCCAACTTGAGTGGATATAACTTGATCAAAGGAATGTTCTCATTCTTATAAGTTTAAAAAAGTTGTCTCATAGGGTGCCTTACTTCCACTTTTTCATTATTTATATGGAATCTCATCTTGAGTCATGAAGGGAATGTCTCCATGTTGCATAAAAGGACCTTCCTTATGTTTTTAAGAGGTTGATTGTCATGTTTTAGAGGATCTTGATTTTGATGCATGAAATAATATTGGAAAACATCTCTACTTAGACTGATTGACATCTCATGTGGCTTCACCTCTTATGTAGGCCATTGACCTTCTTGAACATAATTACTTTGAGTTGGTACTAGTACTCTAAAATTTCTAGTAGAACTGGGGTTGAAACTATTATAGGTCCTTCCTTGAGTGGTTTAGGCTTGATCCTTTGGATTAGGCTAATATGGATATATCTACTTGATGAACATCTTCCTGATCATGATTGGTTGGTGTTGGTAAGGGATAAATTCTAGGCATAGTGGGTTGTATCTCTGGGACCAAAGGCATGAGAAGTCTTAAGGTAAGCTTGCCTTCTTGGATTATAATTTTTTTTACCCTTATAGCTACCTTATAAGCATATGGTAGAGTGTTCCCTCCCTTTGGGTTGTATCATGAATGCCACATTAGAATTGAGGTATCTGAAGTAGTATAAAAAGGCATAATTGAGGGTGGGCTTGATTACTTTGGGGATCCTATCTTAGTTTTTTGAAACCTATAATTGAAATATACCATAAACTCTTGGGAAAATCTTTTAATTATGGTGAGTTGTTTCACTAAATAAAATTGGTCACTTTTATCCTCAAAATGTTTGCAAAGGTGTTCCCCAAATTAATCATAAGTATTGATAAAAGTAGGTGTTAATCCCCTATACCATTAAACTACCTTACCCTTCAAATAAGTGGCCAATTATCTCATTTCCACATTTTCTTGGGTCACATTGTGAATTGAGCATAGGGTGGCTACGTCTACAATATGTTCAATAGGCATGGTTTGGTTTTCTCCTATGAAATAGGGAAGGATCTTAGGTGGATTAGTAGTTATATCATCAAATTAGTTTAGATTTAAGGGGTTACCACCACTGAAATAAACAAAGCTTGATGTCTAGGCCTAACCATTGGAGGTGTAAGGTATATAGTAGTGTTTTGTTGAGTATAATTAGGAGAATTATAGGGTGTGGGATTAGTATTATACCTATGTTATCTCTTTATCTTATAAAATTCCAAAGATAACTCAAAAAATTTAGCTTCCTTACCTTTTGATGAAGACCTTGTGACCACTTTTGACATGAAACTTAATTGTAGATATATTTCTTAAGTACTTAAATATCTTTGATATCATCAAATTCTACAAGTTCATACTCTAACTCACATAAATCTTGGTCCCACCAAACATGATATAATTTTTAACTCACTAAACTATACCTTTAGGAGAAGATGGTTCAGACCTCTCCAAGTTTGGTGTAACATGGGATTAGTCCAAAGGTTATTGGTGACCTATAGGAGGACTAAACCTCTATTTTATGGGGATATCACCCTTGGTTCATCCATTTGAGTTCACTTCCTAAGACCTTATAATTTTTTGGGGTGAAAAGAGATAAATAAAAGCCTAAAATAAACCTAACCTAATGAGGTGATGCACCAATATTAACTTATCCACTCTAACTGATCCTTAATCATCACTTTATGAACCAAGTAAAGACTAATGATTGAAACAAGTTCTACAATGAGATCCTAAGAATAATTATTTAATGTGAATTCTATGATGGATGTCTAAAACCTAAAGGCAATGGATAAGAAGCATGCTCAAGACACTATAAATCACATTGCTTTTTAAACACAACTACCAACACTTTGGGACATTATATGACCTGCATAGGATAGCATTCTAGTAAATAGGTGAGGAAAAGGACCTAAAAAGGATAATAAAACTTCACACTTATGTAAATAAACAAACACATAACACACAAATATAAAAAATAAATATGAAAACAGTCCTTTTTTATTCATTCATAAGGCTTATAAGATAAAATTTGGGAAGAGTTTCATCATACCCAATCAAGGGATAGATGTAATGGCATACAAGCCTAATTTTATATAAGAATGATCAAGATTGAGAAGATAATGTGGCATTAAAATAGTATGAAGAGGTCATGAATGACCAAAATACCTTCCATTATCAGTTACAATCATCCTACACACTTCTCCATGTGTTGCCTAGGTGAGAAAGTGGCCTTCAATGAGCCTTCTGGTGCATTGATGTCATTTTTATCCATGTTTGACCCCATAAAAATGATGAGCACACCATCATATATAGTTACCTCTAAGTTTGATAGTTACAAAACATTAAAGTGGTTTAATTAGGTCTCCTCTATGAAGCATTTAGCATCCACCTCCTTATTGCATTACAATATGACTTAGAAATTGCCCTAACCTTTATGGTGGATAAGAAATGGGCCTAATCACATATATGAGGTAGTTACAAATGTTTCATGACCTAAAATAACTTGTTTGGCAGCCCTCTATGCTAATAGTCATCCTTCCTTATTGACCATATAGGTCCATTAGATAATTAGGCCTAGTGGCTTGATGTTTATTATTTAGATGACCATGGAGTTTGAATAGAACCTTCAAGATGAGTGAGTGAGACTATTTAAAGTTTTAAAAACATATTATACCATGATAAAAGCCTCCCAATCTTCTCATACCTATAAATCTACCTTACTTAGGTGGCTAGGTCACCTTCCTTTAGCACATCTAGACTGCATGTTTAGCACAGACCTGTATGATTATTTATAGGTGAAATTGTGTATGTTTCATGATTTTATAAGGTGAAATATACCTCACATTACTTTATTAAATGATTTTCAACCTTTTACTAAGTTTTTCAACTAGGATTTATCCTTTAACCTTGATAAAATAGTGTTTCTAGGAGGCTTGTATAACTATCCATACAAATCAATGCCATGGATGGGATCTCCTAAGAGTTTACTATGAGATCCAAGTGTATATCATGTCATTAAAATGCCTTGGATGTATGTTTTTTAATATTTTATTCATCATGTTACTATTAGGGTTTTAGGGAGGTTTAAGGGGGTTTGGGTTCTAAGCAATGGTTCATAAAGGTTAGGCCCCTAACCTATGAACCAATGCCACTATTTACTTTTAGATAAGTCTCCTTAACTTTTAAAAAAAATTATACCCCAATACAAATGTTTTTTATAGTTATGAGTTCATCAATTTACTCCTTAGGTGGTAATTATGCATTCTATGTACCCACAAGGTAATTTTGAGCCATAATGACTAATTATTATCCTTCCTCTACAAAATAATATCACTAAAACACCTAAAACTCTTTGAAAAACATCTACATGATGTTCTAAGGTGTTATCTAACTCCCTTTTTTCCTCTATTTCAAACTTCAAGTAGCATTGCTTTAAGGAAGATGTTAGGCCAATAGGCCTAAAGGCATAGTTATTGCATCTTGACTCTAAAAAAGAGATATGAGGTGCTTGGTCATTATTTTTGGTATTAAATACACCTCTTAGGACCCTTTTATTATCTATGTTGTCCTGGGTCAGGCACTTACTTCTCTTTTATGAACACAGAATCCTCTAACTAGGCACCTAGACATGTCTACAAGTGACTATTGGACATGGAGACCCTTATAGATGGTCACTAAGTAATTAATTAAGACCTATTAATCCCTCTCTCTTCCTTAAAAACACATATTATATGTATACCCCTTTTAATTTCTTGCATATAGGCTAAGAGTACCTTATTTAGCCCTGATCTATACACTACACACCTTACGCATGCCAACTAGCAAATTCTTTGGGTGCCCATGTGACTCGGGGAGACCATAAATATTATTTCAAGGCCCAAACATCTCATTTTGAATCATTTGAGAGTGAAATTTCCTCATCACATCTTAATCAAGGTTTAAAGAGCGTTTTGGTGGCCTACAGTCTCAATGATGGTTCATAAAGTATGGGTCCCAAAACCAAAACCTTTTATCGTGGATTTCTAGACCATAGACCCCTTAAAATATCTTAAATATATATTGGTCCCATGCATATTATATGGTAATTACTTAGTGAAATATGGTGACCTTTGATCTCTTGGTAAGCATTCTAGGTGGGTTAATAGTCTTAGGGATTGTTCATAGAGCTAGGTCCTTGAATCCCACTCTTTCCTCCAAGAAGCTCTAGTTCATAGGGGCCCCTATCTCCCCCTAAGAACACTATGATTGATTCACCTTTTTGAGTGAGATATGAGTTCCTGAGTTGGCAACTTGACATGGTTACTTAGGGCAATAGAGCTCAAGAGGGTGTTAAGACCAAATTTGACTATTTACTTATGTTATTTTGTTCTAAATACCTCATTTAGGAAATATATAAACATCATACACCTTCTCATTACTTTAATTTTGTTTGGGATTTAGATATGTCTTTAAGGTAGAGATAAGGTCTTGAGGGTCAAGGGTGGCTTTAGGCCTTATAAACTCAAAATAGGTTTTAGAACCTTAAGCCACCACTATATTTGTTTTGGGATTCATAGTTACTACATTACACTTCTTTATGTTATGTCTACCTTCTACATATGCCCTCAGTTGTCTTGACCATCATCTTAGTCTCCTTATTATGTAGGCCTACCGTAACCATCATTGCACATGCCAAGTGCTTAAAATAGTTGTGTTAGAGGCCTAAGTATGACCTTTTAGCTCTCTTTAGTGATAAAATAAAGGACTCATGTAACATTTTTTCAAGATCTGACTATATATTTTAAGGATTGGCTTCCCCTATCTCTACTAACAACACTTACATAGTCATGTATTGATGTCTATGTATCTTATATGTCTAACCCAAACCATGCATCTCTCTTTCTTAGTCACACTATCATGTGAGGTATTAAGCTTCATAGATGCCATCATCACCATAGGGTTCCCCTTACATGTCTATTGACATTACCATTCACCTCAATTATGTACTCCAAAGTGACTGAGTCAACCTAAATCATTGTACATGCCTTAACCAGTTTCCTGAGTCATCACTTCAAAATCCTCTAATTTTTAATGCCATGACCTCTATACCCTACCTCACTTAGTCTAGGTTCTCTCCTCCATGTAGTATTACATCTCATTTTCAAATTTGGAGGTAGACCATTTATATTTATGAACTTGGTGAAGTCTTAGTGTGTGACTATTAATGGAGCTTGACCATAGGATGATTATAAAAAGAAGATGGATCCATTATCATGTTTGATACATATTTGAACTTTATTTGACCCCAAATCATATTGATTTAAAATATATATCTTCAAAATATATGACCCTTATATGCATTTTTGAAACTCAGTTATATATGATGGTTTTAAAACCCTTTAAAGGCTGGCCTGGGTTGAGTTCTTGAACTTGATTATGATTTCTCATCAAGAATTACACTTGAAAAATCCCCTTTTCTCTTAGCCTTACTGGATTTTCATATCCTCATGGAGTATTTGATCTAGTTTCCATATTTAGGCTTGGGCAAAAAGGCTTTAACCTATAGGTGGTAGTCATAGGAACCTATGGAGATTTGACTTGGAACTCAGAGCCTATTATGAGGTGGATTTGATTAATGAGACTATCAAATACTAGAGTTTATTTTAGAGGTAAATATGGACTATCGATTCATAATCAATATGACCTATGAAGACCCTACGCACCCCTACTCACATAATCAACATGGAAAGACATTTGGAGTTTGTTACTCAGATATATGAAGGGAGGATTTGAAACCTAGGATTATATAAAAACCTAAACTTATGATATTAAACCTTAGCTTCTGTTAAATAGGTCTATGAAGGTTTTGTTGTTGAGTTTAGATCCCTTTGGGGCTATCACATGACCATAGGAATAAATTGTGGGGGCCTAAAGAGCTCCAAAGATGTGGGGGGCATAATTTTATTGTTCTCCACATGTGAATGGAATATTCCTTGTATTCATAATTTCTATGTATTCCATATTTTGTGTAATTAGTTATTAGATATTTATTTCTATGTTACTTCCCTTTTTATTGTAAGTGGGTCTATCTTCCTAATTTTTAGGGTGATTAGTTATTTCTTAAAATATGTTATACCTTCCATATTAGGTGGAGTTGGTTGAGATCACATGTTTTTGGGAAAATGTTCCCTTGGAAGGTGGAGAGATGAATATGGTGTGTTCTTCCTTGGAAGATATTTTGGATAATCTTGATGAGGTAGAGGAGGGTTGTCACATGTTGAATAATGCTTATCTTGGATAAGCATTGCACATTTCTCCTCTTTTTGTGAATTTTCTTCATTTTGCTATATATATAGGGTATGGTGTGGCCTTTATATGCTGATGATTTATTTTCAAGGTGTCGATTTAAGGATAAAATTTAAAGTGTAGGTATTTTACAAAGTGTAGGTGTTCATTACAGGGTGTGGTTTAGTAACTTGTGATATATAGCATTGTGCAAGTGTAGGTGAAAGTGCAACATTTTGTGCAACACATTCTACAAGAGATATTTTCTATCTCTGTGAGAGTTCATTGTAATATTGTTTTAGATTATTGATTTATTTGAGAACTTTCATTACTGTATGTAGCCCACATTGGTTGAACTAAATTACATCTGTGTTATATGTGTTTTTATCTTACTCTCCTTTATGCTTTCATAATAATGGTGAATTAAGGAATGTTTTCATGATGCATGTTATTACATAGCTTTATATTTGGTTTATGTTAATAGTAAATCTAGTTTAAGTGTTTTTATTCCTAATAGTTGGGAAGTTAGACGATGGTTCTTTGGCCTTGAGAGCCATAATGGAGCCTAGTTCTTATGAAGGAGAGACTCTTCCACACTTTTTGATGATACCTCTACTACTTATATGGTGTCTTGATGACATCCAATAGCCACCATCATGAAACACTATGTTCTCTCTTATAATAAATCTCAAATATGTAGGTAGTCTCATTTGAAGGAAATATATTATGATATTTAAAGGTCCATTGGTGATTAGGTACACCATTAATGATGAGAAACTTAAATTTATCTCTTAATAATCCATCATCATAGTCAATAAGTTATCTTTAAAATATATCATACATTAAAAGTTCCCAAAACATCATGAAAACATGCCTATAGTCTACACATGTGACTATATGAAGATTTCTTTTCTCCCATAGATTCACACATATCAACTAAGGGTAGAGAATGAAATGGAAGGACCTTGATGAATTTTATAAGACATGTATAATCATTAGTTTCATCAAATAAGTGAAAAATACATTAAAATCATTCTGTTCTTGATGTTATATTAATTTAGAATGTTAGTTTGACTACCTTAAGTTACTAACCTTTGTTCATAAATCATAGATAATTATTCTACAAAAAAATTCCAAGGACAATAATTTCATTATACCCCCTTCCTATGGCCAAGAGCTTAGGTCATCATCTTCTCTCTCTCTCTTGTTCATACTAAATATAATCCTAAGGTGTTATCCATGGCTTCCAAGGAGGATGATGGGAAGGATGGGTTAGTTTTTTACCTTTTGGATTAAAACTCCTAGAATATCTCACCTAATGTCTATATTGCATCCCCTTTGTAGATCCCTAAATCTTTCTAACCATGTTTGTAATGTATGGATCAATTTTCACAACTTAAAACATTGCTAATGGGTAGGAGGAAAAAGGGGGTCAAAATGTATTTAAAAACATGAAGTTAAGCTTGGGGAAGTTGAAAAAAAATAATTTTTGACATGCGGGCCCCTTTAGTGGATAAATAAAGCCTTTTGACTTGTGAAAAGACACCCATAGCATATGAAATTATTTGATCATGGCATCATGGTAGTCATGGTGACTTGTTAACATTTTGGCTTCATAAACTAAAATGTCAACCCCTATCATTCAAATCTTTGATGACCATTGTCTTAGCTTGATTTTATATGCCCCATGGTGTCATTTTTTTAAATAAAAAATGACTAACTTAAAAAACTAGAGGAACCAAACTATCATTGAAATGTCATGTAGAAATAATTTTGATAGAAGGAAATGTGCATGGGGAAATCAAGTTCAAGCATCATAAAGTAACCATTTTGATTCAAATATTATTGATTCTAAATGTTTTGTTGACAAGTGTCAAGATCACATAACCTTGGAGTAGATATAATAGCAAGAAGTGATCAATGAGGTCAATGGGTCTCAAATATATAATAAAAACACATATAATGGTGCACTCAAAGATGAATGGCAAGATCATAGTCAAAAAGTCAAAGGATCCTATGGTTAAATTCATCAATGATAAGTGGCATTATCATGACAAATAATCAAACTAATGGTGCATATTCAATTAAATATAAATAGATAGATGCCACATGTTCAATCACTCTAATGAGATCTAAAGTGTGTATAAGGTCAAAAGGCTAGAGATCTAGATCAAATACAAGGCCACCACATGGCACAAGTGCATGAAGAGGATGAATTATGATAGTGGATCTATAGGAATAATGTGAGACTAACAAGTGTCACATTCTTAAAGTCTAAAATCAAAATGAATGGGGAGTTGACAATTGGAACCATCTATAAATCCAAACATAGATCAAAAATAGATGATTTAGATCAAAACTAGTAGACTCCGGAGGATATCAATAGATTAGATTTGATCAAATATCCAAATGCATGATATTATGACATGTTTCCAAAATCGATAGTATAGTGTGGTCAATCTCTTTGCATGTAATAAAAAGTGTGTTATTTGATGGACTCAAATCAGTTAAGGGTCTATAAAGAGCATTAATGTAATGAAGATCTTGAGGAGATTTGGGTGACCATCCATGATTACTCATAGTAGAATTTTTGGCCTCAATGACCTTTTCTCCACTCTTCCATGCCTAAATAGTCTTAGTAGCATTAATATAATGAAGAGCTTAAGGAAGTTTAAAATGGCTATTATGATTACTTTCAATGATAATCTTGGCCTTGATAATTATGATTCTTTCTCCACTCTCTCACATATCCCTCCCTATCTCTCTCATACATTTTTATATAAATTCAGGATTATAAGCCTTAAAAATCATCCCTCAAAGATGGTATGACTATACTCTACCAAAAATTATACTCATATACCTCTTGGATTAATGATAAATACACTTGCAATTGTTTACCAATCTTTGCTTAGTGTTTTGTATTTATTTGATATGCAAAATTAGTTTAATATTCCCTTTGTAGGTTTAAGTTTAGCCTAAGTTCTAACAAGCTTTCCTTATAGGTCCTAATATTGATGTCTCAAGCATAGAGTGGATTGCTAACTATAAGTGCCTTCAATCAGGCCTTACCCTCATTGACCTGCAATCTAACTCAATTAAATTGACCTTTATGTGAATAAAATTTGCTTGGAAACCATTTTAGGCATTTTGTTAAGTCTATTCATAGTCTATTAATGTGTCAAGAGTTCAAGCCTACTTGAATTCATGGTGCATCACCACACGTAGAGTAGGTTTTCATTCATGTAGATCCTTCTCTCTTTTCATTCCATCCTATTTACATCTTAGGTGAGCACTATAATAAACAATCTAAGGATCTATCCTCATTAAAAACCATAGAGGTCTGACCCAAGATTAGGCAACCCACAGACTAGGGTCATTCCCATGTTGGACTAGGTTTAAGCAAAAGGACCTGAATAATCAATTGCTCAAATAGGGTACAACCAAAGTCTCCAATAGTTATGGCATGCCTATTGGGACCACTTTCAAGTTCCTTGGATCATGTTATAAAATATTGGAAAGCATTTTGAATTTGAGGACATCAACAACATCATTTGCAGTCACATTGATTAGAGTCAAGAATCTTTGGAAGGTTTTTAATCAACCTCAAGCTTAGAGATATCAATGGTTTCAATTGTTGTAAATGTAAGAAGGTTTTTAGTCATGGTTTTAATTTGATACACATATTTCATAAGGATTCATGATAGATCATGAGGTAGGATTTTACCCTCCACCCCCATATCCACCTTATCATAGCCCATATAACCTATACCCCGATCCTTAATAGCCATATAATCCACATATTCCATATCACCAATACCATCTACCATACTTTGAGCCTCCTCCTCCATGGAAACATCCTCATCCTCATAATCAATCCTATTATCAACCTACTAGCCCTTGCAATCCACCTGCACCAAACACTGACTATCTGCATTTAAAAATTGAGAAATTAAGAAAAGAAAGGGACATGTTATAGGAGAGTATTAGACAATATAAAATGGTTGAATGACAAGATATTATTCCTCATAAAAATACTCTTTAAAACCAAAAATATTTGATTAAATTGGTCACCTGATCTCCTTTTCTTGCCTCCTTGGTCATAAGAGATTTTTTGGTCCATAATTGTTTACTTAATGACAAGGTAAATATTTCAAAAAAATTTAAAGTAGTGATAGACACCTTGAATTTAAGGTATGAACCTATTTATGAATTTTAATTATAATGTAATGGGTCTTCCATGAAATTATTTGGCATTTTTATAAATCATCAACTCACTTTTCATGTTTACCCCAAACTTTCAATTATGCAAGACCTTATTGTAGTAGATTTGTTTCCTCATTTTGCCTTGTTTCTGGGTAATGACTTTATGACTAAGGTTAGAGGGTACTTTATCAAAAACTTGTATCATATAGTGTGAAAAATTAAACATGGTGTGGAGGTGAAAGTTAAGTCTGAGTCACTCTCTAAGTTCCACATTCATCCACCTCCTTCAATCACCCCAAAGGTAGACTACCTTCACCTTCTTTTTCTAAGGCAATCCACTTGTGTTCAAGATCTTATACCTACCAAAGAGCCTAAAACAATATCCACATGAAGCCTTCATGGGCCATAGATTCTAAATTCATCATTCCAACCCTTGAAAATGAGGATAAGTAAGGAAAAAAAAGGTGTGAAATATGTTATTAGTCCTCATCTACTATTACTCAAGTACCTGCTACCCCTCTTCACATCCCCCCTCAATCCCAAGAACTTCATAATAAATCATTTAAGATCCCTAGTTGTAATGATACCCTTGAAATCATCAATAAACTTAGTGATATATACTACCCATCCATCCTCCGCCCTCTTGAAAAGAAGTCAAGTACATCAAAATAGAATTGGGTCATTCAAGCATGGTGGGAAAACTATCAAAGTTAGTAAATGAGGGGGCAGTCAGGGCAGTCATTCAAGATATAGATAGTGATACAATTATATTTTATTGTCAAGATCACTTTAGAGAGGAAACTTTTAGTGTCTATGAATAATAGATTCAAATTAGGACCCTTGTGTACTCCATTAGATCATAAGGTAAGCATGAATAGAGCTTGGATGATAAAGGGTAGCTACAATGTCATAATGATGGAGTTGAGGCAAATAAAACAAAAATTGATCTTTTAATAAGAGATTAATTATATGGAAGCATCCATGATGATTTTATTTATATTAAATTCAATAATCCATTGGAAGACTAGTGGTAGCACATGTGTTTGGATTTCTTGAATGAAATGGAACATCTTGGCAAGGCATATTTGAATGATCTAGTTGAACAATAGGATAATGCTTCAAATGAGGAAAGCAATGAAAATCAAGGAGTGTAGAGCCAATATGAGTTAGACATTCATTGGATTTAATACCCACCTCTCTCTATTGATGAATAAGATGAGCAAACTTTAACTAATCAATAACCTTATAATGATCCTACCAAAGTGAAGGAGGTGAGTAATCAACTTAATGACTTGTAGACAGATAGTAGAATTTCAAGTGAACCTTGTGTTTTATTCATTAACCAAGATGAAATGTCATTTTGGGAGAAATTAGAATACTTATTCCTAAAGTTAGATACCCCACCTCTACACCATTCAAAGCTTGAATAACAAGAACTTGTCAAGGATACTTTAATAGTTGATCATTTGAAATCCAAAGAGAGAACTAGTTGTAGCTCCTAACTAAAGATGAGATGATGTTAGTGATGAAAGATATAAATATTCAGGAGGAGTATAATTGGATTATTAACCTTCATACTCAATCCATGCACATAGGGATGAACTTAGATGGTCATTTCACTCTTCGAGATAATTAGGAGGGTGATAGTTGTAGGAGGAAGTTGTCACCAATTGATCCAAGTCTGATTGCACACAAATCATCATATGATAGATCCATATCAAGGTGCCATAATAATCACATAACATTCCCATTTAACCCTAGGGGAATGAATTCAAAGTGAGGTTAGTTTTTTAGTATTTAGTTTGTTTTTCTAAATAAATGATTTGCATAAGTTTGTAGGTTATGACTTATTATTTAGTTATTTATTTTATTTATCCTTAGTTGTTAGGTGTGTTGTTTAGTGTTAGTTTATTTATTTAATGATTTTTTATGTGTCTTATTTTTTATACAAGCATTTAAGGTGTTAATATTATAATTTATTCTAGAGTTTCATTATATTGTGCTTCTTTGTTGAGTCACCTTGTCATAAAAGTGTCTGGGTTCCATGACCAACAAGCTAATAAAGCCATCAGAGTCTCCAAAAATGTTAACATTTTGGCCTCACAATCCAAAATGTCAACCCCTATCATTTGAAGATTTGATTACCATTTCCTTAGCTTGATTTTATATATCCCATAATGTCCTTGTTTTGAAGAAAAAATGAGTAACTTAAATAATAGAGAAACCATACCATCATTGAAACATCATACAGGACCAATTTGGTAAAAGGAAATGTACATAGAAATGTCAAGCTAAATAAATTTAAAGTAACCATTTTTATTCAAATATTCCTACGTCTAAATGCATTACTAATAAGTGTCAAGATCATGGAATTCTAAAGTAGATCTAATTGCAAGTGGTGATTAATGAGGTCAATGGGCCCTAAAGATCTAATGGAGCACGTTTAATCATATATTCAAAGATTAATAGTGATCTTGTAGTTAAAAATTTAGAGTATCCTAGGATTAAACACACTAATGATAAGTGTCATGATCATGGCAAATAAGTAGATAATGGTGTGTAATTTATCAAGTAGAAAGAGATCAATGACATGCATTCAATCACTCCAAGGAGATATATAATTCATGTAAGGTTAAAAGGTCAAAGAGATAGATCAAATACAAGGCCACCATGTGGCACAAGTGTGTGAAGTGGATGAGGTTTGATAGTGGATCCATAGGAAGCATGTGAGACTGACAAGTATCATATTCTCACAAGTTAAAATTAAGATAAATGGGGAGATGATAATTGAAACCATCTAGAAATTTCAACACAGATCAACAATTGATGATGAAGGTCAAAACTAGTAGACTCCTAAGGAGATCAATAGAGTAGATTTGATCAAATATCCAAATGGCATGAGACGATGACAGATGGAAAAAACCAACAGTGTAGTGTGGTTAAGCTCTTAGAATGAAACATAGAGTGTGTTCTTTGATAGACTTAGATTAGTTAAGGGTTTAAAAAGATAATTAATGCAATGATGATCTCAAGGAGATTAAAGTGGCCATACATGATTTCTCACAGTGGAAGTTTCATCCTCCATGAATTTTTTCCACTCTTCCATGCCAAAATACTCTCAGTAGCATTAATATGATGAGGAGATCGAGGAGGTTTAAAATGGATGTTATGATTACTTTTGGTGATGATCTCAGCCTTGATAATTATGACTCTTTCTCCACTCTCTCATGCATCCCTCCTCATTTCTCTCATCCCTTTCTACTATAAATTTAGTATTTTGAGACTTAGAAAGCATCCTTCAGGTTTGGTATGACTATACTCTACTAGAATTTATACTCATTCACCTCTTAGATTAATGAGAAAGACACTTGCATTTATTTATCAATTTATGTTTAGTGTTTTTTATTTGTTTGACATCCAAAAGTGGTTTAATCTTCCCTTTTTAGGTCCAAGTTCAACCTAAGTGCTAACAAACTTTCCTTACAGGTCACCTAGAGTGTCATAATATTGATGTCTAAGGTATAGAGTGGATTTTTATTTTAAGTGCCTTTAATCAAGCCTTACCCTCATTTCCCTCTAGCCCAAGTCAATCAAACTAGCCTCTAGGTGAAGCACTTTTACTTAGAAATTATTGTAGGCACTATGTTAAGTATATTCATAGTCTATTAGTGAGTCAAGAGTTTAAACCTATGAGTGGATACAATGAATTCATGGTGCATCACCACACTTATAGTAGATTTTCATTCATGAAACTCCTATCTTTTCATCCCAACCTAATTAGGTTTTAGGTGATCACTATAATGAACAATATGAGGATATAACCTCATTAAAAACCTTAGAAGTCTAACCCAAGATTAGGTAATCCACAGCCTAGGGTCATTCCCATATTGGACTAGGTTTAAGTAAGAGGACCTAAACAATTCTTTGCTTAGATAGGGTGTAACCTAAGTCTCCAACAGGACATTTGAGAGCATAATTGATGGTCTTAATGATGTTTTGGGGTCAAAATAGCATCATCTTATGGTCAAACACCCCCTTTTAAGGTAACACATATGATTTCAAGTGAAGGCTCAAATTGAGGTTACCTCAATATCTATCAAGAGACATTAAATCATGTCAAAGACCTAAATTAGGTTACCATCTATTTCTTATAACATATTTAATACTCTATTCTTGCCATACTTTATAGGCTTTCAATATAATGTATGGATTCATAATAGGGCATGAGCTAAAAACTTTGGGTCATCTTCCTTATGAGAAAGTTAGACCATTAAGATTTTATACAATTAGAAATGCATCATGTCTATAAATCAATCCTAGCTCAGAGAAGATAGATCATACCTACACTTTTGATTGGGGATGCATTTTATAAGTAGGAGCATGACCAATATGGGGATCTGCTAGAACCAATTATGGGATCACATGTCACAATACACCATGATAGGAAGGGTTCCAAAGCCTACATTCTAACATAATCATACAACAACCCTAAAAGTGTCCTAGGTTTAATGTTCACTCTATATCTAATATATAAGAAAGTAAATCTAATATAGTGCACACCAAAGCTTGTGGCATAAAGTGGGGGTTAGAAACAAAATAAAATAAACTAAACATGTATAGAGGACATATACTCACATAAATGTATACATAATCCTAATACATGGGATATAATCACAATGGCATTAGATATCTACTCTTACAAAGGAGAAATAAAGTTAAGAATACGTACCTTTGAAGATGAACCCACTGAGCCTCAATCTCTCCCTTGGCTAAGGTGCTTCTCAAGAGATTATTGTGGTACATAAGGATAACAAATAAAAATTAACTCTAGGCTACATGATCCATAAACTAGGTTTAATTTTTAGATAAAAATAAATAGTTTAAATATCAGATTTTAAAAATCTCAATTTCCCATTTAATGACAAAAATTGATTGTAGAATGTTCTAGGAATGAATAAAAATTAATCAAAAAAACTTTGTCGACTAATTTCTTGTATTTACAAACTTTTGGGGTATGTCATTTATAACTTTTTTTAATTTACTCTTAGTGCCTCATTAATTCTTTTATCGACTAAATGAAACACAAAAACACTGAAAATAAAAGTGACACCAAAAGTGATAATGGAGTTCACCCATCATTTGGGCTATGTCTCTAGGTTTGTAATAATGAACCAATCCATGAAAAGATGTATATATAAATATCAAAATTTACATCAAGATATGGATTTTATAATCTATAAAATATTACTATCACCTGACAACATGAAGGGTTTGAGATTCACAAAAGCCCATCTCTACTCATTCCTAGTACCTATATTTCTTTTCCATACATTTAGATGGGCATAATGACTAAAAGAGGTGCCTCTATCTTTATTGTAGATATGCAACTCCATTAAGAAACCCTAAAACTATATATATATATATATATATATATATATATATATATATATATATATATATATAAAACTCCTTGGAAAAGGCCTTATGGCATAGGGACATTAATATACAATTAGAATTTCTTTATGTAATCAAATAGACATACATATCTTCCTTAGCTATCACCATAGCCAAAAATGCAATAACTTGTTATCTCAGGGTCTATGGTCTACATTTTCCAATATAAAATTATGCGTGTATAACTTCCTTGGCTATACTTCCTTTTAAAATAAAAGAAATAAAACATAAGTATGTGTATATATCTTCCTTAGCTATAGTTTATTTTAGAATAGAAGAAATAAAACACAAGTATGTGTGTATATATTCCTTGGATATATTGTCTTTTAAAATATAAGAAATAAAATTTTCATTATAAAATATAGTACCTTTCTCCTTCAAATACATCCTCATGGGTTATTTTTCATTTGCCCATGGTCTGACTAAAGAATGTGTGCATCACTTGGTCTGCATGTCCATAGTTTAGCTAAGCATCCATTTTAGAGGACTGAGTAATAGTAAGGATCTACATGTTTGTATACCATACCAAATTTAGCTCTATCAATTATACAAACATATATTTAGACCCCCATCTCTCTTTTGTACCTTGGTTCTTTATCAAGAGGCTTAACAAAAATGAACACAATAAATAGTCATGTATCCACATTTGGAATTATGGATATTCTGAAAATATATCATTTTCCATCCAAGATTCAATGGTCCCTAAATAAGTATAATTTCATTTCCATGAATATAAAAAAACAACTTGGACTGTATATTCATTTTACCAAACTACCGTCCAACAATCACCTTCATTTGTGTTTCATTATTATTTTAAACCTCTAACTTGAGCTACCATGAAATGGTTTGGACTCATTACAAAGATGATCTTCCTCCATTTTTTCTTGGCTTGACCCAACCTCAATATCCCATTTATATGTTGTGGGTTTGCATTCAAAAAAAAAACTAAGGTACACACATCTGAACAAAGGCTTGGCTTTGAATCGACTCAAATAGAAGAATATGTTATATGGATCCTCCTTACCTTGGATTTTCCAAAACTTATGATTCAAATCTAATATTAATGGTCCTTTGCTTGGTGTCAATGGTCTTATCTATAATAGGCAAATAAAAATTATATGATACAGATATTCGATCTATTTATAAAGTCATCTGATAGCCACCCAAATCAAAATTTTGTAGCTCCTATTAGCTATCATTCCACCATGGTTGAAGGTCATTAAAATAGATGCCCCAATCATCATTTTGGCTTGGCTTGATCTTTTTCAATGGCCAAAAACCTTGAATAACCAAAGATCTGCCTACCTAGGTCATCATGGTATTAATAAAATAGTCCATGTATTTTACAAGGCTCAACAACCCTTCGATTAGCCATGGCTTCATGACTTGAAAGCCGGTGCCCTCTTTTCCATTTACATCATACACCCTTAGTCCAGCCATGGTTCAATGGCTCTACATAGACCTAAAAAACATTAGTATCCCCCCTTGTTGGTTTATGACCTGTACATACCAATATAACATTCATTTAAATGGAAAATTCCTTGTTTACAAATGGTTCCAACATTTTTTCCATTCTCGGCCTATCCACACAAATCACACCCAATCATTCCAACAACTTGTGAATATCGAAATCCAATCCCATGTTTTATGGGGTGGTTGGTATGGTCCACATGTGAATGGATGTCTTTATTTAACACCAATCAAAGATGCATTTATTAATACATTTCCCATGAAAGTAAAAAACATGCAACAAATTATCAAGAATTACTTGATAAAACAATATCCTATAGTTAAAATAAAAACCATAAACTAGGATATTAAAGAATATTATAAATAATATCCAATGAATTAATAAATACATTACATAGTATATTAAAATATAAAATATTATCATGAAGGAAAAAATATTTTCTAGACTCTATGATTAAAAAAAATCTTCCAAATTAAACCTCCCCAATAAGACCTTTTTGGTCCCCAGAAGGTCAAATATTTCTATGCCTCTATAGATGACCTCTGTAATTTGCCTATGATAATCTTCCTACAGTATTTCAACATACAGGAGCCAAAATAGCATATGAAGGATTTATGGATTTATTCTATTACAATGATGTAATAAAACTCCATTTATAAAAATAGCAGTGAAATAAGACATTATAAGAAAAACTTCCTTGTAAGAAGTCAACTATCCAACTATAATTGTAACCTATATATGGAGAATAAAATAAACTTTGTATCCATTTTTCCCAATGAACTATTACCAAAAATAGTCATACTACTTGGCAGCTTTTCTCAACCCTGCACTGCATGAAGGTTGAGGTATTCTCCTTGTTATCAAAATACATAAGGGGAAAAAAAATTGATACATAAACCTATAGGATTTACAAACACTACCCATTTATGGGTCTTAAATAGTAATTCTATACATGTGAGTACAAACTATTTGAAATCCAAACATTACCCATAATGACGTGGGACTTAAATGTATATGCATAGTATAAAAATGTATAATACATTTGTCTATTCTAAAGTGACTAATACACAATACTCATAATACCTGAGTATAATCAAGGGAACTATAAACAACATAATTATTTGGTGTGTCCCTCAAATATTTACCAGTACCTATTAATCTCCAATGTTATCTTAGATAATTTCCATAATGAGAGCTTCTTTACAAACTCAAAAATTTACAAGTAACTGTAAGCAAATTCATTTAAAAATGAGAAGAAACCAAATATTTAAAACCTATCTTGAGGTTTCCTTCACCATTTGACTGGTCCTTGATTCTTATCTCCACAACTCATCCAATTGAATTAGTTTCCCCAAAAGTCTTTCATAATGAAAAATTGAAATAGGAGATAGCAAATATAAGACCTTCCAAAAACAACTTTATCAAAATTTCCTTTCCAAATTCAATAACTAGGGATTTCCATACAATAGTGTTGGAAGTGATAACTAAGCATACTATTATATTCTAGTTATGATTTATCAATAATTCAAATAAACCATATAACTAATAAGGGTTATTCCCTCTTCATGGTTTCCATATCTAAATAGGGAGTGGTTTCATCTTCTCAAATATGTTTCAATAATAGTTAGATAATCCATGTTAAGATTCGAAAGTCTTTTAAAAATAAGTTATCATAAAGATATATTTTATATCTAGAGTAAACCACATACAAGTTATCCTGATGTCAAAGATTCAAACCCAAACTTGTGTTACATAGTTACACTAAAAATAACTCATACCTCTTTGAGAACTGTGGAATGCACTTGTTGAGTATTGGCTAGTAAATGTTGGTGTCTTAAATGGCTTGTTGTTTTCTTCCTACAACTCTCAATAAATCTATGAAAACATAAACCAACTTATCAACCAATTATAAACTCAAACTCAAAGTGCAAAAATCTATTCAATATTGAACAATGCCTTGTTTTCCATTTCCATATCTTACCATGGAATCAGTATTTTCACTTGCTCCTATATTCAAGGACATAGACATCCATAATATGAATAATAATCTAAAATAATATAGCTACATAATTGGTTATCTAGACTAAAATATTGTGTCAATACCAATATGAAATTAGATCATAATCATACCTCAATCTTTCCTCTGTGTAAGACTGGCAATGGAATTACAATTGATTCCTCTTGGAGATGCATTACTGAAAATTCCTTGCATTTTATCTGAATGCTTCCCAAGTAAGAAAATTTGTTCCTTTCTCAACACCATCTCACACCTCAACTGACTATGTGTTGTGTTCTTTATTTATGTTGATCCTGTAGGGTTAGTGGTTACACAACCTTGGCTGTTAGAAGCTTGTCTTCTTTCAGTGAATTGGAAACCCTTCCAATTTCCCTTTTCACTAGTCTTCCTACATGTCAACTCAAATAGAATAATCATAAATCAAGAATATAATAAAAACTCTAAACTAAATTATATCACAACTGAAGCAAGATCTTTAAATCACTTACTCTGATACCAAATTTGATCCATAAATTGGGTTTAAGTTTTAGATAAAAATAAATAGTTTAAATATTAGATTATTAAACTCTCAATTTCCCATTTATTGACATGGAAATTATTTGCAAAATATTCTAGGAATGAATAGAAATTAGTCAAAAAAATTCATCAAATCATTTCCCATATTTGCAAACTCTTGGGGTTGTCATTTATAACTTTTTGTAATTTAATCTTAGTGTCTCATTAATTATTTTACTAACTAAACAAAACATAGAAATACTAAAAGGAAAAGTGACACCAAAAGTGATAATGGAGTTTACCCATCATTTAGGCTATGTCTCTGGGTTTGTAATAATGAATTGGTCCATTAAAATATGTAAATATAAATATCAAAATTTACATCAAGATATAGATTTTAGAATATGTTAAATAGTATTGTCACCTAATGACATGAAGGGTTTAAGATTCACATAAGCCCATCTCCACTCATTCCCAGTACCTATATTTATTCTTTGTAGATGATAATGGGCATAATGACTAAAATAGTTTCCTCTATCTTTACTATAGATCTGTAACTCCATCAAGAAACCTTGTAACTATGTATATATATATATGTATAGATATATATATATATGTATATATATATGTATATATATATATATATATGTATATATATATATATACATATATATATACATATATATATATATACATATATATATATATACATATATATATATACATATATATGTATATATATATGTATATATGTATATATATATGTATGTATATATGTATATATATATGTATGTATATATGTATATATATATATATATATATATATGTATATATATATATATATATGTATATATGTATATATATGTATATATGTATATATATATATGTGTGTGTGTGTGTGTGTGTATATATATAGACACACACACACACACACACACACACACCCTCCTTGTCAAAGGCCTTAGAGCATAAGGACATTAATATACATTCAAACTTTCTCTATGTAATCAAATAGACATACATATCTTCTTTGGCTATCACCATAGCCAACAATGCAATAACTTGTTATCTCAAGGTGTAGGGCCTACATCTTCCAATATAAAGTTATGCATGTATATTTTCCTTGGATATGCTACCTTTTAAAATGGAAGAAATAAAACACAAGTATGTGTGTATATCTTCATTAGCTATATTATCTTTTAAAATAGAAGAAATAAAATTTTCACTATAAAATATAGTAGCTTTCTCTTGCAAATACATCCTCAAATATTCTTTTTCATTACCCATGGTCTGACCAAAGAATGTGCTCATGACTTAGTGTGCATATCCATGGTTTAGCTAAACATTCATCTTATAGGCTTGAGTAATAATAAGGATCTGCATGTTCATATAGCGTATTGAATTGATCTCTTTCAATTATACAAACACCTATTTAGACCCCCATATCTCTTTTGTAGCTCAATTCTTTATAAAGATGATTAACAAAAATGAACATAATATACAACCATGTATCCACATTTAGAACTATAAATATTCAACAAATATATCATTTATCAAATAAGATTTAATATCCTTTGAATAAGTATACTTCCATTTCCATGAATAGAATAAATGAATAACTTGGACTATATATTCATTTTACCAGACTACCTTCTAATAGTCACCTTCATTCATGTTTCAGTATTATCTCAAACCTCTAACTCAAGCTACCACAAATAGATTGGACTCATTACAAAGATGATATTCCTCCATTATGACTTGGCTTGACCCAAGCACGAGCTCCCATTCATATGTTACAGGTTTACATTCAAAACAAAACCAAGGTATACACATCTGAACATAGCCTTGGCTTAAGATCAACTCAAATAGAGGAACGTGTTATATGGATCCTCCTCACCTCAAGTTTTCCAAAACTGATGCTTCAAATCTAATGTTAATGGCTCTTTTCTTGGTGCTAATGGGCTTATACATAATAGTCAAAGATGAACTATATGACATAGATAGTCAATATCTTTATAAAGGCATTTGATAGCCACCCAAATCAAATTTTTACAACTCCTATCAGCCATCATTCCACCATGGCCAAAGGTCATTCAAAAAGACACCCTAGTCATCCTTATGGCTTGGTTTAATCTTCTTCAATGGCCAACAACCTTGAATAACCAAAGATCCCCCTATTTGTGTCATCATGGTTTTAATACAATTAGTCCTCCATGTATTTTACAAGGCTCAATAGCCCTTCTACTAGTTATGGCTTCATGGCTTGCAAACTCGCATCATTTTTCCCATTCAAACCCTACACCCTTAGTTCAACTATGGTTCAATAGATCTACATTGATCAAAAAAACATCAGTATCCCCCTTGCTAGTTCACAACTTGCACATACCAATATAACATTAATTTTAATGGAAAATTCCTTGTTTGTAAATGGTTCCAATATTTTTTTCCATTCCTGACCTATCTAGATAAATCATGCCTAGCCATGTTAATGGATTGTGAATATGGAAAATCTAATCCCATGTTTTATGGGATGGTTGGGATAGTCCACATGTGAATTCATATATTTGTTTAATCCCAAGAAAAGATGTATTTATTAATACATTTCCCATGCATGTAACAAACATGCAATAGATTATCAATAATCACTTGATAAAATACTATCCTATGGTTAAAATAAAAACCATAAACTATGATATTAAATAATATTAAAAATAATATCTAATGGATTAATAATTCCATTAAATAGGATATTAAAATGTAAAATATTATCATGGAGGAAAAAATATTTTCATAACTGTATGATTAAAAAAAATCCTTCAGATCACTACGTAACCTATCTGTGCATCCAAAAGACTTTACCACAAGACAAGATCCATATCTCCAAAGGAAGTATGGAACCCTAAGCTTTATTCTTCAAGTATAATGTTCAATAAGTAGATGTTGATTCACACTTATTCATCTTCTATTCTCTATTCTCAAATGGTTATAAATTAACTTGTATATATATATATATATATATATATATATATACACACGTGGATCTTGCCCTAAATCTTGATAAATATGTTGGTTGTACAAGGTCAACCTAGTCGACCCTGTGTGTTTTTAGGATATAAATCATTAGGTCCTAGCTAGTTTAGCTGAAGGGCTAACAAAAATGTAAGTGAAAAATATCCCTAAATGATACATGGTCAACCCTGTCAACTTTATACAATAATCAGAGGCTAAATATTGTATAGGGTCAACCTAGTCAACCTAGTACAATCAACTGGTGAAAGAGATCAAGGAAAGAAAAAGGAGGATAAAGCATGAAAAATGATGGAATGGTTATAATAAAGAAGAATAATATTAGGTTAAAATGGCTTTAAGAGATAAGTGTGTAGATTTCAAGTGGTAAAAGGGATAATAATATTACAAATCACCAATGGTCTACCCACCCCTTTCTTGGTGCACCCCTTAAGGTGTGCACTCAGATAGATTGAGACTCAATAGGTTTCTACAAGATACAAAGTGTCATTAATAGATAAAATTTGAAAATATTATGTGTATACATATGCCCCACTCAAAGCTCATCATATGTCACATAAGTGCAACATGGGATGGTGTTTTAGGAAAATAGAACATGATAACACACAACATTGATGCTAAGTAAAGTGTAGTAAGTAACAAATAAAATAAATGAAAGGATATAATTAAAAAACACATACCTTTACTTACCTTAGTGTTATAGGTGTTGACCCTATATGTTTTGTAGACTATTAACCTAGCACAATTTTACCAACTACTATCCAAAATGATAAAATAGTACTAAGGAGGGGAAAAGAAGAGGGTTTAGTTAGATTTTTAAGTCAACTAGGTCAAAAATATAGAAATTTTGGTCAAACTAGGCTAACCAAATAAATAGAATGGTATAAAAATGTGTGAAAAAGGCTAAAAGAAGGCTAAAATGGCTTGAAATGACCAAATAAATGCAAAAGAACCAAGTAGGCTAAAAATAGGTTTAAATGAATAAATTAAATCAATTTAAGCTTGTTTTTTATTGAAATTGTAAAAAGAATGTATTATGATTATACATGACATAAAGGATCTATTAAATCTTGTGTTGTTTCCTAATTGTAGGGATGACCCAGATTCTAGTGATTGGTAGATGCATCGTGACTACCAGATCTACTAAAGCATCTAACAATCAAAGATAGAGCTAGACTAGTGTCTGTAGGCCTAGGAGGGATAGATAATATGTGTAGGATTCCTTTGAGTGTGGATTTGTTAGTCATGTTTTTGGGTTACTAGAAATGATTGACTAACACCTTAAAATGGGAGGTTGATGGGGACATGGTAGAGGTAGCTATCACTATAGAGGATGTACATGCCATTTTAGGGATACCAATAAAAGGATCATTGATGACTATACGTATACTAGATAATGTGGAGGAGAGGAGAGCCTTAGCCATGTGGGCTATAGGCTTAGAGATGATATCGGTGGGTAGGAGAATTAGTAGCTTCAATGTATATACATCATAAATTTTAGATATCTAGAAAGTTATGATAGGGATTATGACATAGTGAGTGTTATGTCATGAGTTGAATGGTAAGGTACCATTGTTCATGGTAGACTTGAGTAGGATGACCTTAGAGGAGGGAGTATTATATGATCTCAATTATATCATTTAGATCTAGCTCATACATGATATGTATGAGGTGATAGTCATAGGGTAGAAGTTAATAAGACTAATCATATTAATGATGGCTTGCATATATTAGAGATTTCCCATGTATCGACTGACTAGGTTACCCCATGTAGTTGATGATAGATCACCTTGAGTGTGGAGATGAAGAGAGGAACAAGTAGCATGGGTTATGCCCCACATGAAAATATTGTATATAATGAGACATGTAGACATAGTGTGGTATCCATATGGGCACATAGTGACTACATGGCCAAGATAGGACATAATTTCACTATCTATAGTGAGGATAGAGGTAGTTGGACACTAAACCTAGTGGAGAGAGCCACATTAGGTGGTATGAGCACTAGGATAAATGGGCTTACCTCATCTAGTAGCACTGATATTGATTCCCAAGTAGTGGGCTTGACATGTGAGAGAGTCATAAGGGAGGAGAGGACTAGAGCCACCAATGATGAGGCTGACACTCAAACCACAACATGAGTGGCCATGGATTAGGTGATCATGATAGTAAGAATATCAGGAGGAGAGGGGTGTGAAGGTAGTATCACTAGAGGTACCACCACCATCTCTATTAATAGATGAGTAATGACCACTAAGGAGATGGTGTCAATGGAGGTAGGATGAGTAGGAGAGAGTAGAGACTATCACCATCTTTGATGATGCAATAGATGAGCCATAGGAGATCTAGATGATAGAAAGGCCACTTATATGTAGATTGAGGTAGATGTGAGACATGATAGCTAGATTTGAACTAAGGAAGTGACCTATAGAGGAGGTGTTAGGAGGCTACATGGATGGAGAGACTATGCTAGGTGATTACATAGATGGTGAAACCATAGTGGTTAACACATAGACAAGTAATACAGATGATTAAATTATTTTTTAAGTTTTTATATTGAAATAAAGACTAGAGATAGATAGATATTGTGAGATATAATAGTGATCTAATATCTATTTGGGTGTGATTTTGCATGTGTAGCTTAGGATGAGGATAGGTGGGGGTCCCTTATGATGAGAGCACTCCATGATGTCCTAGATGAGACTCTACATCCATATGACCTTACTACATTAAAGGACCCTAGTGTACCATCTACCTTAGCTTAGGTGAGTTAGTTTAGATTTGCTAGAGAGGTAATGAGGTAGATATGAGTATAGAGAGAGAGGATGAAACCACCAATAAATATGGGTGTAGGAGATATATGATCATGGTAGGCCCTAGTAGAAGAGAGAGTTGTGTGTGTGTGTGTGTGTGTGTGTGTGTGTGTGTGTGTGTGTGTGTGTGTGTGTGTGTGCATGTATGTATGTATGTATGTATTTATGTATGTATGTATGTATGTATGTATGTGTGTGTGTATGTATATGTGTGTGTGTGTGTGTGTGTGTGTGTGTGTCTGTGTGTATGTATGTATATGTATGTATGTATATATGTATATATGATGTATCATTTTGCTATATTGATTTTGATTGTGTATGTTTTCATCATTATGGTTATGGTTGCAAATTATTTGGATATATTCCTTTCTAGCACATGTTTAGATTTTGTTGTATATGATATAGGAAATATATGAGATGTGGTTTCTTTTCTAGCATTATGTAGAACACATTCATGGTTAAAAAGAAACAAGAAAAAAGGACTTGGTAAAATATAATCAATCAAAAATGTACTTCACACTATTTCAAGTTGGGAAATGTTTAATAACAAGAAAATGACTAATTATAAAGAACCAAGGGATGGTAAAACAAGATGGTAAAATAAAAGATTTTGATTTTAAACCAAAGTGAAATATTTTTTCACCAAACTAAAACAAGTAAAATCATACTAAATCACATTGGGAAGTATAAGAGAAAAATAAGATTGGCAAAAGATTGGTCTTAAATTTATCACACTAATTCAAGAAATGGTTGTATTCTTACATGCACTTAGAAAATAAGAGCAAAAAAAATGAATTAAGCATAAAAACATACTAAGTCAAGATGGGAAGCATGTCAATGACATGTAACTTCTTAATCAATCACATCTTATCTCATATTTGACACATGTAATTTTGTTTGTAACTTGTATTATTAGAAAATTTTGTGAGGAATGTCGGGTCTTATCTATGGTATTACACTAAAACTCATAAAGAGAACACCACTAGGGTGGAAAAATCAAGATAATCAAGTGATAAAAGATGTGGGTAATAGAAAAGAATAAGATGGTAATTTATGAGAATGTTGGGTCCTACCTATGGTCTTATATTAAAACTCATAAATAGAATCCCAAGGGGAGTGATCACTATAAAAATCAATATTTCTCAAGAGGAAATATGAGGGATATTTGGAATGTAAAAATCAAGACTTAGGCATCTTATGAGAAGACCTTAGGAGGTAAGAGGCATACTAAGGACATGAAAAGACACTAAGTGACTAGTGATCATCAATGTACAAAGGAAACATATTTGCTATAGACACAAATATTTGTAGGAAAATAAGTGTGCTACTAAGATCAACTCATGAAGATAGATTGGTACACAAAAATGTAAATTAGACCTACCTTCCCATAACGTGTTCCCCATTCTTCAGGACCCCTTATAGAGCCATCATTTTACTATGAAGATTCGGTACTTGCATAAGAAAGTAGGTAGCACTAAAATATTTTTTTATTCTCATTTCTAATCTAATGTACTACCACACCCCAAAGGACATCGAATCTATCATGAGGCCAACTATGGAATTTGAGCTTCAACTAAAAGAAGGAGATGTGCTTTGAATCATGTCTTTTAGTGTGATTTGACTTTTAAGAATATTTTTACCTTTTATATCATTGCCTTTTGTAAAATGATTTGTCTTTTAACTTTTTATGGATTTTGAAGATTCCTCCTCCATACAAATTTAAAATGACCAATCATGAGAGATGGAGTGATACACATGAATGAGATTTTGGATAAGTCTAAAGGAAGATAAGTAACTAAAGACAAAGACTGACTAGGGCACTTAGGATTAATAGTGAACCAGCATGTGATCTCAAGTCTCAATTATGTATATGCTTAGGTTGTGAAAAAAGGAAGAAGGGAAAAAGGAAATCCAAAGTGGACTGGTATAAAGAAATTATAATGAGTATATTGTTTGCTAACTGATCACATGGTAATAAAATATAAAGACCAAAGGGAACAAGGTTTGTATAACCAATTCATAATGACAATTATCTATGAAAAATAGAGATAAGAAAGCAAACAATCATGAAGACACAAGAAGAGAGTTTGATAAAAACTCAAGAAAGAGAAGAAAATGAGAAAGAAAGAAAATCCTATGCAAATATAAATGACAAGATAAGCAAGATTTAGTATAAAAAGTAAGATCACTATATAATAAAATTATGAATTTGACACAACATCAAATGATATAATAGATAGATAAAAAAATTGGATCACACATCCAATCAAAATTTAAATGTAAAGGCATCATGCATGTGCTCATAAATACTAATAAATCTACCTACACATTATCTAATACTTGAGATAAATCTCTATGAATTTAGATGCACACTATTGCTAATGTCTCATAAATCTTTAATGAAAATTAGGAAATGACTTCTCTTCTAATCTCCTTAACTAAAAACTATGAATACTCAATGAATCATGCTTTGAAGGGAAATCAAGAAAGGAATGCTCAGGAGAATGCATGGGAGAAAGCTCTATGAGAGATGTAAGACTCACCATTGGAGAAGGATCCATAGGTGAGGGAAGATCCGTATGTGAAGGAATCATGGGTAGAGTTATAGAATGTAATGAAGGGACCACAGGAGGGGATGGAACCACTGGAGTTGGAGCCATGGGAGAAGGAGAAGTCTTCTTATAGGAACAACCTATGGGAGGAATGGAATAAGATTTGAGAATAGATATAAGTTGATCCTTAAGGTGTTATTGAAGGATGTGGTAATGATCGGTGTGATGGATGCCACATTAGTGCCATAGATAATATACCTCACCATAATTAGGTATATATTCAAGTAAAACCCTTGGGGGAGGAATGGATTTGTCTAAGGAAGGAGAGGAAGGATGAAAAGTTCAATACATTATCACAACTTGTGATAATGGGTATAAGAATGATTATGTATCCCATGGAAGAAATAGATACACTTGTGAGTGGTCTTAGGAAAAGTACTCATATAAAGAGGTGTAACAAGAGTGGAAGAATCTAGAGAAGACTCATCATCCCATTTAGTGGGAAATAGAACCATATTAGGAAAGGGAAGAAAAAAATCACCAAGAGGAGGTGGTGATAGAGGAGGAATGGAGCTAGGCTCAATAAAATAAGTAATGGGATGAGAAGTAGGGGTAGGCTCAATAAGAGTAGGAGTGGGGATAGGCTCAACTATAGTAGGAGTAAAAATGGGCTCAACTATAGAGAGAGTATGAATTGACTCTGATAATGTCTCTATTGAGGGAGGAGTGGGATCTACATAAGGTATAATAAGGGTCAAACTAATCTCAAGAGTTAACTAGCTATGGTGATCAAGGTACTTGGAAAAGCATTAAGGCCTAGTCATAGCACGATCCATGAGCATACTCCTATGAGGCTCCATATAAATTGGAGGTGTTGGCATCATTTCTACTCTACAATAAAGAGGAAAAATACTAAAATTAGGAAATATAAATGAGGGAAAATGGGAAGATACATGAAAATACTCATGTAAATAAGAACAATAATGGATAATCTTGACATCATAGTCCTGTACAAGACCACCTAAGAATGGATCATCTAGGGAATAACCATAATCATAATCTAGGGTGTGAATATCAATGACACAAGTAGGGATGACCTTGTCATCTGAGGAAGTGTGGTGAATATAATTTTGAGTCTTGGTTAAGACTATGGGAATGTCATCAAAAGGAGGCTTACGAGAATGAGGTTGTAAGGAAGTAGGAAGTTATGAGATGAGGTGAGGTGAGAGATCAAAAGTTTTAATTTTTAGGTTAATCTCATTGGACTCATCATCATCAAAATCCAAGAGGTTCGGAGGAATGTTCCCAATGAATTTTGGATGCCCATTATAACCTCATATTGAATTAATGAGAAAATTAAGATGTTAAGACTCACATAATGGAATGTTGAGAAAAGGTTTAAGAGTAGGAATCTCGAAGACACCAGAGTCTTGGAATTGTTCAAAATTACAAGGGTTAGTGTCACCCTAAATCCTATAAATGGATCCATTATGAGGGAATTTAATGCATTGGTAGGTGAAATAAGCAATTTCTCTCATATGGTGGGTCCACAGCCTACCAAGCAAGATGTTATAATAAATGGGAAAGTCAAATATCATCACCTTCACATGAACATTGATAGGTGGGATGGTAATGGGAAGCCACACATAACCTAGAAGAGGAATTTTCCTTATATCATATCCATGGCAGGTATTATGTGTAGACTTGACATTACATTCTGAATATCTAAGGGTCTTAATGAAGTTAAGAGAGGCAATTCAGGTGCCATAACCCTTGTCAATTAATACATGCTTAACTTGGATATTGCCTATTCAGACACTAATAAATAGGAGAGGATCATCTACACAGAGTATAATCTCATCAGGAATCATAGAATCTATAAGAAATTTTAAGGAAAGAGAAGTGTCTATAGTTTCATCAATGTTGATAGATATCTCTTCACATTATTGTAATATACTATCCTTAGATATAGATAAGGCTACATCCCATCCTACTATGGGAGAACAAGGGACATTTATTTCAAATAACAATTGTATAAGACAATTTTTATGACATGGAGAAGTCTTCATAAGCTCAAGGAATATATTCTAAGATGGGAGATTAGTGAGTTCTATGATGAGATCCCATTCATCATAACCCATAAGAAGGTTGTTAGATATAAGTGCATAATAATTAAGGAGATCCTTGAAAGGAGGAGCCAAAGTGCATTATAATTTTTGTTGATAAGAATAAGAAGGTTTGGAATAAGGTTTAAATTTATGTTGTGATGATGAAATAGTTGGTTTACGTTAATTTTGAGAATTGGTAAAAGAAGTGAAAGTAGAAGCTTGATTATAATTAGTGTTAGAATATGATGGAAGAGTGGTAGAAATAGAAAAGGAAGTTTTATCCAATGGAGAATCAGAAATTGAATCATCAAAAGTAATAAGGTCATCTTTTCCCAACTCATTTAAATGAGTTAGAGAAGAATCATATATAACATGATATGTTCTAGATGAAGGAAGAGTGTAGATAGGTTGGGAATCGATAAAAATAACAACCCTTCACATATTAGTCATGTTAACCACATTCTATTTGAAATTAAGTTCAATAATACTTTCTAAACTATTGGTGGAAGGGGTGGCTTTGTCTTTATTATCTTAGATAGGTTGATGATTAGGAAGAAGGTCTTTGTAGATAACCAAATGAGTAGTGGCTTGGTTCAAGGATTGAGATTTATCATGTGATTTATAATTCTTAAAAATAACTTCATAAGCTTGTTGATATTTTTGAATGATAGAATCATGATCAAAATTAGGACCTAAAATAAATTCCATAGCTAAATTATGAATTTGTCTATAGGTCTCATGAGAATGACCTCAACTAGCATAAAACCAACAAAACTTGTTATGATCATACTAGGATATCATAGGATGGGTAGGGTCAAGTTCTCATGGAAGAGGCCTACGTAGAAGCTTAAGCAATTTAGCTGAGGATAGAGGTTTGTGAATGTTAATGTTGTTTGGTGAAGATAAGTGAGGATTGATATATTTTTGAGAAGGGGGAGCTAGTTTTGATGAAGGGGTAGGAATGATATCTTGAACATTTTGAATGGTGTCATAAGAATCTAGAACACCATCATTGATAACATTGTTATTATTTTTCTTAGGTAAGATGTGAGGACCCATAGAAGGTTGGGGTGGCTCTAATTGATGCATAAGGAAATCTTGTCATTTAGCTTCATCAATAGCCTCCTCCAAAGTATGTGGAGAGAGATTATGGACATGATATTTATGTTTAGGAAAAATTACACTGGTAAAGAGATGGAAAATATTATCATCGGCCATTAATGTTCACATTTATTTGACAAAGTTTTCCACCTTTTAACAAAGTCTGGAGCAGTTTCATTTTCAAGTTGTTTAGAATTTATGAAGTGGGCCAAAGTGTTTTTTGGAATATCACTAGTTTGGAATTCATGAACCAATAAATCCTCCAAACTAGTAATGGAATGGGTTCTAAGTTGGTTATACCAATCCAAGACATCACCTTTGAGAGTTTTGTCTAAGATTTTGGTAGTGGTAAAGGTGTTCAATTTAACCCAATCCTTATAAATATTTCCAAATGTTTTTAAATGAAGGGTGAGATCAGTTAATCCCTTATAAGAAATGGTAGGTGTGATACCTCTTATATTAATGTTAGCAATTTGAGTAGTGAGAGGTTCATTTTAGAGATGATTAATGGTTTTATTGACTAAAGGAGACTAAGGATTGAGATTGCCTTAATAATCTCAAATCGAAGGAGGGGGAACATTCTAGTTATGTGTGCCCTAAGCCATTATTTGAGGATGAGATTAAAGATGAAGAAAGTGGTTTTGCCTTCTCATAATTTGATTTGTGTTATGATCTTGAAAGGTATTCATTTGATTGAGTGTTTTTAATAATAGTTGATGTGTTTGATTAGCATTATTAGAAACATTAGAGGTGGTATTAGTGGCTTGGGTAATACGATTGGTGTTAATAAGAACTTGAGAGGAATTATGAGAATGTGAGGCACTAGTGGTAAAATTTTCTTGTGTAACAAATTATGGACTAGTGAATGGCTGAGAAAAAGAAGCACTAGTATCATGATTACCTTGGGTATCAAATAATGCACTAGTGGAAGGATTAGAGATATTAGATCTTACGAGAGGCCCACTAGATGTAGAACCTACCATGTTAGTGGATATACTAGGCATGGAGTTGGAATAAGTTAGAGAAGAAGAGCTCATGGTATGAGAAGGGTTCATAATCGAAGGAAGAGGCTAAGAATAAAAGAAAGGGGTACCCCTAAATCTAGTTGAGAATGTAGGATTAGGTGATTGATGCTCTTAAGATTGACCACTAATTATAAGATTGTAAATATTAGAAGGATCTTTTCTTTGATGTTGAGGAAATTTAGAGATAAAAAAGATCATTTTGGAGGTATACTCTAATTCAATTTGGTCTTATAAAGAGAATATAAGATTACACTGTGAAGAGTTATTAGGAGGGGTTCTATAGTTTATTGTGAGTGAAATTATGAACATTAATAGCATCCAAGAGAGGATAACTAATCTATCTATAAGAGACCCTATGAGGGTTGGTAAAATTCATAATATTTGTTGACTACAACATAGTATTGTCATCAAGCATAAATTCCAAGATGAAGGGAAAGAAAGATAGATTAGAAAGAAAGGAAACTAGAAATTATATAAATAGTACAAGGTCAATTGGGTTGACCTAGCTTAGAAATAGGGTACACAAAAAGGTATAGGTCTATAGGATTGATCGAGTACTACAAATAAAGGATAGAAAAAGGTATATGGTTGATTGAGTTGACCTAGTATAGTAGATATTGAGTTGACCTAGTATAGTAGATAGGGAAAATTAAGAAACCTATAACGAATTATGAAATAAAACAAAATAATTTTTTGAAGTACTTTGAAAATAAATAATAGAGGAGAAATAAGCAATCAATTTGATTAACACTGGCCAATCCAATTGAGGCACACAACATAAAACCTTACACCAACATTGGCTAATGTAAGTTTTTGTAATACAAAATATAATTGAGCAAAGAGCAAGCAATAAACTTAGAAAGTAAAGATCTAAATAATTGGTCAAAATAATGTTTATTAGATTATTATAATATGATTTTAAATTTGATGGGAAGTTGGCTATAAGTAATGAACTAGAAATCAATCTAAGGATGGTTTCAGATAGTTTGGGCTAAAAAGGATCTATAGTTTTAATGATATAGGCTTGGTATTAAGGCCTACCCTCTCACTTCACACAATGTAGTGATAAGGGTGTTAGGATTTTAGCTAGAATATACTATTAACCACACTTTATACTTGACCAGAACATTAAGTCAGATTCCCCTTTAGTGATCAAATCCAAGTAAGTTGGCCTTGGTTAGATAAATGTTAAAATGCTTGTTTAGATTTTTTGATTTGGTCATGTGTGCATAAAATATAAAATAGTGAAATTAAATGATTTATTAAAAAAAATAGAATTAAACTATGTGATATATTCTAATCATACAAGCAATAATAAAAGAAAGTGTGAATTAATTACTAGCATATAAGGTTAATTCTAACTCTAAAACAAGGTAAAATGTTGATATAGTCAATAGTGTATGCACAAAATATAGAATAGGGTTGAGAGGGTCAAAACTATATTGCATAAGCAAGGTCTAAAAATGAATAGGTTGGGTAGAGTCAACCCAATTATCTAGATAGCACATAGAATATAGAACTGGGTCGATAGGCTTGATTCAGTTGATTATGTGGGGGAAATTTTAAAGACTAAAAACTTGAAAAGGAATGTTTTGTCACTTATATTTACACCTCTTGAGGATATGCCTAGCTGTCCTCATCCAAGTGGCATAATGGAAACATCTCTCTTATTGTGGGTAATAATTTATTGAGATGAATCTCTAGAAGGGCTAGTTCTCTTGATGCACTCTTTAAAACACTCTCTTATCTATCAACTTTTCATAAAAAGGGTTAAGAAGCCAAACTAATAAAACTAAAGGTGATAAACCAACATTATATTTATTCCTATTGACTAAAATTATACTTCTTAGAGATAAACAAGGCTTATTTCACCCAAAACTCACAATCCAAGTTGCATTGTCACATCAATGTTTCATAAACTAGGTTAAAATATTCATTTTGAACTTGAGAGGGTAATAAATGATTAATTTATGTAATATATTCATGAACCACTTATAATACACTTATACACTTAGAAAATAACACTAACAAATACCTATAATAATTGCTCTTCAGCACACTTGGTGAACAATCAAGGATAACATGTTAGAAAACATCATCTTATATTAGACAAGACTAAAAAGATTAAAATAACACTAAATTGTGTATAATTTAAGGAGGAAAAATCACATGTTTATTTATTCAATATTAATTCAAGTATAAAATTTTCTAGGTTTTCACCATCAACCAATGGAGGTTCCCAAAAAGAGCCAAAAGAGTCAATATTTATAGCCTTTGAGAGAAGAGCAAGACAAAGGAAGTCCAAAGTTAAATTTGACACTTGTAAATCTAATAAAATAGGTTAAAATTAAATTATAAATAGATATGTAATGAAACATTTAATTTTATGAGGTCCAAATTTCCATACAAGTCATGAAACTTATGCAAAGTGGCATAAAACTCCCAATCTTTGCTCAAAAAATTGCCTTCATAATTAAGACCTATTTAAACATCCCACAAGTAACTAGGGATAGGTTTTATGATTATTATGAGAAGTAATACTTTTATACATGACTCTTCATGCATGTTTTATAATCCTAATCATTTAGAATCATCTAAGAGGAAGCCATCACTACTTGTAGTCTAAAAACCACCTCCTTTCAGTCACCCCTCACACTTGGATTAAAAAATAGAATTATTTTCCATTAAAATCCATTGGAGGGAGTGAATGACACATATAGAAACTATCCATGTCTTTTTAATTTCCAAGTACACCTTAAAAGGGCTCAACATTGGAGTTTTCACCATTCTCACCCTTATGTCCACTATACTAGTTTTGACTGGTTGAGATGAGAGCTCTGATTTGGACACTTAAGATTTTTCCCTAGAATAAAATGACCATATGAATTTATTACAAGTCCTAATATTCTATTCAAACTTTATTTCATCCCTTGAAACCTCTTGTAGCCTATAAAACATGAAAAATGGTCAAAAATACCATGTTTTGCATGTTGTCCATACAATTTCATACAACTCATCTTGCTGGGAGATATCTTGAGGAATTACTCTACATGATCCAATTATTTTAATTTAATAAATATGTCATTAGGATAGCTTTCCAAACCTATTTTCCCCATCAGGTCTTGACTGAGGGTTTAGTAAGTTTTTAGGTAGTTTTGCATCTTAAACTTTATTCATAAAGTTTAGACATTGAACCTACCAATAAATTCCACAAACTTGGTTCTTAGGGACCCTAATAACCCCTTTAAACTCCTTTTTTCCCATTCAAACTCTTAGAGGATATATGAACATGTGAAGATACCCCATCGAGCTGGTTTTTACCTTTCTTACTTGATTAGACTATCTCAGTGTTAGAATTAGATTTCCTATAGGTTATTTTGCATATTACAAACTCAAAAATTCCTAATTACACCTCATAAACATTCTTACACCATCTAAAACACTCACCATAATCTATAAGTGATGGTGGATCCCCAATTGGCCATAGGCTTTAACCTTGCCTAACAAGCCTATCTACACCTTTGAGCATCGAGACCTTATTATAAGGTTTCTCCCCTTTATGTGATGTTATTAATGCTTCCTTATATTTTTTTCCACCTACAAATTCACCCTATGTGCTTCTAATTACTCCTTCTCATTCCTTCTTCCTTTTTCACCAATTAGGCCTAGTTGGGAACCCTGGGGTTTAAGTGCATATGGTTGTCCACCAACCCTTTATAGTGATTTATCATAAATATTTTGGGAGATTCATGTTATTTAAATCTCAAAATAGGTTAATTCATCATACCTAATCATAAAATTATTCTTCCAATGCACCCAACACCCATTCAGGTCACATTTTCTCCCTTTTTTACCTTTGTGTAGCCCTGAAAGTGACCTACCTCTAAGATAAAATAGAGGATATGTGCCCTAATTTTTAAATTAAACCAATTAAACAAGGGTTTTTATTGGGTCATGAGTGCCCCCTTCACATAAATTCATTTCAAAATGACCTCTATATCATCCTCAAACATCTAAAACCCTAAGGCAAACTTTTATAGCATTGACTGCATGCAAGCTTGTATTGGTTTCAATCCAAAATTGGTTTTCATATGGGTTTATTTGTGATACAAGAGATTTAAAACACCTTAAATATCTATATAAACATTTTTTTATTAATTATAATTCCCATCTGATATAATAAATAGTATTAAACCCCCACTTGGGCTTTAAGCCTAAACCAAGCTTAATAGGCTTGTCTACATCCTTGAAGGTCTAGGACATTAAGGCATGTTTCAGTCACCTTTGAATGGTTTCTCATGTTTTCTATATGATATAAAAATCTCTATATCCTATTTTAAATTTTAAACAACTCCTAACCTACCCTCTTCTTCTTCCTAGACAAGTTCATCCCTTATCCTTCCTTCACTAGTTTGCACCTTGTTGTAGGTGTATATAGGGATTTTGGGACCTATGTAAGTTTTTTTATCCCTTATTTTTATTTCATGAAGTCACCATGACCTTAATTTATGTTTTAAAATGTTTTTTCATCAATCCAATCTCCCATTTGGCCTTCATATGCACCTTTTGTCCATAACCAAGTCCTCGACTATCTTTTGATTGAGACACCCTGCTCTTTCACCCATGTAGGTGCATATTTTCTAATTTAGACCATATTCATGATTATTATATGTATAATTATACTATTAAAACAATTATTAAATTAATCCCAACTCACTTATCACTCTAATTCTATCAAAAACCTCATACAAGCCTTACTTTTCAATTTGATGGGTTGTTGATTGTGTTTCCTATTTAGATGAGGCACCTATAGGTGCACTTGTATAGTTTAAGTCTAGTAAAACCACCTTAAAAACCTTATTTTATATTTATGTAACTTTAATATCCTATAGGGGGTCACATGTTATTATTATCCTCTTCATATGCATTTGAGCCTCAAGACTGAGTCTCTTCCTGCCTACTGACTAAGACACCCTACCTGTAGGTGCATATAGCCTTAACTATGATTATTCATGATGTAAAGGACCTAATTAAACCCCCCCTTAATAACAAGAAACATTTTATATCACTTTGGACCCACCTTCATTCTCTTTGGACCCCCAAACTAAGTTTCATGTGTGTGACTTAGAAACCTTAGTTTTGACTGTTGTAGGTGTATACTCTCTGCTAACAAGGCACCTATAGGTGGCCTTAGAGTATATAAGACCATGTTTCAATATTATCTTGCTAACTTTAAAGCCATATATTTTCCATTTAACCAATTGAAACATATTGGTCATGAGTATTTTTCCTATTTGCTTCTTAGGGTGTCAAAAGTTCACTTACAACCCCAAACCTGTAGATGCTAATGCCTAATATTAGTGCTTTTGAAGGCATATTTGAGGCCTCAAACAACCTCTTTCCACTTATTTTTTTACCTCCATTATTGAATGGTTATTTTATATATTAGGTAATTCAAGATTCATTTCCTTAGAGGCTTTGAAATCCTTTGTAAATATGTTGTGAGGGGTTGACAAAAACCCCCTAGAGCTCTATTTTGATATTTTAGGGAAAGATTCCCAAAACATGGTCATTGCTTTATCATAGTAGTTTACATCTAATTTTTTCCTAATTTACACTTAAAAAAAGTATACAAGGATTAGGTTACATTATATAATCCATAATGAGACTTCTTTCATGTTTCAAATCTTCACTTAAGAATCTCAAGACTCTGTCAGTACACCTATAGATGGACATCCTCAAGTAAGGTAGTAAATTAGGCTGGGAAGCATACAAGACACCTATCTTTGATACAACCTCTTATTCCCTTATCAATTAATCTAATGCATATTATCAATCTTGAAATTTTGACACATTTCCCCAATCTCTCACCTTTAGGATGACATCAACAAAGCTCTTGTAGGTGATTACTAGTTGTATATAGGCAGAGGGTGTGAAATAGAGCAAGAATAAGTTGATAGATGACCTCAAAAAAACTTCAATTCAAATTAAAACATGTTAAATGCATTATTTACAGTAATCAAACTTTAAAACTAATTCCAACACATCTTTATCATGTGAAAATCACTTGCATAAACATAGAAAAGAGCAAGTAGGGGTATCAAATAACTATTTGGCATGGAAATTAAGTATGTGACCAAAATTACACATTTCCCAAACATAAAAATGAACTATTTAAAACTCATAATGGATTGGATGACTAAAACATCCTAATTATCATCCCATGAACAAGTTGAATAATCTTTAAAACTATGGATGCAAGTGAAGTTGGGCAAGGAGTTGATAATGGAGAAAGACAAGGTGGGAAGTTGATCCAAAGTATGATGTGATGAAAAAAAACATGGGATGGGGTGATCATATGGATCTAAGGCATGTGGAACATCATTTTCCATTCACATAAAACCTTTGTAAAAGACCAACATTTTGGAATAAGCCAAAAAGTATTGTAACCTCACTCTACTCCTCCTTACAAACTAAGTTTGTTGGCTCATCAAATCAAATAAAAATGTGAAAAAAATCATTTATAACATGAGATAAGGTATTAAACCTCCTCTATAATCAACATTAGCAAGTGAATTGTATGAAATTTCATAAAAAAGATCAAAACCTGTAGGGTACATAGATCACCAAGCAGATTTGAAAGGTCAACTTCTTAAGAATGGATCATAAATCTCATAACACCATTCCTATAAAACCAAACATAAAATGGAAGATGACAGAGTTTATAATATACCCCTAAGATCATTTTACTTGAAACTTCTTATGTTGATCATACCAATTACAAACCATAGGTCACTTTTGCTTACCATGAAGGGTGAAAAAGAACATAATGGTTTTGGGCCAAAAATGGTACTTTTAGATCATTTAAAATTTGTAACTAATCATTTAAAATCTAAAGAGGAAATTTATGATCCTTTCCCACATGGTACACTTCCCCATGGGCCATATAAGTGTCATTTTCTTCTCTTTTCTCAAGAAAACTACATTTTCTTTTGATGAACCTACCACTTTTTAGTTATGTTAGTTAATTTAGACCTCTAAGGACACATGATACATGACATCATGTTTTATAACCTTCACACTTCCCAAGAAACCCCTATAACTCATTAAATGCACCTTTTTTAACCTCAAGATGAGCCTAAATTACTAAAAAGACTAAAATAACTTAGAACCAAGGCTATTATAACATCAAATGACATTAATTAACCTATAAAACACCTTATGACATAATATTTTACCCCCTATAACACCTAAAGGTCAAATTTTTACTTAGGGGTGCCCCAATATAACTTAAAAGTCAAATTTGGTCAATATAAAGACTATAAATAAAGAGACAAAGAGATAGAAAGGAACCTTGATGGATTAGAGATGTAGAGAATGAAGATTGTTATTTAATAACCTTGATATATGCTTGCAAATTCTACTAATTAAATCAACTAGGTTGATCAAGATTGCGAAAACCTATTGCTGAGTGCTTAAAAATGTATAGGGTTGACTAGGTTGACTAAGTAGTCTAGATTAGATGTCTAGAAGTTTGGAAAACCTATACTGGGTCAACAAGGTTGATCTTATAGCCTTTACCTAAAAACCTACACATATAAATCAGAGTTGGGTTGATGTAGTTGACCTAGTATGGTAAATATATGATAAAGAAAATGATGAAAAAGAATGAAATAAAATGAATAAATCTTGCAAGGGTTAGTTCACGTCAGGTTCACCAGAATGTATGCAATCATAAATGCATCATGTCTATAAATGAATCTTAGATCAAAGAAGAGAGAGCATACCTACACTTCTAATTAAGAATACATTTATTAAGTGTGAGCATGACCAATATGGGGATTTGCTAGACCTTATTAGGGGATCATTTATCATAATACACCATGCTAGGAAGGGTTCCAAAGCCTACAGTCTAATATTAAATAACCCTAAAAGAGTCTTAGTTTTAATTTTCACTCTATATCTAATAAATAAGAAATTAAATATAATCTAATGCACACCAAAGCTTGTGGCATAAACTAGGGGTTAGAAATAAAACAAACTAAACTAAACATGCATAGAAGACATATACTCACATCAATGTATACAAAATACTAATACATGGGAGATAAGCACAATTTTATTATATATCTACTCTTACAAAGGATAAATAAAGTTAAGAATACTTATATTTGAAGATAAACCTATCGCACCTCAATCTCTCCCTTCACCAAGGTGCTTTATAGGAGATTATTGTGGTATGTATGGATAACAAAGACAAATCAGCTGTATGCTACACAACCTATCTATGCATCCAAAATACTTCTCCAGAAGACAAGATTTATATTTCCAAAGAAAGCATGTAACCCTAAGCTTTATTCCTTAATTATAATGGTCAATAAGTGAATGTTAATTCTTACTTATTCATCTTCACTTCTCTATTATCAAACGGTTGGAAATGAAATTGTATATATAGGTAGATCTTTCCCTAAATCCTTTCTAATATGTTGGCTATATAGGTTCAACCCATTCAACCCTGTATATTTTTAGGGGATAAATCACTAGGTCTTAAACTAGGTCAGCTTAAGGGCTAGCAAAACTCCAAGTGAAAAATATCCCTAAATAATATAGGTTACACCCTATTGACCTTGTATAGTAATCAAAGGCTAAAAAATATATAGCATCGACCCAGTTGACCTAGTACAATCAAATGGTAAAAGGGTATCAAGGAAAGAAAAAGGAGGATAAAGGATGATAAATGACTAGAATGGGTATAACAGAGAAGAATAAGATTAGGGTAAAATGGTTCTAGGAGACACTTGTGTAGATGGAAAGTGGTAAAAGGCATAAAAATATTATGAATCACCAATGGTTTACCCACCCTTTCGTGATGCACCCCTTAAGGCATGCACTCATAGAGATTGAGACTTGATGGGTTCTTGTAAGATACAAAGTGTCAATAATGGATAAAAGTTTGAAAATATTATGTGTATATAATGACTACTTCAAAGTCTATTATGAATATTTATACATTACTAATCACAAGTATAGTTCTTGATGTAAGTTAAAAAAGGGGTAAAAGATAACCACCATAATATCTTAAAATAGTATTTACTTGACTTGTTGCCTTTACATGATGACCTATGATCCTCCTTTGTAACTACCTTGACACTTCAAGAAACATGATGGGGTGACCAAGGCGAGTTTAGTTTCTTCTAACATAACTTGACTCTTTTCTAGGTTTAAGGGAAGAAAGAGGTCAACATTAGTAGTGACTCTGAAGGCTTGACCTACTTGCTGGTTAAGAGGACCGAGGATCTCTTATATATCACTCATACATAGATGAAGGCTATTTGACTAAATTGAAACCTCATGACTAGTACCTTGTAGACCTCAAGGATTATAAAAATATCTATAAGACACACAATAAGACACAAAGGAAATAACAAGGACACATAATAGAAAACAATAAGAACATAACCCAACAAGCAACTAACAAGACATGTGCTATAGCACTTAGAATAAGAAAACCTAAACTACCATGTATAAAGATGGTTTTGTGATTCGTAATAAAAATACTTAAGGTAAACCCCATTAATAGGGATAGGTAATCCTCATCACTCATCTTAGACAATTAGAAGACATTATTCTCTTTGTAGCTGGTAATAACATATGAACCATTCTAAAGACTATTAAACTTTGAATGATTACCTAGCTTGGCACAATCTTCATCCCACTTAAGTACAATGCCACCTTATTGTAAGGCCTTTGAATAATCTCTCTTTTAAAATGATTTATTGACATTATATTTATTTGACCACATGACATGCATGGCATCATCCCTTATCTCTTCTATCTCCCTCATATCATTCATTCTCACCTCCATTGCATCATTCTCCATGAGTTCAAGTTGGTGTGTGAGTTTCAAGGTTGGTAGCTCAAGTGATATGGGAATCCTTTATTTTTTCCATATATAAGAAGATAATATGAATGTCTAGTATCCATTTTCGTAGTTATCCTATCTACCCATAAGGTTGTCCTTAGTTTGGTATTCCACCCCCTTTGGTTATCCTCCATTGTTCTTCTTATGATCCTAATTATATTATTATCGGTGGACTCTACAAGTATATTGACTGATGGATAGTAATTATATGAATAACTTAGATATATGTGATGTTTAAGATCCCACTCACTCACCCTTTCACTATTGAAGGCTAGTGCATTGTTTGATATGATGTTGGAGGGGACCCTGAATCTGGTCATTAAACTGTTAAAGAACTCCAAAACTAAGTTCCCATTTGCTTCCTTACATGTAACTACATCCACCCACATATTAAATTAATTAGTATTAATAAAAACCCACTTATGTCTTAGACTAAATGGGGGATGAATCATACCTACAAATTCTATGCCCCATTGCATGAAGGGTTGCTCCACTTGAATAGGCTTGAGAGACAAGGTAGCTAGTCTTTGTTTTCCTATGAACATAGCACATTTTTGGCACCTCCTAACCAAAGCATGATATTCATTTAAAATTAAATTCCAAAATTAGACTTCTCTTATGATACTTTTTGTTATGGTTTTGGCTTCAAAGTGTCCTCCTATAGACCCATCATGATGTTGGTCTAGGAGCTTGTCAATTTGGCTAGTCTCTACACACCTCAAAATCATGCCATCAAGGTCTTTTTTTAATATTAACCCATAAATAAAGACATAAGTAATGGATTGGAGTATAAACTAACTCCTTCTTGCCTTATTTAGACCTATAAGACATTTTCCCATTTGGAGGAACCTCACCATGTCTTGGATCTAGTTGGAAGAAGATGTAGGTGCAGATGCATGTTGATCACTTTAGATTGCCAAAACCACTTTCTTTTCCTCATTCACATATGATCCAATGTTTTCACATAGTTCCCTCCCCTTACCAACTTGGTGACCATTAATTCTATGTCATACTCCATTCATTTGTTCACCCAACCACCTCCCTTCTCATTTAAGTCTCTATTAAGGATGAAGTCTTTGATGCTAGGGTGAACCACCATGACAAAGATTTTGGCATTAGACACCATGTGCTTAAACTTATTGAGACATATCATGACTCCAAGTGCATGTTTTTTAATAAAATTATACTTCTCTTCATATCCTTCTAATGCTTGTCTAAGGAAGGCTATGGGTTGTTCAAAACCCTCACTATTTTATTGTATAAGCACAGAAGAAATAGTATCATGAGTTGAGAATGCATACAATAAATACCCTAAAAAATTAGGATTGAGGAGTGTGGGAGTTTTGGCAATGGCCTAATTTCTGGATTCAAAACTTATTTTCCCTTCCTTACTCCATGAAAACTCTTTATGTTTCTTGAGCATGAGGGTCAAAGGTCTTACAAATTTTGTAAATCTAAGTATAAACCTTCTAATAAAGTTAATTTTACCCAAGAAAATCTACAATCCCTTCTTGTGTTTAGGCAAGGATAAATCAAGTAATTCACTTATCCTCTCAGGGTCTATAGAGAGGTCTTATTTTTACACAACATATCCTAGAAGTTTGCCCTCATTAACTACAAAATACACTTTTTGGCATTCAAGGAGACCCCATACTACCCGCACCTTTCAAACACCAACCTCAAATGTGTGAAATGATATTTGGGATTCTTGGATAATACTGTGATATCATCAAGGTAGATGAGCACCATCTCCATAATAATTCCTTGAAAGGCTACATCCATTTCCCATTGGAAGGTGGCCACTTTATTAGATAGACCAAAGGGAATCTTATTATAAGCATAAGTGTCTCACTTAGTTTTGAATGTAGTCTTGTGTGATCCTCCTCCTTCACTAACACCTGATTATACCCTAAGTATCTTTCAAGCAAGGAGAACCCTTATGAACCAACATCATTTTGTATAATTTGATCCATGTATGGCAAGGGGTAGTGGTGTATTAATGACACCTTGTTAAGATCCCTAAACTATATGCATAACCTTATCTCCCCATTGTTCTTCATTATAGGCACAATATTACCTACCTATGAAGAGTGTTTGATGGGGAAGATGATGGTGTATTCAATGAGCTTGGTTAACTCCTTATTCATAAGGATCTCAATGTTAGGGTTGATCATTCTTTGTTTTTGTCTCATAGGCTTAGTACTTGCCTCTAACTCTATAGTATGCTGAGAAAAAATAGGTTCAAACCCATTCAATTCATGATACCCCCAAGAAAAAATGTCTAAAAATTCTTGACATAAATTTATGAAGGCTACTTTCTCCTCCTTTATGTTCACTTTTCCTAGTTTGAGCAACCTGTCCTTAAAAATGATGACCTTCTCATAGTGCTCTTAATTTGTCATCTATTAACCTTATCTTTCCTTAGATTATCATCTTCATTAAATATATTTTCCAATGTCACCAAACCTTTAGGTAACTTGTTTGTCCTCAATTAGATAATCTAGTCCCCATATTGTTGTTGTAATTTGCCTTGATTTCTTGAACAAAATTCTACCTCTTTTTGTAAAAAGCATGTTATTTGATTGCGATTTTTAAATACCTACCAACTAACCTCATTATGAAAGACTAAAGGAATGCATACTACCTTGATTTGGTATTGTTCCTTTATGTCATGTACCCCAATTTGAATATCATATTGTCTTCTTATGGCTACCAACCAATCTACATGTTGATTGGCCTCTCTTTAGATTAAGTGAATGTTAAAGGCCTCAAATTATTCCAAGAGGTCCCAAACCCTATGTTTGTATGCCTTCAAGAGTGGAATATTGACTACATTTTTCCATCTCACTTGATGCACTACTAACTCACTATCTCCCATGGCTTATAGGAGTGATGCCTCTCTTTATTTACCATTTCATCCCATGGATGAGTGCCTCATACTCTATTGTGTTACATGTGCAACTGAACTAAAACCTTAAGGAAAAAAATCATCCTTTTTGTGTTAGGTGTGGAGTTTTATTTTCTTCTAGGATCAAAATTTGAAATTTTGATGTCATTTCAATTGGGTTTGGATCCTATTCTTTGAATCCCTCATGGTATGGGTGGTTGTAAGGGGGCAATTTTTATTAAAATTGCCTTGTAAAATTGTAATTTAGTAGTCAATTTAGGCCATTGATTAAAGGTTTCTATATCTGATGGTAGAGGTTATGTTTATGTGTTTTTCACCCTAAAATGTATTTATATATGGCTAAGATGTATGATGGTGATAGATGATGAAAAATTGGCGCATAGAGTGGAGGTGGAAAAGGTAGAAAGGTGTAATAGGGTTTGTTACAAGATTTTATTTCTCCCTTGTATTTCTAGAAATAATATACTAGACAAGTTTGGTGGATGTATCCCATTTTGGGTGAACCACATTAAATATAGCATCTCCTTTTATGTGCATGTTTATGTTTATTTTTTAGATGTTTGATTAATTCATTTCATAGTTTCTCTTATATGTGATTTAGGGATAGATCTGGGTTTTAATGTATCCTAACATTTTGGAAGGAAATACAAACATGACACCTTACCCACTTCCATTCTTATACCTAGATCCATCAAAGAATAAACTCCATACTCCATCATGATCTTGGATTGGGCTAGTGAGAGTTGGCATGACATCCCCTTCCTCATGCATATAATATACACCTAAACCTAACTCTTTAATGCTTTTATATGTATTATGACCATTTTTATTTACCCCCCCAGTCATCAAGGAAAAAATCTAATATACTTTCAAGTGGTTCAATGGGATCTTAGTCATTGGGTTGTTCATCCTCATTTATGATAGTGTAATTAACATTAGATAAGTTAGGCATGTAAGGCTAAAAATAAAACCAACATATGGGATCAGACCTTATGGTGACCTATATTTCATACCTAGTCCCAAAAACCATGTAAGACTATTCAAAAAAGAGATATTCCCCTATCTTGGTAGTGAAATCCTTACATAATCATAAGGCAAAGTAAGGAGGGAGGTCAACTAGTACCACATCTTGAGATATAATGCAATTAGGATAAGCAAATAAGATAATTTGTATATATTTAAGGACTCCAATAGTATTAGTAAGAGACCCATCCATTTATAGGACCCCTTTAGCATTAGGTTCATACCTTAACTCCAAGTTATCTACTATAGACTTAGGCATAATAGAAATACTAGCCCTATTATCTATCATGCAGTTGTGTATTAGGGAATCACCTATAATGATAGAGAAATATAAATTATGAGGCTTGATTACCTTGGGTTATTGAAACTCATGAGGCTTATTGTTATTTATTTGGAATGCACCCACCTTTTTTACCTACTTGTCTAAGATGTGGAGTTTGGATAACTCTTCTTAGAGGAGATTTTTGGTCCCAAAATTAGCAAGGTATCCCACATAAGCATGGAAAGATGGGCCTTCTTCATATAATTCACAATGCTAATGTGAGGGATGGCATCCTTTGACTATAACTTAGGATCAGCATTAACACTTGGAGTTTGTGTGAATTGGGGTATGAATATACCTCTATGATTTTACCCTCTCCCATCTTGCACTTTTAAATTGGTGGATTCTTAGGAGTTACACCTTGACTATTAGCCTCTTGATGTGGTTGAGAGGGTATAGGGGATACTCTTATAACTTCTAAATCATAAACAACTACCCTTCTTTTATCCCTTGTATGGCTTGCACCTAGACTATCTACCTTGGCTACACCTCCAACCTCATTGGTTGCAACTTGATCAAAGGAATGTTTTCCTTATTGGAAGTTAAAAAAAGTGGTCTCAAATGGTGGCTTACTTCTACTTGTTCCTTGTTGATTTTTCATCTCATCTTGAGTCATGGAGTGTCTCCATGTTACATATAAGGACCTTACTTTTGTTGTGTAGGAGGTTGATTGTCATGTGTTGGAGGAAATTGATTCTACTACATGATATAAGCTTGAAAAATATATCCACTTTAATTGATTGACATCTCATGTGGCTAGCCTCATTGTGTAGGACATTAACCTTATTTAACATATTTATTTTGAGTTAGGACTAGTGCTCTAGAAATGTTAGTATAATTGGGGATCAAACTATTGTAGGGCCTTGCTAAAGTGATTTTCCCTTGACCTTGTGGATTAAGCTAATATAGAGGTTTATTATATTGATATGGTTGATAGGGTGATTGATAGGGTTCTTGGTAAGGTATATGAGGTGTAACCTTCAACCTCTCCATGGATACTATCTTATTATTTTGTGCCTTGAGTAACCCTTCAATCTTGCCTAATTTTTCTACTTGATTAACATTTACTTGATCATGATTAGTTGGTAATAGTAAGAGAGCACTGATCGGAATAGGGGGTTGTATCTATGGGAATAAAAGGATGAGGGGTATTTAGATAAGCTTTCCTTCTTAGCTTAGACAAGTTTTTTCCCTTATGGCCACTTCATAAGCATCTATTATAGTGTTCCCACCCATAAACTATATCATGAATACCACATCAGAATTGAGGGATCTTAAGTAGTGTAGAAAGGCATAATTAGGGGTGTACTTGATTACCCTAGGGATCCTATCCTAGGTTTTTTTTAAACCTATAATTGAAGTCTACAATAAAATCTTAGGGATCCCTTTTAATTATAGTGAGTTACTCCACTAAAGATAATTGGTCACTCATATCCTCAAAATGTTTGCATAGGTGTTCCCCAATTCATCCCAAGTATTGATAGAAGTAGGTTTTAAGCCCCTATACCATTGCAATGCCTCAACCTTCAAGGAAGTGGCCTATAACCTCATTTTCACATTTTATTGGGTCACAATGTGAACTAAACATAGGTTGTCTATGTCTATAATATGTTTAGTAGGGGTGACTGAGTTTTATCCTATAAAATAGGGAAGTCTCTTAAGTGTGGCATCAAGTATATCATCAAATTGGTTTGGATTTAATGAGCTACCACCATTGAAAGGCATAAAAGCTTGATTTCTAAGCCTAGCCATTGGTGGTGTAGGGTTTATAGCAATGTTTTATTAGAAAAATTAGGAGAATCAGGGGGCTTAGGATTAGGATTAGACCTAGGGTATCTATTTCTCCTAGTAAATTCTAAAGATAACTCAACAAACTCAACTTCCTTACATTTTGATGAAGACCTTGTGACCACTTTTGGCATGAAACTTAACTACAGATCTAACACCCAAATAATTAAAGCTCTTTGATATCATCCAAGTATGAAATTTCATTCTCAAAATCACTTGAATCCTAATGCCATTAGGTGTGACATAACTATTAACTCAACAAACTACACCCTTAGGAGAAGATGGTTTAGACCTCTCCAAGTTTGGGTAACAAGGGATTAGTCTAAAGGTTGTGGGTGACTTATAGAGGACTAAACCTCTAGTTTATGGGCCTATATCCACTACTGAATCAATTTGAGTTCACTTCATAAGACCTACTAATTTTTTTGGGGTGAAAAAAGATAAATAAATTAATGAAAGAAACCTGACCTAATGAGGTGATGTACCAATATTGATTTATCCACTCTAACTGATCCTTAATCAATACTTTATAAACTAAGTAAAGACTAATGATTGAATAAAGTTTTCTAATGATATTCTAATCATAAGTATTTCATGTGAAGGCTATGATGTATGTTTTAAACTTGAATTAAATGTATAAGAGGCATGTTTAAGACATTATAAACCATATCTATCTTTAAACACAGTTACCAACACTTTGGCACATTAAATTACCTACATAGGAAAGCATTATAGCAACTAGGTGAAGGAAAAGACCTAAAAAGTATAATAAAACTTCACATTGATGCAAATCACCAAAAACATAACACACTAAACTAGCAAAGAAATCAAAAAAAAAAAGTCCTTTATTGATTTACAAGGCTTATAAGATATAATTTGGGCAGAGTTTCAATATACCTAATCGAGGGATAGATGTAATAGCCTAAGATCCTAAATTTATAGATGAAATAAAAAGAGTGAGAAGATTATGTGGCATGTAAATAGTATGAATATTTAATTAATGACCATAATCCCTTTAATTAGTAGTTACAACCAACCTACACACTTCTCCATGCATTACCTAGGTGATGAGTGGCCTTCAATGAGCCTTTTGGGGGATTGATGTCTATTTTTGGCCAATATTGACCCCATAAAAAGGATGAGCATGCTAATATAGTCAATTCCATCTAATTTTAAGAGTTATAAATAATTAAAGTAGTTTAAATAAATATCCTCCATGAATTATTTAGTAGACACCTCCATATTGCATGTCAATATGACCTGGAAAATTGCCCCAACCTTTATGATGGATAGGAAATAGTCTTGTTCACCTACATTATGTATTTAAAAATGTTTCATGACCTATGATAACTTTATTTCCAGCCTTTTAACCCAATAGTCATCCATACTTGTTGACAATATAGGCCCATTAGACAATTAGGCCTAGTGACATGATGCTTATTATTTAGATGAACATGAAGATTTAATAGAAACTTAAATATGATTTAGTGGGTCTATTTCAATTTTTAACAACATAATATACCATTATTTATTCCTCTTAAACATCTCACACCTATAATTATACTTTATTTAGGTGACTAGGTCATCTCCCTCTAGCACATATAGACTTCCTATTTGGCACATACCTATATGAGTATTTATAGGTATAATTTGAGTGTTTCATGATTTTATAAAGTGAAATATACCTCACATTACCTTATTCAATTAATTTTAACCTTTGAATAATTTTTTCACCTTTGATTTATCCTTAAACCTTACCAAAATAGTGTTTCTTAAAGGTCCATACAACTATTTGTATAGACCAATGCCATGGATGGGATCTATTGAGAGTGTAATACGAGATCCAAGTGTATACCAAGTAATTACAATGACTTTAGATGTAGGTTTTTCAATATTTTCTTCATTGAGTTACTATTAGGGTTTTAGGTTGGTTTAAGGGGGTTTGGGTTCATAGAAATGAGTCCTAAAGGTTAGGACCCTAACTTATGAACCAATTCCCCTAGTCTATTATATAGAAAGATCCTCAACCTTACCAAAATTCTCAAACCCCCATGCAAATATTCTATATAGTTATGAGCTCATCAAGTTGCTCCTTACATGGTAATTATACATTATGTATACCCACAAGGCACTTTTGAGCCGTAGTGACCAATTTTGATCCTTCATGTACAAAATAATATTATTCACGCACCTAAAAATCCTTTAAAAACATCTCCATGATGTTTTGAGGTGTTATATAACTCTCATTTATCCTTTGTTTTAGACTTTAAATAGCATTTCTTTAAAGAAGGTGTTAAGCCAATAGGCCTAAAGGTAGAGTTGCTACATCTTGAATATAAACTAAAGCTATGATGCACTTAAACACCCTTGTTAGTATTAAATCAACCTCTTAGGGCCCTTTGACTATCTATGTTAGCTTGGGTGAGCCACTTGCTTCCCCTTTATGAACACATAATCCTCTAACTAGGTACCTAGACATGTCTACAAGTGACTATTGGACATGGAGACCCCTATAAGTGGTCACTAAGTAACTCTTTAAGAACTTTACATCCCTTTATCTTCCTTATAAATACATAGGATGTGTAGACCCCTTTCAATTTCTTGCATATAATCTTAGAGTAGCTCCTTTAGGCTAGATCCATACTCTTCACACCTTACACATTCCAACCAAGAGATTATTTCTATGCCCATGTGACCTGGGGAGACCATCAAGATTGTTTTAAGGCCCAACCATCTCATTTTTAAGAATTTAAGTGAGAAATTTCCTCATCAAGTCTAAATCAAGGTTTAGAAATATTTTTCATGACCTACCATCTTAATGATAGTTCATATAGTATAGGCCCTATTGACCAATTTTCCCTCAGGCCAAAATGGGTCAACCCCCTACAGTTAAAATCTTATATAAGGGAATTTTATAATATCATGAAATATTTTTTTTATTCATGTAATGTCATTTCATATGTTATTCTAGATTTGGTCATAATCTAGCTTGCTCCTTATGTCATTTGGTGTCTTAGGGTTCATTTTAGCATCATATATGTAAGTGACAGGTCTTCATGGTGATCAATTTAATTAGAACATGGAATAGGTTTGTTTATGCCTCAAGGAATTCATCTAATCTTTCAAATATCAAGTATTAGTTTGGGAACAAGCTTCATGAAGCCAAACCATCATTAGGATGTCACATGGAAACTAGAATGGAACAACTTGTTTGTGTAATTTTTAAACATGCTTATAAGGCCTTGCATAACCATCAGACCATGCACAATCAATTTTCTATATACCAAGATAATGCTCTACAAGTTTCATATTTAGATAGCCTTCTATCTTGAGATCTAAGCCCTCAAAGTTTAGATTTTCAACTCTAAGGGCCTAGGTCATGTAGGATTTCATCCAAGAATGAATGAAATATCTATTTTGTGTATTTTTTATCTTTACTCAAGAAGCCCGATGAGCCAAAGGATTCTAGTGCTAGGTAGATCTTCATATTTGGAACATGATGTGAAACTTTCAAGTCTACATGAGCCTTTTGGCTCAAGTTATAAGCTTTTAAAGATGGACCTAGAACATAAGACATTTTTGTTAATGTCAAGTTTAAGATCGAGAAAAAAAATCCTTTTGAGCTTAAATTTGGTGTTTGTGTGAACATCAATGATAGTCATCTGAACATCATTTTATGGGAGTGAGTATATCAAATTTAAGCTCATGAAATAGCCATTGGTTTTCAAATAGTGGGTCCTAACAGATCTAATGGTCTATGTTGCATCATTATCTTGATCTAATTGTGTGAGATGAGTCAAATAATTAAGCATCTTAAGAGATTGACATGTGGTGTAAGTACATGAGTTTACAGATTGATAGTGGATCCTAAAATCAAATGTGGGGCTATCACATGACATAAGCTTGGATGGTTTTGATAAGTCAAGGGCAAGATCAATGACTCACAATCATTCATACTGAATAGGATCAATGGTGTAAGATGGGTCAATATGTCAATAGGTTGAGTCAGATATCGATGACTAATGAAATTAAAGGTTGAGAAGCTAGGGGACCTTTTATGTATCAAACACATGATCAAAGTCAAAATAGGGCAAGCCTTTAGGGATCATTTATATGTTGTTAGATCTCAATCAAATTCCATGAAGTGGACATAGTGATGTAGTCAAGTATAATGAACATAAAGGATCACCAACAAAGCTTAATATAGACCTCTGGTTTAAGGATTTGAGGGTTACAGTGTCATTTTATGACTATGTTCACTTTCTTTAAATAAGGGTACATGTATATATGAATCTTTCATTCTTTTTATAATATAATGGGTCTATTTGAACCTATTATAATCAAGTAATTAAGATATATGGTCTATAGGTCCTCATTGACATTATGACTTTAGAAAAACCAATAGTCTGAGATTGGTTTTCTATCTATAATAGACCGATGAGCATGGGGGCAAGTTTGAGCATGATCTACTTGGAATAAGAGATATCATTTTAAGTGATACCATGAATGCATACATGTAGACCAACTAAATGAAAGGGACCCTTTCTCTCCATTATTCACACCATGATAAACTTGTTTAGAATAGTTATCACTAGGATAAATTTATAACAGATGGATCTCATTGTTCTAACTACATTCATACTAGAACTTGGCTTGAAACCACTTGATCCTATCATTATAACTATATGGATCATGAGTGAAGGAATAATGAACTATTGCAACTACTTGAGATGACTTAGATCAATCAAGAAGTTCCAAAGAAGCATATTAATAGAGGAAATTATAAATATGGTTCAAATGAGGTTGAACTCATTTGATTACCCTTGGGACTTCCATTTTCTCACTTATTCTCTCTCAAATGTTATAAGTAGCTACCATTTTAGCATTTTTAAGAGAGACCATACCATGTATGGAAAATCCCTGTTGGATTGATGTCATATTTTTCCTTTGAATATTCATGTAAGTTTGTTTCTAAGTTTTAAACAATTATCTAAGTCTACAAATGATGTATGGTGATGAGAAGTGATAATTAGATATCCTTCCTTCCCTTATCCTTTCATGTTTAAGCAATAGTTCCTAGTTTAATAGGTCATATAAAGTATATTCTAGTGTGTAAAGTTTTTTCAAGTGTAAAATTATCCTTAGATTGTGTAATCTACCCTCTAGTTCATTTTCCTTGTGTTGCTTCTCACATCTCACCTCTATATTGAAATACTCATGTTAGAACCCATTAAGACTTAGAGACTAGTTTGTATGCCTTGTTTCATCATGATATAAATATGATGGTCATATGAAATACATTTTTGTGTATCACCTCCTTTATATTAGGTTAAATTTATGCATGCTCTATCTATTTTCCCCATAAGTAAGCAGTAGTTTAAGTGATAAGCATTACATGATACATTCACGGAGCTAAACTTAAATCTAGAGGCTCATTTTAAATATAGGTACACCCACATACCTAAAAATGTTCTCATGTCACACAAATCTAGAATAAGCTTGAAAAACTTCTTCTAGGGTGTAATATTTGGTAACAACAATCTTGACACACTAGGTAAGAGCCATTGTCTTCAAGACAACATATCAAGGTGAATGTTGGTCTTGACAAAAATTAGCTAAAAAATAGTATTCTACTTAGCATTTGGCAACTCCTTCAAGGTAAATCTGGTTCAAGGATATTATTTTGTTATAAATTTACCATCATAATTCATTGTCCTCACTAGGTCATCCTCTGTTAGAACATCCCATCCTATAAACCAACCCATTCAACCTAGAATTCCTCTTGTAATTTAGTATCCATAACCTAATCTGACCTTTGAATAATGAGTAGATTTTGCTAGGGAGGAAGAGGTTGAAGAAGTTGAATATCTTGAAGAAAAATTCATAGATAAACCTAATGCTTTCCCTACCTTCAATACTAATAATTCAATTCAACTTCACATATATGATGGCATTCCTCCTACTGCCATGAAAAGTGTGCACATATTCAATGGTGAGATTCATATCACACCTAGTGAGCACATTAGATATGTTTATAACTTTTGTAATTTCCATAATATTTTTTGAGAGAAAATTGTCATTAGACTCCTTGCCATGTCCCTTAAAGGGAAGGCTATTTTTTGGTATAGGACTCTATAAGGTGGATGCATCATAATATGGGATGAGTTTGGAGTGTTGCTGACTTCTATATTTGGAAATGAAAGTGACCATTCTTCTCTCATACATCAGCTCAACATGATAAAGAGGGGACCCAAAGAAATAATGCACGACTTCAATGAAAGGTTTCAAAAGACTTGGCATAGATTTCTTCCTTTAATGAGACCACCTACTATTTTTTTTCCCTACCAACTTGAAATCCATTGGGACTAAAATTGATATCACACTTCAATCTATGGGATATTTCACTCTCCTAGAATCATATTATTTTGCTATCAAAGCTAAGAATATTCTCATCTAAGCTATAAGATTACCTCCTAAGGTGTTTATGCCTCCTTTGTCTCATACTTTTACTAGCACTCCAAAAGTGGCTCAAGTTCCTAATGCCAGTATCAAAACTATCGTTGTTCCTATGTAGGTAGAAGATGATGCTTATTGGAAAACAAAGTTCCTAGCCTTAAAGGCTTAGGCTAGGAAAGCTAATATGCAGTAAGGTTATTATCATAATCCTTACCCCTATTAGAAAAAAATGGAACATGAAGAGGCTAATGGTAGCCTAATCCCAATAGGCCCACTAATGCATATAATCCTAACTCTACCACCAATGTGAGGGAGATGGTACCAGTTCATATAAATTTAGTGTAGGGAGAATATTGGTAGCTATTGGCTAGATATTTTACATGCAATAAAAATTACCTAGCCAATCATGGGATTAAATCCCCTTCATTTAATGTTAAATATCCTACACAATTATGTCTATTTATCTCTAATTAATTACAACTTATAGTTATTTACAGAGTATGAAAATTATGTGTAAATTATTATAATTAGGGGTATTACTTTAATCACTTCATTCATGAGCCATAACAAAGAGATTTTATAGTAAGTAAATAGCTAGTTTTGGGAATGTGAATGGAGTTTAAAATAGATTGGAAAATAATGAAAAGACTAGAATGATTTAGAAACAAGAGAAATGCACTTCACAATAAATATTTTTACAAAGTTTAGTATATGCATGCAAATAGATAAACATATAATTGTGATAACCTTTTTATAAAATGATAAGGAAAGTAATGAATTTAATTTGGATAAATAGATAACACAAAGTTTACCATTTATTCTCCATTAAATGCATAGAATGATTTTCTTAGACACAAATTTCTCCATAAAAACAAACTTCCTTCTTATTCACTACTATCAAACTTCATACAAAGTAGTCCAAATATCAAAACACAAAGTTTTAGATTACTTAAACTTTTTGTACAATGGTTACAATTACTTGCAAAAATTATCATCATTAGGCATGCAGGCCTGTATATATACATATATATATATATATATATATATATATATATATATATATATATATATATATATATATATATATATATATATATATATATACACACACACACATATATATATGTGTGTGTGTGTGTGTGTGTGTGTGTGTGTGTATATATATATATATATATATATATATATATATAATTTTAGATACCAAACCAAAATAGGTAACAAGTTATTCAATATGAATGTGTTTCATTAAAATTAGAAACCATTGAATGGAATCCTCCTCAAAATTCTCCTATGTGGCATGCTCTAGCTAGTGACATGTAGCACTTCCTGGTGTTGTTATTTGAATCGAATATAATTAATTTGCATGTAGCACAAAGTTCACTGAAGTAATTTAATTTTACAAGATAACTTCAAGTAATGGAATTATAGCCAAGTTACTCAATTTTTACAATTTTATAAAGTAATATACTTCATCAAGTAACTTTACTAAACATCTTCACATAAAATTAATTTCTTTTAATAGAGTTAATTTACAAATAAAATGAGTAGAACATAAGAAAATGAGAAGAAGAAAGAATAAATTGTTGGGAATAAAAGAAACAACAATTATTCTACCTCATGAACCTTATATCTAATTTTTTGTTTATACTTGATATGTTGAGACATCATGAATTGTATGGCTACATCATTAGGCTTAGCAGGATCTTGTTTTTCTATCTCAAATCTTATCATCTCCTTTTCTATCCTTCTAATTTGAGATTTTGTCTTCTTGATTCTTGGTTCAAATCTTTTTATTTTTTGTTGATATTGGATTAACTCCTTGATAGATTTGGATTTAAAAGGAGTTGTAGCTTTGTCCATCCTCAATTTTAATTGTTCCCATAGATGTTTAGATGTCTTTGGAATATTGTTAAACCAAATACCTGTAAGACCAAAAAGTGAATCCTCTATAATTTAATTTTCATCACTAGATTCATCCTTCAAAGTTTTCATTTCTTCATATATTGTCTCCAAAATATGTACTCTGAAAGATAAGAGACATTCTTTCTATTGTATTTTCTTTAAAGACCCTTCTGGATCAATATTCTCTTCAATCAACACATTTTCATTCATACTACTTATTGTTTGTAGAGTTTCTAGTTGTAACTCAGAAATTCAATTTTCAAGTTCAATCTCTTTCAACACTATATTCAACTTAGCTATCTTATTTAAAATGTTAGTATGAATACTGGGGATTTCAGCAAAAAGTTTTTGAACATTTTGGTGCATCTTTTCAATCCGATCATCAACATTATTTGTTTTATCCCTAATTTCTTCTACTTCAGTGATCACTTGTTACTCAATCAATTCCCCTAAAATAATAGACTATTGTGGAACAGATCTTGTAACCTTATCTATTATTTTACACAATTGGTCATTTTAATACTTTAATTTAGCCTTAGTAGCCTTTTCTTCATCAAGATTTTTGAAAAGAGTATTTATTAGAGTTTGGGTTTCTTGCTTAAAACCCTTAGTAGTAACCTCTCCCAAAGATACATTAATGACTATTAAATATTTTTTTGTAACTTCACTTTTACTCATCCCTTGTGGGGGGGTCAATACCTCTATGAGATTTTGTCCTAAAGATTCAATCAACAACTTTGAAGTCACTTTGGCTAGTTTGGGCTTTTTACTTTTCCAATCAAGACTTTTCAATAGTTTCAAGTCCATCTCATCAAGATTTCTTACTCTTTTAGCTTCTAGAGTAGTTTGCATTGATAACCAAGATGAGAAGTTTGTATAAGTGGTAATATTTTCATGAACCACCATCTACTATTGATTATATTGAGTTACTATTTCCTAAGAAGGAACTTCATATGCCTTAGTTTCTCTTTGAATCTCTTTCTCAGAATCCTTTTCAACATATTTCTCAATTTTTGTTTATTTTTATTTTTCATCTTCCTTCTCTTTCTATATTAATTTTTCAATTACTACCTCTTTCTCAACTTCCCCTTATTTTTTTGCATTTATTATTTCTTTTCAAGGTTTAGTTTCTTTTCCTTTATCCATTATTTCCTCAACTTCTTTCTTAGGCTCAACTACTTTTTAAAACTTTTCTTGTTGCTCTTCCTAAGATGGGGAATCCTCCTTAGTAGTTACTTTTATAGCCTCTTTCTCAATGGTGGGTTTTTCTATTGAAGGAGGTGGTGGTGGTGGAATAGGTGGAGATGATGGGGGAAGAGGAGGAGTAATTTCCATTTGAATGGATTTCTTAGGAGCTTTGGTGCCACTTGACTTGGGAGGAGGCATTATTACTGATGGATCTATGGTAGGTAGAGTATAATTTGGAATGGATGGAGTGGTGTAAATAGTAGGAACAACTATATAAATAGAAGAAACCAAAGGAGAAGTATAAATAAATGACTAAACAAGTTATTTGTCCTTCACCACATAATATGCATCATCCACATTTCTCTTTAGTTTCAACTTATTTGTAGGTCCTTAGCTACTTTCTCCTTGTACTATTTCTCTTCTATCCCACATGGGTGGTTTATTTCATCATTTTTTCATGCAATAGCCTTTGTTGAGGAGCCAAATATAATTCATTACCAAGACATTTAAATTTATGTTAGGAATAGTCTTATCATGATCATTGCCAAAAATATTACTCGAAGTGGGATATTATCCCCTCCTATTATATAAAAAGCATCACTTATGACAACCCCATCATCTTCCATATATTTGGGGATGGTGGCTAAATCAAAAGCATGAATTTGTTCTATAGTCAATCTACTTTTATCCCTTATTCTTACATCAAATTCATCTCTACAATCAGTCCAAAAATCCTCAAGTACTAGAATATGGATGTATTCTAAAGAAATTATATTTTGTGCCACTCCTCTACAATCAAAATTGATTCTAGACTCAAAATGTGTTTGAGTGTAAAGATGATACATCTTTTTATGTACATTTTTGGCCTTGTAAATATTTGGACAATGGTAATGACCAATGACAATGAGAAATTCTATGGTTATAGAGTGAGATTTTGACTACAATTCATGTAGTTCAACAAGTTGTCTCCTTAATTCTATGAGAATCCATTTTTCACCTTGGTATTTGGGAAATTTGATAGGTTTTTCATAAAAACCTCCCACTCTGATGTGTGTAAAGTTAAGAAACTAAATGAAAATGAAAACATATAATGAAACCATATCCCATGCTTCATCTGATACTCTCTTATGTCTTAGAGCTATATTTAACTAGCAAATAACTTCATAAAATAACCCATCATTTACTACAATGTAATGCTTGTAATACTCTAAAATAACTATTTGAGGATAAAAATCATATATTGGCATAGATTATAATGTGCCTTTTATCCTTAGACTTAAAATGGATCCACTTGAAGTTGTTGCATACACAAGATATGAAGTCATCTTGAAATCAAAAGTTTGTAACACATCCTTCAACTGTTTGTCTATGTTATCACTTATCATTCTTTCCCATTTAATCTTAGTTGAGATCTTAGTGACATCAATGGTTCTGATATAAGCATACATCCATGATGAGAAACATTTAGCATTCTTATCTCCATTAATTCTACAGAGTAATTAAATAATGTCATCTACTTCTTGAATGAAGTTTGATCTTACTATTTTCTTTAGAAATCTTAAGGCTTGCTTCACCTTCTTCAAGTAATATGTATTCATTATCTTAATAAATTTTCATGTCTTAGTTTCCCATTACTTATTGTCTTTTTCCATTATCATATTAACTACTTTTGGTGATGTTGGGATCTTTAGATAGTAGTTAAGATATTAAACATCCAATCTCATAATTAAATTTCTAGTAGCATCTCTCACAACCCTAGTAAGAGATTCACAGTGCTTAGCACATATCAACACAAATTTAGTTAGTTGAGCTAAACTTGGGAAAGCTATAGCTTAAAAAATTCCACTACTAGTCATGGCATGCATAAGTGGAATCCTAGTTATGGCATTAGATCTCTCTAATAATTTAGCCATAGACACATGCCCTATGTCTATGTCACTTATCTCATTTAGCTTAGACATGATGTTTGATTCAATTGGGTACCCCTTGTATTCATACTTCATCTTGGGCTCTTGGGACTTAGCTCTCTTAGCTTTTTCTTTGCCTTTCTCGCTTGGTCTTAGAATATCCTCAAGTACCAACTCTGGGGCTTCTTTAATTTGTGTTGTTTGTACTTCCAATTTAGCTATCTCCTCTTCTGATCTTCCTGACCCATTTGATCCAGACATTAGCATTGACTAATTATAGAAGAATCTGATGAGTGTTCCTTAATACTAATTAACTACTCTAATTAGTTTTGAAAAAGAATCAACTTATTGTTCTTATAGTATCCTTAAGCAAACTTCATGTTTTGAGTAGCAAAAAGTCTTGAAAAACTTAAGTAACTTATTTTAAGTAATAGGGTCCCATAACCCTAAGTTGGTCCAAAAATTACACAAGTCTTATGCATTTGGAAACCTAGGTAGGTCAGAAGTAGTAAGCACAGAAAACTTTAGGTATAGTTTGTTAGTGACTTCGAGTTTTCATCACTAAGTTAATTGAACTTGAAAACCTAAGTAAGTACACATAGGGAAGGATTCTAGGTAGGTCTTGAGTAGTTTTTTATGGGTTTCTCATTATTTAAGACTTTAGGTTTACCAAGGGAAGCAACTTCATCTAAGAAACCCAAAGTAACTAGTTGCAAATGGGAAACCCATGTAGGTTGGCTCTTTGGAATCATGTTTCTTGAGGGTAGTTACTCAGTGTCAAAATTTTGAGGAAGTAATTAAGATTAGGTAACCTAGTCAAGTTATTAGGTATGGTAAACCCAAGTGGGCAAGGGATCCTAGTTGCTAGGTTTTACAATAAAAAGATTGATTTCATAGGGTACACACAAATCTTAAATATGATAAATGACTAAAAAATACAAATATGCATTTCAAAACATCTAATCATTCTTAATAAATCAAAAGGAAAAATGAATGAAACAAGAATTAATTGAATAAATAGCCATGGTAATGCAAGGAATATTTGTAGAGACAAATAACAAGAAAAAGGTAAACAAAAGTTATGAAAATCACATGGGTGAGATCAACCTACCTCAAACGCAAATGGGTTAAAGAGAAAATGATTAAAGATACTCCAGAGGATGAAATCACACAAATCAAGGTTTGAAGACATGATTATTTGGTCAAGTAGCTTAGATACTAGGTGGGAATGAGGTGGATTTTAAATATATATATATATATATATATATATATATATATATATAGCTCATTAATGACAAGTGTGTTAAGTCCACATAAGCCTTTAGCATTTTTATCAGGCTCTTTGAATTAAATTTTATATATATATATATTTTTAAGTAGAGCATCCTCATAAGCCCATGTAGGTCTAAGTTGATGAGTAGCTCAGGTTCATGAACCAACATTTCTTTTGCATGTAACTTTATGTCAATAAAGTAATACAAAAAACTCGATTAGGTCTAGGCCATGCTTGGTGTGTTTGTAAGACTAATTTGATTAGTTTTGGAAATGCATTAAAGCAACTTGATAACTCTATTTTAAACTAAGAAGAGTATTTAGGGTTGGAAGGACAAATTTACTTCTTTAAAATAAGTAAAATAATTTGGTGAACCTGATTTGCATTATGAATGAACCAAAAGACTTAAACTTCTTTGATCTACTGAAAGAGATAAGTAAATGGGTTTTTAATGATGGATTTAAGCAATTATTTTCAATCTTCTAGAGTTACTAGGATTAACTAAGGAAATTAAGCAATCAAACACAAAACCTACTAAAAGCTAAAGTTTTTATTTAGAGGATTGGTTCAACAACTACAACTAACTCACATAAAATAAGGATACAAAATTTAAATAGGGGTACCCAAAAATTTGAAGTGTAAAATTTTGGGGACACTAGTAGTAAGACCAATTTAGGGATGCCAATTAGAATGGAGACCTAGCTCTGGTGGCTTAAAGAGTAGTTACTCCCCTCCTATCAAATGAGGATGAGGTAATGATGTAAGTTAATGAGGATTGGCAACCTCAAGGAGATATCTTCACTAATTTTTTTGTTAAAGACACTTATTTTGCTAAATCAAGGAGTTTCTATTGTAGATAATATAAGGACTAAGAATAAGGCTTTAGGAGGTGGTATCAGCATGGCCACAGGATCACGTAATCCTCTTGCAAGCTAATATGACATAGTTGCAGGTGTGACAATTCCAAAAGCTTATGCATCTCCATCAAGTCAAAATATGGTAAGGTCTACTCCTATTCCTCAAGTTTAAAGTAGTTCTCTACCTACAATAACCCAAGATGAAGTAGGTATGGATTCTTAAAATATGTATATTTATTGAATAACACTAAAATGCCCATTTCTCTTTGGGATGTTCTTTGTATACCTAGTAAAAAATAGCTCCTACAAAAATAGATATCTACTATCCCTCACGCTCAAATAAAAGTCATGGCAATGTTTCTCTTGAAAATTCTCCTATAACCATTATTTAACCATCCACTAGGGCTAATAAACCTCCACCATTTTACCTCATCCTCATTATAGGTGACAAGTTGGTATATAATTGCATAGTCAATAGTGGAGCTTCTATTTTTGTCATGCCCAAGGTTATAGCTAATAATCTAGGCCTAAAATATGATCCATATAACAAAGGGTTACTTCAATTAGATGGTACACCTACAAAGATATTAGGACTAATAAAAGGCTTAAAGTTTTTCTTGCATGGTTGTCCTAGTTTTCCTATCTTGCAAGACAGAGTTGTGGTTAATCTCCTAGCCCACTTTGCAATCTGCCTATCAAGGGACTTCATGGCTAAGATAGGTGTCTATATCTTAACTGACTAGTCTTTCTTATCTTTTATAATAGGATACATAGATAAGGTGATAATTAAGGCACAACCTCTTTCAAGGTTTCATATTTAACCTTGCATTGAGATAAGTTCTAATTTGAAATGTGTTGTTCATGAAGAAAAGGATTCTATTCTAAATGATGAAACTTACTCCAAACTTGAGGGCATTGTAGATTTATTTCTTGATGAATATAGTACTAACACTTATGAACATGATCCTTATGCTCTCATGGAGGAAACTAATGTAGGATTATCTTGTATGCATGAAGGAGTATGACACCTCTACTTACCAAGGAAGAGGGTGAAGATGATGAGTTGTGGAAGATGTTTTTTTATGGTTCAATAAGTAAAGTTGGTGTAGGAGCTAGTTCTATTTTTGTCTCTCTATCCAAATAATAGTATTATTTTTCATACAAATTTAATTTTAGTTTTACTTGTAATGTGGCTGAGTATGAAGCTTTGATTCATGGCCTTCATTGGGTAAGGAGAGAAGGAATCAAGAACTTTCAAGTGTACAAAGATAGTGAATTGGTTGTGCATCAAGTGAGGAATGTGGTTCTTCCAAGAAACCATTTCTTAAGTCATACATGCATAAGGTATAATATTTTCTTGAAGACTTCAATGCATTCAATATTCAATCATTCCCAAGGGAGTAAAATAGTCATGTTGATATACTAGCTACCATAGGATCTCAATTTGATAATCCAACTACCATAAAAGAGGAGGGAAAATAATCTCATATTAAGATCATTATCAGACCTTTTGTACTTGATAATGAAGTGTCTTTTCAAGTTTTTGAAGGTGATAAACACATTACATGCTTCTTACAAAATGAGGCTAAGTTTTCTATAAGGAATCAAAGGAGACCCCAAGAATAATTGGGTGATTAGATTGTGCAACTAAGAACCAATAAGATACCTAAGAGTTTGGTGACCTTAGAAATTATCTTCAATTATAATGATCAAAATAAGAATGAGAAAGTGATTATGTTTATAAAATAGGAGTATTATGAAAGAGTCTTGATCTTCAAGGATAAACTCCTAAAACTAGGCAAGGTGTGTTCTACATTAGAGAAGCAAGCATTCATTAAGTTGTGTAAAAAGTTTCATGACATATTTTATTGGGAATATAAGGACCTCAAAGGATTTCATCCTATCCTAGGACACCATACCATTGAGTTGGAACCTGGATTTAAACCAGTCAGACATAAGCAAATACCCATCAACCCCAAGGTTGAAAAACTCATGAGGTTAGAACATACCAAACTCCTTGAATCTAAGATAATATTTCCCATCAAGAATTCAACATGGGTAGCAAACCTTGTGCCTATTATATATAATAATGGGGAGATAAGAATTTTTGTGGACTTTAGATATCTTAATAGAGTGTCACTTAAAGATCACTATCCTCTACCCTCAATGGAGCAAATTTTGCAAATGGTTTTAGGTTATCAACATTTTTCTCTTCTAGATGGATATTCAGGCTATAATCATATTTTATTCAATGAAGATGATCAATTCAAGATATCCTTCACTACTAAATGGGGGACTTTTTCTTATAGAAAGATGCCCTTTGGTCTATCCAATGTTGGTGCCACATTTCAAAAATAAATGGACATGGCCTTCAAAGTTTTAATAAATGAGATGTTATTACTTTATCTAGATGATATAATAATGTTTTCTAAAGATGATAATGAACACATACAACACTTAAGGCAAATGTTTAAAATATATAGGTAGTATGGAGTATCTCTTAATTCAAAAAAGTGAATCTTTGTTGTTCATGAAGGTAAGCTCTTAGGACATATTATTTCCAAAGATGGTTTAAATATTGATCCTAAGAGAATAGAGTCTATTCTATGAATATCATTTCCCTTACATAAGAAAGGTCTTCAAAGTTTCTTAGGCAAAATAATTTTTTTAAGGAGGTTCATACCTAGTTTTGCATCTTTGGTGAAACATATCACAACTATTCTCAAGAAGACCAAGTCTTTTCTTGGACCAAAGAGGGTAAGAGAAATTTTTAAGCCATAAAGAAATCAATTGTAAAATGTCCTACTCTTTTGAATCCTAATTTTACTAAATACTTCATGTTATATTCATTTTCTAACCTTGATACTATCTCAGCCATGCTGATGCAAAAGAATAATGAGGGTGTGGAGTAACATATTACATTCTTTAGTCAAATTTTATAATATTATGAATCCAAGTACACATTTATGGATAAATAGGTCCTTTATATTGTAATAAGACTAAAAAAGTTCAAACATATGGTTTCAAATAACAAGATTCATGTTATGATCTCTCATCCTAGCACCAAAGAGTTTCTTTTGAGAAAAGATCTTAGTGAAAAGAGGGCAAGGTGGATTACTAAGTTAATGTACTATGATGTTGATATCAAAGTGAAAAAAAATTTAAGGGGTAAAGGCCTTTGTGAAAATATAGCTTTAGATCTTCATGAGTCAAAATAAGAGGCTCTAGTCAATCATGATTATTCCCAAACAGTTAGTTCATTACCTCCACAAAGTTGGACATAGGATCTAATTCAGTTTCTTAAAAATGGTGAGTATCCTAATGATGTGAGTAGATCACAAAGGATTTATTTTAGTTTTTAATTTATTTCCTTTTGTCTTGTGGATGGAGTGATTTTTATGAGGGACATCAATAGTGTGCTATTGAGATGCATTGATAATGATCAATTTGGAGTGTTACTTTAGAATTTCCATGATGGAACAACAAGAGGTCATTTATCTCAAAAAACCAAGGCCGATAACATCATGAAATATAGATATTATTGGCCCAACCTCTTCAAGGATTACCATGCCTGGGTGAGAAGGTGTGGACAATGTGCTTTCTTTCTAGGAAAGTAGAAGCTTACAGCTCTTCCATTAAAGCCTATCCAATTTGATCAACCTTTCATATAATGGGGTCTTTATTTCATTATCATGGTAATTCCCCCATAAATTGTTGGTCATAAATGGATACTCACAATAAATTACTATTTTACAAGATGGGTTGAGGTAGTAGCATTGAAGGAAGCTAATGAGAAGGCTATCTTGGATTTCTATGAGAGCATCATAATAAGGGTTGGCACTCCTACTATTATTTTAGATAATGCTCTTGATTTTATGGGTGTTAAGATAGTTGATTAAGAAAATTATAATGGCATATTCTTGAGCACTTCATCTAACTATTACCCTCAAGGTAATGGGTTAGTTGAATCTACTAACAAGAATCTGATCACAAACATCAAGAGAACCTTGGAGCATAACCAAAGAGCCTCACACACCAAATTGAAGATAGCCTTATGTGATGATAGGATAAATCCTAAGAGGTTAATAGGGAATTCTCCTTTTGTTTTTGTCTATGTAAGGTAAGCTAGGTTGTCTATCTCTCAATATCTACCTACCTTAGAGTTAGCACATCAATTAGAGTTACTTGAGAAGACTCCAATGAAGGTGAGATTGACAGAATTAATAGAGTTACAAGAGACTAGAGATAAAGCTCATCAATCTATGGAGCATCACCAAGTAATAATAAATATTTCTTTTAAAAATAAGGAAAATCTAAGATCATTTCAAGAGGGTGATATAGTCTTAAAATGGGATGAAGATAGAGCAAAACTAGGGAGGCATACCAAATTTGATACCTTATGGAGTGGACCATATGTCATCATCAAGTGAAAACAAAGTAACTTTTTTTAGTTAACAAGGATGAATGGATAATAAATTCCTATCCTTGTGAATAGGATACATTTGAAACCCTACTATTGAGAATTGAGGTTCATTTTTGTAAATATTAGATTAGGTGTGTGTTTCCTTTTTTGTTGTGTTGTGTTCCAATAAGTGTTCTTGAAGCATAAGTGTGTTTTTCTTAGTTCCTTAATTTGTATTTTGTTCATATTGTTTTCTATGTTTCATGTGTTTTTAAAGGAATTTTTTATGTCAAACCTACTGTACATGTGACTCCATATCCTAATGGATAAGATTAGGCAACTAATCATGGCATAGCAAGCATGCCACCCCTGGGGAATTTCTAAGAATGTTGACCAATTTTTGCTCAAGCCAAAATGGATCAACCCCCTATAGTCAAAATATTTTATAGGTGCCTTTTATAATATAATGGGGTATGTTGTTATTCATTTGATGTCATTTCATATGCCATTCTATCTTTGGTCATAGTCAAGCTTGGTCCTTATGTCATTTGGTGTCTTAAGGGTCATTTTAGGGTCATATATGCAAGTGGCAGGTATTCATGGTGATAAATGTAGTTAGAGTATGGAAAAAGTTTGATTTTGCCTCAAGGAATTCATCTAAGCTTTAAAATATCAAGTAACAACTGAGGGACAAGCCTTGTGAAGCTAGACCATCATTAGGACATCACATGGAAACCAAAATGGAGCAACTTCTTATGTAATTTTTCAACATGCTCAAAAGTCTTTTCATTACCATTAGACAATGTGTGATCAATGTTATACATACCAATATCATTCTTTAAAAGTTTCATATCTCAATGAGTATTCCATATCAATATTTAAGCCCTCAAAGTTTAGCTTGTCAAGTCTAAGGGGCTAGGCCATCCAAGAAGTCCTCTAGGAATAAACAAAACAACTCTTTTGTGCATTTTTTATGTTCACTCATTAAGCCCCCAAAGTTTAAAGTATTTTAGTGCTATGTATTTCTTCATGTCAATAACATGCTCTAAAAGTTTCAAGTCCACATTTTAGACACCTAAAACTAGCCATTGATAACCTCCAACCAGGGTTTTGACTAATTTCTACCAAAGTGCACAATTTACCCTAAAACACATTAAAATATTTTAAATTGATATATATTAAAGTGTTGATTTTGGCCAAATTATCCCTAAATAGGTCAATACAATTTATGAAGCAACTAACTTTGATCAAATTATTTTGAGTCAAAATGCCAATTTTGCACCTAGGTGCTCTAGATTGCTCTTTTCTATCAAATATCTTACACGAAACATGTGCCTTAGTTATTTTGTGTTGATAAAATCCTAAATGGAATAATGGATCCAATACATATAACATCTAATCTCAATTCTAATCCAGTCAAATTTTGGGCCAATCACAAGATATTCTGACCAATTTGAGTAATTTGTGCACAAAGAACCAAGGTTTGTATCAAAGTGCTTAATCATGCTTAAGAGATAATTAAACCAAATCATGAGCCTAATTGAGAATTACAAAGATATTTTTGAATATTTATTTTTTGAAATGAATATTGAATATCTACATCATCAAATGACATCATTTCTTGGGAAGGCATCCTTAGGCCATAAATGCATAAAATATCAGGATTAAGCCACCCCATGCAACATTAAGACCCTCCATGCCTAGTTAATTCCCCTATATCACCAATATTAATGGGGATATTTGTAGATTGAATTTCATAATTCGATTTATTCATGTCCACACATCTCAATCTTGAGATGGATGGTCATGGTTGATCCTAAAACCATTCCAAAAATCTATAAATAGGAGGCCTTATCTATTGAATTTTAGGCTTGAAGAATGCAAAGTTATAATGCTAAATCAATTCTAAATCTTCATGCAAATTAATATTTCAAGCCAAATTATTGAGCCAACCAAGACAAAGCTAAACATGGTGACAAGGAGAGATGGAGGTAGCCACACTTCATTGATGAAGACTTCATGAGCACAAACTAAGCAAGCCACTTCAACAAACTATTTGGAGCATCCAAAGAAAGTGAAAGAAGATTTATTTTGCATTTTAGTTGGTTTTTTCCATTTTAGTCTTGCTAACTAAGCTCCCCCTAGTAACTGGGCCTAGAGATGTTATGCTAGTGTGTTTATTTCATTTTGATTTCATTTTAGGACTAACATAATATTAACCATCCTCTCTTGAATCAAACTCCTAGTTCACATAATGACATGCCCAATGGGACCGCACCCCATGAATTTGGTCACAAAGATCCCACAAGAAATATAATAATCTTTTCCATGTAGGATCTTAGAGTTAGAAGCCAAAAAAGAGTAAAAATTTAAATTAAAATTCTATTTTTTCTGATAAGTACCTTTATGTTCCTAGTAACGTCAGTTTTACTCTTTATTGCAATATCACTGCTAATAGTAGTGATTTTATAACAAAACTATTATTTTCTAAAAAATGATTTCGTAGCCCTGGGTAGTGATATCATTCACCAAAATAATGATTTCATTCACCTAAGTAGTGATTTCACCAAAATAGCAATTTTGTCTCAAATAGTGATTTTGTAGATCAGAGCAATGATATTAGTTATCAAAGTGGTAATTTTGCAAAATAGCGATATTGTTAAGCTTGCATAGTGGTTTCATATTTTAAGTAGTGATTTTGTTGATTTGGCCAATGATTTTGTCACCTAAATAGTGATATTGTGTTTTATATCAGATCTAACCCATAATAGCGATAGTGTTGTCTATAATTATGATTTTGTAAGGAAACAACTATATTGACTAGGTAATATTGATTCAAAATAGAGAGCTTGTTTTAAGAAGTTTCTTCACTCATTTATAAATTAGCTTCAAAGCTAAAGGATATACTAACTTTTTCATTGCATGGCTAACTTAAAATTTGTTAAAACATGCTTTTTAGACCTTCTTTAAAATTTCAAAATGGACTAGGAACTTTTTTTTGGTGCTTAATGGAAAATTTAGATGCTTAGGTAAATGTTTGGAAAAATTATGCTTTCAAAGTTACAACTTAAGACCAAGGGGTTAAAAGAACACCACTTAATCTTTCATTTGGTGCTTAAAATTGAACTCACTTATCAAAATTTTTCTTCAATAGTTATTTAAACTTATAATTTGATTGAAAAAAAGAGGGGCGTTGCATGTATGCTCTTCTATCCATCCCCTTTAGGGAACTTTTGGAATCAAAAGCATCATCCTTATTGAAAAAATGCCTAGTCTAAGGCATAGAAATAATGTCATCTAAAGCACTCCCTAAAAATTCACAATAGTTTGGGTGACATTGAAATAAACCTAAAGCCTTTTTATTAAGTCATTTATTTTTATGCAAACTTGGCTGGCAAGGGGGAATTCATTACCTCCCTCAAGTTATTTAGGGATATTTTACTAGGGGTTTTATCTCATATCACTAACTTCAACCATTCCCACTAGGATCATAGGTTTGAGTAGTTAAACCTATCGGAGTTATTACCAAAATCTAGATAATGTGAATGCAATGGATATGTGATCACATGAGATGAAGCAAGTGCAAACCACATAGATGCTAAAGCAATTTGAAATTACACAAGAAGATAAATTGCACAAGGCAAAATGGAGAAAACCAAAATATGATTAACATGAGATGGCCAAAGTGAGGAATACAAAGAGTACGTAAGTAAATCCTCCACAAAAGGTGGACAAGGCACCCCAAGAATAGACTGTAAGTCCTCCATGAAAGGTGGTGACAAGGTGGTAAGAATAGAGAAGTAACTCCCATCAAGGGAGTTACTTATGACACATATGACACATCTATGACACACACCTCCACATAAGCTAGCCTATCCCACAAATGTAGAAAAACTCCAAGTATGCACAAGAAATACAATTTCCCTAATTAAAAAATAGGGAAAAATAAAAACTTACACTAATACCCCCCCATAAGCACAGCTTAGGTGGGCAGTGTGAAAATAAAAAATGGGTCCTAGCAACTAGGCCTAATGAGGTACCCATGTACAAATGCGATCTCCCATAAGATAGAGAAAAGGATAAAACCCATAGGAAAAAACTCCCCCCAAAAGAGAGACATAAAAGAAAGAAGAGGCTAATGGGCCCCCCTCAAAGATGATGCTACTATAGATGTGGACCGCACCCCAAAAAGAGCTCATAGATGAATGAACTTGCTCTCAATGAAAGGTTTGGTGAAGATGTCTACAACCTCCTTTGAAGACTGGCAAAATATCAAGTCAATGACCTGACTATGAATAAGCTCATGAATGAAATGCATGTAAATATTTATGTGCTTGGTCTATTGGTGCTGAACTAGATTCCTACAAATTTGAATGGTACTATGGTTGTCATAATTAATGATGGTGGGCTGCCTGATAGGAATGCCAAACTTAGAAAGTATCCCTTGAAGCCAAATATCCTCAGTAGTTACATTAATAGCTCCCTTGTACTCTACCTCTATGGATGATATAGCAATAGCATTCTGCTTCTTGCTAGACCAACTAATATGACCAGAACCTAGAGAGAAACTGTAACCAAAAGTGGACTTATGAGTCTGTGAATCACCAGCCCAGTCTAAATCTATATATCCAACCAAGTCAACCTCTATGCCAAATCTATAATGAATCCCGTATTTATGTGAACCCTGTATGTAATGTAAGATCCTCTTAGTTGCTTTCCAATGCAGCTCATGAGGTTCTTGCATGAATCTGGAGACAAGTCCCACTGTATATGATATGTCAGGCCTAGTGTGAGTCAAGTAGATGAAACTACCAACAATTTTTTGATACTAAGTGGCATCAACCAATGGTGAAGAATAGTCAGCCTCAAGCTTGACTCTTGATAGAAAGGGAGTCAGAGTTGGCTTGCAATCAGCCATGTGAAACTGAGCCAATAAATCAAGAGCATACTTAGGCTTTGCAAGAGAAATCCCTAAATCTAACTGTGATATATCGATGCCAAGGAAGTAGTACAACAAATCCAAGTCTGTCATGTCAAATCTATCGTAGAGAGATGCCTTCACCACTAAAATAGTTGATGAAGAACTCCTAGTGATCAAAAGGTCATCAACATATAGAACCTAAATTAGGAGCGAATCATTTTGCCATAAGAAGTAGACATTAGGGTCAGAATGGCACCTAGTGAAACTCGTTATGAGAAGGAAGGAATCCATCTTGGCGTATCATGCCTGAGGGGCCTATTTAAGGCCATAGATAGATTTCCTAAGTCTACATACTAAGGAAGAATCTTGAATAAATCCTACCAGTTGGTCCATGTAGATCTCCTCCTCTAGGTCTCTGTGAAGAAAAGCACTCTTCACATCCATCTGGTGCACATCCCAACCATGTGTTATGATAACAGCCAAGGTGAGTAGAATAGAAGTCATCTTTGTAATGGGTACAAAGGTCTCTGAGTAGTCAATGCCTACCACCTATGAGAAACTCTTAGTGACCAGTCGCACCTTGTACTTATCAATTGACCCATCTACTGTAAACTTAGTTTGATATATCCACCTACATCAAACCATCTTTCTTCCCTTAGGAAGTGAAGTCAAATCCCAAGTGTGATTTTTGATTAAGGAAGAATATTCTTCCTCCATGGCACTATCCCACTCAGGTACCCTTGATGCCTCTCAAAAAGTCTATGGATCTAAAACTAAAGTAAAGAAGGCATGTGGATCTCTCTAAAAATCCCCCTTAGTACGTCTGTCATCTGCGAGATCTCCTACCCAAGTGTCAGCACTCTCAAGTGTCTGTCTAGCTCAAAGTGGCTCAGAAGTGGGTGAGTCAGGTGCTAACTCCTCATCCTCTAACTGACTAGAGGTGGATGACACTACATCATTGTCCTCACTGTCTAAACTCAAAGAAGAAGAAGATGTCTCTAGCTCAAGAACCTATTGTGGCTAATTTGAATTTGATGAGGAATCATCATGAAGTAGATCTAATGAGGGAGAAGTGTCAAGTGTTGAGTCTCTAGGACTCTCTTAAAAATGGACACTTCTCTCAATGAACAACTCATGAGTGACTAGATCTAGAAGATGATACCCCTTAATACCATCCAAATATCCTACAAAGATGCAAGGCTTGGACTAACATTCCATAGCTTTGCATTTCTTTTTTGGAATGTGGGCCATGGCTAGGGATCCAAAAACCCTAAGGTGCTCAACATCAGGTTTCCTTTTATGCCAAGCTTCAAAGGGTGTTATCCCTTTTAAAGCTTTGTGAGGAACCCTATTTTGAATGTAGCAAGCACAATTGATGGCTTTGGCCTAGTACTGTGGTGCTAAGGATTTAGAGTGAATCATACAGCTACCCATCTCTTTCAAGAACCTATTTTTGCATTTTGTAACCCCATTCTATGAAGGACTATAAGTGACTATGCATTGCAAATCAATCCCCTCTATGGTGCAAAACTGCTCAAACCTGATGCTGACATACTCCTCTCCATTATCAGTTTGAAGAACCTTGATGGATTTCTCACTCTGTTTCTCAACAAGAGCTTTGAAGTCTAGAAAATTTTCAAACACTTTAGACTTTTGTTTGAGAAAATATATAGAAGTGTACCTAGAGAAATCATCAATGAAAGTGAGGATGTACTTGGTCCTGATGAAAGATGGTTATGGAAAGGGTCCCGATACATCACTGTGGACTAAATCCAAAGGTTGTGAAGCCATCCAAGCTTTGCCTTTGTCAAATTTTTCTTTGAGATGCTTCCTAAGGGAATACCCCTTGCAAAGTCATTTTGAGAATTGGACAGGAGGCAAGCCAATGACCATGTCATTTTTGTAAAGTTGCTCAAGGTAGTGGTAGTTAAGGTGGCCAAACCACCCATGCCACAATTTGATAACTCCATATGAATGAGTTAGTAATGTTGTTGGAGAAGAATCTGGTTCAAAATATGAGGTGTATAGCCTAGCTTGGTGATGTGCCCTACCCACTGCGACTGTAATATCACTATGCAACTCCCTGATAGCCACTGAATCTGGTAAAAACTCAACTCTCATGCCCCAACCAATGCGAGTGATTTGGTACACTAATAAGAGATGGTTGAAAGAGAAGGAACACTTAGAACATTATTGAATGTTCCTCCTTCCATTTCAACTGAACCTCTCCCTGCAACAGAAACTGATGTGTCATCACCCAAACTAATTGAATTCATGCTACAAGGCTCTAAAGATGAAAACTCAACTAGTGAAGAGCCCATTGATGTGTCATCACCCAAACTAATTGAAGTCATGATACAAGGCTCTAAAGATGAAAACTCAACTAGTGAAGAGCCCATGTGGTGAGAAGCACTCGAATCAACAACTCTGATATGGTATCAGAGCCACTCTAGTAATCATGTGTCTGGTTATGCTATTAATTTATTCTAAAATTCTCACTTTGCTTTCTTAGTAGTTTTTTTAAATATCCATTGCATTTGAGAGATTTGGTAGAGTTTCTTGAAAACTCATGCAAATCCATATGGAAACTTGTTTAAAAAAATTGCTTCTGAATTAGAATTTTCTAAGACATCTTGTCTAGATCTGTTGTGGCTTTAGCAAAGGTAGTAGAATTCCTTTTCTCTTGGTCATTCTATAAGAAAATACAAATCTCTGCAACTAATTTCTATGCTTGGGTGCCATTGTTGTGTGTAGGGAGAAGAGGGAGGAGCAGCATCAGCCATGCCATCAAAACTGTTCATTTTTTCCTTGTTGAGTTTAGTCCTTTTGGTTTCCTTACTATCTGCAACTCTACGCCAAGCTTTTACAACTCTGCACCGAGCTTTTGAAACTTTGTGCCAAGCTTTTGCAACTCTGTGCCAAGATTTTGGAACTCCATGCCAAGTCCTTCTATTTGAGCTTTCTCTATTTTCAAGGCACCAAGCAGGTCGTATGGTGTCCAGCATGCAGGTCTGCATATTTTTCTTTTGTCTTTTCTGCAAGCAAATTTGGACTGTGTTTTTTTTGGTGCCCCTTCCTTGCTTGGCATCCCATGTGGGCCCTTGGACACTTGGCATCCATCAAATTTTCCTTTTCCTTATTTTTTCTAGTTAAAAATTGACTTGTATAAAAAAAATTAGTCAATTTGATTGAATATTAAGTTTTTTAGACAGTTTGATAATTTGGGGGTTTTCATTTAAAACTTGTATCTTCAACCTACAAAGATGAAGGGTGAGGCCTGGGATAGACTAGCTTATGTGGAGGTGTATGTCATAGATGTGTCATAGTTGTCATAAGAATGTCATAAGTAACTCCTTTGATGGGAATTACTTCTCTATTCTTAGCACCTTGTCACCACCTTTCATGGAGGAGTTACAGTCTATTCTTGGGGTGGCTTATCCACCTTTTGTAGGAAAACTCCAAGTATGCACAAGAAATACAATTTCTCCAATTAAAAAATAGGGAAAAATAAAAACCTACACTAATAAAACCACCTTTTAGAGTTGGAATTGCACACAAGACATATTTTCACTTTGGACATCACACTACACTAAGAAAGTGATGGATGTAGTGGTTACAAAAAGGATAAGACCTTTTATAACAAGCCAAGTGCCATAGAAACCCAATTTAAGTACATTTATTTTTCAACATGATATGAAATTCATTGGGTAATTAATCCATCTAGACATTTGAAAACTTGTAGATCTTAGACAAATCCCCACTTACCATAAAAAAGTTGTTGGTACAAGGTGCACCTCAAGGTCCATGTTATAGTACTATTATTTGAGAGAATGGGGGTGTAAAAACTCTAATATAGAATGTGCATTTTACTTTTTGGATAAACACTAAAAAATCATCTCAAATGATGTATATTTATGGATTACAACAATAGCAAGCAACCTTGTCAGTTTAGGACCTAAGAGCGATTAATTAGTTAGTTTTATCCTAGATTAAAGTCTTGTTTGGAGTCAAAACTTGGTGTGAACAAATGATACAAACCAAAACACATAGTCCTTATTTTCCTTTAAATAAAGAGGCATTATGCTTACCATGTGAATCATGAATTTTCTTTGTTCAAAGTTCATCAAAACTTGGAGTCATATCATCCACTTTGGTACAGTCATGTTATCTAATTGAGTCTAGACTTTTACCAAACATTGTTTAAAATTCCTTCATTTATAATCTAAATTCAAATTTATACCTTCATAAGTTCAGAGGGTTAATGTGTTAAGTGGGTTCACCATTTGCATTAAACTTGAGAGAACTTAGGTTGAATTTCCAATTTAGGTTGAAGTTCATTTAAGACTCATAATCATTATCAACACTTAGTAGACTTAAGTCCTTTTTTATGCTAAACACTTACAATTTCAGTCTATGCACCAAACATTTTTGTGTTACCATCCTATTTCCATCAAGATCATTTGAATACATAATTTTTTACCTTAGAGATATTATCAAAAATTTGAAGGTATGTATGTCCTTTGAGTTAAGAAAGATAGTGTTATGTTGTCGAGTTTGTGAGAAACCATCTTTTCCTTACATATTTTTTAAAACAAACATTTTGTCACATTTTTTTGAGTAGTTTAGCATTTTATGCTACCCAAAACATTTCAAACATTGTTTCATAGACCTTTTTGAATAGAGTTCAAGTTTATACACATTTTTCAAGCCAATCTAAGTATACATTTGTGAGTCTTTATCTAGCATAGTTACATTGTTCACATTTATTTAGCCTATTTATCAAGAGAACCAAGTTTTATACCATTATTTATGAGAAAACAAACTATCTCCAAAGTGCCTTTTATTTCATACCTTATACATAATTGATCAAATTCATGTTCGAGAGTCAAATTCCTAGTTTTTTTTAAGAAGAGTTTCAAATCCATTAGATTAAAATGTCATCTATTTCAAAGGCTATCTTTTGACACCATTTTTCCAAGAGTCCTAGCACATGCCTTGTTTGAGCCTAGATTTTGATGGCGTGTTTGGCCAAAAGAACTAGCAATGGTTTATTTCCTAGATTAGACTAATTTGAAACACTTTGACCTTAGAGTTTGTCATTTTAATTTTTGATCCATTTACTAAATATTTTTTGTATAAGACGTGTAATGTTAGATACTTAACATTAGCTTGTTTTATCATAAATCATTGCATAAACCTTTCCATACTTTTGATGAGTTTAGACCAAGTTTGAACATCATCTTTTAGACATTATCCTTTTAGAGTTTGTATAAATCTCTAACCTTTCTATCTCAAAACATTCATTATGGATCCTAACATGTATTCCTACACTCATAGTGGACTCATGTACAATCTAGGGATTAGTAATGTGGTTGCACAAGAAAAAATGGTACAAGACCCCTATGTAGATAATGTTTTTTATGACATGTATCCTTATATCCCTCATAATAATCAAATAGGGACACAAAACTAAGATCCATTGGCTAAATATTTGGTTAATACACTACCATATTCAAAATAGGACCAAGAACAAACTGCATAATACCTAGCTACAATACCTACTATTGAAGAACCTTTTCCTCAACACCATACTCTATTAACACACCTTCCACATATCATCTTTATTTTTTTAGCATCATTTATTGGAGAAAAAAGATGATATTTTTTTAATATCCATAGAGGTAGGGCCAAGTTTTTGGTAGACTTCCCCCATGAGAATTTACCAAGTCTAGTAAGAATGCCTCATAACATATTGTATAGTCAATAGGATTCTTCTATAAATCCTTTAGTTTTAGTCCAAATAACATATCAGGACCCTAGTATGTTTGTCAAAGGTAAGTACCCCATGGATGATCACTTTGTACAAATGTATATAGCATACCAAACCTACTTGACCCTAGCATGCAATTTTAACCAAATGAACATATCAAGTAGACCTCTCATGGATTTAGTTCCCTCAACTAGAGTGTTAATAGAGTTTATTGGTCAAGATAGTTACAGTGTAGATCCATTCATGTAGAACACTTTGATTGATAATTTATTTCATATGCCAATTATTGAAGAAGTATCTTCTACTTCTACGTAAAATATTAGCCAAATAATAGTGGATAATGTGCAAGAAACATCTCATTCAAACCAAAGTGGTGTTAATATGCAAATAACTAGCTAACAAAATGTGCCTTTTGTTAACACTACAAGTGGTTCTCAAAATTAGGGAGTAGGAGTTTCTACATCCCAATCTTAACCAACTACTTCAAATGCACAACCAATAATATTAAGTAGATAGCTAGTAACCAATACCATGTCTCAATGGCAAAATATGATGAATCCTACTCCTCCTTAATAAATGATGAGTGGTATTCCATAATATCAATCACAATATAGTATACCAACACAACAAAGGTTGAATATGCTACCACCTCAATAAGGGTAAACTAATGTTTCACCTTGTCAAGTAGTATCAAACATACCTCTTTGTCACATGATAGTGTGCCATTTCAAAACCAAATGTCTAACCAACAATGTATAAATATTGGTCAGTGATAGATGCCAAATCTTCAACATATGTTCACTTCTCAATAAGGATTCATGTAGCAAGGAGGTTTTAATATTTCTCAAGTACATACTAGGCAACAATTACCTTTTGTTCAAAATGTGCCACTCATTTAGAAATAAGGTCTTGATTCACAATTTCTCACTCAAAACCAAGGTTTGATTAGTTAGTATCATGTCCCTTTTAAACCACACTATGTATAGTATGGTTAGATCCAAACCACAAAATCTTCAACATCAAACCTTCATAACCAATGCTAAATACAATATTGCATTGTAACATGTGAAATTCCAATAATCAAACCCTAATCCATGTATGCATACTCTTGGTCCATTTACAAACCAATCCATCATACCCTAACAAATATCTCCATTATACCCCAATCTAAGTGTTCCATTCATGATTTCCCAACCATCTACCTAGGCTAATATTCCCACAAGTTTCCTAGAGTAATAATTACAATAGATAAAGGATGTAATCACTGCCATCCAAGATATGAAATAGGGTAAAAAATTTAAGTTAGACAATGTGTGTTCTTATCCTTTTAATATGGACTACTTATACATTCTATTTCCTCTAGGATATGAGCCCCAAAATTTTGATAAATGCAAGGGGAAAGGTGACCCCAAAACCCATTTAATAGATTTCTTTATCGCATGCCATCCAATGGCATATAGTGACATTTAAATTTTGTTGTTGTTCCTAAGGAGTATATCAAGACAAACCTTAGAGTGATTTTTAAAGTTTCCCAAGAATTCAATAATAGATTCTAATGACCTTTTAGAGAAGTTTATGCAGCACTTTTCCTACAATCTCTAACATGAGACTTCATTGATCGACTTGATGCAATAAAATAAAAAATTGATGAGAGTTTTACAAGTTATCTATAGTGATGGAGAGCCCTTACAAATTGATTCACCCATAGTTTACCAGTTAAATAATTAGCCACTATTTTTACTTAAAATTTGCATTATGAGATAGTGTATCATCTAGAACTACAATGTGCATATACTTTTAAAGAGATCATTGATAAAGGTTTATTGATTGAGTGAGCCCTTATTAAGAAAGGAATCATCAAGCTCACTTCAAATAATTAGAATCAAAGGAATCATCAAGCTCACTTCAAATAATTAGAATCAAGGTACTAATTATGGAAATAGCCAAAATCAAAATCAATTCCAAACATAAGCATCACAACTGGCACAAGCCAACAACCAAGATAGACCAAAGCAATTCAACTTCAATAAGAATGTTATGGGAAATGAAGTAACTAAGTCATGCCATGTCCAAATGGTGAAAACACCATTTTTTTAGCTTCTACCACCTCTTCAACTTACTCTTTCCCAAAAACATCTTTAGCCAATGCAACAAGCACAAAAACTAGGCCAACATAACAAATGCAAACACGCCTTTGCCATTGCAAGTTCCTCCTCCAAGGATAATAGTACCTACTTGCCATGTTTTTAGTGACCTTGGAGAGCCTATTAAATATATGTTTCATAAAAATTTTGCCACTAATTTGACTATTTGGCCTATACCAAAGCATTATCTGCAAGGCATTCTTTATCTTGATTGGTACCATGAAAATTAATTCTATGAATACCATCAGGTCAATGGGCACAATTTATGAAGATGTGTGAAAATCAAGCATTTGATTGAGAATATTGTTATCACTTTGGATTGCACCCTATTTGAAGATGGAAAGCACACCCTCACTCTAGCTGATACAATGGAAACTTCTTAGAGTGTGGATAACTCTATAATTAGAAGAACCTCTAGAGAGGGTTGGTTCCCTTAAGATTTTTCAATTAGATCTAATTACTATTGCTTTCAGGTGAAAAGAGGAAAGGAAAAACTAAAAGGAAATCTTATCTGATGGGGTGATGCACCTGAATGGTTGGTATTCTCTAAAATCTATTGAAATTAAGGAACACATATAAATCAATAAGAAATCTTCAGATTACTCCTAAACATAAATATTTTAGATGAAGGATTTAAAAGATTTTTAGTTGCAAAAATTATATTTCTATCTCCTCAAATGACCTGTAGAGGATGAGATATTCATATTATGTGTGGAAAGGACCTGAAAAAGGGTAAGTAGATGCCACTTGTATGCTAGTACATAATTAAAATACACTCTATTCTCTATCAAAACTTATATGCAAAATAAAAATCTCCTTTATTGATGTATAGTCCAAATTACAATTTCTTCTTCAGCTCTAGAAATTTTGAAATAATGGCTCAAAAAGCAAATATATATCTTAAAAGCTAATAAAAACCTAATTTGATTTGATTTACATAAGTAATAGTCTTTTTTAATTAAATAAAGACTAAAAACTTTTACAATTATTTAATCAACTCCCTTTTACAATATTTAGAAAAATCTTTTTAATAGTTTTCCTTCACAAAGCATGCATGCACTCTAAAAAAATTGGCATTAAAAATAGGTGGGACCATCTTGATATCAACTCAATTATATTTTGAGTTCAAAAATGAATACAATAGTCTTCAAAAATCTTTTAATTTTCTTGTTTTGCAAGAAATCCATTTTGGCATTGAAATAAGAAAAGGTGGGCCCCATTGACTTGGTCAACTCTCCTTGCATTTAATCAATGTCATTATTTGGTGTTTATCTCCACTTGAAATGATATTTAAGTATTTTAATATCATTCTTTAAATGATAACAAATGAATATTTCATGATGTTGGTCAACTAGTCAACTAAAGTTTTGATTGGAAGTTCAAGCTTAGTTAACTCCACTTGGCTCCTTCTTGCATAAAATAACATTTAAAATTTAAAAAATATATGAATATCCATAATAATATCATATATGACACTTGGTAACTCCAAATTAATTCATTTGATAGATTTTCAACACCATTCTTTACTTGCTTGATTGACTAATTAGCCTATTAGGCTAATTAGGCCTAATAGCCTATCTTCTTGCATTTGGAATCCATTAAACCTAAAATAATAAGCCATGAAACCTTAAAAAATAATTAAATAGACCTTTATAAACTTTTCTCATCACAATACATGTGATTTTGATGAGAAAATGCTCGCCTTTCAGTCAACAGGGTTAACTAGGCCTATTTTGCTCCATTTTCTTGCAAATTGGCCATTTTAATCAAGTTGTTTGGGACACTTATAAGATTATTTCTGACCAAATGAAAATTTTAGGATAAATAAAAATTCTTAGGATTTTATCTCCATTTATTATATTTTATTTAAATATCATGTACTTCATTTTACATGCTTTTTCCACAAAAACATGATTTCTTCCCTCATTTGTACATATCTATACATAAAAATGACATTTATGGAATACTCTTTGAGTTTAATTTAAATTTTAAAAAAAATTATGTTGATCCAAGATTATTTTATGTTAATAGAATCAACTTTTTTCAAAACTAATTTTTTGAGGGTTTAAGCAAGCTTTGAAACTAAATCTTTAAAATGATGATTCATGAAGTAAAAACCTCCAAATACCAAAAAATATATATTTATGTGTATAAAATTAGCCCCTAAAACATCCCTAAAAATATTAGGTTTCCATTCTAAATATATGAAAATTTATCACGTGGAGAAATATGCCTGTGGGGTTTTGACTATATTATAAGCGGCCTACACTCTTAACGATTATTCATAAATCACATCCCCTCAACTAGTATCAATTTTTTATTAATTATAATTAAATATGGGTACTTAAAACATACTAAGATCATATTATCAAACTTCACATGTGGTGAAATATATGAGCATCTGAACAAGAAGCTTGAAAGGGTACCTAGAACTGTAAAAAGTGAAAAATTCACCAAAATGAAAATAAATCTTCACCTACTTCCCAATAACTCAAAAAATAATCATGGGTTCTATACCATTCTATAAAAATACTTTAAAAACACTTTTTTTTTTGAAAAGTCAAAAAACCACTTTTTGGTCTATATGCCTATTTGATTGCATAAGCATGTATGAGCATGGTTTCCCTAAATTTTAGAGTTTTGAAACTCCTTAAAGGTATTATTATGATTTTAAAACATCATTATATTCTTTTAAACTTTCACCTAGGCTTAGAAAACTTTGTCTCACTCCAAAATGATGTGTACTCTAATGGTGATCTCCAACAGATATGCTGAGCATTGTTACAAAATAGAAAGTATCTCCACTTATCCAATAGCCATGAAACTTTTTAAAAGGTTCCTCAAGTCATTATGACCTTTTTTATAAAATTTTAGGTCCTAAAACCACTTGTAGCTCCTAAAAAGTGCAATTTTCTCTTAAAATTGATCTTTGTGCATGGATTGTCTGCATATTTGAACTTGACAATGCTCTTTTGAAATGATAATTACCAAAATCCATTTTTGATATTTTTTAGACAAAATTAATTCTTTTAGGCCTTAATTCCTAGCTTTATAGGGTTATTGAATGGTTTTAGAAAAGTCTTGATTGATAGGGGTAATCATTTGACCTTGACATGCCAAATTACTAACAAATATGTTAGAGAATGGGGAGATCACATTGGATGGTGGTGCTTCCACCTCCAATCAGACTCTTGGAATTTATCAAAAATATTTTCCCCAACATAACAACTAGTAACAATAATAACAATAGTAACAACAACACCGACCAATGTAATAACAAAATTAACAGTATCAAAATCAATGGTTGAACCAACATAACAACCAACAGAACCAACACTAGAATAATGAATAGAACCAAGGTTATAATGGTAACAACTAAAAAACCTATCATTCAATTTCACATGACTATAATTTATTTGTAGGCCATATTGTAGGAGGTAGTATTAATACCATCTTCATTAATCCTAAACCAAATTCTAATCAGATGAGACCATTGCTAACCATACCAAACCAGTTCAATCACTTTGGAAATCCTTCCTTGACCTGGGACCACACATAGGTGAACTAGAAAATAGGGATTCCCTCTTTTGGACCTTATATCGATAACTCATCCTTACCCCATGACCACCACAAGTGCGTCAATAATTGAGACTTGTCGTATCTGGTCCCACACCATCACCATCATTTGTTAGCAATCATGGTCTTGTATTTAATCCAAATTATGCAATTACAACTTAGAGGTCAAATATTACCATCCCAGGCCCATATCCATCTTCCACTTCACCCATTATCTAACCAACTATTTAGCCTTAGAATAAGCCATTTAACACTGACCAAGAGAAGAAATTTGACATTGTGGAATAACTACAAAAGATGCTTGCACAAATCTCCATTTCAGATTTTTTGCATACATCAAAAATCCACAAAAACATTTTGAATGACTTCCTGAGCTAATCCACTATTTCAAGTGACATATCCCCTAATCAATTCCAAGTTTTGGTTGGACACCTAGCTCCAACCCAACAAGTCACATTCAATCAAAGCGATATGTCTTCCCTTAGCCCACTCCATAATAATCTATTGTATATATAGTTTTGTATAAATTGGCACAAAGTGAAACATGTCTTTATAGACAGTGGATCAAGTCTAAACATAGTGTTTCTTAAGCTCATCCATCTTCTTAGGTACATAATGATAGATCTTCAAGTAGAGACAATAACCATTAAAGCCTACAATAGTAAGGAATGATAATCATAGGGCACCATCTATTTGCCAATTATCCTTGGGCCTTTGACACATGATACACTTTACCATGTGCTCAATCTCAATTTATCATACAATATGCTTTTGGGAAGACCTTGGTTACATGACTTTCATGTAGTCCCATCAACATTGTACCAATGTATCAATTTCTCCCATTCAGGGATGGAAGTTTGTATACTAGGAGATTTACATCCATATGAGCACTTCAAGCACCTAGAGGTTGAGTTCAAGATTTATAATTATCATTTTGGCATGAATATAGTGGTCAAGTAGGATAACAGAAAGCAATACTTCTTGATCCATCAAATGACAACTACATTAATCATAATAGCCCTAATTCCCTTTCCCACATGCTACCTCCTAAAGTATCCAATCATTTTACTATCTCACCTAATGGCCCAAGGGAGTATGTGACCCATGATACCTTTCATATTGTAAACCTTCCATAGAATCCAAAGTCTTTTATAAGACCTAAAACTAAGGCACTTTATCCAAAATGGAAACAAAAGAGCAAAGACAAAGGATCTATCATGTTTATACCAGCATCTATCCTAGAACTAGACCTTCTCGAGGGAGATGAATCATGGTTATACAATGATAATGAAGATGATTGTTATAAGAGTGCAAAGTATCATATTCCCAATAGAATCATGAAGAAATAAGAATATGAAAGAGGAGGCCTCAGACCTAATCAAAAAGGAACACTTGAGATAATTTCCATGACCAAAAACAAAATACCTTATGGACTTGGATTTAAACCACTTGGGGGTGACTACATATCCCTTACTCATGTTCCATCACCATAAATTAATGATGAAGATGTTGATAGTGAAGTAGAGTCTGATCATATCCTTTATGATGACTTAGCTAAAACCAACCTATTTAACCCTCATTCCATTTGTACCCATACCCTAATCATTCATCACACCCACTGCCATTATATTATCCCTAACTAATAGATTGAGACAAACAAGAGTCCCACATACCAATTGATGTGTTTCAAAATAATGAGTCTTTTTGTGATTTTTTAGGCCTTAGAGATAATGTTTTGTTGGGGGACCATAAATCAAGGTCTCAATCAAATTGGATCCTATAGTATATTTTTGAGAGTGAGTGAACACCCTTAGCCAAAAGTAAATAATTAAAACATTGAGGTCCCAAAGTGAAAACCTCTTTGAGGAACTTTTTGACCAAGGTAAAAGTAAAGAAAAAGTCCAGTCTAGTGGTGAAAACATGTTTTAAGTACCATTAGACAGGGGTGTTCAATGTTATTCAACCATAGCTCAAGAAACCACCAATGATAAACTTGTTTATGAGTCTAAGTTCAATTTTTAAGAACAAAAATCTTTTGATCAAATCATATAGGAGTTTTCAATAGTTTTTATTACATGGCCAAACCTTTCATTGGGAGACTTTGATTCATCATGCCTAGAGGAGCTTGAAGAACCAGTCCTAAAAGAGGACTCTAATATTGAAAACCAATTCAAATATTTGCCCATTATCCTTGAAGATGGTTTGACCCTTCTAGTGGAAGATATGATAAAGGTTAACATCAGGTCCTCAAATGACCCAAAGTGGATCAAGTAGGTGTTTCCCTTATTGAGAAAGAGTGTGAAGCCCTTACAGCCCTTTTAAGTGAGTTTGTAGATATTTTTACATGGGCATATTATGACATGTCAAGTTTGGACCTAGCCTTGGTTCTACACCACCTTGTGGTCAATCTTGATACTAATCCATTAAAACAAAATCTATGTAAGATACATCCTCATATTATTATATTGGTAAATAAAGAATTAGAAAAACTCTTAAAATTAGGATGCATTTGATCCATTGACTACTCATAATGGATATCTAATGTTATATATGTTAGCAAAAAACTTGAAGGAATCAAAATCTATACTAATTTTTGAGACATCAACAAATCTTTTCCTAAGGATGACTTTCAATTGCCTAACATTGACATGATCATCAACTCCATAGTAGGTTATGATATGCTTTCACTCATGGATGGATTTTCCAGATACAACTAGATTAGAATAGCACCAAAAGACCAACACAAAATAGCATTCACCATTTTATGGGGCACATTATATTATCAAGTAATGTTTTTTGGTCTTATTAATGCTATAGCTACATATCACAGAGCTATTACCATTATATTTCATGATATTATGCATGATATTTTTGAAGACTATGTCGATGACATTCTTGTCAAATCCAAAACCAAGGCTGACCATCTAGCAGTGCTACTAGAATATTTGAAAGACTGCATGAGCACAAAGTCTGACTAAATCCAAATAAATGTGTATTTGGAGTAACATCAAGAAAGTTACTTGGCTTCATCATGTCTCATAGAAGCATTAAAGTTGATCTAGCCAAAGTCTAAGCTATAATAGAGATGCCACCACCAACCAATTTGAAATAGCTCTATAGTTTGTAGGCCAAGATCCAATCCATCTGATGCTTCATATCTTAGTTAGAAGACAACTATCATCTATTTACACATATTTTGAAGAAGGGAGTTGTATTCCACTTAGATAATCACTGCCAAATAGCTTTTTATTAAATAAAAGATTACCTAATGAATCCACCTATTTTGTTACCTCGTACGTCAGGAAATCCATTCTTGTTATATCTATCATCTACTAACAATGCCTTGGGGGAAATTTTGGCTCAACATGAGGACAAAGGAGAGGAGCATGTCATGTACTACTTAATTCATACATTAGCTATGTATGAACACAACTTTGTTCCCATTTAAAAAGCCTATCTAGTTATGGATTCATAGCTCAAAAATTACAACACTACATGTTGAACAATAAGACCATGGTCATTTCAAAAGTAGATCCACTCAAGTATCTACTATCTAAAATAACTTTAAAATGTATCATGGCCAAATATATCATGTTTCTTAGTGAGTTTGACATCAAATACATCAATCAAAAATCTATTAAGGGGTAAGTCCTTGTAGATCAGCTTGTTGAAGCACCCCTTACAGACATAGAGCCACTCACATTCCAATTTCTTGATGAATCCATAATGACCATCATGGACACACCTCTTGAGGAGCAGCAATGGAAGATATATTTTTATGTATCATTCATAACACATGGATCAAGGTTAGGCCTTTTATTTATTACACCATAGGGGGATCTAATCCTTAAATCATTTAGGATCAATTTTCCTTGTACCAATAACATGGTCATGTATGATGCACTTGTTGTAGGAATCCAATAGGTAGTACAGTGGAGCATATCTCATTTTAATTTTTATGGTGATTCTTAGTTAATCATCAATCAAGTCATAAACCATTCCAAATTAAAGATGACAAGATGGTTCTATATGAGGCCATGGTCGACACATTCAAATAATAGATCATCAACATTCAGTTTGAGCATATACCAAGGGCTAGTAATATAACTATAGATGCCATGGCTACTATCAACTCTTTAATCCAGCAAATGGACAAAGTTAGAGAGTATCATTTCCTTGTCAAGAACTTGTTAGCACTAGCTCATGAGCTTTTAACTATAATGATGATTTGTGATATTATTAATCCTAGTTCTATCTAGTACTCAGACCTTTAAAACATCCTTCATGACCAAGTTTTACCACTTGACCACTCTCAAAAACAAACCAAAGCCTTCATCCACCAAGCCACTCATTATACCTTGCTTGGATCCACCTTTACCATTGTAGTTTTGATGGAACTCTAATTCATTGTTTAACTTCAATAGAATCTATGCTAGCATTATAAGAAGTACATGAAAGAGTATGTAAAACCCACACCAGTGGAGCCATCCTATCTAAAAATATCTTGCGTACTAGTTATTATTGGCCCATGATGGATGTAGATGTGGTTGCATATGTAAAAAAGTGTGATAAATGTCAATGGCATGCTAATTTGATTCATGCCCTAGCAAAGACTTTGAAACTAATGTTGACACCATGACCATTTTCTACATGGGGCCTTGACCTCATTGGTAAGATCAATCCCACCTCATCTGATGGCTATAAACATATCCTTATCACCACTGAATATTTCACTAAATGGGTTAAAGTTATAGCCCTCACTTACGTGAATGGAAAGTAAATTCCCAAGTTTATCTTCAACCATCTCATTTGACATTATGGTAACCCCTCCAACATTATATATGATAATGGAGGATCATTTAAGAATAAGGATGTTGATAAGATATGTGTTGAATACAACATCACACAACATTTTTCTATGGCATATTACCCTCAGGGTAATGGCCAAGCTAAAGCATTAAACAAAACCATTGTCAACATTCTCAAAAAGATTTTTAATGATGTTGGTGTAGACACCGAAAACATGTCTGCACCTTGGTCATCTTTCATCCTCCCCCCTTGTCCCCCTTGACCCATATCCTAACCCTTACCTTAGTCCCCTCCATTCATTAAATTAAAATAACTTAAATATTTTAATTTAGTGGCCCCTTTTCCACCTCACCCTTGCCACCTTGGATCCCCCCACCTCTCTCCTAGCCTTTATTGCCCAAATATCCCCTTTATCCTTCCTCCCACATCCATTTATGCCTTCCTCGACCGTTTTCCCATGGCCCCTTGACCCGGCAGTGTGCAAGAATGGATAGAGGCTAATTTTAGCCTCTATGCCCATTCTTCTACTGCTGACATCGGTCATTATTCGGATGATGTCGGTAGTTCTGCCACTGTCGACATCCTTCAAAATGGTTTCCTGCAACCATTCTACAACCCACCCGTGAACAGAACTCTCTTGACGCTTTTGCATTCATATTTTCTTCTCCTCCCTCTCACACAGTAACCCCCAGCAGCTACAGGTACCTTGCAGAGCAGCTCCAAGCAACAACTCCATTTGCAGGTTTTTCAATAGCTTCGACAACAGGTTTCTCCATTCTCCAACCAGCAAGAAAGAGGTAAGCACAGTGTTGTTTTCCATTTCATTTCTTATCTACATTTATCTATTTAGCTAACTACTGCCTAGACCTTCCCTATCTGTCCCTGAGAGGCTAAAAAGCCTTCTCAGACCCCTACCTCTCATTCATCCCCCTCTATACTTCTAGTTCCACCTAGTCACTTTCCTGATAGTCCCCTCTACCCAACCAGTTTTGCACAAACCCTCAGACTACTCCTCAGACCCCAAACAGTCCCTCTGAATCCCACATAGACCCTCAGACCCTTAGACAAAGCCTCAATCCATTCTGCAGACCAAGACCAGAGCTGTAACTCATCCCTGACTATTTCCCCAATTGACCTCATCCATTTCCCCTACCGATGTCGACATCATAACCAACATCAGCAACATTCCTGACTGACACTGACAATACCACCGACATCGGCAACTATGCAAAGGTAGATTACTTCTAAATAGGTACGCTTTTGCTTTCAGTTCTTTCTTTCTATCTTTTATCATTTATCACTTTTTGTTTTTGATTAGCATTTTGTTTTAACAGTGGACTGGCATCCCCCAAGAAGCCTTTGCACTTCTAGGACCAAGCTCTTGCTTGGCAGTCCACCCTTTTGTCATCTAACATTTTTCGTGTCTTAGTGTTTTCTCTTTCAGGTGTCATCCTCCACAACCAAAGAGGAGTTCTCACAACATCTAAATTCTAGTGCGCATGTCTATAATCTGGGTACGTACAAACCCTCATCCATTTCCTTCTTTAAGTTTCTCATTTCCCTTTCTTGAATGTGAAAAGTGAACATAGCGTAGAAACATTCTAGCACGCCTGGTGGGACCTTAGGTTCTTCCTTGGGTTCCTTTTCTTTTTATTCATATAGGGTGCATTAGGATCCTCCCTTTTCACCTCTTTCTTCTCTTCTAAATGGCATCATAAGTAGGAATAAAAAAGAACCTTTCTTTCTTTTCTTGCATTCTAGGCTAGTCAAAAATCATATTCTTCAACCCTTTCTCAACTTGTTTTCATCTGAACTTAACATTTTGACTTGGGGCTTAAAACACATTGCATTCCATTTCTGCTTGCTTGCATTTCTTAGTCCACACCTAGTAATTAATAAACCGCATATTGAATTAATCATAGTCCACTTGATGTTACACAACCAAACCACTTGCACCAAATCAAACACCAAACTCACTTGAGACAAGGCCCAACTGGGATTTCATCCTCCAGTGGATACCTTACCCGTCCTGGCAATCCTACTTGGATTTCATCACCAAGGGGAAAGCCCACTCTATTCTCTAGCAGAGTCTAATCTCTAGGGAAAGTATTTTTTGGCTAAGCGAGACCAGCTTATCACTGGGCTCGTGAAATGAGGGGAGCTTGCTCCTTAGCACTAGGCCATGTACAAAACCTAACCCAGACTTTTGAGTGCCATAACTAACCTGAAACCATCCATAGAATACCTCTTCTAGGACCCGTCTCAAAAGCCAATCTTCCTACACACATTTCTAAGGCATAAGCCACCATGATCCTAATAAATTTCTAGGGATTTAACGCTTAGGATTTGCTTGTGCTCTTCATCTTTTCTATTCTTATCTGCTTGTTTGAGCTTGTGAGGATGACCTTTCTTGCCTTGAATGGTTCTAACTCGTAGTCAATCCAAGGCTTTAGTCAACCACGTGAGGCATCAACCACTTCCGTCTACCCCATCCATAACCAATCCTATAATGGAGTTCCACTCGGAGACTGAAAGAACTCCTACTCGCCCAACCCCACTCCAGACTCCTATTGTCCCAAAAGGGGACCAAGATTTTGCATGATTCTTGGACCTCAATGTAAAAGCCTTGCAGCACTATCTCGTGCATAGTCGAACGCGAGACTCCTTGGGCAATCTGATTTACAAAAAGCCGACCTCTCTTATCATGACTGCGGCCGTATCGACAACATCCGTAGTTCAACCTTTAGACACCCAAGCTATCACCTCGACCAATGACCAAACCTTGACTAACCTTCCAAGTGTGGCCTCTCCCTCCATCTTTGGGCCCACTCCCACTAGGGTTTTAGCCCCCTATCAACCTCAGCCCACTCAACTGCTCTCCACTCCTTTCCTGAATCTAGTTGTATCTATTCCACCTACCCTGGCCCCTATCAACACCAGGGTGGCTACCTATCCATTGGCCCCTGTTACCACAATCTAACCTCCCATGGCAACATCGAGCCTAGCCATGCCTTTTACCCAACCACCCTTAGTCTCCTCTTCTATCCCTATGACTAGTTATCCCTACGTTGTGCCCTTACAGGCACAACCAACTACGTTGTATGCCTCCTCTAGCCTCTTTCAAGCACCCTACAATCTAGGGGGCGTTCCACCTACCAATCCATTAGCAGATATCATCAAAATGTTGATAGACAAGATGTCTAGCCTAGAGACCTCTATTTTTGGCTCACGCAATGCTCTCTCATATGAGCAAATTTGTAATGAGCCCATTCATCCTTCTGTCCCGATCAGGCCATATCCCAGCCAGTGGGAACTTCTTAAATTTTCTCATTTTCAAAGCAAGGAAGACCCACAACAACACTTACAGGCATTCAGACATGCCTGTTACCTTATTTCCCATGACAATGCATTGCTTTTACACACATTTCCTATGTCCCTCTTTGGTGTTGTGCTTGACTGGTACAGCTCCCTTGCCAGCCATTCCCTCTTCACATTCACACAGCTGGCCCAGCTCTTTCTTGATCACTTCTCCATTAACATCACAAAGAAGGTCTCAATCACAGACCTCTATTCTATCTACCAATTCAAGGACGAATCCATAGCTAACTTCGTTGCTCTCTAGAGAGGCCTCATCAATCAACTCTCCTTTTCCTTACCGCAACTTGATCTTATTAAACTTTTCTCCCAAGCCTGTGCCAAACATATTTCTTCCACCTTACAGGTTCAAATCTCTTGCACCTTTGACGAAGCCTTCACGATGGCTCGCAAACTTGAATTACGTGCCATCGAGGAGAATAAAGTCAAGTTGCAGAGCAAGAATCCCAACTCTAAGACCAATGACTCATCTTCTTCTAAACCTTCATCATTCAATCCTAAGTCTAAAGCTTCACCTAACACTATGGTTGTTAGACCTTCATCCTCTTTGCCTTCAAATAATCACCCTGAGCCATCCACATGTCAGAGCACCACCCACCAATTCTAGTAGAGATACATACAACGACAGTAGACTCCTCTCAGAGAATCATACGCGTCTGTGCTAGAAAAACTTGTTAAACAGGGGGTTCTCAATCTCCCCTAGATCTAACCACCTCCACAATTTGATCCCTCACATGCCATCCCTGTGTGGTATAGGGAAAATGACTTTTACAACTACCACTGTGTTAAAGGACATGACATGGGAAACTACAAAACCCTTAAAAACATAATCCAAGACATGCTTGAAAAAGGTGACCTCATCCTAGACAATCCCAATGCACCCCCTAATTAGGGCATCAAAATCTTCAAGCAACCATTCCCCAATCATCCACCGACCCAAAACAATGTCCAGACCTTGATTGACAACACTCATGAACACAACATTCAAACAGTCAATACGGTCTCACCCTTCATCCTTAACCAACCTCAAGAGGTTAGTCCATCTACTAGTCCATCACGTGTGGATGAACCTCTTTCCCCGATTAGTTCTCCGTCAACCTCTCTCATCTTGGAGGACGCCTCAACCTTACTGGCACCACCGGTCTCACCATCCTCCTTCTTACTACCTATGGAGGACCCGACCCTTCATACTCCTCGACTGCAAGTGGAGGGCACCATCATCCCTGCCCTTTACCCACTTGAGGAGCCTCATTCTCTGGTTTCTTCTCCACCCAGGGAAGAACCTGCCTCTCTTTCATCTCTAACCAAGGACAAATCTATCACGACTTCATCATGCCATGGGTCTGAGACTGCTACACCCATCTCAGCTTTGGCCCCACAACCATCAACATCTTCTCAAGGACCCAAACCTCATCCAACATCTTCTCAACCATTTTCCCAACTAGTGGAGAAAATCAGACTTCTCCTTTCAAGGAAAGTGGAGCATCAGGGATTGTGGGAGCATCTTAAAGCTCTTCAACATGCCTGTGCCCTCTCATCTCATGCTACCAATCTTCCCAGGGCAGAATCTCCCCAGACTCTCAAAAAAGACTAGACTCCCGCTTCTAAACCCACATCTACCCCATCTAAACCTATCAAGTCACTTGGCATTTGCCCTATCTCTACCCTCACTCACTTGCAAGTGAAGGTGGACTCAGACTAGACCTCGACCAATAGTATTCTTTTAACCAAGATGAAGAAGACTACCAGACCACAGAAGTGAACACCTCTTCCCCCATCACCATTACCTTCCATTTTGGGCCCCCATCCTTCGACCTTGACTAGAGTCCTTCCCACTTCGACCTCTAATCAAAACCAGTTGCCTCCTTTGCTTCCTCCACCTACCTCTAGCCTACCCTCTCTTAAAAAGGCAGTACCTCTCACGAAGAAAGTGTTGTCTATGCCTATCACCACACCATCAACCCAAAAGGTGGTATGAAAACCTCTTCCAACTCCGCTTAAGCAAAAGTCACCAGCATCGCACACATCAACTAGCATAGACCCTTTAGTGGGCTCATACTCGTTGATATTGTACCAACTTTTGTAGACTTCTAGCATAACCCTTCCACCCATCAGGCCTTTCCAACCTCTTGGGTCCAAGCCCTCCTGGTTTGACAACACAAAGATTTGCTTATATCATCGTACGCCAGGACACGATATCGAGAATTGTTGTGCCCTCAAGGCTATCATTCGTCATTATATGGAGAAGGACACTCTTCTCCTTGAGGACACTCTTAACCGACCCTCGACACCTTCTCACATCCATCCAACCTCTTCAACCACATCAACATCTCACCAGCAGGCCATGACCCCTTCTTCACCTCCTATCTTTGAAATCAATGCCATCCATATAATCACTAGGTCACAAAAGGACAAGGCAAAAGAAAAAGCTGCCATTCCTTGAACCTACCCTTTCATCAAGCCGCCTCAACCTCCCAAGCCTAAAATTTCTATCTTTGGCGCATCTCAGCCTTCTTCTTCCTCTTCTAGGCCGATTCATGACTCCATGTTGAAACAGCTTCACCAGTCACCTGTGAAGATGTCCCTTTATGACCTCATCCAAACCTTGCCTCAGCATCGTCAAGCCCTCATCCGAGCCTTGCAGATAGTAGAGGTCCAACTCGAGGACCCCTAACCACTCACTGCCCTCGTCCACTCTTTACCTCCTGTTGCCTCCATCACATTCAGTGATTTTGAGATTCCCACATCCAACACGGAAGATCAAGACGCCGCCCTCTTCATCACTGCCTATGTTGATCAGACACACATTAAATGCATTATGATCGATGGAGGTGCTAGCATCAACATTATCTCCACCCATGCCTTTGATCAGTTGGCTCTTCCCAAGAATTGCATCTCTAAAACTGATGCAATCTTGTGCTCCTTCAATGACACCACTACCATGACCATTGGCACAGTCATTCTTCACATTCGCGTTGGTCCATGCACAGTCCCAGAGCTCTTCTATATCATCAAAGGAGAGTTTCAATACAACATGTTGTTGGGTTGACCCTAGATCCATGCCATGGCTTGTGTCCCCTCCACCCTGCACTGTTGTGTGAAATTTGAGCATGATGGGCAAGTCCACACCATTCCCGCTGACCCTTCACCCTTCAAAACTTGTAACACAACCTACCATCCAAATGACGTCCTCATTCCTATCAAGCCATCAACCCCAGCACCACCTCCATCTGTGAAAGCTTTGACCAGTTCACAACTGGTGATCGCCCTAACCCCTCCTCTTTAAGTGATGACCAAAAACCCCATGGAAGACATCTTCCAATGAATTTCACTTGGGGAATATTGCTTGCTAACTTTAGACATGTTCCAAACTCTGCAAGAGTATGGACGCCTTCACCACAGCCCCAGTTACGACCATCAAATTGGGATGGTCGTGCCTTATGGTCCTCCTCACCTCTGAACCAATCTTGTCTATGGGGGGCTCAATCAAGCTCCTACTGATGGCAACCCTCTCTCTTCACCCCAACCATTCACATCAGACTTCTCATTTCTTGGCAACCCCACCTTTGCACACACTTACCTTTACAGGTGTGCATGGAAGGGTTTTGGTTTCAGATGTTATGAACAAGGCTCCCATCAGCCTATTGAGCCTCTCAATGATGATGATGCCAAGAAATGGTATGGCCTGGGATATCACAACCTCACTCAGGCCCCTTCAAACCTTTGTCTCAAGCCACCCATTGACCAATCTCCTCCAGGCTCACCCATCCCTCCTCCTTCACCTATGGAGTCGGTGGTTTCCATCCCTCCTAGTTTTTTTTCCATAAACACCATCCGCCTAGAACCTCTAACCTATCAACTAAATGGGGTGTCTAGGTCTCTCCCTCTCATTTTTCCCAACATGATAAAGGATGAGTCGGTGACCATTCACACTATCCGCTGCATCGACGATGACACCATTCTATCTTACATGGGCGCTGATGACTCTTTCATCTAGCACTCCCTCCCTTTTGAGACCCAGGTTATGTTAAATGAATCAACCATTGACATCAACCTCCCTTCTTCTGATGTTCCTCACATCTTAAAGATTGGCCAATCTTTAGATGCTCAGGAGCAGCTAGACTACACCTAGTTCCTCTCAGACGATAGCAAGGCCTTTGCCTGGACCTACAGTGACATGCCTGGCATCGACCCCACCATTGCTACCCATAACATCATCACCAAACCAGAGGCTAAGACTATTAGGCAAAAGCTTTGAAAGATGCATCCTCGCATTGCACTCCTTGTCAAAGAGGAGCTTCAACGCCTTCTTTCTGTCTCTTTCATCCAACCCATCAATTATCTGTAGTGGGTCTCTAACATCGTCCCAGTCACCAAATCAACTGGGGGGATCCGAATCTACACAGACTATCATGACCTTAACATAGCCTATCCCAAAGATGACTTTCCTCTTCCCAACATTGACCAGCTTGTTGATCTCATGACCGGCCATGAGATGCTATCTCTCATGGATGGGTTTTCAAGATACAACCAGATCCTGATTACACCGAAAGATCAGCATAAGACTACCTTCATCACCCCATGGGGGACTTTCTACTATCGAGTCATGCCTTTCAGCTTGAAGAACACAGGCGCCACTTATCAGCATGCCATGACTTACATTTTCCATGATCTCCTCCATAAAATCATGGAGGACTATGTGGATGACCTTCTCGGCAAGTCCAAGCTTCACCATGACCATTTAACCATTCTCAAGATCATCTTCTCTCACCTTCTCCAATATAATGTCTGCCTTAACCCCAAGAAATGCGTCTTTGGGGTCCTCTCAGGTAAGCTCCTCGGCTTCATCATTTCCTTTCGTGGCATCGAGATAGATCCTGCCAAGATCCATGCTATCCTCGAGATGTCACCTCCGACCAATCTCAAGTAGCTTCATAGTCTACAAGGGAAGCTCCAGTCCATTTGCCGCTTCATCTCATAGCTTTCTGACCGCTGCCAACCTTTTCATCATCTCCTTAAGAAGGATGTCTCCTTTAAATGGGATAAGGACTGTCAAGAGGCTTTTGAAGCCCTCAAACACTATCTGGTCTCTCCACCAGTCCTCATTCCACCTAAAGATGACTAGCCCTTCTACCTTTATATCTCTGCCACCAACCATTCGTTAGGTGCCATAATCGTGCACCGAGACGAGCATCACTGTGAGTAGGTGGTCTACTACATCAGCCAAACACTGGTTGACTATGAAACTTGGTATACTCATATCGAGAAACTCTATTTGGCATTAGTCTTTGCCGCTACCAAGCTCCACCATTATCTTCTCAACCACAAAACTTTTGTCATCACCCATGCCGACCCTCTTAAGTATATGCACTCCAAGCCATATCAAAATCAATGTATGGCTCGATGGCTCATGATGCTTGTTGAATTTGACCTCAAATTCATCTAGTAGAAATCTATCAAGGGGCAAACTATCACTGACCAATTGGCAGATGCCCCTCTTCCCGACAATCAACCTTTGTAGTGTGAGTTTCCTGACAAATCTATCACCATGCTTTCCACCGATGACACTGTCTATCAAATGACCATTTCTTCGATGGCTCCAAATGTCAACTTGGTGGGGGTGCGGGAGACATTCTCATCCCACTCGAAGGAGAGCCCATGCCTTTGTCTTTTAAGCTTGACTTTGATTATACCAATAATATGGCTGAATACGAGGCCTTAATTTTGGGACTTCAAACTGCCCTTTCTCTCAGCATCAAGACCATCAACATCTTCGATGATTTGCAGCTCGTCATCAATCAAGTCAACGGTTCATACCTCTGTAAAAATGAAATTTTGCAAAGGTATAAAAATCATGTTGACACTCTCCTCACCTCTTTCAACCATTACCTTTTACAGACTGTTCCGCGCTCCACGAACAAGTTTGCTGACACCATGGCTTCTCTCCCCTCGCATATCCCATCTTCATCATCTTCATCTAGAATTTTTGTCATGGTGCATCATGTGCCGTTGCCTTCATACATTTCTCCTAACATTAACCATGTCAACACCATAGACTCTAGTCCATGAGATGATTGGTATAAGCAACTTGTGGACTACTTATCTCATTCTATCATTCCTCTCCATCTCTCTAGCAATGCGTGGTGGGATTTCATCAAACGCACTGCTCGCTATACCATGCTAGGGGGTCTTCTCTATAAGCAAGGCTTTGACAGCTTCCTTCTTTACTGTCTAACCTCCATTGAATCCTCTCATGCCATTAAACAAATCCATGATGGGGTTTGTGGCAGACACTTTAGTGGGAACTCGGTTGCCAAGTGCATCCTTCGTCTAGGCTATTATTGGCCCACCCTTCATCAAGACTGTAGTGACTATGTTCGACATTGCATCAAGTGTCAGTAGCATGCTAACTTGCTTCATTTCCCTAGCCATGCCTTACAAGTCACTCAAGATTGTTGGCCTTTTTCTCAGTGGGGCTTAGATCTCATCGGTGAGATTAACCCTCACTCGTCTCTTCATCATCAGTCCATCATCACCACCACTAAATATTTCACTAAGTGGGTGGAAGCCATTCCTCTTGTCTCCACCAAAGCTGACAAGATTATTGACTTCATTAGCACCCACATCATTTGTCATTTCAGTGTTCCTCACAAAATCATCACTGACAATGGTAAGTCCTTTAAAAACAAGACTGTCTAAAAATTATGCGACTCATTTGGCATCAAACTTAGCTTTTCTTCACCTTACTACCCACAAGCAAATGGGCAGGCTGAGGCTTCCAACAAAATTTTGACTAAAATTCTCATGAAGGTGGTCAACAACACAGGAAGGGATTAGCACATTCACATTCCTTTCGCTTTGTGGGCCTATCGCACTAGCATCCAAACCTCCACGGGTGTTACCCCTTTCTCTCTAGTGTACGAAACAGAGGATGTCCTACCTCTCAAAGTACAGATCCCGTCTCTCTGCATCTCTCTACATGACATTCTCTCCAATGACGACTTTCATCAAGATCGCTTAGCTCAACTTGAGTTACTTGACGAGCATCATCTTGCAGCCCTCAACCATCTCCATGTCTATCAAAATCGCATCAAGCGAGCCTATGACAAAAATTTGTGAGAATGATATTTCAACATCGGAGACCTCATCCTCAAAGAAAACTAGCACGTAACCAATATGGAGCAAAGTAAATGAGGCAAATTTTCCCCTAATTGGCTTGGACCTTTCATCATCATGTACAAGTATGGGTCAGGGACTTATCGTCTGTCTTCTATCGACGGACGGCCAGAACCTGAGCCTCTTAATGTGTTGTATCTACAACCTTTCTACTGTTAGTCGAGTACTCGTCCACTTGACATTTAACTTGAGCTTGTCCCTTGAGTAATCTCCATCCTATTAATCCTCATTCCTTTCAACCCTATTCCCCTAAACAAATCCTCTATAACCCTTTTATGACACATGGATGCTTTGTCCTAATAAAAAGGAGCCCTTGAACTTCTATAGTCTTGTCCATGACTCCAAATTCTATCAAAAAAATTGAGATGTTGAAACATATCTAAGGTCACAAAATCAAATCAAAAAGGTAGACTGCTCCCTCGAAGGACAGCTATACTATCATTGATGTAGCTAAATAGACTACTCCCTTGAAGGACAGCTATTCAAAAGCCCTTATATAAAGCAAAAATATAGACCACTCCCTCAAAGGATGGCTATGACTAAATCTTGCTACAAACAGCACTTTCTTAGAAGCTTCCCGCATCGATTAGCTTCATAAATGACCACAAAGCAAAATGACATCTCTATGTAGACTTCCCGCATCGATCAGTCTACAAAAAAAAAAAATAGGTCATGGACTTGGCTTGTAGTTGTCTCAGGGTCTCCTATAAAAAGGGGCAAGGTTATCCCTGCTCTTAAAATGGGTTACCCTATCCCCCTCCTATCATAACACCTACTCAAGGGACTTTGAGCTCACTTTAATGTCAAAGTGATTCGATTACCACTCTAACACAACCATGGTCAGCGACGTAATGCATGAATAGGGCTCTTAGTTCTAACAACCCCTATCTATGCTGTCATTCTAGTCCTTGTCAATGAAAGGGCAAATATGCCTTTCACTTTCTGCCTACACTTTGGTCACATTCGACCACATCATTTGTCAAACTAGCTCAACTCAACCCGACTCTTTTCAGACCACTCCCATAACCTATTCACCTAGTTTCTATGGATACCAATACACATGGAAACTATCGACCAGACACAATTTATGTTAAGCATAAACCAATACTTGCTGAAGCATAAATAGACCTCAATTCATTTTTAGCATACATCCATCACGAATATGGAAAATTGCTAGGGATGAAAGACCCCTCAACCAATGTTACAGAATACACCATTTGGGAAAGGCTGTAACATCTTTTTCTCCTCATCATTTCGACACATGACCAAACCAATCATTGACCAATCTTCTCAACTAGTTCAAACTACATTGGTCTGAGGCCCTAAGACCGGGGCTATGTAGGCAGCACTCAATTGACATGACATCTTCTGGGGTTAGCTTTCCCATCCCATTTGTTTGTCTCTCTGATGGACAAACCCTTTTTTTCTTTGACCTCAACCTTGACCTTGACCAAGACCAGTCTATCAACCACTTTGACCTCCTGTCTACCACTCAAACTCCTTGTCTGAACTACATTGGTCTGAGGCCCTAAGACCAGGGCTATGTAGGTAGCACTTAGATGACATGACGTCTTTTGGGGTTAGCTCGACCACCCTCATTTGTTCATCTCTCTGATGGGAAAACCATTCCTCCTCTTAACCATGACCTTGACCTTGACCAAAACCAATCCTTGACCAAAACCAATCATCCGAACCTTTTGACCTCCTGCCTACCACTTGGACCCTTTGTCTGAACTACATTGGTCTAAGGCCCTAAGACCGGGGCTATGTAGGCAGCACTTGGTTAACATGGAGTCTTCTGGGGTTAGCTTGACCACCCTCGTTTGTTTGTCTCTCTGATGGATAAACCCTCTTTTCTCTTATTGACCATGACCTTGACCTCAACCAAAACCAATCCCTGACCTTGACCTTAACCAAGACCATCGACCACTTTGACCATTCCTCCCTTTTAAGGAGAACTACATTGGTCTGAGGCCCTTCACACAAGGGCTATGTAGGCAGCACTCAGATCACATGATGTCTTTTGATGTTAGCTCAGCCACATTCTTTCATCCATCCATCCACCTTGACCAATGACCATTGGAGATCATGCCTATCTCCTTCGACCATGACCACTTCCAAGACAATGTTGCCTTGGTTGTTTTTGCATGTATGCTACCCCATGAATGGTTAGCCAAATTGTGTGCAGACTGTTTATGACCTTCACAAGTATAGGATCGCAATCCAGTTAATCCCCACTACTTGTGACATTTTTTGTGTTTTTGGGAGCACTTCCTGAGCCTGGGATACCTGGAACACGATGACCATTAGAGCTTCAGCTTAGATTGAATAACCCAATCAGCTATGACCAAATGTTGGGTCCTAATTATTTCAATTTTGGCACTCCTCGACCCTCGACCTATGACAATTTGACCCGACCATCTCATGAAGTGGTATACGCGTAATCACGACTATTGCAACGTTCACACTCACCCTCTCTCTATCCATATCTCTGTCAAATCAACACTCGACCTTAGGTTCCCTTCTCTTGACTCCCACTTTGAGGGGGGAACACCTCATCCCATACCTGGGGCAACCAACTCCTATTTTTGTCTTGCAGTTCATCAAGAACAACTAACAAGACAAAAAGGGGCAAATGTAGACACTGAAAACGTGTCTGCACCTTGGTCATCTTTCATCCTCCCCCCTTGTCCCCCTTGACCCATATCCTAACCCTTACCTTAGTCCCCTCCATTCATTAAATTAAAATAACTTAAATATTTTAATTTAGTGGCCCCTTTTCCACCTCACCCTTGCCACCTTGGATCCCCTCCTTGGATCCCCCCACCTCTCTCCTAGCCTTTATTGCCCAAATCTCCCCTTTATCCTTCCTCCTGTGTCCATTTATGCCTTCCTCAACCATTTTCCCATGGCCCCTTGACCCAGTAGCATGCAAGAATAGACAGAGGCTAATTTTAGCCTCTATGCCCATTCTTTTGCTATTGACATCAGTCATTATTTGGCCGACGTCAACGGTTCTACCACCGTCGGCATCCTTCAAAATGGTTTCCTGTAACCATTCTGCAGCCTACCCACGAACAGAACTCTCTTAACACTTTTGCATTTATATTTTCTTCTCCTCCCTCTCACACAATAACCCCTAGCAGCTACAGGTACCTTGCAGAGTAGCTCCAAGCAATAGCTCCATTTGCAGGTTTTTCAATAGGTCTGACAACAGGTTTCTCCATTCTCCAACCAACAGGCAAGAGGTAAGCACAGTGTTGTTTTCTATTTCATTTCTTATTTGCATTTATCTATTTAGTTAATTATTGCCTAGACCTTCCCTGTCTATCCCTGAGAGGCTAAAAATCCTTCTCAGACCCTGCCTCTCATTCATCCCCCTCTATACTTCTGGTTCCACCCAGTCACTTTTCCGATAGTCCCCTCTGCCTAACCAGTTCTACACAAACCCTCAGACTACTCCTCAGACCCCAAACAGTCCCTCTAAATCCCACATAGACCCTCAGACAAAGCCTCAGTCCATTCTGTAGACCAAGACTAGAGTTGTAACTCATCCCTGACTATTGCCCCAGCCAACCTCATCCATTTCCCCTACCGATGTCGGCATCATAACCGACGTCGGCAACATTCCTAATCAATGCTGGCAATACCACCAATGTTGGCGATTGTGCAAAGGCAGATTGCTTCTAAATAGGTACACTTTTGCTTTCAGTTCTTTCTTTCTATCTTTTATCATTTATCACTTTCTATTTCTGATTAGCATTCTATTTTAACAGTGGACTATCATCCCCCAAGAAGCCTTTGCACTTCTAGGACCAAGCTCTTGCTTGGCAATCCACCCTTTTGTCATCTAACATTTTTCATGTCTTAGTGTTTTCTCTTTCAGGTGTCATCCTCCATAACCAAAGAGGATTTCTCACAATGTCTGAATTCTGGTGCGCACGTCTACAATCCGGGTACGTATAAACCCTCGTCTATTTCCTTCTTTAAGTTTCTCATTTCTCTTTCTTGAATGTGAAAAGCGAACATAGCGTGGAAACAGTTGGTCATGATTGGCACCTTAAGATATTTCATGCCCTTTGGGCATGTCATACCAATCATCATACACCCATAGGAACCACTCCATATTCACTTGTTTATGGTATAGAAGCCATCCTTCCCATTGAGGTTGAGTTGCCATCTCTACACATATCTTTCAAGCATGTCATAGATGATCATGACTATTGAGTAGATTGCATGTAAGAGCTAGACCTCCTTGATGAAAAATGTATAATTTCACTCAACAATCTTTAGGCATATCAAAATTGACATAAAGGCCATTATAATTGGCATGTCAAACATAGAACATTTGAACTTGGTGATCTTATTCTTAAAGAAAACTAAAAGAATACTATGGCTTAAAATAAGTATAAAGGTAAGTTAAAACCTATTGGGTTGGTCTTTTCATCATTATAGAAAACTTTTGAGCCAGAGCATACAAACTTACCACACATGATGGCCATGAACATGATGAGCCGATGAATATTATCCACCTCAAGTAGTACTATGCTTGAGTGGCTTGGTGTATTTTCTATAAGGACCATTTCAAGTTATATCATTTTGATTAATCTTCTTTATATAATATCTTTTTTACTAACCTATCATCCTATCACTTTTTATATCACATGTCTATTTTACCATACCTTTTCCCACCAACCAAGTTCATTTTTCCCTCCCTACTCAGCCCTATGACCTTGGTTCCATTCTATTTGGTTCCATCACCACTCTTAGCCAGAGCAATTAGATTTGGTTTCAATAGCTATTTCATACATTCTAGATAGAGGTCATATTTTGGATTAGTGTGATAGACATTTGGTAATTACATCCTTCATTTATTGTTTCATTCTCTCTCATTGTCTTGATCCTAATTATAACCACCTATGGGCAAATTAGTCTCAATGATCTATGCCATTGTATCTTAGTTATAACTTCCTATGGGAAAACTATGGGAAACACTTGATTATTATGCCTTGATCGTACCAACTTGCTATTTCCTATGCCGTACGATGCTTTTATACTAACTATGCCTATTTTATTTGAATTGACTACTACGATAGTTAGATTCCTTCATTGTAAGGTAGAATTATAGAGACTTGAGGTCCTACTTTGGTAATATGTAGGCATCACTCAATACTTTTTGAGGTCATTTCAATCACCGTTTCTACCATGCTCTCACCATTTTGTGAGTAACCTAATCCACAATCTCATTATTTGTTAAGCAACCTAATCCATGCTCTCACCATTTTTCAAGAAACCTAAGCCATGCTCTCAACATTTTGTGAGAAACCTAAGCCATGCTCTCACCATTTTATGAGAAGCCTTAGCTACACTCTCACCATTTTATGAGAAACCTAAGCCATGCTCTCACCATTTTATGAGTAGCCTCAGCCATGCTCTCATTATTTTGTGAGCAACCTAAGTAACACTCTCACCATTTTTTGAGTTTGAACCATTTCGTGTCTTATCATTCTCGATCGAGTTGAGATACTCCAAAAATTATAAAAATATTTGTAAAACCATTAGAAAAAACCAAAAACATTGACCATTTCTTTGCCTTAAAGATTCTGGGAACCCTTACTAAGATACAAGAAAATCACTTGCCACTTAGTTTCCCCATCCTTTTTAGCCTTTTCTCCCACACACTTTCCATTTTTCAAGACCATTCCTATTCTTATATCACATCCATCATGTTTGTTTTTATCAATTATCATTTTCTTCCTAAGATTTTATCAGTTATCATTTTCTTCCCATTTCTTAGGAGAACTACATTTGGCCTAAAGTTTTTGATATATATTATGTCCATGAAACTATGTAGGTAGAGTCCACTTGCCTAGTACATATGAAGATAGCTCGGCCACCCCCTTTCTTTTCTTCTATTCCCCCATTTTGTTAGTTTGTTAAGTTGTCACCTATTTTCTAAGGGTAATGTCCATGTGGGTTAAATTTAAATTGTTTAGTTTTTTTTTTGTTTTGTTTATGTGCCTGTTTGTTTGCTTTTAGTATTGTTGCCTTGATTCATTCTATGTGTGTGCATTAGGCGATTCCTTGCTCGTACTTACACTTGAATCCATCCATATTAATATGTCTACATTAGCATCATGGTTTCTATTATTGGTGTATTATTTTATATTGAGTATTGGATTATGGGAGTTAATCCTTATGCATATTTTGGCCAAGTCCTCATGATGCCTACTAACACATGCTAAAAAAAACCTTAGCTTTAAGAATTCTATTCAATAATGGTGGCATTGACATCTCTTTGGCACCAACATTTTGATTCAATATAAATCATATCCCAAATAGATTAATTAACCATGAAATAATTTTAACCTTTGTTAGTTTGAATGAGCATCTCCCTACTAGAAAATTGTTATAATTCATCATTATCTTTTGTATCAGGTTATCATCATCATCATCATCCAATCAATCATGTTTTACATAGTTGGGGTACAATGCTTATTCCACCTTTGGGAAAACTATTGTACACCATCCTACCTACATTTTTTAATGATTATACCCACCTTTGGGCAAATAATTATGTTCTCACCAAATTTACTTTCTTTTTTCCCAAACAAGGACATGTTATTATCTTTTTTTCCTATTGTAACTAGGATCATCTCCATCTTCTCAATGATTATAACCACCTTTGGGCAAATCATTGTGTTATCCTACCATGTTTCCACTATCAAGGTACAATGTTTATAATTACCTTTGGGCAAACCATTGGACACCATCCCACTTGCATTCTCAATGATTTTTTACTACTTTTTCAAACTCATTGTGTCTTCACCCCATAATTTTCATTTCTTTAGTCCCCTCATTTCACTTTTTTCTTTTTGAGGGACCGTTTGCCAACCTATTTGTGCCAACCATTCCCTCAAGGGGGCATCATATAGTTCATCAATTGCCATTGAAGTTGTAAGCATATAGGACATTTTCATTCTTTGATAATATGTTACTATGCTTATAGCTTTCAATTCCTTTCCAAATAGGGGAAAACTATAGACACCTAAATCTGGCCATCAATAACTTCTGACTAGGGTTTTGAATAATTTCTACCAAAGTGCATAATTTGGCCTAAAACATTAAAACACATTAAAAGATTTGAAATTGATGTATTCAAGTGCAAATTTTTTCCAAATTATCTCTAAATGGGGAAATTCAATTTATGAAGAATCTAAATTTGATCAAATCATTTCGAGTCAAAATGCTAATTTTGCACTTGGGTGTTCTATATTGCTCTTTTCCATCAAATCTCTTACACGAGACATGTGCCTTGGTTATTTGGTGTTGACAATATCCTAAATTGGATAATGGATCTAATACATCTAACATCAACTTCCAATTCTAATCCAATCAAATTTTAGGCCAATAATAAGACATTCTGACCAATTTGAGTAATTTATGCACAAAGAGCCAAGGTTTGCATCAAAGTGCTTAATCATGTTTAAGAGATAATTAAACAAAATGATGAGATTAATTGAGAATTCCATGGAGATTTTCAAATATTTATTTTTTGAAATGAATATTGAATATCTACATCATCAAATGACATCATTTCTTGGGAGGGTATCCCTAGGCCATAAATGCATAAAATATTAGGATTAAGCCACCCCATGCCTCATTAAGACCCTCCATGCCTAGTTAATGACCTTCTATTCCAAATATTAATGGGGATATTTGTAGATCAAATTTCATAATTGGATTTATTCATGACCATGCATCTCAATCTTGAGATGGATGGTCATGGTTGATCCTAAAACCATTCCAAAAATCTATAAATAGGAGGCCTTACCTATTGAATTTTAGGCTTGAAGAATGCAAAGTTATAATGATAAATTGATTCCAAAGCTTCATGAAAATTAATAATTCAAGCCAAATTGTTGAGCCAAGCCAAGCCAAAGCCAAACATGGTGCCAAGGAGAGATCGAGGTAGCCACACTTCATTGATGCAAACTTCATGAGCACAAGCCAAGCAAGCCACTTCAACAATCTATCTAGAGAATCCAAGGAAGGTGAAAAAATATTTACTTTAAATTTTAGTTGGTGTTTTCCATTCTAGTCTTGTTAAATAATATCCCCCTAGTAACTAAGCCTAGAGATATTATGCTAGTGTATTTATTTCATTTTGATTTCATTTTCAGACTAACATGATACTAATCATCCTCTCTTGAGTCAAATTCCTAGTTCACATGTGTGATATTTTTGGCTCAAGTTATAATCTTTTAAATATGGACTTATAACATAATATGTTTACACTAGCATCAAGTTTAAGCTTGAGCAAAACAAATCCTTTTAAGCTTAAATTTGATGGTCATATGAATGTCAATGATGCTCTCATAAACTCATTTGATAGGAGCATATATGTCAAATTTAAGCTCATGAAATAGCCATTGGTTTTCAAACAATGGGTCCCAATAGATATAAAATTATGAATTGCATCATACATCTTGATCTAATAGTGCGAGATGAGTTAACAAATCAAGGAGCTCGATAGATTGACATGTGGCATAAGTGTGTGAGATTATAAACTAATAGTCGATCCTAAAATCAAATACAAGCTTGTCACATGGTGTAAGCTTGGATAGTGTTGATAGGTTAAGGTCAATATCAATGAATTATAGTCATTTGTATTGAGAAGGATCAACGGTGTGATATGGGTCAATATGTCAACAAGTTGAGTTAGATATTGATGACCAATGAAATTAAAGGTCGAGAAGATAGGGGACTTCTTAGGGATCAAACACATGACCAAAGTTAAACCAAGGTAAGATTTTAGGGATCATAAATCTATCATTAGAGCTTAATAAAACATCATGAAGCAGACACATTGATGTAGCTAAGTATAAAGAATGTAAAGGACTACAATCAAAGCTTAATATGGACCTCTAGTTCAAAGATTTGAGGGTTGCAGTATCATTATATGACTATCTTCACTTTATTTAAACAAGGTTCCATGTATATATTAATATTTGGTTCTTTTTGTAGTGTAATGGGTCTATTTGGACTTATTCTAATCATGGAATGAAGTTATGTGGTCTATAGGTCATCGACATAATGACTATAGGAAAACCAATAGTTTGAGATTGGTTTTCCATCTATAGTAGACCCATGAGCATGGGGGCAAGTTCAAGCATGTTCCAATTAGAACAAGAGATAGCATTATAAGGGATTCCATGAAGGCATGCACATAGATCCCAATAGTTTCATCTCTAGGACCAACTGCATGAAAGGGACCCCTTCTCTCCATTGTGCATGCCACAATAAACTTATTTAGAGTAGTTAGCACCAAGATAAATTTCTAACATATCAATCTAATTTTTCTAACTGAATTGATGCTAGAACTTAGCTTAAAACCACTTGATCTCATTATTTAACCATATAGATCATGAGTGAAGGAATAATGAACTATTACAATTGCTTGAGATAATCTAGATCAATCAGGAAGTTTCAAAGAAGTATATTGGTAGAGGTAGTTATAACTATAGTTAAAATGAGGTTGAACTCATTTTATTCCCTTAAGTACTTCCCTTTTCCCACTTCTCTCTCAAATTCTATAAGTAGCTACCATTTTGGCCTTTGTAAGAGAGACCACACCATGTATGGTGAATCCCTACTGGACTGATGTCATATTTTACCTTTAAACATTAATGCAATTTTTTTAATAAGTTTTAAACAATTGTCTAAGTTTGATTGTGATGTATCATGATGAGAATTAATAATTATCTATCCTCCCTTCCCTTATCCTTTCATGTTTAAGCAAGAGTTCCTAATATAACAAGTCATATAGAGCGTAGTCTAGTGTGTAAAGTTTTTTTCAAGTGTAAAATCATCCTTGGAGTGTGAAATATCCCTCTAGTTCATTTTCCTTGTGTTTTTACTCACATCTCACCTCTATATTTAAATACTCATGTTATAACCCATTAAGACTTAGAGACTAGTTTGTATGCCTTGTTTCATCATGGTATAAATATGATTGTCATGTGGAAGACATTTTGGTGCATCACCTCCTTTAGAGTAGGTTTAATTTATAAATTATTTAACTCTTTTCCCCATAAGTAAGTAGTATTTCAAGTGATAAACATCACACAATACATTTAGGGAGATATCCCTTAAATATAGAGGCTTAGTTCCAATATAGGTACACCCACATACCTGTAAATGTTCCCATATTTCCCAAATTTGGAAGAAACCTAAACAAATTCTTCTAGGGTGAAAATTTTGGTGACAACAGGACCCAAAACCAAAACCTTTTTTCATGGATGTCTAACCCATATACCCCTTCAAATCTCCTAAATAGATCATAGTCCCATGTAGACTGTATAGTGAGTACTGAGTGAGTGTTGGTAACCTTAAAGCTCTTAGTAAGCATTTTAGGTGGGTTGATAGTCTTAGGGATTATTCATAGATCTAGGCTCCTTAATATTTTTATTTCCTTCATGGATTTTAAGTATGTTTGGGGTTTAGATATGTCCCTAAGGTAGAGATGAGGTCTTGAGGGTCAAGGGTGGATTTAGGCCTTATACACTTAGACTGGGTTTTATGACCTTAAGCCACCTGTAGGTTTGTTTATCACTTCAAAGCTACTATAGCACCATTCTCTATCTTATACCTACCTTTTACATACGCCCTCAGTTATTTTGAACATCATCTCTATCTCCTTATCATGTAGGCCTACCATGACCATAATTTGTCATCTTAGGTTCCCTATTGAGGTCAACATACCCCCATTTATGAAAAAATAGGGACCCTTATACAATTTTGAACCTTAAAATTGAAAAATTGACATGTTTTTCATTTAAATATCATCCACACCTAATGAGGGTGGCCTTTTATTCATGATCCTATTTTAAAATTTTCTTAAAGTTGCTAATAGTAGATCTTCATACTTCTATTTTAGGTTTTATGGGACCCTCATCGAATGAATTACACTTGGGTTTTATAGATTACTCTTTATTTAGTCTTTTACTAGGCTTTGGTTAGAAAGAACTCAAAATTAAATTCACATTATGAGTAGCTTGAAACCCTCCTTTAAAAACCCTATCTTAGATCTTTCAATTTAAAATCAAAATTCATGGGACCAAAATTGGTGAGAACACTTTGAAAGATGTAATAAACTAAGTTTAATTTTTATGCGAAGACTTAATCATGTTTTTAAACATTACCAAGCCCTAGCCTAAAATTCATGTTTATTCCTTTTATTTTTAACCTTCCTTTATTCCCTTTTATTTTAAAATCAGGTCTAACTTTCATGTTATAGGGTCCTTACTTTCATAGCTCAGCCTCACTTTGTGTTTCATAGTCCCTTTCAGTATTTAACCTAGCATCTTAGTCCTTATGTCCCATTCATGTTTTCAACATAAATGAGACTTTAAACTTAAGACATTAGCCTAGATCTTTACATTGTCTCAAACTCCAACTTAAATTTCTTTCATCCGTGTAGGATCGACGATTCACGCTTCATTAGTTACATTGATTAGATGAAGTGAAAGTAACTTGACACAAAAGGCTTTTATCCATAGAACCTATCTTGATCGATCACTCAGATCACAATCAATGGTTCAGAGGAACTCATATTAAGATCAACACTCTATGTACTCTTCCCAAGGTTAATAGACTCAAAGCTCCAAAGCCCTATAAGGCTGCTACATGGCACCCCCACATTTAAACTCAATATCTAAAGAACAATGGGATAAGATCTTGTGTTTTAATCATTTAGGGGGTCATCATTTTATTATGTTTTAAAACTTAAGCTTATGACTTAGTCTAATTTTTATATAGGCCTCGAGCTAACTCAATCCACTTTATGACTGTAGGGACCAATAACATGTGTTTATTCAAATCATGATCTATGTTTTATGCTTACTCATAGGAGATAATCCAATGAATCATACTAAACCTAGGATTTTTTGGGACCAATTACATTAAGAACTTAAAATTGATGCTTTCATTCCCATCATTTGATGATTGTGAGGCCATCATTAACATGCATGAGGCCATCAAATTTTATCCCCGTATGAAAAGTTATTAGAGCTTAATTTTGATTTTCATGCAAATGTCATTAATGGTCATGAGGCCATCATTTATGTTTGTGAGAGCATCAAATTTTAGCTCAAGATCTAATAACACCCAAGAGAATAATACACATAAGTCTTTCTTCTTAATGTCAAATTTGGTTTTCCATAGAATAATCTAGTTTATTTAAATCCATGTCTAGACTCAAGATCCTTATAACTAGGTTTAAGATTTGCATAGGCTAAGCTTGAATATCATGCTAGAATCTAGTCATGTTTTTAAACATCAACCTGAACCTTAGTCCATGTTTGCCCCATGGTATTTAGAACCTAATAGGCTTATTTTAACAAAAGGCCCCATTACTATAAAACTAGCTTAAAACTTTTAATCTAAAGTTTTATCATTTTCATTAACATAATAAAACCCTAGGTTAAAAACTTACATTAGATCCTTTTGTTATTTGAGGCCCCCTTTTTAATGTGTTTTAAACTTAGCCTAAATACTTTGTTCTAAAGTTCTTTTCATGTTTATTAATCATAAAATAGAACTATAGCATAAATTATTTAACCTAGCCTCCTTTTATACCATGATGTTGATTAAATTTTATGTACATTTATAGGATCAATAGTTCATGATTCATTAGGCAAGGAAGATCAGATGACATGAATCCAAGATGGAATTTCCAATAAATCTCTAAGCAAGCATGAGACCACCATGTGGTGAAAGCATGCTGGCACATGGACTAGTAAGGTTCAGAGCTTTGAACGCCCATATAACTTCCAAGTGGCATGATCACAAATCCTGATGTATATAAGGACCAATAATGTCTAAGTCCCAAGATTGAGATCAATGGTCCACGTTAATATGTACACCAATATCATAAGGTGCAAAGAAAAATAGGGATTTTAAAATGACAATGTCTAGTTCCTCAAAGACATTATGAAAAGTGTCATGCAAACTACTAGCAGGATGCCACATAGGCACAAGATAACAAAACTAGAGATTTTATGGGCTTGAAAATGGAAATGTATAAATGAAAGTGTCTAAATAAAATATAAAGCATGAATTCACCTAATTCCAAGTAAACCATTACCATTAAAGCTATATAAAATCCCTAACCTCTACTTAAATCCCTAATTTGATCATGGATTAACCATGGTCAAACCAAAAGATCCTAATTATTGTTTAACCAAGTGTAAAATGATCCAGAGAAAATTTGTAGACCATTACTAAGTAATTTTCAAAATTCACAATCATGGAAGCCTAGAGGTAATACAAAGAAGACACTAAGCTATATCTGACCACAAAATCTAAAGGAATGGTCTTTAAAGACATAGTACTCGATGTTGTGTCTTTAAACACTAGGGAGAATAATTGGTCCAAGAAATTTTGGACAATTGAGGAGTTGTAACACATAACCAGACTAGAAGAGAAGGTTACATCCTTCAAGATGAGGTATTATGACCTAGTTTTAGCACAAATGGTGAGCCTTCACCATGTAGCAACTAAACCAAAGGTACTCCACTATATTAATGTCTTTCTTCTTATTTTTAAGGAATGTAAAATTGAAAATGGTATGTTAATTAATAAGCATAATCATAAATCCATTACCTATGTATCCCCCATTACATTTGAGAGCTACTACATTATTACCAATTCCTAGGTAGATGTGTCCACACTTGTTAAATGGGCTAATAAAAATGACCTCAAGACCATCTTATCACCATGGCTATATTTTGGAAGCCATGTGTTATCTGACCCTAGTGGGAACATTCTCATCAGCCAATTCTGACCTAGAATTAGAGTGATCAAGACCCTAATGAATAGACTCTATAGAAGCCCTACAACCACTTACATTGATAGCATATGGGTACCCCTAGTCTATTACATGATTGAAAAGGAGAAAACTCCCCCTATTGGTGAGCTTATCACCACATGCTTATGTAGACAGATCTCTATGGTCAATAAAGGGACTAGGAGAGAATTCTATCTTTTGTCCTTCCTCTTGAATATGATGCTTACCATAATTGAGATCCCTAACTTCAAGGGATGGTCTCTTGAGAGGACACAGATTATGTCCTAATTTTACTCCAAATTACATATCTTCAAATATAAGAGCATATTCACTTTATATGTCATTTCATCTATCCTCATTTGAATGAATCCTTAATAGTAACCTCTATTCCAAGGATTAGCCCTTTGTCAAATAAATCCATTGAAGCCATTGGGGACATATGGTTTTACTTAGATTGCATAGTCATCTAGATTGAGGGAACATAATGCACTTCATTGAGGTTATCAGTCCATGTTCCAAATAAATTAGCTGAATAGGAAGTTGCATTTCAAATATGCAATGGTATAGATGGTGCTTATAGGGAGAATAAGAAAGGAGTGCTACATATTCTACCCTTCGATAATGGTGGGACCATCTTCTAGTATTAGAAAAACATTTAAGATGTTGTTAGACATAGATCATCTTTCAAATTATAGCATGATGACTTAAGGAAATGGGACCCAAATGATAAGGTCACAAAGTATCTAAAATCCAAACAAATGAATGTGCCTTATGAGCATCAGCCAGGTACTTATGATAACTAGTACACAAAAGCTTCATCTTCTTATAAGGTTTTAACAAGGCTAAATAAATTCAACATCAACCTAGAGGTAAGGTTGATGAGAGAACTAAAGGGAAGTGATGACATTTAGAAACTCAATTTGAGATAGTACCACCTATTGGGAGGTCAATTTTCTATCCCTCCTCCAACCCAAACACATATATAAACATAGCATTCTAAAGCACAACTTGCACAAAAACATGAAGTGAAGATTCAATAAAGGCTTGAGGAAAGTAGACTTGGTGAAGTTCCATCATATTTAGCCCAACCTAAAAGACCACAGTCCCCCATTGAGTATAAAGATGTAATTTCATTAGATCCAAGAGAAAAATAATAAGATGCATTACAAACATTGGCTAGTGCCTATGGATCAGATGAAGAAGTTGAACAGGTGGAAGAACCTCAGTCTCAAACTAAGGAAAAATCAAATACAAAAAAAGATAAAGGAAAGTAGATGGCACTAGACTTAGTTCCCATTGCTCCTCCATAAAAAAGAAAAGTTGAATTGACAATGGTTCCTATAGGACCAAACAAACCTAGAGTGACATTCACTCACCCATTAAGTGAGGTCAATATATTTAGTGATGAAAATCCAATCCATGGTCTAATCATTATTGATTGGTTTCTATATAGGAAGTTGCAAAAGGTGCCAACTATGCACCACCAAGAGAAATCACAAAGTTAGTGAAAATTCATGTTCATGAGGAACTCAAACCTTGGATCCTAGAGATGCAACAATAAGAAAAGGAGAGAAATATGACTGACCTTGGGAGACCAAATGTCACTCAAATGGATGCTCCCATAACTTCAAGTGGAGCATAAGTTGAGATTCCTACTCTAAAAGTGAATAAATCATCAATTGGAGTTATGTTTAATCTAGAGTCTACTATTATAGAGCAATTAATTGAGAAAATGGCCATGGTAGGAGGTGAAGAGTTCACTTTCTAGAAGGTTGAACCATTTCTTATCTAAACTATAGTGGTTGGATAAAAACTAGGGTAGGATAAAATATTTGAAGAAAATATCCTGAAAGTAGATCAGGCTCGAAGTGATCAATTGCAAAAAATGATCAAAGGTCTACTCTAGGAAAACAAGAATCTAAAAGAGGTTGTTGTGTTGTCCATTCATGATGATAGGTTTAATGAATTTTAGGATGTCATGGCAGGGCTATATAACCTTTTGAAAATATCTAAAGCAAGACAAAGAAAAATAGGGATGTAAATCTCTAAAGCAACAGGCCAAGTTGGCCAATGGTAGGTTATCAGATCCCAAGTGAGGGAACTAATTAAACCTCAATCTAAAAATCTAGTCCTAGATTTTAGGACTATTAGAAAGGCACATCTAAATATGGCCATGTCCATATTGGTTAACAAAATTGATGCCCTGGATAGCTAGTCTAAGGATATGGAAACCCTTGTTAAATCCTTCAAGTAATTGGAAGACAAAATGTTTCATATCTTAGATAGTTTGACCAAAGATACCTTGACCCACTAGATCTCATTAGAGATGAATAATTTAAACAAAGAACCTTGAAATTCATGCAAGAAGTGAGAAAACAAGGAGAAAACCAAACAATTAAGGGTAATAGCAAAGTCATGGGTTTACTTCTCTCCTTTGAAGAGAAAATAGGAGATGTCGAGGGCATTAAGAAAGTTATGGAAAATATTGAGGACCTTAAGGACTTGGAATACCATGGATAGGAGATTTTTCTAAAGCCAGTGATTAATCTCTAGTTTATCAATGATCAACACTACATGCTAAAGATCCTCCAACAAAAGCAAGTATTAGCATCAACCCAAGGCCCACCAGCTAGCTAAAAGTGTCATGTTCCATTTTAATTTTGGAATATTCTTTGTAAAGGTATGTGAATTTTTTTATCATGTTGCCTAAAGGCCAATTTATTTTGAAAATTTTAGTGTATTTTAATGAACTTTATAAAATAATAGTTGTCCTTATTTATATACTTGTCAGTCGATGTAACTGACTGACATGCTTTCTTAAAACCTATAAAATGAACACTATCTATTATAAAAAAGGGAGAGAGAGTTATAAAAGCTAAAAACTAAGTTGTAACTTTTAAAGCAATTTAATAAAATCAAATACTATAAAGTATTTCTCAATTTTTTGTGTGAATCATCATCATGGCTTCTCTTTCAATTGTTTGTTCTAAGTTTTATATTTGAAAGGTTTTTAAGAATTTTAGATGTGCATCTTTAATATAGGGTTGCTAATTTTTTCAAATGATATATTAGCTGATTGTACTTTGGTTTACTTCATTTCATTTTACTCTACATAAATATGTGTTATGTTATTTTATTGTATTGGTAAATCTTTAAAATTAAGCTAGTTCTTACTTGTACTCCATATTATCTTTAGATACTTGCCTGGTGTATAATGAGATTTGAGCACATGTTATTTCATGTTATACATTAGTTGATTGCATGCTTAGTTAGAATTTAAACCTTGTCATGATGTTTGAGACAAAGATCATCAATCATACACTTTTTTCTACCCTACCTTTCCTTTTGCTTCTTTTTTAACCAAATCATTGTAGCTTAAAATCATTGTAAATACTCATTATCAAATAGTCTTAGATTATAGTTTGATCATAATTCATCAGTACTAACATAGATGCTTCATACTTTGCAAAGATTATCAAGGACCAAGGTGGTTTCTAACCATGAATTCATATAAATATTATGGAATGGTTTACTTGCTCTACCACTATTTCACCACAAGTGACTAAATCACTATAACCTACAATTCATGATATGAGTTCCTAGAATTCTAAAATTATAAGTGGTTTTTAAAACACTAAGATCACCTATGATACAAATAGAGACATCAATAGGTGGAAGCTCCATTGGCTCTAAAAGGAAGGCAATCTTTTTTAAAAGATCTTTAATGGTTTTGGTGTATTTTGGTCAAAAATCATGTTATGCTTTATATATTTGTGTTTATTTTAGACATATTTATGTAAATATTGGTGGTCTTCATAGTTTCAGACCTATCTTTATGCTTCCTTAGATAAAGATCAATATTATTTAAGAGTATATGCATAATTATGAAAAGGATAGTTTTAGATTTTGTCAATTCAAAAGGTTCAAGGTTAGTAATAGCCATTTTGGTTAAAGATTCATAGATCCTTTGAAAATTTGAACTCATTTGAGCTTATAAGTGTAAAGATTGATCATATTTACATATTTGGTCATATATTTGAACTAGTTTAGTTGAAGATTATAGTCCTTTGTTATTCCTTATGTGGATCTTTTTAAAATTCACTTAATGTGCTAGTTTAACATTGGTTCTTTGTAAAGATAAACTTGACACATTGTATTTCAGATAGAATTCAAAATCCTCAAGCTAGAATTGCCTAAAATTAGAATGAGATCACATTCAAAAATAAGAGAACCCCTTCTTGAACTATGGATCCACATGAAATCTAGGTGAGATAAAGGTTGGCATAGACATTTGAAGTCTTTACCAAGTTTACCACTCCAAGGTACTCCTACATTCTACCATCATCAAGCTATGGAATGGTTAGGTGATTCTTCCATCAATGTACCAAGTGTAGTACATGATCTCCCTCATAATCCTAATAAATATTTACCAACATTTAGTCTAAATAGTATTGTAACTATAGAAAAACACATTAAGTCATTCAAAGCTGCATTAAGATTATTAAATATCACCCATGAAGATGTAGCATGTAGGATATTTCCATTTACATTTAGGGATGTTGCATATGAATGGTTTCTTAATTTTAATCATAATTACATTACTAGTTGTGATGGCTTTAACAATGTTTTTATTGACCAACTTAGCAAAGTTATTAGTCCCTGTATCCTATACTAGCAATTCACCACCATTAGAAGAGATGTTAATGAATCCACAAAGGCATTTAAAGCTAGGTTTAAAAAGATGCACAACTAAACCATATATACATACAAACTTGATGAGGTTTTGGATTTAGAAATTTATAAAGACATAATAGATCCTATGACTTCTATGTTCTTGAAGAGATCTCTTCTAGTCATAACCACCTTAGCCCATGCCTATTTTGAAGTAATGATCATTAATGATTAGATGCAACCTCAAGAAAAAATGGACTACTCTATCCCAAATGTTAATCTACATATTCCTACCTTGAATATATTTCCCAATAATAATTAGAATAGGTCAACCCTAAAGTAGATCCCAATTTTAAACTAGTTACCCTTGAGCCATGCAACCCCTAATCAGAACTTAAGATTCTTGAGCCATGTTACAACTGGATTTAGTCCAAATGATCAAAAGGAATTAGTACCAACCTCTGGTGATAACCAAGTTCATAAATTTGAGACCCCAAAAAGTGAGAATGACTCTATTTTAAAAATGGTCCAAAAACATAGCACTGACTTTATTTAGTTGCAAAAGCAAGTTAGTCATACTGGTAAAAGATCAAGTAGGAACTTCTCATTCTAAAGATTTAATAGACCCAATAATATGTTTTAGTTTGATATCTTCCATAACAATAAGAATAATGAATCATCTACTGATAAGAAGAATATAGACATTAATCTCATTAATGTTACATTAACAAATTATTCTAGAGTTCATTATAATTCTAGGCATGGGTAAATTTATTGCAGTTAATTCTATAAAAATTTTGAAGAATTTCAATAAAAGTTGGACACTTTTTAGGTATTACCTAACAAAGATAATAGTGTAGGTACTTTAGGATCCAAGTCTGCTAACCAAAACTTCATGGTGAAAACATTTGATTTCTCCTTCCAAGAAGATAATGAACTTGATAATGTTCCTAAAGAATTTCATGCCTTTTATTAGTTCTTGAAGAATACTTAGCCTCTAAGCAATAGAGAATAGAATTAGCCTTTAACTACTTCAATTCCTCCAAATAACTTTGGCACTCCTCTAGACACTACATCAGATAATAACATAGAACCTCCAAAGGGAAGTACTTATAAGTGGAGTATTGATACATTTATTCCTTTAAGTAAGATTGGGTATAATATTGTAGAGGACATGAAAAAAATTAAATCTAACATTACTTTGCATTATTTGACATAGATAATCGAGCATAGAGATCTATTACTAGAATCCTTATCCAAAAAACCTATCAATATATCCAAGATTGATAATGCAAATGTGTATATGTACAAAGCTAAGATAGAATCCCCACCCTTCTTTCTTATGGTCACAATTTTTGGTAAGAACTTACATAATTGCTTGTTAGATTTTGGTGCCTCTACTAATATCATGCCTGTAGGTATTTGTAAGCAACTTGGTTTGACCCCATATAAATCTGATAGGTTTTTCACCCAATTAGATAAGTCCAGGGTTATATTTATAGGGAATTGTTAATTTTTCACATGAAACTAGCTTTGGAGCCAAGAATCCAACAATTCATAGACATCCAAGTGGTGGATATCCCTAATGCCTATGGACTACTTTTAAGAAAATAATGGACAAAAACTTTAAATGGATATATGTCCATAGACTACTCACATATATGGTTTCCTTGAAAAGGAGTTCCAAATCAAATCAGAGTGGAAAAAGAACCCAGTATGAAACATATGATAATGAAATATAATGTTATCAATGAAAAGGTGAACATAGTTGACTCTGATTTGGGAGTTTTCACTCTCAAAATTGCTAAAGTAAGGGACTCTAAACCTTCTCATCCTATCATCAGATTATGGAAGATGGATTTTGATGGGGTAAGTGTAAATATGGATTTGGGCTAGGCATTATTATAACCAATTCTATTGGTAAGAAATATCATGCTTCTTACATACTCCAGTTTCCATGTACCACCAATCTTGCAAAGTACAAAGACCTCATCCTAGGACTAAAATTCACCATCAAAAACATAATCAAGGAACTACTAGTTTATGGTGACTCAGAACTAGTAGTCAATCAGGTAAGGAGTAAATATAAATGCAAATTATCATACCTTTATATGTATAAATTTAGATTTTGGGATCTAGTTGAGTCTTTTGATGCTTTCAATATTATGTCTATCCCTAAGAGGAAAATAAAACTACTGATGAACTAGCATCTACCATAGATAATCTCATGCCTTACCAGGACTCACCAAACTTCATCATTGAGTTAATACCTTGTCCTTATATCCTAGACAACATAAACTATCTAGAGGTCTTTAGTGATGACCAACAAATCCTAAAATTTATGGCTAATTCAGGGGAATTTGAGTCCTAGATCATAGATGAGGCTAGTGAAATAACCCTTGAGAATAAATTTGATGGAAAAGTCATTTAGCTGAATGATAACAAGATCCCCAAGGGAATGATTTCCTTAGAAAGGTTGTTTGATCAAGATAAGCTAGTTTAAGCCTCTAAGGTTCCTAAATTAAATGGGAAAGATTACAATGTAGTTTATCTTAGACCTCAAGATCAACCCCATTTATTCCACATTGGGAATCCTATACAAGTGTTGAAAATAAAAGAGCCAAAGAACTGTTAAGAATATACAAAGATGTAATAGTTTGGTCATATGATGACTTGAATATTTTTGATCTAAGGGTCATCACTCATACCACACCTCTTAGAGAGAATTGCAAACCTTTGAGGAAAAATTAGAGGCCTATAAATCCTATTTTATAACCCCTGATTTTCAAAGAAGTCAAGAGATTATTGGGTGATAGAATTGTATTTTCCATCAGACACTCTACCTAGGTCATCAATTCGGTACCAGTTTAGAAAAATAATGGTGAAATTATATTATGTATTGATTTTAGGAATCTAAATAAGGCATATGAAAATGATAATTATCCTCTCCCATCTCTTGACCAAGTAATACAAATTTTTTTCAATTCTACTATGATGTCATTCCTTGATGGTTTTTTAGGATAGAATCAGGTACTGGTGAACAAGGAAGATAGAATGAAGATAACATTTACAACCAAGTGGGGTACCTTTACCTAAAATAAAATGCCTTTTAGACTTTTTAATGTAGGATCTATATTCCATAGGGCCATAGACCATGGCTTCTAAGGTTTGATTGGTAAATGCATCATAATTTGCATTGATGATCTAACTATTTTCTTTAAGAACAAGGAGGACCACTTCATGTATTTACAATAGGTATTTGAAAGGTGCAAAAGGTATGGAATTTCCCTCAACCCTAAGAAAAGCATTTTTTGTATCACTGAGGGAAATTTATTAGGCCATGTTATTACTAAAGATGGGATTTCTATAGACCCTAAGAGAATAGAAGCTATATCAAAGATATAACCTCCCAATAGCAAAAAAGAATTGAAAGCATTTTTTTGTAAAATAAACTTTGTAAGAAAATTCATTTCTAGATTTTCAAAAAAATTCAAGCCATTAAACGATATGCTAAATAAGGATGCTAAAATCTCATGGAATGAGGAATCAAGTAAGGCCTTTGGGGAAATTAAGAGGGTAATCAGTCAGACTCTAATCTTAATAAGTCTAAACTTTTCAAAGTATTTTTTACTTTACTCTTTTGCCTCTGAACACACCATTATTGTTGTTTTAAATCAAAAAATAGATGTGTGTGACCATCCAATTTATTTCATGAGCACTAACTTGAAATTTTTTGAGTTAAATTATCCTTTAATTGATAAATAAGCTTTTGCATTAGTCAAAGTCATCAATAATTTTAGGCACTACATTCTTAGTAATAAAGTGCATGTCATTCTTCTAGATCTAGCCACTAAGTTAATGCTAAGTTAGAATGAGATTTGAGAGTGAAGACTTAAGTGGATGTTTTTTTCCAATAATATGACATAGAGATGAAGACTGTAAAGTTGGTAAGATGTCAAGGTCTAATCTAAATTATTGCCAATACTAACCCCAAACTGAGTATTATTTAGGTTCACTAATATAATTTTCAACCTAATGATTGGTATAATCCCATCATTCACTTATTGATTAATGGAAATTAACCTTCAAGACTACCTAGGGAGCAAAAATAGCCCTAAGGCTCAAAGCAATGCACTACCTAATCAAGAATGGAAACTTATATTGAAAGAACTTTGAAGGTGTGTACTTGAGATGTATATTCAAGGAAGAAGCCACTGAGATAATGAGCATGTTTCATGAAAATTTAAGAAGTGGAAATCCATATAGAAGAACCACAACTCATGATATCCTTAGGTTTAGATACTATTATCCCACCATTTTTAAAGATGCTCATAAGCATGTAAGAGAGTGTCATTCATGCCATATCTTCAGCATAAAAGAACCAAAAGTAGTAATACCATTAAAACCAGTAATGATTGATAAACCCTTTACATAATGGGGATTATATTTCATTGGATTCATCAATCCTAACTCATCAAAAGGTCACAAATATGTTCTGACAATAATTGACTATTGCATTATATGGACTAAAGCAGTAGCTACCAAGCAGTGTAGAACTAAAGAAGTGATCAAGTTTGTATAAGAAAACATATGCACTAGATTTGGGACTCCAATCTCTTTGGTATGTGACAATAGGTTCACATTTACATCCATAGAAATGACAAAATGGGCATATGATAATGGTATTATCCTCAATTTCTCATCTAACCATTACCCTCAAGGTAATGGAGTGTCTGAATCAACAAATAAGAACTTGATGAAAGCAATTAAGAAATATGATATGGGCAAACCTAGAACATAGCATAAGCTCCTTAAACATTCCCTTTAGGAAGACTAAAGAAGATTCAAGTAGGCCCTTAAAACATCCCCCTTTTTACTAGTACATGGCTAAGAACACCTATTCCCCATCACATTCAAGCTACCAACTTACAAGTTTATGCAAGAGTATATGGTAGAAGACCAACAATTAGCAAAATCAAGGCTACTTGACATAGTTTAGATGGAATATGCCCAATAAGAAGTTTTTGCTAACTTTAGTAGGCACCAGACCATAGTTAAAAGGTGGTTTGACAAGCAATCAAAGATCAAGTTGTTTAGACAAGGATGTTTGGTTTTTCTTTATGACAAGGCATCTAAGCCCAAAGGCAAACATGGTAAATTCACACCTCTATGGATTGGCCCTTATTAGATTGTAGAAACACTTAGAGACAACACCATCAAATTGAAATATCTACAAGGAGCAAAGTTCACACTTCCCACCAATGGGTAATATCTTAAGCATTACTTTGTTGTTGCTCCACCTGGGATATTCATGAAATAAATCTATAAGGATGGTTAGATTTAGGGTAGGTGGGATAGTTTAGTTTTCCTTTTGTCCTTTTCCTTCTTGTCCCTTGTTTGTACTTAAGTTTTTGTATATTTACTTGTTTTTCCTTTTTTTTATATTGTGTGTTTCCTTTTTGTTGTTGTGTTCCTTACTTCTAATAAGTCTGTTTGGATAGACCTCAACTCCAAGTTCACTTAATTTCCTAAAGAACTCCATAATTTTATAAATGTAGGCATTGATCTCAATCATGTGATCACCATGGACTAGAAATATGAGCTTGTTATTATAATTTAAACAAACTAGTAAGGACTGGTAGATGGGTTAATTGTTCCATAAGCACTTAAACATTATTTTGATCTAAGATTGGTTTTAAGAAGAATTTTACATGTAGAATGAAAGCTTAAATTATTAAGGCATAGTCATGTTTGCACTTAATAAATAGCCTTGCCTAGGACAAAGGTTATAACCATAGGTGATTGTCTAAAGATCAAGCACTTAACCAAACCCTTAAACCTGGATATCCTAGTTCCCAAACTTTGTTGGAAAGCCCAAAAAATCTAAAAATACAAAAAAAATAGCTTATTGAAGAATTAAAAAGATGTTTTTTTAGTCAAAGGTGATTTTGGTAATCTCCATTAGGGCTATGGATGCCTAATTGATAGTGGATCAAGGCCATGAGTAAAGACAAAGGCATCTCCATTAGGGTTATGCATGCTTAGATGGAAGTAGAGCAATGCCCAAGCCTTCCCTAAACTAAGAGCATGATGCTTAATTAGCATCCAAACATGCTCCAAGTCAAAGTTAATGATTAAAGACTTTAAACTTGGAATTTTTCACCTAAACCTCATGGAAAATAGTAAGTGGAATGGCCATGTTTTAAATTTTAACCCTAATTCTATAGATGTGAGGTTTGTTTCAACTATGAACTAATCTTAATAATGGCATTGGTCAAGTGAAATAAGTAACCTAATTATTTTTATAAACTAAAATCTCTAATTTCTAAAATATTTCTATGTTTCCCTTGGAAGTCACCATTTGTTGAGGTCAACATACTCCCATTTCTTAAAAATAGGGACCCTTATACAATTATAAACCTTAACACTAAAAACTTGACATGTTTTGCATTTAAAGATCATCCACACCTAATAAGGGTGGCCTTTTATTCATGATCATGTTTTAAATTTTTCCTAATGTTGTTAACAGTGGATCTTCATACTTTTTGTTAGGTTTTATGAAACCCTCGTCGAATGAATTACACTTGGGTTTTGTAGATTAATCTTATTTTAGGATTTTGCTAGCCTTTAGTTAGTAAGAACTTGAGATTAAATCCATGTTCTAAGCACCTTGAACCCTCCTTCAAAAACCCTATCTTAGAACCTTCAATTTAAATTTAAAACTCATAGGAGCAAAATTGGTGGGAACACTTTGAAAGATGCAATGAACTAAGTCTAATTTTTACGCTAAGACTTAATCATGTTTTTAAACATAACCAAGCCCTAGCCTAAAATTAATGTTTGGTCCATTTATTTTTCACCTTATTTTCTTCCCTTTTGTTTTAAAACCAGGTCTAACTTTCATGTTGCAGGGTCCTTACTTTCCTTGCTCGACCTCACTTTGTGTTTCATAGTCCCTTTTGGTATTCAACCTAACATCTTAGTCCTAAGGCCCCATTCATGTTTTCAACATAAATGAGACCTTATCCCTAAGACTTTATCATAGATCTTTATGTTTCCCTGAGCTCCAAATTAAATGTCTTACTTCTTTAAAGGATCGATGGTTCATGCTTCATCAGGTGACATTAATTGAATGAAGCAAAAGTAGCCTAACACAAAAGGCTTTGATCCATCAAACCTATCTTGCTCAATTACTCAGATCATGGTCAATGATTTTCAAAATCACATATAAATATCAACACTTTTTGGACTCTTCCCAAGGTCAATAGAGTCAAACCTCTAAAGCCCCATGAGACCACTACATGGTACCCCCATGTTTGAACTCAATATCAAAAGAACCTTAGGATAAGATCTTGAATTTTAATCATTCAGGGGGTCATCATTTTATTATTTTTTAAAACTTAAAAAGTGACTTAGTCTCAATTTTATATATAGCCTTGAACTAACTCGATCCACTGTATGACTATAGGGACCAATAACATGCATCTATTCAGATCATGATCTATAATTTGTGCTTACTCACAGGAGATAATCTAATGGAGAATACTAAACCTAGGATTTTATGGGACCAACTATGTTTAGGGCTTAAAATTTATTCTCTCATGCTTATCATTTGATGATTTCAAGAACATTATTGACATGTGTGAGATCATCAAATTTTAGTCCCATATGAAAAGTTATTAGTTAATGATTTTTATGTTTGCATGAACATTATTAATAGTCATGAGGTTGTCATTGACATCTATGAGACCATCATAATTTAGCTTAAGAGTTAATTTCACCCAAGAGAAGAATACACTTAAGTCTTGCTTCTCAATGTCAAAATTGGTCTTCCATAGAATAATCTAGTTTATTAAAATCCATGTCTAGACTCAAGATCCTTATAACTAGGTTTAAGATTTGCATAGGTTAAGATTGAATATCATGCTAGAATGTAGTCATGTTTTTAAACATCAACCTAGACCTTAGTCTATGTTTACCCCAAAGTCTTTGGAACCTAATAGACTTAGTTTAACAAAAGGTCCCATTACTATAAAACTAGCTTAAAAATTTTAATATAAATTTTTATCATGTTCATTAATTTAATAAAACCCTAGGTTAAAACATTAGATTAGATCATTTTGTTATTCAGGGCCCTCTTTTTAATCTATTTCAAACTTAGCCTAAATACTTTGGTCTAAATTTTATTTCATGTTTATTAAGCACAAAATATAACTATAGCATAAAGTATTTAGACTAACTTCCTTTTATGCCCTAATGCTGATTAAATTTCATGTACATTTATAAGATCAATTGTTCACACTTCATCGAGCAAGGAAGATCAGATGGTTTGAAGCTAGGATGTAATTTTCAAAAAAATCTCCAAGAAATAACGAGACTATCACATGGTAGAAGCATGCTAGCACATGGACTGATAAGGTGCAAAACCCTGAAGGCCCATAGAACTACCAAGTGGCACAACCATGAAACCTAATGCAAATAAGGACCAATAGCATGTAAGTCACAAGATCGAGATCAATGATCCATGTTGATCCATGCATGAAAATCAAATGGTGCATAGAAAAAGATATATTTTAAAATTACAAAGGCTATTTCTTTAAATACATTATGAAAATTTCCAAGAAAAATACTAGTGGGATGCTACATAGATGCCACATGGGCACAAAATGACAAAACTAGATATTTTGTTAGTTTAATAGGCAACCATATAAATGTACAGGTATAACTAAAATTTGAGGCATGAATTCTCCTAAATCCATGTAAACTATCACCATTAGAGCTAAAAAAATCCCTAGCCTCTACTTAAATCCCTAATTCAATCCTAGATTAACCACGGTCAAACCAGAAGAGCCCAATAGTTGTCTTAGCAACTATGAACTGATCAAGAGATAATTTTTAGACCAATACTGAGCAATTTGCAAAATTCATAGTCATGACATCCTAAAGGCAACTCAGATAATACATTGAGTTATATCTGACCACAGTCTCTAAAGGAAGGGTCTTTAAATACACATTACTTGATAGTGTGTCCCTAAACACTGAGGAAAATAAATGGTCCAAGATATTTTGGACAATTGAGGAGTTTTAACCCATAAATAAAGAAGAAGAGAAGGTTGTGTCCTTTAATATGAGGTATTATGACCTAGTTGCATCACTATATTGATGTCCTTGTTCCTATTTTTAAGGAATGTAAAATTAAAAAGGGCATGTTAACTAGTGATCATACTTGTAAATGAATTTTCTATGTATCCCCCATTGTATTTGAGATATACTACAAGATCCCCAAGCCCTGGGTAGATTTGCCCACACTTGTTGAATGGGCTAAGAAAAATGACCTCAAGACCATTCTAACACCATGGTTGTATTCTAGAAGCCATATGTTCTCTAACCCTAGTGGGAACATTACCATCATTCAATTCTAACCTATAATTAGAGTGATAATGACCCTAGTGAATAGACTGTTTAGAATCCCTACAATCACTTACATTGATAGCATATGGGTACCCCTAGTCTATTACATGATTGAAAAGGAGCTAACTCCCCCTATTGGTGAGCTTATTATCATATGCTTATGTAGATAGATATATGCAATTAATAAAGGGACTAGGAGAGAATTATATATGATGTCCTACCTCTTGGATGCCCTACTTGCCATAATTGGGATCCCTAACTTCAAGGGATGGCCTCTTCAAAGGACAAAAACAGTGTCCTAATTTTACTCCAAATTACATACCTTAAAATACAAAGATCATATTCACTTTATATGTGATTTCATCTATCCTAATTTGAATGAATATTTAATAGGAACCTCTATGCCAAGGATCAACCCATTGGAAAATAAATCCATTGAAGCCACTAGGGACATATGGTTTTACTTGGACTACATAGTCATTTGGATTGAGGGAACACATTGCACTCCATTGAGGTTATCAATCCATGTTCCAAAATAAATTAGCTAAGTAAGAAGTTAAATTTCAAATATGTAATGGTATAGATGGTGCTTATAGGGAGAAGAAGAAAGGATTTCTACATATTCTAACCTTGGCTATTGGTAGGACCATCTTCTAGTATTGGAACAACATTGAAGATGCTACTAGACATAGAGCCTCTTTCAAATTGTAGCATGATGACTTAAGACAATGGGACCCAAATGATAATGTCACAAATCATTTGAAATCCAAACAAATTAACGTGCCTTATGAGCATCACCAAGGTGCTTATGATAACTTGTACATAAAATCTTCATCTTTCTATGAGATCTTAACAAGGTTGAAGAAATTCAACATCGACCTAGAGGCAAGGTTGATGAGAGAACTAATGTGAAGTGATGACATTTGGAAACTCAACTTGAGATAGTACCACTTATTGGGAGGTCAATCTTCTAACTCTCCTCCAACCCAACCACATATAGAAACATAGAAATCTAAAGCACAACTTACATAAAAACATGAACTATAGATTAAACAAAGGCCTAAGGAAAGTAGACCTGGTTAAGGTCCATCATCTTTATCCCAACCTAAAATACCAGGGTTCCCCATTGAATATATAAATGTAATTTCATTAGATCTAAGAGAAAAAGAATAAGATGTATTGAAAACATTGGCTAGTGCCTATGGATTAGATAAAGAAGCTGAACAAGTGGAAGAAGCTCAATCTCAAATTGAGGAGAAATTAGAGATAGAAAAAGATAAAGGCAAATATATGGCACTAGAATTATTTCCCATTGTTCCCCCATTGAAAAGAAAAGTTTAACTAGCACTAGTTTCTATAAGACCAAAGAAACCCAGAGTGACCTTCACTCACCCATTGAGTGAGGTCAATATCTTTAGTGATGAAAACTCAATCCATGGGCCAATCATTATTGAGTGGTTTTTATATGGGAAGTTTAAAAACGTGCCAACTATGCACCACTAGTGGGAAATCATAGATTCAGTGAAAATTCATGTTCATGAGGAACTCAAACCTTAGATCCTAGAGCTAAAACAACAAGAAGAGGAGAGAAATATGACTACCCTAGGGAGACTAGATGGCACTCAAATGTATGCTCCTAGAACTTCAAGTGGAACACACGTTAAGATTTTTACTCCAAAAGTGATCGAATCATCAATTGGAGTCATGTTTAATCTAGAGTTTGATAGAATGGAGTGAGTAATTGAGATAAAGGCCATGGTAGGAGGTGAAGAGTTCATCCTCCTAAAGGTTGAACCATTTTTTGGCTTAACTTCAATGGTTGGGAAAAAAATAGGGTAGGATAACATATTTGAAAAAAATATCCTTGAAGTGTCTCAGGCTCAAAGTGATCAATTGCATAAAATGATAAAGGGTCTACTCTAAAAAACAATAATTTAAAAGAGGTTGTGTTATCCATTCATGAGGATAGGTTTAATAAATTTGAGGATCTCATGGCAGGGCTATTCAACCTTTTGAAAATAGCCAAATAAAGCTAAAGGGAAATAGGGATGCAAATCTCTAAAGCAACAGGCCAAGTTGGCCAATGGTAGGTTACCATATCCCAAGTGAGGGAACTAATTAAGGATCAATCTAAAAATATAGTGATATATTTTATGACTATTAGCATAGCACATATAAATATGGCCATGGCCATATTGGTTGATAAAATTGATGCCCTAAATAGATGGTCTAAGGATGGAAAGCCTTACTAAAGCCTTCAAGTAATTGGAAGACAAAATGTCTCATATATTAGATAGTTTGACCAAAGATCCCACATCTCTTAGCCCACTAGGTCTCATAGGAAATTAAGAATTTAAAAAAATAACCTTCTAATTCATTCAATAAGTGAGAAAATAAGGAGAAAACCAAATAGCTGAGGGCAATAGCAAATTCACAGGTTTACTTCTCTCTCTTAAGCAAAAATAAGATATGTCATGGGCATAAAGCAAGCTATGGAAAATATTTAGAAGGACCTATAATACCATGGATAGGATCTTTTTTTGAAGTCAGTGGTTGATATCTAGTTATCAGTGACCAACACTATAGGCTGAAGATCCTCCAACAAAAGTAAGCAACAGCATCAACCCAGGGGCCCCCAGCCAGCTTCAAGTGTTTTGTTCCATTTGAATTTTGGATTTAAAAGTTACATGCATTTTTTTAGAATTTTGCCTAAAGTTCATTTTATTTTGGAAATTTTAGTGTATTTTAAGGAACTTTGTACAAGGATAGTTGTCCTTACATATATACTTGTCAGACAATGTAACTAGCCAACATGCTTCCTTGAAACCTATAAAAGGAGCACTATATATTGTTAGAAAGTGATAGAGAGTTCTAAGAGATTAAAAAAACTATGTTCTAACTTTTAAACAATTTAATACAATCATGGAATACTGTAAATTTTTTCTCACTTATTTGTGTGAATTGTCATCATGGTTTCTATTTCAATTGTATGTTCTAAGTCTTAGATTTGAATTATTTTTAAGAATTTTAGGCATGCATATATAATAAATGGTTGATAATTTTTAAAATTCTAGATTATCTAAATGTACTTTGGTTTAATTTATATCATTTTACTCTGCATAAATATGTGTTATGTTATTTTATTGTAGTAGCAAATCTTTATAGTTAAGCTAGTTCTTACTTGTAATCCATATTATCTTCAGATACTTGTCTAGTGTATAGTGAGATTTAAGAATGTGATATTTCATGTTATACACTATTTGAATTCATGATCAGTTGGAATTCAAAGCTTGTAGTGATGTTTGAAACAAAGATCAATAATTATACACTTTCTTTCTACCCTACCTTTCCTATTGCTTCTTTTTTAACCAAATCACTATAGCTTGAAATCATTGAAAATATTCATTCCAAAATAGTATTAGATTAGAGTTTGATCATAATTCATTATTAATAACATATATGATTCATACTTTACAAATATTATTAAGGACCAAAGTGGTTCCCAAACACCAATTGATATAAATATTATAGAACAGTCTGCTTGCTCTACCACTATTTCACCATAGGTGACTAAATCACTATAACCTACAACTCATGATCTAAGTTCCTTGAATTATAAAATGAGAAGTGTTCTTTCAAACACTAAGATAACCTATGATACACATAGAGGCATTAGCATTCCTCTTTACATGTTTATTGACATTACCATTCACCTCAGTTATGTACTCCAAAGTGACTGAGTAAACCTAGATCATTGTACATGTCTGACCTAGTTTTCTCAATCATTTCTCTCTCTCCACCAAGCTCCTTGGCAATCTAACCAAGCTTTCAATTTTTCACTCATTCTGTATGGGAAAGAGAAGATAAAGATATGATACTTTGGGAAAATGAATGGGGTATATTGACTTTATTATTCATGTCATTTTTCTACAAATACATTCCCTATACTTTATGAAAAAATGCTAATAACCTGAGCACTCAAATGATCTCCTTCATCTATGTAGGGAGTTAAAATAGCATCAGTTTTGGTGCATCTTACAAGTGGTTTTGCAAATTTTTTCTTGTATGTGATTTAAAATGTCCTACGTGTCCTTATATGTCATTTTCCACCCCTATTTCACATTGTTGAGGGTGTGGGAATAATAAAACACTTAGTTTATCACATTTATAGAAACTTGGTAGTATTGTTCCTAGTTGTAAACTCTTCAGTCCATGAAAAAGGATATAAATGATGTTTTAAACTATATAATTGGTACCTTAAAAAATTTAAACCCTTATATAACTTATAATCTCAGCCAATCTAGTAGATAATATAGTGATCCCTTCAAGGTCCTATCCCTAATGTGACTCTCATGACTGAATGTGGTCTCATTTTATAAAGGGAGGATAGAGTAGCTACAAAGGGTCCTTGGTGGTGTTGTAGATACAAAAAATATCCTTCATGTTTTATTAAATCCATATCTTTTCATCACCACTTCCTATTACTTACTACTCTATACCTAAAATGTCATTCTCATCCTTGACTCTAGAAAGACAAATCTTACAGACCTGACTATAGTAACCTAAAGTACAGACTAAACCAATGAGGTGTTGACTATTATAATGGAGTTTAAAAGGTTAAGATACCTTAATAAATATTAATAATGGCCTATTAAGATAATTTAAAGTTTAAAAAAGGTCAAAGGTAGGATCAACATTCTCAACTCTCCCCAAGAGAGTGGCATGGATAAGATCCTAGTTACCACCTCTAGACTTGACTAGAGGTGGAGAGAAAGTTGGTCAAGGGAACCTTGTTTAAATTGAAAAGAGAATGAGAGGGATAAGATAAATATGGTAAAATTATAGAATATTTAAAAATATACTATGATGGACTTGTTTTAAATAAACACCTCGCCTTTTCCTTCTCACTCATAGTCCAAGAACCCAAGTTCCATCTACAATCTTGAATAAAAGAAGAACAAACTAAGAAAAGAGAACCATCATAGAGTATCTTGAATAATTTGAAGATAAAAAGGGTGAATAATTTAATATAATTCATGTGATGTTAATAAGGATAAGTTTATCATTAGAACAAATCTCATCTCTTACACTGTCTCGACAGACTTAAGACCACCTACAACCAAGCATGTAAGCAGGGTCATGGGTAAAATAGAGAAAGACATGAAAAAACTTAAAAGGAGTTAATTTGTAAGAAATATATCATAATTTACCAAATAATCCTAATTCTTATCTGATGATTTGATACTCTTACATAGGATTAGGCCTGAATGCCCTAATTATGCCTAGATAGGCCTAAGCAGTCACTTGTAGTCAAGGTCAAAAGAAGGAAGGATGGATTGTGATACTATATATGGATGTGGTTAAAAAGGTATATAATTTATATTCTTAATGATATAAATGTTAATATTTAATGTGCCAGTCCCTAAGATAGACAAAAGATCTTAATGGATTACTTATTCCATTAGGCCTAAAATAGATATATACATACCTGTGCATAAGGTTTGGTGAAATACACATAAGCTAAGGGGTTGTTAAAAGTTTAAAACACCTGATAAGGTGAGTTATAATGGTTATTAATTTTTTAAATTCATTTCAATTTCAAATTAGTAAAAATAACCTAATGACCTAAATAGGCTAAATAGGCTTAAAACTAAGACACACAAGCCTAAATGTAACACCTGAAGACATATGTAGTATAAGAAGAGTGTGAAACCCTACATACAATTAAAACATGAGACTAAAGATGGGGTGTTTAAATTTCCTTAAAAATTTAAACTATCTTCTATTTTTAATGCTTTGATCCTTTAAGGTAAAGAAGAATCTGGTGGCCCAAATTGGCCTCTTAGGCCTGAGTGGACCTAATTAGGATTATGTGTGGAAATTATGGATTGATAAAGGTTTGGATTTTTATGAAAGTTTATAGAAATATTAATGGAGGTTAAATATAAATATAAATGTTTCATGATGAGAAGATACTCATGTGATGTTTAATAAGATACTAAACTTAATCATCAAGGGTTACGTAGACCTGATTGTTTACAAACCCTAGGCAACAAATGAGGGTATGTAGAGGATAGAATGGAAGGAATATATAATCTAAGGGTGTTTTAAACCCTATATCATTATATAGGAGTGTATAAATCCATATAAATTATATAAATAGGATGATAAAGACTACTCAATCCCCAAACACTCAGTTTTGATAGTAAACAACTACCTACAAGCAATCACATGTGAAAGTAAAGACAGAGTTAGGGTTTAAGAAACTAAAGGTAATATCATAGGTTTGGAATAGGTAATAAAGGTGTAACATTATTATTATTGAACCCTCCAAATATACCTATAGGTCACTTAGACCCTTAAAAATTAGTTTAGGCCATTAGGCCTAAAACCCATTTTTAAGGCCTAGAAACCCCACACCACATTGAGGCATGCTCAGACCTTCTCCAAGAAACTTTTTGGGACTTAAAAGGTATAAAATGATTATTCACATCCTATGGAGAATTATTCAAGCAAGGGAAAGTAAAAAAAGGGTCAAATTGGGTCTTTAAGCCTAACTCAAGTTATACAGTCCTAGGCTACAACCTCAAACTACACCTTCAAGTGTTCATAACTTTCATAGTAGAGGGATTCAAGTAAAATTATATTAAAATATTTTGGAACCCATATGGACTCAATCTCCATGGTACAAAGAGTTAGGTTGATGGGCCCAAGTTTATGAAGGAATGACTTACACAGACTATCTAGTAGAAAGCTCAAAGTCCACCATCTCCTATTCATATGTCTCTATACCAGTTACATGGGACCCAAATATTTTCAAGATATTTATTGGGGTCTATGGAATAAATATACATGACCATAATTTTGGTATTGGACATCTGATCTTTATGAACCATTGTTAATATGGTAGACCTAGAAAACCTTGATTAAACCCTAGTGATGACCCAATTGAGAAGATGACTGATAATTGTAATCCATTTTTAGTAGAATGACCTAATAAATACTTGAAAAACCTATTAAAATTAGATAATATTCCATCCATGGTACTTATTTGTATGAACACTAACTTTTTCAAGGTTTTTGGTAGAAATGAAGGTATAGAGTTATTTGAAGAGTGAAAAATAATTTTATGGGTGTGTTGGGACTTTTTTCACCTCTCCAAATCACCAAACACTCACATTTTTCCTTGGAAATTATCCTATGGGTCTATGCAAAATAACTAGTCTACAAATGCATGTAGAAGGTGGCCTATTTACCTAAGTGAGGCAAAGTTTTATGTGTACATTGATTTGAAGGGTTAATTCATGATATATAACACTTATTCAAGCTTTTAATATAATTTTTTACCTATTCCTAAGGTTCTCTTAAAAGTCCTATGGTCATCTAAGCACAAATAGCCAAGTCACTAGGCTTAGTGGCCTACTAGGCTTACTTGGCCAATAGGAAGAGATGAAAAATGGAGTACAATGTCTAATAAGAGTTAATGAAATGGAATTAAACCATGTAAATAATATTTTATAGGTATGTAGATACACTTTATATAGTCTTCATGGAGGAAGAGATAGCTTCAAGACTAGTCAACATGCATAAGGAAGAGTGGGTTGCTCAACACCTCATGGAGGCCTAATTACACCTCATTTTCACTTTTTAACTATTAAGAGGAGAGTTATTAACCATATTTAGGTGTGTTCATGCTCTAAAATGGATAAAAAAATTCAAATAAAACCTCCATCACTCTACCTTAATGCCTAAGGGCCCATTAAAGACCCCTAATCAAGAGAGCAATGCATGAAAGGGGTATGATAGGCTATTATAACTACTTATAACTAATGATAGAGTGGAATATGCTCAATTATGACCTCTTATTTATAAATCAATTTCATTTTACCTCTCTATCTTCTAATTGTTTTATTTATTTAGGGTTTGATTTCCATCCCTCACCTAGGTATGAGGAAACTCTACCTAGATTAGCACTTTGTAAACCTATTGAAATGTTAATGGACTATTGTATCTTCTCCATGATTGCTATTTAGTGTGTATATTATTATTTTTATGTGCATAAGAGGTATAAATTTTCCCTTATCATTTCCTTTCCACACCTACATGTTGATAAGTTATCTTATATAGGTTATATTTTGTGTCAAAGGTTGGTGATGATGTTTCTAGTGTAACTTGGTTGGAAGTGCCTCAATATGGACCTCCCACCCATTACCTCCAATTTTGATCTATTCACCATAACCTTCATACAAATAACTATTTTATAGGATCCTTATAACTATTACTTTAGTTCATGGTTAGTTCCTTAGTGTTGTTAGGAGTTCAATGGAGTGGATAATCCGTATTGGTGCATCACCACCTTAGATTAGGTTTATTTTATGCACTCTCTATCTGTTTTCACCCCAAATGTAGTAGGCCTTAGTGATTCTAAGCCAAAATTGATGTACTAGGGGAGCTATCCCCATAAAATAGAGGTTTATCTTGGTAATATGTCACCCATATGCTTGGGTTATTCCCATGTTAGTCTATCCTTGAAGGTAGGCTTAAAAAACCTCCTTTTAGGGTGTAGTTTTGACACCTAACATTTTTGTCATGCTAAATGGGTCTAAATTCAATCATTGGATCATTTAATAGTAGCATCTCGATCATCTCAAATAATTTCAAGCACTCACATACCAGGGTTGTAGTTAGAAATTCATGATAAGGGTCATCACAAGGTCATCATATCATGGTAAAAACATTTCATTAATTAATATTTCACATTATTTTTAGTAGTATTATGATGAGTTATGGCTACATATGGAGAATACATCTATCATACACCCTATTATCACTAGCCTTATGAGCCATACCAACTCTATTTTGACCCCTATCATCCTTATAATTAGCATCTTTACTATCAATACTATCATGATTCACCCTCCTTGTGAGTCTCATTCACCTCCTTGGTAACCTACTTATCAACTTAAATAGTCATGGAAACATCTTAATGTTCTTGGTCAACCTAATCATGTTAAAAATTAATCCATATAAATCCTTAAACAATATTTGTTGAGTTATGAAAGACACATGGTGTGGATTGACACCTAAAAGAGATAGTTTTAGCATGCCCAATGGGACCAGATTCAAGCATTTCAGCACTCACTTGCAGCCTTGAAATTATATCATAGAGCTTTAAGCACCTTGAAAAATGAATTTGCAGTCAGATTTCATACTAAAGGGGATCACAAAGTCATCATTTTAAGGGTAAGAAGGTTCTTTTTCATAATTCACATTATTGTGCATATGTTCCATGAAAATTTATGGTTGCATATGGGGCATACTTTTGCGATACACCTCCTTATCAACATCCCTATCATCTCTGCTAGATTTATGATTATTATCACCAATAACATCTTGAACCTTACCCCCTTTATGACTCCTATTCACCTCCTTGGTAGCCCTCTTATCTTCCTAATCAATCATGACAACATCATGATGTCCTTTATAATTAGCCTAAGTAAAGTAATGATGAATTGAGCTTAGAAATTGAGAACCTAAAAGAGGAAATATATAGATTGAAGGAATGTCATCTTATACGATAGAAAGAAGTTAAACATCAAGCCTTTTCCATCAACAAATCACCCTTACAAACCAAGAGTAGCTAGCCAAGGTAATCACTCCATATTCCTTCCTCACCTTTGTGGTCATTGGAGGTTCCTTGGTCCATAACTTTTTGTTTGATGATAGAGCAAGCAGTTCATTTATCCCTAAGCTAGTGGCTAATAAATTTAATTTGATGTATGAGCCTACATCCAACTTTGAATTACAATGAAATAGATCAAATAAAAAGACATTTAGTTTCATTAAAAACCTACAACTCACCCTTCATGCTTACCTCAAGCTCTCAATTACATAAGACATTATTATTGCAGACTTACCACCTTATTTTTCTCTATGTTTGTCTATAAAATTTATGGACAAGATTGGGGGCTACTTATACTTAGATTTTTCTTACATGGTCTACAAGATTGGGTATGATGTAGGAGTCAAAATTATATCTAAACCACTCTCCAAGTTTCACCTTGAGCATTACATGCTAAACACCTTAATTTCATATTTCAATATGCCTCCTACCCCTAATCATCCTCCTTATGTTCTATATGCCCTTCAAGATCCACCCATGCCTTCTCAATATCCTATAATAACTTCAACTTAGAGGCTTTTATGGATTATAACCCCATATTATTTTATACCTATCCTTAAAAAGGAATCGTCTCCTATGCATAATCAGATTCAAGAAGAGGAGGAATGTATGGATCCTAATTCAAGAGATGTCTCAAGTTTTCCAAATTCCCCATCAGTCCTCCATACTACATCTCTTCATGAACATTAAGGTACATCTAAATTTGACAAGGTTATTTAAGAATAGAACAATAATATAATGTCCAAGTTTGATAATCCTAAGGATCCAAGATGGAAGAGTACCCTAGAAGTTATAAAATAAGTTGGTGAAGTAATTTGCCCTCACACCCTCTCCTCTTGTGAAGAGGAACTAAATGCATTAAAGGTAGAATTAGATCATCGAAGTGTGGGGAATAATTTATCAAGGCTATTAGATGAGGTGATAGTCCTTTAATAACTTGATCATGTTTTAACTATAGGTGATTTTTAAGAACACTTTAAAGAGGATACTCCAAGCACCTATGACAAGGAGATCATTATCATTACCCCTATTCATCCTAGTAGATTGAAACTTAAACACGAAGGAAAGTTGGATGATGTAGAGTAGTCTTAATGGTATGATGATGAATTGGATGAAGACAAAACTAATGAAAATTCTCCTCTAGGAGACAGTCATGGAAAAAACTTACATGAGACCATTATTGAAGCTAAGAGCACCTCAAGATAATTAGATGATCCATGGTAGTAGCTATACCATGAATTCTTATATGATATTTAAGAATTCATCATGATAGCTTGGAATGATGGAATAAAATAGTTTGTTGAGGTTTTAAATGAAGGTACCTCTAATGCATTAGATCATGAATAAGGCAATTCAAGTTTACAAACACAAATTCAAGATGATCTGGAGCTTGAATGGATTGAATATCTCCCATTCTCTATGGAAGATGAGGATGACCAAGTTGCAGCAGAACATGATTCTTATTATGAATCTATGGGAGAGTTGGAGATACTTGATCAACATAGTGTTTCACAAGTGAATGGTAAGAATGATATTGAACTCCATGTCTTTTTAATTGATCATGATGAGATGGCCTTTTGGGAGGACTTGGGGAACTTTTCTTTAATTTTAAATAGCCCACCTCTACCCCATGAGGAGCTTGGCAAGGGTCTTAAAGATAATACTATGGTAAGTGATCATTTTGAGCCTCATAATCATAATCAAGGAGATCCTAATGACATGTGCTAGCCATGCTTGTATACATGTTAAGAAGTTTAAGTCCTTGAAAAACTACCATCTCAAATAGAGAAGAATGAAGACACTAATCAAGGCCTTGATTTATATCCCTCACTTGGGTATTAGGAGACTCTGCCTAGATTGGCACTTTGTAAATCTCTTGGAAAAATAAATAAGTTTTTTTAAATCCTTCATGTTGATATCTAGTGTGTTTATGTTTTTTTTTTTCATATGTGATAGATTACTCTTCCTCTATAGGTCTTTACCCCACCTAGATAAAAATAGGGTGTCTTATGTAGGTTATGTGGTGTGAAGAAGTGTTAAGTGATTAAATTTACAATGGAACCTAACTGGTAAGTGACTTAGACCAAACCTTCTCATCATGTCCCTCTTGTTATATCACCTAAAAAAACCTCCATATGAAACACTTTTGCATAGGAGCTTTTGAATATGGTTGTTCAGTTTCTTGTCTAGCACACTAATATTATTAGAGGTCATTTTGAGTGGATGAATGATCATATTGGTGCATTACCACCCTTAGATAAGGTTTTATTTTCATGTTTTCATCCTATCCCTTTTCATACCAATATGATTAGGTCTTAGGAAGAGAGTTTCAATTGATATATCAAGGGAGCTATCCCCATAAGCTAGAGGTTTGGTCTTATTATAGGTTACCCACAACCTTTAGGCCTATCCCATGTTAGTCCAAGTTTAAAGAATAATTTAACTATCTCCTTAAAAGGGTGAAAATTGGAGTGCTAATAGTTATGGAATGCTTGGTATAACTATATTAAAGCCTTGGAGCATTCACTAGAAGCATCTTGATCATCTCAAATAGCTTCAAGAACTCACATGCCAAGTTTGTAGTCATAAATTCATGACAAGGATCATCACAAGGTCATCATATCATGGTAAAATTATCTCATTGATTAATAGTTTACTTTATTTTCAATAGTATTATGATGATATATATAGATGCATATGGAGTGGACCTATATTATACACCCCTTTGTCATCAGCCTTATAACCCCTACCAACTCCATTTTGGCCCTTATCAGCCCTATAATGAGCCTCTTTACTAACAAAACTATCACCTTCCTTGTGAGCCTCATTCACCTCCTTGGAAGCTTAGTTATCAGCCTAATCAATCATGGAAACATCATGATGTTCCTGGTTAGCCTACTTATGTTCAAAATCAATCCATATCAAGCCTTAAACAAACTTTGTTGAGTTATGAAAGACACATGGTGGGGACTGACACATAAAAGAGCTAATAGTATTGTAGTCAAGGGAGAGATAAAATGAATCAATCATAAATTCAAGTGTTGAAGTGAAAATAAAACTTTAAAACACTCAATTCCCATCCCCACTCTTCAAGAATAGAAGGCATTTCCATCATGGAAATCCATTCAAGGCAATGTGTAGAAAAAAGAGGACGTAATGGTTGTTATAAGTAAGTAGATGAATAAGGTGTTACGCCCCTAACCTATCACATGTATGAGGATAGTATTAGCTGACCTGTGGCTTACTTATCCCTCTTTGATGTTATATTACATTTATCTATGCTTTATTTTGATTATTAGGTCAGCTTATGGAGTAACCATGGCCTAGATAGACTATATATAGGAGGTAGTGGGTAATTATTTATCATCATATTGTAAATTCTGCTCTTATTGAAGCTTGTGGAGGTTGTCCCCTCAAAGTGGCTTATCTATTATCATATATTTGGATATATTTCAGTCATATCTAGATATAATTCTGATATTATATTTAATTCTTGAAGTAATTTCATTACAAGTGGTATCAAAGCTGCGATTTGGGCAATCTTGTGGGTGAAACACTAAATTTTTTAATTTTGTGATATATAAAAAATTGTTGCGAATTTATCTACAAAAAATTTACTGGAGGTGAAAAATAATCAAATTAATCTTCCATTAAAATTTTAGCTCATTTGGATTTGTTTTACAAAAGTTATCACTATTTTATGGTTTTTCATAAAATTGCTCTATAGTGCGCAATTCAAAGAATTTTTTTGAGTTATTTACATTTTTGGAAAGATTAGAAAAATTTTGCTACGGTATGTTCTTTGTATATTTTTATTTGAGGCTGACATAATTCCAAAATTTCTTGGTCAAAGTTGGGTCAAAATTGCCAATAAGGGTCGACATTGTAAAACCCTTTTATGGCAGGTCCATAAACTTGGGGCCAAGGAAAGGGTGTTGAAACTCCAGGTAAAACTCCTAACAAGGAAGATATGGAGTCATAAGGGGGATGTACTAGACCCTTTTTACTAGGGTTTTTTGACATAGATCACAAAGTGAGCCAGCTTGACTATAGTGTGCAAGGCATTCAGAGTGAGGTGCAAGACATACAATCTAATATGCAATCCATACAAGATAGTTTAGGAGATATCATGATGGATTTGAACATTAATCAGTCAAATCCTCAAGCTAAATCTATTTCACAAACCCACCAGGGTGGTTCTCCTAACCAGTCTACTTCAAATCTAACTCCATGGCCACAAAGGAACCTATTACCAAAGGTGGATATGCGCAAATTTGATGGAAAAGATCCTCTCAATTGGATCAACCAAATGGAGAGTTTTTTTAAACTACATCAGATTCCAAGTGGACAAAAGGTTACCATGGCATCCTTGTATCTTGAACCTAATCAATTCATTTGGTATCGATGGTTGGGTGCTCAAAAGAAAAAGATGACTCTCAATGTCACATGGTTAGTTTTTACAGAGGAGCTAAAATTACACTATGGCAATAGTGTGACAAAGAATTACTTCAGCCAATTAGAAAAATTGCAACAAACTGGCTCCATCAAGGATTACATTCATCATTTTCAAAACCTGTCCTTACGTGTGGAGACAATTTCTGAAGCAAACTTGAATGACCTATTTTTGGGTGGACTCAAGGACACATTCAACATGAGGTACACATGTTTAATCCACTTAAGATTTATGATTCTATTATCATGGCACTTAGAGCTGAGGAAAAATTCATAGCCAACAAGAAGCAGCCATTCACTTACTTCAAAGATCATAGCATATCATCACCATCATTTCTTCCACCTACTAGATTGACCCCTCAGCAAATTCAAGAGAAGCGAGCAAAAGGATTATGTTTCAATTGTGATGGAAAGTGGAGTAAAGGACATAGATGTGTTGAGAAGAAGTTATTCTACATTGAGGGACCAAATGAAGATGAAGAAGTAGATGATGCCTCCAATGATGATGAGGAAGATATAGAGGAGGTACCTAAAGATTCCCAACCTACAATCTCTTGTCATGCACTTGCAGGTATTAGCACTCCAAAAACTCTTAAGGTGGTGGGTTTCCTCAAGAAATAGAAGGTGATAGTGTTGATTGATTTAGGGAACACAAATAACTTTATAAACCATAAGTTGGTCACTCGATTGAACTATTTCATCTACCTAACACCAGAATTTCAGGTCATGATTGCAGATGGTGGCATAATTAATTGTTTAGGCAAATGCCATAGTATTAAGCTTACTATGGGTGGGTACAATCTCGACTTTCCTATGTTTGATATTCCCATGGGTAACAAAGACATTGTTTTGGGAGTCTAATGGCTCACAACCTTAGGTACCATTGAGATGAACTTCTAAGAACTATTCATGCACTTTCATTTTAAAGGTAAGAAAATTGAACTACATGGATTACATGCAAAATCTCCACAATTTATTAGTTCACATTAGATGACCAAGATGCTAAAAAAGGGGGTAGAGGGAATTATTACATGATTATGCTCCACAGAAGTTCAACCCACACAAGTATCTACACATCCTGATCTACAGATAATTCTTGAGAACCACTCATCTATTTTTGGGTCCATGACAAAAGGACTACCACCAAAAAGAGAACATGATCATGCCATTCAACTAATTCTAGGTAGTCAGCCACCAAATATCAGACCATATAGATATCCATATGCACAAAAGAGTGAAATTGAAAAGATGGTCCATGAGATGTTGGAGGCAGGGATCATCAAGCATAGCCAAAGTGCATATTCATCACCAATGGTCATGGTGTGGAAGAAGGATGACACATGGAGGATGTGCCCAAATTATAGGGAACTCAACAAGTACACCATCAAAGATAAGTTTCCTATTCCAGTAATTGATGATTTACTTGATGAGTTACATGGTGCTAATTATTTCACGAAATTGGATCTTCGCTCGGGGTACCATCAAATTAGAATCAAAGATGATGTTCATAAAACTACTTTTAGAACACATGAGGGCCATTATGAGTTTTTGGTAATGCCCTTTGGTCTTAAAAATGCACCATCTACTTTTTAGAGCTTGATAAACACTATTTTTAGGCTTTTTTTAAGGAAGTTTGAGCTAGTTTTCTTTAATGACATATTGATTTATAGTCAGACATGGGAAGCACATCTACAACATGTGAAACTGGTGTTGATAGTTTTGGAGAAGCACCAACTTTATGTGAAGCCATCTAAATGTGCTTTTGGAGTATAGGAGGTAGAGTACCTCCATCACATTGTTTCCCATGAAGCTGTCAAAGTTGATCCCCAAAAGATCAAAGTGATAATGGAATGGCCCATGGCAAAAACTCTCAAAAACCTTTGAGGGTTCCTTGGACTAACAGGTTACTATAGAAGATTTGTGAAAGGTTATGGCAGCATAGCAGCTCCACTCACTGCATTGCTAAAGAAGGATGCTTTCCATTAGAATGATGATGCCACCAAAGCATTTGAGAAACTAAAAGTAAATATGTGCATCACTTTAGTTTTGGCTACTCCAGACTTCTCAAAGGCATTCATTGTTGAATGTGATGCTTCTGGGTCTGGATTGGGGGAAGTACTCATGCAGGAAGGAAGACCCATTGCATTTAAAAGTCATCAATTCAAAGGTAAGAATCTACAAAATCTTGTCTATGAGAAAGAAATGATGGCTATTCTTTATGTAGTTAAATAATGGAGGCCTTATCTGATGGGTAGACACTTTAAGGTGAAAATAGATCATGATAATCTCAAATACTTTTTGGAGCAAAGATTATCATTTGAGGAACAACAAAAATGGTAACCAAAATGTTGGGTTATGATTTTGAAATCATCTACAAGAAGGGTAAAGATAATGTAGTAGCAGATGCACTATCTAGATGGGATGCATCCATAGAAGCATTACTTTGTGCAATGTCCATGTTGCAAGAAGATTGGATGGATGAAGCTAGGTTAGAATGGAAGCAAGACAAGGATACATAGGTTTTGATTTAGAATCTCTAGCAAGGAAATTTATCCTCTTACAAATTTGAATGGAAAGGTAATGTCCTATGGTATAAGGGTAGGTTATACTTATGCAAAAATTTAGAGCTTAAGCATAAGATTCTTGTAGAGTTGCATGCATCTCCAATTGGGGGACACTCAGGGTTCTTGAAAACTTATCATAGAATTAAGAAAGAATTATTTTTGGAAGGACTCAAGGGAGATGTACAAAATTTTGTGGAAGAATTCTTGATATGCCAACAGAATAAAGGTGAAACAGTTAAGACCCCAAGTCTGTTACAACCGTTAGCAATTCCTAGTCAAAGGTGGGAGGAGGTTCCCATGGATTTCATCATTGGGTTGCCTTGTTCTGAAGGTAAGAATGTTATTTTGGTCATTGTGGATAGGCTTACAAAATATGCCCATTTTTGTGCTCTCTCACACCCATTTTCAGCAAGTATAGTAGCAGTTATTTTTATGGAAGTAGTTCTCAAATTAAATGGAACCCCAAAAATAATTGTAAGTGATCATGATCCTATTTTCACTAGTAATTTTTGGACTGAACTATTTTATTGTTTGAGTACTCAGCTAGCTCATAGCTCATCTTACCACCCCCAATCTAATGGACAAACTGAAGTGGTTAACAAATTTATAGAGGGGTATCTCCATTGTTTTGTATTAGATAAACAAGAGCATTGGGTTAAATGGCTACTTCTTGTAGAATGGTGGTATAACACATCTTTCCATACCTCTTCTAAAATGTCTCCATTTCTAGCACTATATGGTTACCATCCACCTTCCATCACTTTTTCATTAAAGGTGCACACTAAGGTTCAAGATGTGGAAGAGCACATTCAACATCAATAAGAGGTTTTGGCTAGTTTGAGAGAGAATTTGGCCTTGGCACAAAATAGGATGAAGCAACAAGCAGATCAACACCATAGTGAGCTAAATTTTGAGGTGGGTGATTGGGTATTTGTTCAATTTCAGCCTTACAAGTAGATGTCCTTGAAGCAAAAAAAAAAAAGGACAACAAACTTGCTCCTAAGTATTATGGCCCTTATCATGTTCTAAAAAAAATTGGAAGTGTGGCTTACAAACTTGAGTTACCTAATTCATCTCACATACACCCAGTATTTCATGTTTCTTGTTTGAAGGTCATTGGACAAAAAGTTTTTGCCCAGACAGAGTTCCCAAAATTAGATGAAGAAGGACGAGTCATTTTGGAACCAGAGAAGATCCTCTAAACACGTACTAAGAGGTTGAGAACCAGAGAGATTAGGGAATATTTGATCAAGTGGAAAAACTAGAGCAGTGAAGATGCAACTTGGGAAGGTGAAGATTTTCTGCAATAACATCCAAAGTTTTTCAAGATTGAGGACAATTTTGGTTTGAAGGGGAAGGGCATGCTACGCCCCTAACCTATCACATGTATGAGGATAGTATTAGCTGACTTGTGGCATACTTATCCCTCTTTGATGTTATATTACATTTACCTATGCTTTCTTTTGATTAGTAGGTCAGCCTATGGAGTAACCATGGCCTAGATAGACTATATATAGGAGGTAGTGGGTAATTATTTATCATCATATTGTGAGTTCTGCTCTTATTGAAGCTTGTGGAGGTTTCCCCCTTGAAGTGGCTTATCTATTATCATATATTCTGATATATTTTAGTCATATTTGGATATAATTCTGATATTATACTTAATTCTTGAAGTAATTTCATTACATAAGGGGAATGAGACATATATAAATTCTCTCCTAAGTCATTCCAAGGATCTCCCATTCCACTCCTTAAGAAGGATCCTATCCTTGAGGAGATAAACAAAGAAGGTCAAATTAAGGTAGAAACTGATGAAGATGGATTGAGTGAACCTGAAGAAGAGCTTGTCATTGGGACACCTCTTAGCAAAGAGGATCACAACTTGGCCTTCAAAGATGTAGAAGAGGATGGGATGTAAGAACAATGTGGGTCATAATAAGGATGCATACCTATTAATCAAGAATAAGATCACTTCTAGGACTTCCTTGATGACATGGTAATTTCCCTTCATCATGGTAGTCCACAAGAACTTGTAGCAGTTGTAGGAGAAAGGTATAGACTAGAAAATGAGGTTGATCAATAAGCCATTATCTAACTTGAAGAGATCCCAAGAAAATTTGAACCATGTGTGAACCATGTGAAGATCAAGTAAGTGATTTTTTTGACATCATGGGGTCATGATGCTCTCTCCTTGAAACATACTTTGATCTGGTCCAGGTTGAAGATGGCAATGTAATCAAATAAGGAGGCATCCCTCCAAGAATTCCACTCTAAGAGGCTATCCCATCTGAGAATGACTTGTTTGATATTTTTAAGCAAGGTTATCAACTCCTTAACCCATTTGTAGATGTCTCTTCACTCTTAGAGGGTGAAACTAAATTTAATTGGCCTCAAGTAGTCGTGAAACAAGATGCAACTTTATTAGAAGCCAAACTTTCATCCATAACACAAGGCCCACCTCAAATTATCTAATGTGATCAAGAGCAGCCCATGACTAAGATAGAATTGACATTGTTCATGTAAGGAAGATAAATATGTAATGATTATGATTGGGTGATTGACTCACCTATAAAATCCATGCATGTGAGAGTGAAGTAAGAAGGTCAAGATACTCTCCTAAAAGGCTATGAACATGCATATGCCTTCAATTACAACTAGTAACCATCATTCAGTGAATAATACTTTACTAGACTCCAATCATCATGTGGTAATCTAATCTCATGGAGCTAACTTGATCAAAAGAGCTTCCTTTTTTATCTTGGAGGAGAAATGAGGTGTGTTATAGTTAGTTATTACTAATAGTTATTGTCTTGTTTCAATAAATGTGCCATACACAAGTTTGTATGAGTTGCCTTAGTTGTTTTGGTGTATTTTATATTTACTTCTTAGGTGTTAGGTGTGTTTTCTTAGTTGTCTTTGTTATTTTTTATGAGTTTTTTTAGTCCTATGAGTTGTCATGAAGTTCTATGTTTGTTTGTTGGTCTAATAATATGGTCATACAATCCATGATGTTAAACATGAGTCATCATTATCATGAAGATTGAGTGGGTTCTCTTACCAATAAGTTGGTCAATCCCTATGAGTCACCAAAAATGTTGGTAATTTGGCCTCTCAAGACAAATTCCAGCCCCTATATCCAAAAACTTTCATGAGAACTCCTTTAGGTTTTTCTATGGTGTCTAAAAATGTGTCATGATCTTATGAATGTATCTTGAAAGTCCTTTATCCTTATTAAGAGTGACATATATCTATTAGAATTTGATTACAAATATCATCATCTTTCATGGTTGCCTTATTCCCTTAGGTGATGTACTAGGTCCTCATGATGGTCATTGTGTAGGTGAAAGAGTGCCAAGTGATTTGGGGTTATAAAAGAATGGTCTTAACTCTATTTGATAAGATTAAGAATATTTTGACAAAGTTAAGGTAGTTTGAATACTTTAATGTTATTGACTCTTATGTTTTTAAGCATGTCGAAGACATTTAAGAATAGATATATTTTCCAATGGGATGTAAGGGTGTCTCAATCTTGTTTGAAGTCATGACATGAGGTGTAATGATGTGTTTAAGGTCATTATTCATGATATGCTTATCTAAGACTAATCCAACCTTAATTCACCCTTTAAAAGTCATAACATGGCCCTCAAATGACTCATATGCATTTATTTTTTACTATAGAACTTTGGGAAAGGTAAATTTTTAGGTGTTAAATTTTTATAAAGGTCTGATTTCTACCCCATAGTCATGACATGATGGTTCATGTTGTAAAAGTCTCCTTTTTGAAGCATTCCCCACCTTTTTCCCACTAATTAGATCCCACACATGGGAAATTATGTCTCTTTATCTCCCCTTATTTTACCTCTAGTTTTAAAATGAAATTTTACTCATGTTTTCTCTCTTTCTGCCCTCCAATGGCATCCTAAAGTTAGAAACTTGAAGAAATGCAGAAAAGATAGTGTTTTTAGGTGTTTTTTACTGGTTGTATGGACTTATACATCTATTTCCATACAATGGAGGTTATAATGTTTCATAATACCTCATTTCAAGTGTCTTAAAGGAGTTTCATGGTCAAAGGATGCAAAACAAGCCTAAAACTATTTCTCTCTCTCCATCGAGCTTCTTCGCAATCTAACCAAGCTTTTAGGTTTTCACTCATTTTTTAAAGGAGAGAAAATATCAATATTTTAGACTTTGGGAAAAGGAATGGGGTTCCTTTACCTTCTTATTCATGTAATTTTTATAAACAAATGCTAACAACTTGGGCACTCAAATAGTCTCCTTCATCTATGTAGGGGCTAAAATACCTTCAATTTTGGTGCATATTGCAGGTGGTTTTGAAAAATTATTATTATATTTGATTATATAGGTCCTTACATGTCATTACCCACCCTTTTTTCACAATTTTGAGGGTGTGGGAGGAAGAAAACATTTAAGTTGTCATATTTACGGAAACATGAAAGTGTTGTTCCTAGTTTCAAAATCTTCAGTGCATGAAAATGGATATGAATGATTTTTAAACTCTATAATGGGTTCCTTGAAAATTTTCAACCCTTCTCTACATCCTAATATCATTTTATCCACTAGATAATTAGGTGATCCCTTCAATATCCTATCCCCAATGTGACTATCATGAGTAAATGTGGTCTCATTTTGCAAAGGGAGGATAGAGTAGTTACAGAGGGTCTTTGGTGGTGTTAGAGATCCACATAATATTCTTAATGTTTTAGTCACTCCATTTCATGTTATCCTCACTAATTTTTATTCAATTCCCTATACCTAAAATGCCATTCTCATCCTTGACTCTAGAAAAACAAACTATTATAGACCTAATTATAGTAACCTAAAGTACAGACAAAACCAATGAGGTATTAACTGCTAGAATAGAGTGTAAAAGATTAAGACACCTCATTAAAGAGTCATATGAAACTATGAGAATAATGGAAATGTAAAATAGGGTCAAATATAGGAGAAAAATTATCAACTCTCCCTAAGAGAATGGCTCAATCAAGATCTTAGTTATCACCTACAGACCTGATTGTAGGTGGAGAGAAAGTTGGTGAAGGGAACCCTATTTGAATTGAAAGGAACATCAAAGAGATAAGAAAAATATGGTAACATTATAGAATAGTTAAAAATATACTATGATTGACTTTTTTTAAAGAAACACCTCATCTCTTCCTTCTCACTCACATTTCAAGGACTTAAGTTGCATCTAGAGTCTTGAATAAAAGAAGAATAAAATGAGCAAAGAGACCAATCATAGAGTGTCTTGAATAATGTTAATATCAAAAGGGTGAATAATTTCATATAATGGGTGTGATTTTAATAAGAATAAAGTTGACATGAGAATAAATCTCATCTCTTACACAGTCTCAGTAGACTTAATACTACCTACAACCAAACACATAAACAAGGTCATGGGTAGAATAGAGAAAGACATGAGAAACCTGACAAAGAGTTAAGGTGTAAAAAATATATCAAAGTTTCCCAAATACTCCCAATGTTTATTTGATGATTTGACACTTCTACTCAGGATTATGCCTAAATGGCCTAATTATGCCTAGATAGGCCTAAGCAGACACTTGTAGTTGAAATCAAAAGAAGGAAGAATGGATTCTGACACCCTGTAAGGAGGTGGTTACAAATGTATCTCATTCATATTCTTGATGATCTTGGTTTTCCTTTTCAATGTGTCAGTCCCTGAGATAGACAAAAGACCCTGATGGCCTACTTGGTCCATTAGGCCTAAAATAGATATGTACAGGCCTGTACATGAGGGTTGGTGACATCCACATATGTTAAGTGGTTATTTTAATTTTAAAACACTTGATAAGGTGATTAATAAGGGTTATTAAATGTTTCAATTCATGGTAGTTTCATATTTGTAAAAAGAACCCAATGACCTAACTAGGCTAAATAGGCCTAAAACTAAGACACATGAGCTTAAATATAGCACCTAAAGACACATAAACTAGAGGTGTGTGAAACCCTAATACAATTAAAACATGAGACTAAATATGGGGTTTAATAATTCCATAAATTTTTACACTATCTTTTATTTTGAATGCTTTTATCCTTTAAGGTAAAGAAGAATCTGGTGGCCCAAACAAACCTATTAGACCTGAGTGGACCTAATCAGGCCTATGTGTGGAAATTATGGATTGGTATAGGTTATGGATTTGATGAAGGTATTTAGACATTTGAATCAATTTGAAATATTCATAAAAAAAAATTATGATGATAAGAGACTTAATTGATTTTGAAGAGGATACTAAACTCAATCATCAAGGGTTACATAGACCTAATTATTTGTAAACCCTAGGAAGTAGATGAGGGTATGTAAAGGATATAATAGAGGAAATATATGATTATAAGGGTCTTTTAAACCCTATAACATGATATGGTATTTTATAAATTCATATACACTACATAAAGATGATGATAAAGACTACTAAAGCCCCAAACACTCATTTATGATAGTGAACAGTGACCTACAGGCAGTCACATGAGAAAATAAAGATAGAGTTGGGGTTTAAGAAACAAAAGGTAAGAGAAGGTTTTCAATATTTAATTAAGGTGTAAAATTATTATTATTAAACCCCCCAAATCCACCTACAAGTAACTTATACCCCTAAAACTCAGTCTAGGCCAATAGGCCTAAAAGCCATTCTTAAGACCTAGAAACCCCACACCACATTGAGGCATGCTCAGGCCTTCTTCAAGTAAAATTAGGGACTTAAAAGGTATAAAATTAATATTCATGTCCTATTAATAATTATTCAAGTAGGGGAAAGTATAAAAAGGGTCAAATTGGGTCTTTAATTCTAACTTGATTTATACAGTCCTAGGTTGCCACCTCAAACTAGACATTAAAGTGTTCATAACTTTCATAGCAGAGGAACTCAGGGAAAATTATATTAGGGGTATTTTTTCACCCATATGGTCTAAATATCCATGGTATAAGGAATTAGTTTTAGGGACCCAAGTTTATGAAGGAATTCTAAGAAGATTATCTACATAGACTATCTAGTAAAAAGCTTGAAGTCCGCCATCTCTTACTCATATCTCTCTATACTAACTACTTGGGACCCAAATATTTTCATGAGTTTTAGGTGTGTATATGGACTAAATATCCATGACCATAATTGGATTGGAGGTCTGATTTTTATGAACCATCATTAAGATGATAGACCTCCAAAACCCTATTTAAACCCTAGTAATGACCTGACTAAGGAGGTAGTTGAGAATTGGAATTTAATTACAATATAATGACCTGATAAATACTTGAAACACCTGCTACACTTAGATAAGATGTCATCCATGGTACTTAATTATATGAAAACTATACATAATTTTCATAAACTGGTACTTTTTAAGGTTTTTGGATAAAATCAAGGTAAAAATTTGTTTAAAGAGTGGAAAATCATTAGAGGTGGTGGTTTGGGACTTATTTCACCTCTATATATCTCCAATAACTTATAGTTTTCCATAGAAAGTCTCCTATAGGCCTATGCAAAATAGTTAGACTAAAAATGCAAGTAGAAGGTGGCCTAGTCACCTAAGTGAGGCAAATTTATAGGTATACAATTATTTTAAGTTTTAAGTCATGATATGTAACACTGTTTCAAGCCTAAAATATAATTTTTTACCTATTCATAAGGTTCTCTTAAATTTTCTATGGTTAGCTAAGCACAAATATCCAAGTCACTAGGCCTAGTGGCATACTAAGCCTACTTGGCCAACAAAAAGAGATGAAATTTGGTGTAGAGGGTCTAATAGGAGTTTATGTAAGGGAATTACACCATGTAATTTATGTTTGAGAGGTAGGTAGATACATTTTTCATAGTCATCATGGAGGAGGAGGTAGTTTCAAGACTAGTCAACATGTATATGGAAGAGTGGGTTATTCAACACCCTATAGAGGCCTAATTACACCTCATTTTCACTTTGTAACTATAAAGCGAAGATTAATTAACCATATTTATGTGTTTTCATGCTTTTAAATGGGTCAAACAAGTCAACTACAGCTTCCATTGCTCTACCTCATCACCTAAGGGCCCATTGAAGACCCCTAATCAAGAGAGTAATGCATAAAGGGGGTATGAGAGGATATTATAACTCCTTATAATTAATTATAGAGTTTAATATGGTAAATTATGACCTATTATTTGTAACTCCATTACATTTTCCCTTTCTCTTCTTATTTTTCTATTTATTCAAGCTTTAAGGCCTCTATTTGCATCCCTCACCTGGATATGAGGAAACTCTACCTCGATTTACACTTTGTAAACTTATTGAAATAATAACGAACTATTATATATTCTCCATGATTGGTATTTAGTGTGTATATGCCTATTTTTATGTGCATAATAGGTATATATTCTCCCTTGGCATGTCCTTGCCATACTTCCATACTGATAAGTTGTCTTATGTAGGTTATATGATGTGTCAAAGGTTGGTGATCATTTTTGGAGTATAACCTAGTTGTAATTTCTTAAAGATAAACCTCCCACCCATAACCTCCAAGTTGTATCCATTCACCATGACCTTCATGTAAATCACTATTGTATAGGAGCCTTAGAGATAGTACCTTAGTTCATGATTAGTTCATTATTGTTGTTAGGAGTTCAAATGGAGTGGATAATCTATATCGATGAATCACCACCCTTATATTAGGTTTATTTTATGCAATATATATTGATTTTCACCCTAATAGTAGTAGGACTTAGTTATTTTGAGTCACAATTGATGTATCAATGTATCTATCCCCATAAACTAGAGGTTTATCCCACTAATAGGTCACCCATAGCCTTGGGTTATTCCCATGTTAGTCCAACCTTGAAGTTAGGCCTAAAAAACCTCATTATATGGTGAAATATGGAGATATAATAGTTAATATGTATTTTTGATTCATACTCAAGATGATCTATGAAGACCCTAGGCACCCCTACTCACATACCCAATAGGGCAAGACATTTGGAGTTGGTTACTCAGACATATGAACGAAGGATTTGAAACATAGGATTATATGAAAAACCTTAACTTCTACTAATAAATCTTAAATTATAATAAATAGTTCTATGAAGATGTTGGGAATCTAGAAAATAGTTCCTTGGCCTTGAGAGCCACAATGAAGCCTAGTTCGTGTGAGAGAGAGACTCTTCCACATGTGTTGATGATACCTTTATTGCTTCTATGGTGTCCTATTGACATATAAAACCCACAATATGAAATAATATATTATCTCTTGTAATGAAGCTCAAATATTAAGGCAAATTCATTTGAAGGCAAGATCTTGTGATAGTTAAAGGTCCATGGGTGATCAGTACACCATTAATGATGATAAAATTAAATGGATCTCTTGAAAATCCATCATCATAGTCAACAAGTTGAATAAAGAGTTCAACATTACTAGTAACTCTAAAGTTTTGACCTATAAATAATTCCACCTATGTTATAATAACCTAAACTCACCATGGTCACCCCCTTATGTTTTTTGAAGTGTTAAGGTAGTTACAAAGGAGGATCATAGATCATCATGTCAATGCATCAATTCAAGTAAATACTATGTTAAAATGTTATGGTGGTTATCTTTTACCCCTTTTTGAAATTTTTTAAAGAACTCTCCTTGTGATTAGCCATGTATAAAGATCCATAAGAGGCTTTTGGGCAGTCCTAATAGTCTAACTTGCTCATATAGAAGATGACCTAATGTTTGTAGCTCATGCCCTATCATGAATCTATATATTATGTTCAAAGCATAAAAAGTATGGTAAGAACATAGTATCAAATATTTTATGATAAATAGATGGTAACCTAAATTAGGTCTTCAGCATGTTTTAAGTTCTCTTGATAGATATTGAGGTAGCCTCCATTTGAGTCTTCACTTGAAATCATATGTATTTCCTTAAAAGGGGGTGTTTGACCATAATATGATGTTATTTTGACCCTAAAACATCACTAAGACCATCAATTATTCCCTCAAAGGTCCCCATGACTACCATGATGCCATGATCAAATGGTTTCATATGTTAAGGATGTCTTTTCACAAGTCAAAAGGCTTTATTTGTCCACTAAAGGGGCCCACACATGGGAAACAATGACTTTTAAATTTCCCGTAGCCATACTTCATGTTTCAAAATGCATTTTGATCCCTCTTTTCCCTCCTCCTTCCCAACAATAATGTTTGAAGGTCTAAAAACCTGAGAAAATGCAGGAACCTAGTGTTTTATAGGACTTTTCAAGAAAGTATGGATCCATATAATATGGACATGGTTAGAAAGAGTCACGAATATACAAAGGGGATCTAGTATAGACATCAAGTGAGAGAATCTAGGAGTTTAAAGCCAATAAAGGTTGAAAATTGACCCCTCATTCCCATCATACTCCTTGGCAGTCATGGATAGCACCTCAGGTTCCTATTTAGTATGAAACTAGAGAGAAAAGATGATGACCTAAGCTCTTGGATAGAATAAGGGGGTTTAATTGTATTCTAGTCCTTGGCATTTTTTTTAAGAATAATTATCTATTCTTTATGAACAAATTTTAAGAACTTAAAGCAATTAGACTAGCCTTCTACATCCACACAGGGTCAAGAAAGGAATGTTGTCAATGTATTTTTTGGCCTATTTGATGAAACTAATTAATATACATGTCTTATTCAAGTCATCAAGGTCCTTCTATTTCATTCTTTACTCTTGTTTCATATATGTGAAGTTGTGGGAGCAAATAAATCTTCATATAGTCACATGTACAAACTACAAGCATGTTTGCATGATGTTTTGGGAACTTTTAATGTATGATATATGTCAAGGACACCCTATTGACTATTATGATGTCTTCTCAAGAGATCCATTTATGTTTCTCATCATTAATGGTGTAATTTATCACCAATGGACCTTTAACTATCTCAATATCTTGCCTTAAAATGAGATTGCTTGCATATTTGAGCTTTATTACAAGAAAGAATAGAGTGTTTCATGATGATGGTTGTTGGATGTCATCAAGACACCATAGAAATAGTAGAGGTATCATAAACACATGTGGAAGAGTCTTTCCCTCACAATAACTAGGCTCCATTATGGCTCTCAAGGCTAAGCAAATGTCAATTACCTTCCCAACACCATAAACATGTTTAGAATAAGTTAAGGTTTATTATCAAAAGTTAAGGTTTTCATAGAATCCTAAGTTTAAAATCCTCCTTTCATATGTCTAAGTAACCAACTCCAAATGTCTTTACCTATTGAGTATGTGAGTAGGGGTGCCTAAGTTCTTCATAGGTCATCTTAAGTATGAATCAATAGTCCATATTAACCTCTCATGGAAACTTTTTTATTTGATAGTCTCATCAAGAAAACCCACCTCATAATAGGATTTGAGTTCCAAGTCAAAGCTCCATAGGTTCCTATGACTATCACTTCCAAGTTCAATCCTTTATACCCAAGCCTAAACATGAAAACTAGATCAAATGATCCATGAGGCTATCAAGAGCTAGTGAGACTAAGATAAAAGGGGATTATTTAGATGTAAGTCCTATTGATAAAGCATAATCAAGTTCAGGAGGTTAACCTAGGCTAGCCTTCAAAGGGTTTCAAAACCATCATATACAATTGAGTCTCAAAAATAAAAATAAGGGTCATTGACTATGAAGATGTCTATTTTTAAGGAGTATGATTTGGGTTTAAATAAAGGTCAAATAGGTCTCAAATATGATATCAAATCCCTCCTATTCAACTTCATCTTATGGTCAAGCTCCATTAATAATCACACACTAAGACTTCACCAATATCAAAACTATAAATGGTTTGTCTCCAAATTTGAATATGAGATGTAATATTCCATGGAGGAGAGAATTTATACTGAGTGAGTTAGGGTATAGAGGTCATGTCCTTGAGAATTAAATGAGTTTGAAGGAATGACCAATAAAATTGGCTCAAGTATGTATAGTGATCTAGGTTTACTTAATCACTTTGGAATGCATAATTGAGGTGGATGGTAATGTCAATAAACATGAAAAGGGGAACCCCAGGGTGATGATGACATTTATACCCCTCAATATCTCACATGATGGTGTGATTAAGAAAGAGACCTACCTAGTTTGGGTTAGACACCCTAGACACACAAACTTTAGTACATGACTATGTAAGTGTTTTTAGTAGAGATTGGGGGAAGCCAAGCCTCAAAATCTATGGTCATGTATTGAAAACATGTTACTTGAGTCCCTGATTCTATCATTAAAGAGAGCTAAAAGGTCTTATTTAGGCCTATAACACAACTATTTTAAGAACTTGGCATCAGTAATGATGGTCATGGTAGGCCTACATGAGAAAGAGACTGAGATGATGGTCAACATAGTTGAGGGAATATGCAAAAGTTAGACATAATATAGATAAGGGTGATGTAGTAACTTTGAATCCACAAACACAACTACAAGTGGCTTAAGGTTTTAAAACCCAGTCAGAGTCTATAAGGCATGTAGTCACCCTTGACCCTAAAGGCCTCATCTCTACCTTAGGGACATATCTAAACCCCAAATATATTTAAAGTCATGATAAGTTGTATGATGTTGATATAGGTCCTAAAGTATGTGATTAGAATAAAAGAACACAAGTAAATAGTCAAATTTGGTCTTAACACCATCTCGAGATCTATTTCCCTAACTAGCCATGTTAAGATGCCAAATCAAGCACTCACATCTCACACAACAAGGTGATTCAAGCCCAATTATCTTAGGTGGAGATGGGGGGCCCTGTGCACTCAAGATCCATAGAGGAAAGAGTAGGATTCATGATCCCATCTCTACGAAAAATCCTTAAGACTGTCAACCCACCCAAAATGCTTACAAAGATCTCAAAGGTCACCAACTTTCACTTAGTACTCACCATAAAGTCTGCATGGGACTAAGATATATTCAAGAGATTTGAAGTGTTTTATGGACTAGACATCCATGGCAAAAGGATTTGGTTTTAGATCATGTACTTTATGAACCATCATTAAGATGGTAAGCCACCAAAACCCTATCTAAACCTTGATTAAGAATTGATGACTAAATTTCACCCTTAAATGTTTCCAAATGAGATGGTTAGGACTTGAAACAATTTTTATGGTCTCCCAAGGTCATATGGGTACCCAAATAATCTATTGGTTGGCACCTTCAAGGTGTGCATTATATATATCAGGACAAAAAGATCTACTTTAAACCTATATGCAAGAAATTAAAAGGTGTCTATACATATAACTTGTTTTTTAGGAAGAGAGAGGGGATCCAAATGTACAATTGCTTAATAACTACCAATATGGGTTTCCATGTCCAATAATCACTTCTAAACATGTCCAAGTTCTTAGTTAGAGGACTATGTGTTCATAAAGGAGAAGTAAGTGTCTCATCCAAGCCAACACAGATGATCTAATGGCCTTAAGAAGTGGATTTCATATGAGAAAGGGTGTTTAAGTGACTCATAGGTCCAGTGTGGATTCAATATGCAACAACTTTGTCTTTAGGCCTATTGTCCTAACACCTTCTTCAAATCAGTACTACCTAAAGTCTAAAATAGAGGACAAAAGAGAGTTAGATAACACCTCAAACCATCATGTATATGTTTTTTAAGTAGTTTTAGGTATTTTATAAATGGTATTTTTAAGAGGAAGGATCATAATTAGTCACCGTGGCTCAAAATTGCCTTGTGGGTACATAAAATGCATAATTACCACTCGATGAGCAACTTGATGAGCTCATAATTATGCATAATAGTTTCATGGGGGTCTTATCATTTTGGGAAAGTTTAGGAGCCTTGTCTATAAGATACCAGTGGTATTGGTTTATAGGTTAGTGGCCTAACCTTTATACACCATCGCTAAAAACTCAAACCCCCTTAAACCTCCCTAAAACCCTAATAGTAATCCGATGAAGAAAATATTGAAAAACTTGCATCTAAAGGCATTAGAATGACTTGGTATACACTTAGAGCTCATAATAAACTCTTATAAGATCCCATCCATGGAATTGGTCTATAAGAACTATTGGGTGAATATTTTATCAATCAGCTAACTGATGAGCAAAATAGTTCTGATTAACCACAGCAAGGAAGATTGGTCAGTGTAGTGTGCAGGTTTACCACGTCAAAAGGGGACAAATCTCTCCTCTCATCAAGGGGAGGTTCCCTATAGGTATGAAGGGGATATGTACTATAGATATAATTATAAAATAACACTCAGGGGTAGGGTAACACCATCCTTCTCTCTTTTTTTAGAGATGATACTCACAAACAAAGGAGAAATGTTGGTGAAGACACTGAAGGCACTTCTCTTCTTTCAGAAGTGGTCTTATAGGAGACAGCAAGAGTTCTTTCAGGTAGTGAAAAGTGACTAGTAATAGGGTGTAGTAACTAGTAGAATGAAGTGTAGCACAAAGTCTCCACTTTATCTACCCAAAGAGTGAGATACGAAGAACAATGAGGGCACAAAGTCATCCCAAGGTCCTTTACATAGAAACAAAAAATAAACAAATAGACTAAAGACAATTGTAGACAGCACAAAGTCTTCCACTATTGACTTCAAGACACCTTCTTGATTACTTCCACAAATCCTTCTTGTTAGATTAAAAAACAAGAATGCTTTTAGGAAACAAACATAAAAACAATTTCCTAGAATAATATAAGCTATAACAGCACAATGTCTACAAGTATCTTGCTTTCTCATTCAGATAAAATAATATGAACAATAATCTAAGCTCAAAGTCTCAATATTCCCATTTCAATTTGGGCAGAGTTTCACTTTTGTAAAAAATGAAAAAAATCTCCTTTGCATAAAATAAGATTTTACAATATATAGTAGCCCCAAAAAGATTGGCACTTTTTTCCTTGGAGCAACCCATATCACATTCAATGCTTTGAATGTGTCCTCAGTTTTGTTAAAGGACCATGCTAAAAATAGGGTGGCTACCTTAACTGTGGTGTGCTAAGTCATCTTACATGTCTTCTCCTAGGCTTGGGTCATCTAGTCTGTATCTTGTTGTCTGCGCAGCTATCTACTTAGCCTTTACTCCAAGGGAGACAAAATAGGGTATGCCTTCAATGTTTGAGGGCTCAAATATTGATTTTGAAGACTATTCTACCTATTGGAATAACTATTGCATAAATATTTCCCTCTGTCTCTCCCAAGTTTTGTCTTTTCCTAGAATCTGAGCTCTTAGAGCTACATTCCAAGCTTTGTTGGCTCTTTCAACTTTCTCATCAGTGGTTCTTCCCTTTTGGCCTTGGCCTTAAGGCCTTTGAATGCATTCAGGTCTATGTTTAAGCCTATAAGGATCAACAACTATTTCATTATTATGATTTTGATGTCTTCAGGACCATCATCATTTGAAAGCTAATGGCTAGTCAGTTATCCTAAACTTGATGGTTGTGGGGACGTCACCAGACATCTGGATCCCAATGGCTAGTTTCTGATGCTCAACTTTGACATCAGTAGGCCCATCATTCTCCTCAGTAATTCCTTTGGCTTTATTATTTGATCTTTCTTGGAGGGGACTTACCCTTTAAGGTCTTAAGAAACGGTCTACTTTGGGTTGGGGAGAGCCCTCCACAAGGGTATCTACCCTCAGGGTCTTTTGGATGGCCTTCGAGCTTCATATCTTTTAGTGGGCTTTTCTTTCTTTAGTAGACTTTTGCTTCAAGCTTTTCCTTTAGACAAAAGTCTAAAGGAATTCCTTCAAACATTTTGCCCAAAGGAAATGTTCCTTTCCTTAGTCACTCACCGTCGGGCTTTCCCTCGTGCTTCAGGCTTCATCCTTTGGTCGAGTCAATTCCTTCGGATAAAATTTTGAAGGAATTCCTTCAAAATTTTTGTATGAAGGAATAGCCTTAGTATTTTTTCCATGGGAAATCCTTTCAAAGGAATTCCTTTATTTCATTTGACCTTGGAATCAGTTCATTTGGTCCATGCCTACCCTCTAAAAGGGTTGTTTGATCACCAGGATTGCCTTTCAAAAAAGTTGTAAGGGTCAGTTTGGCAGCTAAGCACCCTTCGCAAGGGCACTTATCCTTCAGGCTCTTGGAAGACCCCTTTGAATTTCCTAATTGAAAAAGTGGCTAAGTGTTGAACCTGTTTATTTCCTACAGAGTTCGTAGAAACCAACCTCCAGAGTCTGTAGAAATGAGTTCGTAGATCTGGGGGAGTCTGTAGAAGTGAGAAATTAGCCTACAAAGTCTATAGTTTTGGGTCCATAGAACTGGTAGAGTTCATAGAAACTAAGTCTATAGAGTCCATAGATTTCAAGCCTTAGAGTCCATAGAAATGAACCTACCTGCAGAGCCTGTAGAAACCAAGTCCATGGTTTTCTCTAACCATGAAAGAGTTCATAGAAATCTAGCTTGTGGAGTCCATAGAAATGTATCTGTAGAGTCCATAGTTTCCTTCCTACATAGTCCATAGTTTTACCTATGGAGTTCATAGAATCTAGTCCTAGAGAGTTCATAGAAATGTATCTGTAGGGTTCCTTAGCTAAAAAAGTTTGAAAAATAGATAATTTGAAGGCTCATAACAATTTTTTAAAAGAGAAGAGAGAATTTTTGGTTTGTAAGACCAAAAATAGTTCATGTGTTGTCCCAAAAATAAGTGATAGACTTTGGGGACAATAGTTGGCTCTACTTGGGTAACTTTCCTTAGTTAAGATTTTGAAGCAGTTGAGGGGAGAAGAAGCTAGAATCTCTAGTGTCTTGAAGTGTGCCATTGGGCTATGAAGTCACGCCAACCAAAAAGAAAGCAAGGCACCAAAAATGAAAATAAAAAGGAAAAGCATAAAACAAAACTAAAGACTATACAAATATGCATATGTACAAATAATCTTATCTGATACTTTAGGAGTTGAAGTGCTTCAGATGCTGCCCATTGTGAGGTAGAGAAAAGAGCATGCCATCTTGATACTTTAACAGGAAACTATTTTCATCATTGAGCTCATGGATAGTGAATGGGCCTCTCCATAGGGAATCAAATTTCCCATGCATTCCCTTTGATTTTCTTCTCTTGTCCCATAAAAGGACTTGATCTCTAGTCTATAAATCCTAGGTTTTTGCTTTCTAGTCAAAGAGCTTCTTCACCAAACTTTGGTGTGCAACAATTCAGTCCACCACCATAGTTTGTTGCTCATCTAGCTCAATCAAGCACATGATCCTTTTGTCAATGGAGCTTTCATATGTCTGATCTTCAACTGCCTTTGCCAATTTGAGTGCCAATAATTCCAAGGTGATTGGTATCTCTGCATTGAGACCATACAGAAGTTGGAAAGGTGACATACCTATCTCCCTCTTGGGTGTAATTATGTCTGCCCATAAAGCATCAACCAATGCTTTATGTCATGTTTGTTGGTTATCATCCACCAGCTTCCTGATGATGGTCACCAAGTTCTTGTTGCTTGATTCAGCATGGCCATTCCCTTGTGGGAAATAATCAGAGAAGTGGGAGAGGGTAATCCCATAGTAAAAAAAATTGAGTGATCTCATGAGAAGAGAAATAAGCAGCATTATCTGTCACAATCTTGGTTGGAACCCCAAACTTGGAAATGATGTTTGCCTTGAAGAAATCACATACTACTTCTGAAGTAGCATGCTTGGTTGGAATTGCTTCCACCCATTTGTTGAAGTAATCTATCATTGTGAGAACATAATTGTGTCCAGCACTTGAAGATGGGTTTACAGCACCAATGAAATCAATTCCCCATTGTTGATGAAATGGCTCTTATATGACCACTAGCTTGAGAGGTAGAGTAGCTAGCTTAGGTCTTCCCATGAACTGTTGGCATAGTTCACACCTTCGTACCCACTTATACGCATCCTAAAACAAAGTAGGCCAGTAATACCTAGCTCTAAGAATCTTGTGGGTAGTCATAGGAGTAGAAAAATGTCCTCCATAGGCTAGATTGTGAAAGGACCTCAAAAGTTAGTTCTATTTCTCTTTATCCATGTAGTGAAGGAACACTCCATCAAAGCTCCTCTTATACAAGCCATTATCATAGAGGACAAAATTGGTAGCTTTCAATTTGACAGTCTTCCTTTCTTTATGAGATAGGTGGGCTAGACACTCACCGTAAGTAAGGCAATGAGCAATATTTGAATACCACTCATTCATGGTGGAGAAAAATAGGACTGTTGGCATGGCTTTCACTCCTTTTTCTTCATACCCCACTTTTTTAGGTTTGTTGTCAGCAATCAATTGATAAAGGCCCTTTCCCCGCACTAGCTTCATTGGTTTAATGACTAGATCAAACTCTTAGATTTTAGCAATCCAATTCCCTCTTTTAGTTCCAAACTCCTACTAATTTATTATGGATTTGACCATGGTAAGGAACCAGGGTAGTAACATAGGAATTCAGAATGTAAAAGCAAAAATGCTTCACTGCCTTCACCACTGCATAAACATGCTTCTCTATGTTTGAATATTTCAGCTCATGAGCTTTGAGGGGACAGCTCATGAAAGATATGGAAGATTCTACACCTTCTTCATTCTACTAAACTAGAATGGCTAAAAGTGTGTGTTTAGAAGCATAACTATACATGATGAAATCTTTGGTATAATCTGGACAAACCAGAATTAGGGCATGAGCAATGGTTGTCTTGATGTCCCAGAATGCTAATTTGCCTTCTTCAGTCTAGCTGAAAGTGGCCTTTCCTTTCATCATATCTAGAATATGATGAGTATTCTCAGTGAACTTGAGAATTAACCTTCATAATAAATTCACTTTTCTGAAGAAAGAGTGAACCGCAGTCTTACTCATGGGTAGAGTAAGCTCCTGGATGGACTTGACTCTTTCTAAGTCAATCTTTATGCCTTCTCTAGATACAATGCGTCCAAGAAGCTTCCCTTCTGTCACCATAAAGACAAACTTCTTGGGGTTTAAATAAATGTCATTTTGGTGGCATCATTCCAACACTTGTTGCAAATGGCACACATGGTCAGGGTGATTCTTGGAAAGACAGTCAAGTCATCAAGTTATACTACAATGAACTTACTCATTTCATCCTTGAAAGAAAGGTCCATTGCACTCTAAAAGGTGGCACCAACATTTATCAGGCCAAATGGCATTCTCTGATAGGTAAAGGTGCCCCATGGTGTGGTGAAAGTAGTCTTGTGTTGGTCTGCTTCACCCACTTCAACTTGATTGTAGCCTGAGAAGCTATCTAACATTGATAACATCTCTAACCCGGTCACTGTCTGAAGCACTTGGTCCATGATGGGTAGAGGATAGTTATCCTTTAGGGATGATTGATTCAAGTTCCTAAAATCCACATAAAGGAAAATTTTGCCATTCTTCTTCCTCATGGGGACTATGTTAGCAATCCATGTGGAATGATGGATTGAGAAGATTATCCTAGCATTCAGCATTTTCTATATCTCAGACAAAATAATACCTGATATCTTCAAATTGTACTGTCTAGATTTTTGCTTGTAAGGCATCAAATCATCCTTGAGATGAATTTCATGGCAAATTTCTTCAAGCCTGAGTGACTTTAGATCATCATAGGAGTTTGCTAGGACATCTATATACTGACTGAGCAGTGAACTTAAACTTCTCCTCAGGAGTGCAGCACTTCTCAATGTTCACCATTTTGGGATTTTTCTTGGTACCAAGATTTACTTGATCAAACTCCTAAAAAGAACTTGAATCCATTTGCTGCTTTTTGATGAACCTATCATGCTTATCAAACAACTTCTTAAGGGAAACCAATCCTTTGGGAGTTTTATTCCCCTTAAGTTGTAGGAATTCTTCACCTGTGTCTAAATTTGATTCAGGGGCTGGTTCACTACCCTTAAAGTGAAGTTGTTCAAAGCTGACTTTTTGTTCTAGGAAGGCAATGAATTGGTGGTCACCATTAAATACTTGCCAATGATTGGCATTGTTAGGTACACTTGGTTGAAACACTAGTTATATAGTGTACTTGTCTCCCTTAAAATTAGGATGAAGAACTAGAAGAGTTGTTGAAATAGCCAAAGAATCAGCTCTATCATTGAATTCCCTAGGAACTATAGAGATGCTAAAAACATCAAAGTTTTCAATTTGGTCCCAAACCAAATAGTGGTAGTGATGCAATCTCTCATTTTTAGTTTGGTATAGGTTTCTCACCTGACAAACCACCAATTCAGCATCTCTTTTGGCATGAAGGAGCTTGATGCCCCTGTCTTTAGTGGCCTTCAATCTAAGTAAGAGAGATTCATACTTAGTTGTGTTGTTGGTGTTGCTAAACTACAACTTGTATGATGAAGTAAAAATACCTCCTTGGGGAGATATCAACACAATCCCAGCTCCTGAACTAGTATAGAAATAGCTACCATCAAATTCTAGCATCCATACCTCATTTAAAACTAATTTTTCTTTAGATTTCTCCTTGCTTGGAAGGGGGAATCCTTCTGCATTTACACCATATTCTCTCATATATTTTGTTGTTCCTTCTGAATCAATTTTTAGACTATCATTTTCATGAGTTTTATCAGCTAAAATGTGAGCATCCTCAGTGGTCAATAAATAATTATCCATGCTTGAAGACTCAAACAAAATTTGAACTTCAGGGGCTGATGTCTTAGTGACCACATATTTTGTTTCCTTCTTAGGAAGTAGCCTCTTTATGATGCCTTTGATAGGGATTCTCACCTTGGATAAGTCCATGATCAACTCACCACCAACATCCCTATAGAAATTTTAGCCAAGAAGGATGCCGTATGATGCTGGGACGTCGACCACCAGGATAGTCATCTTGATTCTTTTGTTTGGGAATGCTGCAAATGCAAATTAAGCATCCTTGATTTGTCCCAGTAGTGGGACTTATTTGTTCTCCATGGAGAAACATCTCCCAAATGTCTTGGTTATTGTGAGACCAAGATATTCTACCACTTTGGCAGGCATGACATTGTCTAAAGCTCCAGAATCAATGATGTAATTGCTTAGCTTGTGATTGTTTATCAATAGGGAAACATAGAAAGGCTATATTTTCCCAAGGGTAGTAGGAGGAGTAATGACAAGGTTGTTTTAGATAGACATGTTCCTTGGGGGATCATGAGTTACCTTCTTAGCTTCTTGTCTTGCTGGGGTGGTTTGGTTCTTTACACATTAAACTAATTTATCCAACTGAACAGGGTTGGACTGTAGGAATTCAAATTTAGACATTTGAATTTTGGTTTTTTTTATATGGTCAACTATATCAAATGTTTGAAATGAATTGGGAACAGAGGATGGGAGTTCATCCTTTTGATTTTTGGGAAGGAGAGGACTGGTCTACGAATTTAAAATTGGAGGTGAAGGCACAATTGAGGTATTCACCTTTTTAGTAATCACCAGATCCTTTGGCTGGAAGGGCAGAGTGGTTCCACACTTATAAATTGAGATTACTAGTTGAGGTCACTCCTCTATCTTCTCTTTATCAGCTTATTGGGCTAACTGATTCTTGGATTGGGTAAACACAGCATATGATCCCTTAGCTACTTCACCTTCACTTTTAGGTTCATCTTGGTAATTTAGGAAACCAATGTTAGAGTTTCCAGTTGATTCTTCTTGGTCCTCCGTGAAGAGATCAGCATCATTTTCTTGATCAAACTCAAGTTGGAAAGAGGAATCATGTTCTATTTCTAGATATCCAACTGCTGAGTTGTTTGGAGGTGCTTCAAGGGCAAGGTTCCTCTATGGAGGAGGAAGACAATTTGGTTTCCCTTGATTCCTGGCAGCATTTCCTTGGTATTATTGATTCTGAAATGTTCTCTTTAGCACATCTCTATATGAGGGAGCAGATGACATCCCTTGCACCATTTTTTTTAGAGCTAGTAACTCATTTTCTAGCTTCTGCACCATTGGATTAGTGGTGGCTATAGGTATATATTCTGAAGATGAAGAGGATTTACCTATGTTAGGATCTCTCATTATATTTCCTACCAAGATAAGGTCATCTTCCACTTTAGTATCCAAGTCTTGAGCAGTAGCAAGGTCTATTTAGCCAGCACGTCTCAGCAAGAAACTCACTTCAAACAGTTGTGAGTTGATGAAGAAACATTTTAGGTTCTCAGGTGTAGGCTGAGCAATTATAGGAATTTGATTCCTTAGCTTGTCAAACTTGGCAATGAAATCCCTCATAAGTTCATGAGGTTCTTTCTTCATCTACATGATCTGGGCTAGTAGGGCATGTGCATCTTCTGCAAGCTTGAACCTTGCTTCAAATTTGGCTTTGAGTGTGTTCTAATCAGTTATTGATCGAGCCTGAAGGTGGTAGAACTAGTTTGCAATAGCAACTTGTAATGTTTCCACAAATAGTTAGACTGATACGCCCTTAAATTCCTACCTATCACACCACAAGCTATGTTGAAGGTTGCAATGTGTTCATCAGGGTGAACTCTCCCATCACCAAATAATTTGGGGAAATTCTTCCTTAAACTATGTGGAAGCTTGTGTAGAGGTGGATTTAGATTAAGTGGGCCAAAAGAGTTACCCCAAGGGCCTTGAACTTCCATGATTAGATTATTGAAAGTAGGGATAACAAATCTAGGTGGAGTATGTATAGGTAAAGCTCTGGTGACAGTAGAAAAAGAAGCTCTACCTTATATTGGTGACCTGGTACAGATGGGAGGAACACTCTTGGATCATTGAACTTGAGGTTGTGGAGGAAACAAATCAAAATTTCCTTGCTGCACCAACTCAAAGACCAGGTCAACAACACCTTGGGTTCTCTAGCTTTTGGTATAGCGTGGAGTTGCAAGATTGTAGGATAAAAATGAGAAAGGATTGGTCTTGCTTCAGCTTGAAGCTTGAGGCTTCAAACTACTTGTTCTTCCCCAGTGGAGTTGCCAAAAAACTATTGGGTGAATATTTTGTCAATCAACTAACTGATGACAAAATAGTTCTGATAAACCATAGCAAGGAAGATTGGTCGGCTTAGTGTGCAGGTTTACCACATCAAAAGGGGATAAATCTCTCTTCTAATCAAAGGAAGCTTCCCTATAGGTATGAAAGGGCTATGTACTATAGATATAAGTATAAAATAACACTTAGGGGTAGGGTAACACCATCCATCTCTCTTTTTTTAAAGATGATACTCATAGACAAAGGATAAATATTGGTGAAGACATTGAAGGCACTTCTCTTCTTTCAGAAGTGGTCTTACAGGAAATAGCAAGAGTTCTTTCAAGTAGTGACAAGTGACTGGTAATAGGGTGCAGTAACCAGTAGAATGAAGTGTAGCACAAAGTCTCCACTTCAGGTACCCAAAGAGTGAGATACCAAGAACAATGAGGGCACAAAGTCATCCCAAATTCCTTTACATAGAAACAAAAAATAAACAAACAGACTAAAGATAATTGCAGACAGCACAAAATCTTCCACTACTGACTTTAGGACACCTTCTTGATTACTTCCACAAATCTTACTTGTTAGATTAAATAAACAAGAATGCTTCTAGGAAACGGACATAAGAACAATTTCCTAGAATAACACAAGCTATAACAGCACAAATTCTACAAGTATCTTACTTTTTCATTTAGATAAAATAATATGAACAACAATTTGAGCTCAAAGTCTCAGTATTCACCTTTTAATTTGGGCAGAGTTTCACTTTTGTAAAAAATGAAAAAATCTCCTTTGCATAAAATAGGATTTTATAATATATAGCAACCCAAAAAAGACTGGGACTTTTTTCCTTGGAGTGACCCATGTCGCATTCAATGCTTTGAATGCATCCTCAATTTTGTCAAAGGACCATGCTAAAAATAGGGTGGTTGCCTTAACTATGGCGTGCTAAGTCATCTCACATGTCTTCTCTTAGGCCTGGGTCATCTGGTCTATCTCTTCTTATCTGTGTAGCTGTCTACTTTTCCTTTACTCCAAGGGAGACAAAATAGGGTGCACCTTCAATGTTTGAGGGCTTAAATATCTATTTTGAGGACTATTCCACCTACTAGAATAACTACTACGTAGGTATTTCCCTCTTTATCTCTCCCAGGTTTTGTCTTTTCCTAAAATTTAAGCTCTTAGGGCTACGTTCCTAGCTTTGCTAGCTCTTTCAACTTTCTCATCAATAGTTCTTCCCTTTTAGCCTTGGCCTTAAGGCCTTTGAATGCATTTGGGTCTGTGCTTAAGCCTGCAAGGATCAATAGCTATTTCATTATTGTGATTTTGATGTCTTCAATCTCATCATCATTTAAAAGCCAACAGCTAGTTAGTTGTCCTAAATTTGATAGCTATGGGGACGTCACTAGATGTCTGGATCCTAATGGCTAGTTCACAATGCTCAACTTTGACATTTGTAGGCCCATCATCTTCCTTGGCAATTCCTTCAGCTTTGTTGTTTGATCTTTCCCAAAGGGGACTTGCCCTTTGAGGTCTTGATAAATGGTCTACTTTGGGTTGAGGAGAGCCCTCCGTAAGGATATCTACCCTTTGGGGTCTTTTAGACAGCCTTCAAGCTTCATATCTTTCAACGGACTTTTGTTTCTTTGGCAAACTTTTGCTTCGAGCTTTTCCTTTGGATAAAAGTCTAAAGGAATTCCTTCAAACATTTTGTCTGAAGGAAATGTTCCTTTCCTTAGTCACTCACCATCAGGCTTTCCCTCAAGCTTTGGGCTTCATCCTTGAGTCGAGTCAATTCCTTTAGACAAAAGTCTGAAGGAATTCCTTCAAAATTTTTGTTCGATGGAATAGCCTTAGCATTTTTGCCATGGGAAATCCTTCCAAAGGAATTCCTTTGCTTCATTCGGCCTTGGAATTAGTTCATTTGGTCCATGCCTACCCTCTAAAAGCATTGTTTGATCACCAGGAATGCCTTTCAAAAAAAATTTAAGGGTCAGTTTGGCAGCTAAGCACCCTCCACAAGGGCACTTGTCCTTTGGGCTCTTGGAAGACCCCTTTGAATTTCCTGATTGAAAAAATGGTTGGGTCAAACCTATTTCTTTCTTGTAGAGTCCGTAGAAACCAACTTTTAGAGTCTATATAAATGAGTTCATAGATCTGGGGGAGTCCTTAGAAGTGAGAAATCAGCCTACAAAGTTCATAGTTTTGGGTTCGTAGAACTGGCAGAGTTCGTAAAAACTAAGTCTACAGAGTCTGTAGATTTCAAGCCTTGGAATCCATAGAAACCAAGTCCATAGAAATGAACCTGCCTATAGAGTTTGTAGAAACCAAGTTCGTAGTTTTCTCTAACCATGAAAGAGTCTATAGAAATCTAGCTTTTGGAGTCCCTAGAAATGTATCTATAGAGTCCATAGTTTCCTTCCTACAGAGTCTGTAGTTTTACCTGTGGAGTCCATAGAATCTGGTCCTGTAGAGTTCGTAGAAATGTATCTGTAGGGTTCCTTAGCTAAAAAAGTTTGAAAAATAGAGAATTTCAAGGCTCATAAAAAAAAATTAGAAGAGAAGGGAGAATTTTTGGTTTGTAATACCAAAAATAGTTCATGTGTTGTCCTAAAAATGAGTGACAGACTTTGGGGACAACACAAATAATTGTATGAACCTCCAAAAAACACTATTTTGTAAAGGTTTAAGGATAAATCCAAGGTGAATAACTTATTCAAAGGTATTAAATAATTGAAAAATTTAGGTGTATTTCACCTTTTCAAATCATGAAACACTCATAATTATGCCTAGAAATACTCATGCAGGTATGTGCCAAATAGGTAGTCTAAATGTGCTAACAGGAGGTGCCCTAGTCACCTAAGTAGAGTTATAGGTGTGAGATGCTTGGGAGGCATAGATCATGGTATAGTATTTTTTCATAATTTAAAAAGGATCACTCACTCATATTAAAGGTTCCATTCAATCTCCATGGTCATTCAAACAATAAGCATCAAGTCACTAGGCCTAATTATCCATTGTGCCTATATGGTCAACAAGAAAGGATGACTATTGGTGTAGAGGGATTTTGAAGAAGTTATTTTAGGTCATAAAATATTTATAACTACCTCATGTAGGATATCAGGCCCATTTCCTATCCACCATAAAGGTTGGGGTAGTTTTCCAAGTTATATTAGCATGCAAGGAGGTGGTTATTAAATGCTTCATGGAAAAGACCTAATTAAACCACTTTAATGTTTTGTAACCATCAAAATCAGAGGGAATTGACCATTTTTTCATGATCATACTTTGTATGGGGTTAACATTGGCCAAAAATATACATCAATACCCCAAAAGGCTTATTAAAGGCCACTCATCACCTAGGCAATGCATGGAGAAGAGTGTAGGCTAGTTATAACTACTAATTGAAGGGATTATGGTCATTCAAGACCTCTTCATACTCTTTACATGCAACATTATCTTCTCTCTCTTTTTCATTCTTTTATAAATTTAGGCTCTTAGGCCATTGTATCTATCCCTCAATTGGATATGATGAAACTTTACCCAAATTATATCTTGTAATCCTTATGATTCAATAAAAAGGGACTATTTTTAGATTTGTTTGCTATCTTAGTATGTTATATGTTTTTTTTTATTTTTAGAAGTGTGAATCTTCATTTTCCTTTGTTGGTATTTTCCCTCACCTAGTTGCTATAATGTTATCATGTGCAAGTCATGTAATGTGCCAAAGTGTTGGTAGTTGTGTTTGAAGATCAATTTGGTTTATAATGTCTTGAACGGGCCTCTTATCCATTTAATTCAAGTTTTGGACACCCATCATAGACTTTACATGAAATAATTATGCTTAGGAGATCATTAGAAAACATGTTTCAATCATTAGTCTTTATTTAGTTCATAAAGTGTTGATTAAGGATCAGTTAGAGTGGATAAGTCAATATTGGTTCATCACCTCATTAGGTTAGGTTTCTTTCATGCATTTATTTATCTCTTTTCACTCGAAAAAATCATTAGGTCTTATTAAATGATCTCAAATTGATGTATCAAGGGATCTAGACCCATAAACTAGAGGTTTAGTCCTCCTATAGGTCACCCATAGCCTTTGGACTAGTCTCATTCTACCCCAAATTTAGAGAGGTCTGAACCATCTTATCTTCAAGGTGCAATTTGGTGAGTTAACAATAGTCTATAATGGACATACTCTCATTTTGTGTTAATACTTGTAAGTGTTCCAATGGTAACTTTGGTAAGGAATATCGATGAAAATTGGATAAGAACATATCTTCAATTTTTTAGGATGTTGATAAGGAACCATTTAGAAGGCTATAAAACCAGTCTAGGGCCTCCTAAGCTAAGATTTGATGGAAGGACTTCAATATCAGGTGTCTATATTTATCCCAATGTTTAAATGAATTCCTATATTATTGTAAGTGAATAGAAGGATCCCCATGACCATTAAATCAAAAAAAATTAGGCATGATGAAATTTAAAGGGTAAGGACACTCAAGCACATCTTGGGTAGGATGTTGTTTCTTTAACATGTTTTCTCCAAAGGTAGTTGTTGTCACCAAATATCATACCCTAAAAGAGGGTGTTCAAGCCTCTTCCAGATTTGGGCAACATGGGAACATTTCCAGGTATGTGGGTGTACCTATATTATAAATGACCCTCTAGATTTAAGGGATAACTCCCTTAATAAATTGTGCAATGCTTATAACTTAAACTATTGCTTACTTATGGGGAAAAGAGTTAGAGAATGCATAAATTGAACCTACTCTAAAGTAAGTGATGCACCAAAATGTCTTCCATGTGACCATCATATTTCTACCATGACGAAACAAGGCATACAAACTAGTCTCTAATTCTTAATGAGTTCTATAATGAGCATTTCAATATAGAGGTGAGATGTGAGTAGCAACACAAGGCAAATGAACTAAAGGGCAGATTACACACTCCAAGGACAATTATACACTTGAAAAAGCTTTACACACTAGACTGCACTCTATATGACTTTTTAGACTAGGAAATCTTCCTCAAACATGAAAGGATAAGGGGAGGAAGGATAGAGAATCATCACTTATCATCACCATACATCACTTGTAGACTTAGACAATTATTCAAAACTCAGAAATAGACTTGCATTAATGTTCAAAGGCAAAATATGACATCAATCTGGTAGGGATTCACCATACATGGTGCATTCTCCTAAAAATGCCAAAATGGAAACTACTTATAGCATTTGAGAGAGATAATTGGGAAAAGAGAAGTCCTAAGGGGAATCAAATGAGTTCAACCTCATTTGCACCATAGTCACAATTACTTCTGCTAATATGCTTCTTTGAAACTTCTTGATTGATCTGGGTCACCTCAAGTAGTTGAAATAGTTTATTATTCCTTCACTCATGCTCCATAAATTTTTAATGATGGGATCAAGAGGTTTTGAGCTAATTTCTAGCATCAATGTAATTACAACAATCAAATCTATCTGTTAGAAATTTATCTTAGTGATAACTATTCCTATCTAGTTTGTCATGGCATATAAAAGTGGAGAGAGGGGTCCCTTTCATGCAGTTTGGTCCTAGGGATGAAACCATTGGAGTCTATGTGTATGCCTTCATGTCACCCTTATAAAATCTAGCTCTTGTTCCAATTGGTTCATGTTCTAACCTATCCCCATGTTCATAAGTTCACTATAGATAGAAAAGTAGTCTTAGACTATTTGTTTTCCTATAGTCTTTATATTGATGTAAACCTATAGACTACATAGTTCCTTTTCTATATCCAAATATGTCCACATAAACCCATTCTATCTCTACAAGAGCCAAGAATTCACCATATGCATAAGTCCCTTTACAAATGGTGAACATAGTTGTAGAATGAACCCTATAAACCACACATCTATGAATTAGAGGTATGTATTTAATCTTAATGGCATCCTTTTATGTTCTTGATCACGTTTCCTACATCACTGTATCCACTTCATGGGGTTTGATTGAGCTCTAATGGTAGATTGTTGATCCCTAAAAATTTTCCTTGGTTTATATTTGGTCGTACGTTTGATCTCCATGAAGTCCCCTAGATTCTTGACCTTTAATTTCATTGGTCATTGATAGCTGACTCAACCTATTGACATATTGACCCATCTCATACAATTAATCCTACTTGGTATGAATGATCATGAGTCATTGATCTTGCCATTGAATTGTTAACTTTGTCTAAGCTTATGCCACATATCAATCATGCATTGATTTTAGGATCCTACTATTAGACTATGAGCTTTAGTACTTGTGCCATGTGGTGTCCTCTCAAGCTCCTTAACCTTTTGACTCATCTTGCACTGTTAGATTAAGATATATGATGCAAAGTGGACTGTTAGATCTACTAGGACCCACTATTTGAAATTCAATGGCTACTTCACAAGCTCAAATTAGAGGTTTGTTTTCTTATCAAATGACATTAAAATGACCATCATTGATGTTTTCAAAACCATCAAATTTAATCTCAAAAGGGTTTATTTTGCTTGATTTTTATTTTGACATTTGCACTGATGTCCTACTCTGCTAGTTCAACTTTGAAGCTTCATAACTTGAGTCAGAAAGCTTACATGAAATTAAAACTTTTAGAGGATGATATTATCATGAAAAAATTCATGGCACTAAAATCCTTTAAATCATGGGGGATTCCTAAGTTAAGATTAAAAAATGCACAAATGAGTTGGTTTATTTAGGTTTTTCATGACAACCTGATGATGGCTTGGCTTCACAAATCTTGTTCTTGAAATTTTGTAGCTTTGAATGAACTCTATAGTCATATAAAATGTCAAAATTGGTACTTTGAGTGTGGATTATGACACCCAACCTATAGGTCCCTCTTGCATGCTCTCTTGACCAATCTAGGTACCTTTTTGTTGATTCTTAGTCATTCATAGAATCTCAAGACTTGATTCTAGCTCATCCATACCCCATTTCTCATGTTTATTCCATCCCCCCAGTTCTTGAGCCTATAGGACAAGAGCACTAAGGTTGGACTATAGTGTTGGACCCTAGGGTGTCTCATTTCTAGCACTCTTGTCTAATCACATTTTTATCCTAAATGACTATTTTCTCTCAATTCCTCTTCTTCATTATGTCAGCCTAGAGTGAATGCATTTAACCCATGACCAATAGATCTCTATAAAATCCCATTCAAAGCTCATTTAAAAAGGGTTATAAAATATTACGAAAACAATCAAGAATATAAGCAAGACCACTAAGGCAAATTTTCCTATTCTCTGCATACAGCCATCTAATACAACCACCAGCATATTTAAACACTCACACTAGTCCCTAGCCACCTCAAGCACACCTAGTTTAGCATTTTTTGCATCTACATAACACTATTTCATAAAGAACATCAAGTGGGAGAACTACATATGGCTTGATCCCTCTTCATAGTATTGTTATCTAGGTAGTGTGCCCACATAAGGGTTGTGGATACATGTTCAGTGCATCTTACACACACTAATCCCCCTCCTCTTTCTCAAGTTTTATTCAAGTACTATGAAGGTCTAGGGTTAGAGATTAAATCATCTCTACAAGGAATTTCATCAACATTCAAGATTAAAAAATTTATAGGTAGGCTCACATAAGGACATTAGACAAAACTCATAAAACTTAAATCTATGTGACTAGTTTGGACAATAGCAACAGGTCCTAGACTATAGCATCAAAACTCAAAGTGTCCTATGTTTGGTGCTCCTATCCTTTCACTAAAATAAATCTAGATCCGAGTTCATGATATTTTCCCAGTCTTACATAGTTGGTATCAACCTCTATCTTAATTGTATTAGCCCAGTTTTAAGCTATGTTGTATTTCTCCTCTTTCATTATTATTTTTAGAAAGCTACAAAAGTCAAATAAATTATACAAATCAGTACTATAATTATTGCAATATTATTTACTAATTTATTGTTCTAAACTCTTAACTAAATTAGGAATAAAACTCTAATATTCCCAAAATAGTTAAATCATTTGGTGAACTTGATGTATCATCTTACATATAAAATTAGATTTCACATAAAAACAAAAATAGATCTCATTTATTTAAAAATATTTCTTTCATTTCTTTCAAATAATAAGGAGACCATACTCAATCCTTTCCTGTACATGAATGATGAAGTTTACCATATGTTAATACAAAGCTTCATTCTTTGCATTTCATGCTTAATTTTTATAAAATGGGATGATATTAATAAATTTAGTGTTAAACATGTTAAGATACCTCTTACCTCACCTCCCTTGGAGCCTCTATCCTGTGTCGATTTATGTTTCATGGTCTATTTTACTCTTCCCTAGGTCACCACCCATCGCTAAATATCCTAGTTGACACCCTTCATCCCTCCACCACCTTAACATATTGATTATCTTTGCTCTCCTCCCATAGCTACTACTAGTCCTATACAAATAGTAAATAATGCAATTAGAGATGTTACTCAATATGTTACCGTGCCTCCCCCACTTAGTCAAAAGCCTCACCACCCTTCTACTCCTTCCTATCCTAGGCCCAACCCACCTACACAAGCATATCCGCACAAGGCATATGATATTGTTGATCAGTTGAAAAACACACCAACTAAGATTTCCATGTTAGAACTACTTCGAAAAGCTAATGTGCTCAAGGGCATTTTTTATCAAGCACTCACGCATACTTCTATGCCCATTGATTTATAACCTTTTTATTTTGCATTAGTGGTCAACATGTTAAAAACTCTAGAAGATCCCATTTATTTTGATCATGAATACATGCCATCTTATATAGTTATTGATCAAAATTTACCACTATTCATACAAGCTCAAGTCAAAACCAATGTAGTTAAGAGAGTTCTAGTTGATAGTGGTTCTGGACTTAATATGTGTAATATTTCATTCTTACAGACCATATGCATAGATATAGCATCCATGCAAAAATCATATAAGAATATTAGAGGGTTTGATGATATACCATGACAAACATTGGGCACCATTGCTTTGGATATCATGGTAAGGCCCAAAACCCTCTCTACACAGTTTTAGGTCATGACAGGTCCTCTTCATTATAATCTTTTACTTGGATGACCTTGGATACACACTATGGGGTAAATTCCTTCTACTCTTCATCAATGTATTAAGTTTCTCCATGAAGGATACTTATACACATGCCTAGCAGATAACCAACCATTTAGATATTATCAAATTATAGAGTCATCTTCAACTATTTTTCTAGATAGGAAACCTCATATCATAGTTTAGTCCCCACCTCATCGCATTTCTCTTGATCAAATACATACGAGGTAGGAGAGACTAGCACATCTTGCACTCCACTTATACTTGTGTCCTCAGCTCTAGATACTCAGCTAGTCATAGTAGCTTCAACCATTCTATCTTCTCCATCAGTCATGCTTCCTACATCTGTTATAATTATACAGTCACTAATCATAGTTTTAGTAGTACTAGTTGATTCTATAGATATAGCTCCTATGGTAGTTATATTTACTCTAATAGTTACAAATACTCTCATAGTGCCACCATCTTCTACTACTATAGTTGATGAGACTCTCATATCATAGTTACCCTGTATGGTAAATTCTAAGTTACCATATGTACATGATGTTGATATAGATTCCCAGGCTACTTTATATGATGATATGACACCCACACTCACAAATGATTATTTATGTAGATTGAGCTTTACACCAATTGGCCCTATGAGAGTACTGAGATGAATCTAAAGCTCTCATTACACATCCTACATCACTCTTATCATCTTTCACTACACTCTCAAGATATACTCCACATTCATGGCCACTGATAGATAACTTGGCACATATAGTTCACATGGTTACTTCTATGGATATATAGCTAGTCATTCAGATTTAGGTAAGCAACACACAACATCAACCATAGATTATACTATATATGTTACTTGATTGTGTATTAATCACACTACCTATAATATGACATAGATTTATTATCATGTTATCACAATAATATGGTCTCCCATTTTGTCTTTTTCACAAGATCACAAGCCATGATACAAATTCATATATAGTTTTACAACAAAGATTAGATAAACTATGGGTTCAGGGTATTATTCAAATTACATCACCACCAGCACCAGCTTCACCACTTACACTAAAGCTATCTACTACTAGATCTAAACATCCCCAAGGAGACTCAGCATCTTCACCACTAGAGAAACCTTTAGTTTACCATTGACAAGATGACACCATTATGAGTGATAGATATCTAACTACACAAAGAGCACAGATCTTACTGACACTTGAGGAGATAGCCAACACATAAATAGAATCTATGGCATATGATGATACTTATGATAATGATCTTAAGATATTTGATGATGGTTGTGATCCCTTCCTCTATCTCTATCCTAAGTGAGCTCTATCCTTGGACCCTTTACCCCCTCAAGCCTAGTCTTCTACATCATTTTATACATATTGCTTATTTTAAATTACTTGTATATAGCTTCCTTTAAGTTACTTGTACATAGTTTATTTTTGATTACTTGTACATAGATTCTCAGTATTTCTTGTATATAGAATATGCATGATTGATTGTACATAGCTTATATATCAAAAATACCAAAAACAATGCAAAATTTCAAAATATAAAAACATTCAAATATTTAAATACATTTTAATTATTTGTAATGCCATGATCCACATCATGCATTATCTTGATTTCTTGGATGTCATGATGGACATCATGCTCCATCCCTCCTTGAAAACTAACAACTAACATTTCTAGATTTAGTTCAATACATTACACATGTTATTACATTATTATATCTATCTAGGCATACCCCTATTAATCAAAAATATCCAATACAAACCATGCTATATCTTGAGACATAATTTTGATTATCATTGTTATATCATATATTTCAGAGCATAACACACTTATGGGGCTATTTCTTTTGAGGTCAATCATTACAGGGTCTTCATTTCTACCCTCAAAAGAGGGGGAAACAAATAGGGGTTTTGTCATTGAGATCAGAGCTCCTATCAATCAAAAAATTAGTTTTCTAAACACTCATTACAGCAATTAGATGTCAAACCAAGCAGAATAGACCATAAAAATAGTGATGATTATAGAAAAATCATCATTTTCATCAAAGGACAATAGTGCCAGACATGGACAATAGTGATAGATAGTAGGGTGTTTTATTTTTGGTGCTCCTATCCAAATAGTTAAAAACCTATATTTTCTAGAAATAGATAAAAAGGTCAACTCAACTACAATTTTTTTAGATACAGATCAATCTAGATTCAACATTTTTAATACAATTTTTCTTAGAGAATCCAGGCATGGGGGTCATCATGCATAGCATGATGGCTCTTGCTTCTAGTTTTAGATTGGGAAGTTGGTATAACTTCCTAATCAGAATCCATGTTATAGACACCAGTGATTGGGGGCAATGTGCACAACACATTTGACTTCTTTTCTTTTTGAGTTTAGTATATTACCTAGGTATTCTTAGTATTTGCATGCCTTATTCCATATGTATGTGGTTGGCATCATTTTGGAGTGGCTTTCATACAAGCCTAACCTTCACATTCCTAAGTGGCTTCCATATAAGCCTAATTTCTAGTTTCAAAGTGGCTTTCATACAAACCTAATCTCATCCTTCTAGAGTTGACCAATACTAGCCTATTTTTTAGTACACATTTAGCTATCCATGCCACATTATTAGATTACAAATCATTCATAGGATTTAAGAGCCATCTCATATGACACACATTCATACTGGTATCAATTTATAGCTTCACTTAATGGGCAATAATGGAGCCAAAGGTCTCAATATCCTTTATATTCTTGAGACACCTACTCAAATGGATTAGACACACATTCCAAACATTGATTAACACACATATGATCACATATATTCACTTAGTGGGAAATGATGGAGCCAAAGGAACAACTTTTACATTTTTGAGCCACTCTTAGGGAATTGAGCACTCAGCTTCAATCATAATATTACTCTTGGTACAACATATGTCTAGCATATCTAACATCACTCAACATCATAATAGGTTTTGTATTGGTTTGAGTACCCGATGAGGTGTATTTATTCCTTTCTCTTATTCTCTCTCTTACCTAGCTTTATATGTTCTTATTTTAGATATAATGTATCTAGTAAGAACTGATATATTCTTTGTTTTCTTTGGTAGATTACACTTCATAATGTGCTCTCTCTATGCACACCTAGCATCAAACAGCTTCATAGGCTTCACCCTTTCAGGTAAGTTTAGGTACACTTTCTACTTTTCCTTTATCCTAGTATTTCATCTGCTACATCACTAAAATAAAGAGGGGGCAAAAGTAGTCATATAAAATGTCAAAATTGGTAACTTGAGTGTGACTTGTGACACCAAACCCATAGGTCCCTCTTGCATGCTCTCGTTACCCTTCTAGGTACCTTTTTACTAATTCTTAATCATTGATATACTTTCAAGACCTAATTCCATCTCAGCTAGGCCCTATTTTTCATGCTTCTTCTATCCCCCTAAGTCCTGAGCCTCTAGGATAGGAACACTGGGGTTGGACTATAACATTGGACTCTAGGGTGTCCCATTTTTAGTGCTTTTATCCAATCACATTTCAAAACTAAATGACCATTTTCTCTTGATTCTTATTCTTCATTATGTTAGCCTAGTGCAAATGCATTTAACCCACGACCAATAGATCTCTATAAAATCCCATTCAAATTTCATTTAGAAAGGGTTGAAAAATATTACAAAAGTAAACAAGAATACAATAAATACCACTTAGGCAAATTTCCCTTTCCTCTATACATAGCCATCCAATACAACCACCAACATATTTAAACCTTCACACCAGTCCCTAGCCACCTCAATCACACCCAGTTTAGTATTTTTTGCATCCATATAACACTATTGCACAAATCACATCAAGTGGAAGAACTACATATGGCTTAATTCCTCTTTAGAGTATTAGTATGTAGGTAGTGTGCCCACACAAGGGGTGTGGATACATGTTCAATGCATTTTACACACACTAACCCCCTCTCTTTCTCAAGTTTTATTCAAGTACTATGAAAGTATATGGTTGGAGATTAAATCATCTCTACAAGGAGCTCCATCGACATTTAGGATCCAAATTTTCATAAGAAAGCTCACATAGGGACAACGGATAAAACCTAGAAAACTTAGATCTCTATGACCAGTTTGGACAATAGTGGTAGGACCTGGACTATAGTAATAGACCCTGAAGTGTCCTATTTTCAGTTTTCCTATCCTTTCACTAAACAAAATCTAGATCCTAGTTCATGACACTATCCTAGTCTTGCATAGCTAGTATCAACCTCTGTCTCAGCAATATCAACCTAATTTTAAGCTAAGTTACATTTTTACTCTTTCATTACTATTTTTAGAAAGCTACAAAAGTCAAATAAATTATAAAAATTAGTAATTAATTATTGCAATATTATTTATTGGTTTATTGTTCTAGACCCTTAACTAAATTAGGAATAAAAATCCAATGTTCTAAAAATAGTTAAATCAAACTCCTTGATGCCATGTGTGGACCCTTTCCATGATCATGTTTTGCATTGATCACCATGAAGACCTACCACTTGCATATATGACCCTAAAATGACCCCTAAGACACCAAATGACATAAGGACCAAGCTAGACTATGAATAAAGCTAGAATGGCATATGAAATGGCATCAAAAGAACTACAACATACACCATGACATTATAAAAAACCCTTATACAATATTTTAACTACAGGGGGTTGACCCATTTTGGCTTATGGTAAAAATGGTCAATAGTAGCCTCATGAGATAACACTTGAAAATTAAGAGTATTAACTTGTTATTTAATATCTCCTATGGTAGTCATGATGAATAACATATCAAAAGAAGAGAGTGTTGAAGAAGTTGAACATTTGCTTAGAGGTTGTAAACTACCATTTATACAAAATATAGGAATGATATATTCTTGAACACATTTAAAAGAGGATCATCACATGGTTGTGTAATATTTAGTAAAGGATTATCCATGGCTAAAAAAGATAAATTTATCATTTTGTATGGTATGAAGTTTAATATTTTCATCATTACAAGGTGTTATGTTATCTAAAGTTATTTTACATATAATAAGAGTAGGTAGAGGACATTCACTTGTAAACATGTGTTCTTTTTGAGTAGAAATTCAAAAGAGGGAGGAAAAGAAACATTTTCTATTTTATTTACAATACTAGGAGAGGGAATGATGTAAATTTCACTTTTAGTTGTATCAAATGTACTTAGAAAGTTAATTGTATCTTCACACAATGTATTTGGTATAACCATTTTCTTAGGACCTTCACATGCATTTTCATTTTGCCACTCAAGCAAGGGAAGAGAGGAAGTAGTACATGCATTTTTCTTATTACAATTTTTAGAAAGAGAATTACTTTCACTATTTTAATTTGAGTGAGCCAAAGAAGGGATAAGATTTTCAAGATTAATTAAATCTTAGACAAGAAGGCATGCACCAAATTTATTCAATAGTTTCATTATTGGAACTAGGAGAGGAAATTTCAATTTTTGAACATTTACATCATTGGAAAGGGGAGAGGAACATTCAGTTTTGGATGCATCTAAATACTGTATAACAATTGGACTTACAACATTATAAAATCTAATTTATTGCTTATCTATGGTATTGTTTGGGTGCAAGGAACTAAAAAAATGTTTTGTGATTGAATTTTGAGACCCTTCATCATTCAAAAGATGAAAAACAATTGAACTAGTTTCTACATTACCAAGAGGAATAGCATTATACTCGTAACATATGAAAATCATACTATGATCATTACCATGTTCATTTATATTTTTATTTTCATCATTAATTCTTTCATTGTCATAGTTATAAGCAAAAGAAAAGGTGTTAGTCTATGTTTGATTTACACTAAGGTCTTCATATGTAATACATTGATCATTAAGAATATCAAATAAATGATCCAAGAGGTGGGGATTTTTGGGGCCTTGTGTAATAAAACCCATAATAAATTCTACTTTGCACCCAAACACAAAGAGAACAAGCAAAATTCTTACAGTAAAGATATAAACAAGCATTCCTTAAGCAATGCCCATGCAAGAAATTAGAGCTAAGAAATAAATAAAGACACTTGAAATAATATTTGGAAGGATTAAAAACTTCATATGTATGTTAAGGTTTAGTTCAACACATAAAGGAGGATGGGTTCACAATAATGGTTTGTTCTATTTTGGGTTTTTCACAAACACACTTAAGAAAATAAAACCATTTGAAATAAGTAAGACTATATTTAGATTCACATTAAAATACAACAAATAATATAAATATACCTAATTTAACATATACAATAAATAAAATTTAATACAATGAAACCAACATATATAAAGATCATATCTTATTCGAACTTTAGATCTGGGCTATGATAATGATCTGGAATCATTTTAGGGTATCAATCAGGTTTCAAAACCTACTCACTCTATTTTATAGCTAGTCTAATCTACAAAACACTTGTGTCAATCATATACAATTTCATCCACACAAATGTCCAACTTTGACATAGGTGTCTAGCCAAAAGTGTGCACAGGGGTAGATCAAAAATTTTATTAGACCTGCATTATCACATATGTGCCTATTTGGTGCCTTAGAATATGTTTGTCTATGAACAAGATCCAACCAACAATAAAAACCCTATTCTTCTTACTTTGACCTCCTATAACTTGGTAAAAAGGGTTATCATGTGATTCAAGCTAACCCTAAAAACCCTGACTATTGCTAAATGCTACCTACATATCCAATACTCAAAAGAGGGCCTCAAACTCACATGTAGTTATCCCTCTTAGGCATATGTGTATAATTTTAATTGTGTAACTATATGATCTTTCAACTACAGTAACCCTTCATACAAAAAATGCAAGAGTGTAGTGACTTTTTTGAGTGCTTAAGATATTCAATATAGTATTGTAATGCAAATTGATAGCTTGAAATATAAAGTATTTGTTAATTATAAACTTGCTTAATTATAATGCTAGGTAGTATAATTAGACCATAAAATTTGTATATATAATAATCTCTTGATTTTGAATTAGGACATAGTAGCATGTAAAACGTTGATAATAGGATGAAAAAGGGAGATAAAATAAATGGTTGCCAAGTGAAAGATATGGAAAATAATAAAAAGATAAGTGTAAATATATGCATTGTAGTTAGACACTTGCATCAATATAAGTGACCAACATAGACACATGTGTCAAGAGGATAGAAATAGGGATAACCAAAGACATAGGTGGGGATCCCCAAGTTACACTAGATAAAATACAATTTACAACATATGGTCCCATAAGGATAGATATATCAAGTGAAATAATATGGAACTGAAAAGGTCAACATGAGACCACGTTGTAGGCACTAGAATTTCACATGATAATATTTGTGTTAGGTTATATCTTAGGTCCACTTCTTGTTTATCCCTATTTTACCCCATGTAAACATTTAGTTATCTTTTTACCACTCACCTTACATAATTAAGTTTTATTAATTACTTTTGACTTAAGTAAATTAATTCAATTATTTACCTATGGTAAATTTTAAATAATCATACCCAAAACATAATGCAAGGTAGGTTGTTTTAACCACCCTTAACATACTCATAATCCCAAAATCACTTAAACAACTAAAAGCTTAAATTGACCTTTAGGTTGGAACCTCTCCAAAAACTTATGTAAGTTTAGCCATGAATAATTACTGATCCCCATGATCGACATTGATTCTATTGAATTGGCATCCAATTAACCACAGCCTTCCCTGGGCCAAAGGACCAATTTTTTGCACTTTTGATTGCACCGAAAGGATGATGAAATTTGTCTTAGATATCAGTTAATGAATTGTTCATTCCCATGAAGCTTTGACATCTACATCAACTCATCCACTCCATCATTAGATCAAGAATCACCCTATCAAATTTACAATCTATAACAAGTTGGAAGCATTAAAAAGGTTAGTCTATCATTTACTTTAGCAATTCATTCTAAAATTTATTTTATTTGTATGTTATTTTATGTTTAGTTTTATATTCAGTTTATCCCTATAATCTATGTTATAATATCTTTAGTCATCCCAAGACATCCCCGAACCATCCTGAATCCCTTTAAATCCATATTTTAAAGCTCTATCATGAGAGCTTTGTTTGCATTTATAGAATCGATGTCAATTCCATGAATCAACATCAATCATGTAGATTGACATCGATCTTTGTCAAAAATCCATTCTATTTTCACTTGAATTCCTTTTAGTTTACAATTTGATTTACATCTTAAATCACTATTTCTTAAAGCTATGGATTTATTGTAGATGACTCTTCCTAGAATTGTTCATGAAGTGGTTAATATCTAAGATTTACCTATATTTTTGCATCCCCTTTACTCATACCAAAGTGAAATTTCATTTGAGCTAAGCATTTGTGCTATTATGTTCACCCCCACCCTAGAATCAATTTCAGACCATTTAGAAGTGATTCATGTTGAAGAAGATGTTGTCGAAGACTATTTAAATGTTTGATCTACCAATCTCCATCCAATGAATGTAGATTAAATCTTAAATCATTTATTAAATCATTTCATATATTATCTATCTTGTTACATGCTTTATTATAATTTTAGTTATATTTATCCATTTAATTACTAAGATAGTGGGCTAACATCCTTGTAAGGAAGTGTACCACTTCCTAGGACTAGTCTCATACTAGGCAACCCATTCATTTATCATATTAATTTATATATTTTTTGAGTTGTCTATTTTATGCAAGTAACCCTTTCAAGATAAGGAGTTATCACATCACCAAATATGGTGTGCAATCCATTCTAATCATAGGTAGTCTTTTAAAACCCTGTATCTTATTTCAATTTTTTGAGTAGTTTACTTTATATATAAAATGAAGAAAAATGCTTTAATCATTCTGGCACACCTAGTGGGACCCATTAGAGGGACTCACTAATATTGATTTCTTTATTTTTTTCTTGTCTGATTGTTTCATTCAGTGAAATTTATTTTTCATTAGAAATCATTAAAAATAAAAAAGGCAAAAATATTTATATTACTTTTTTTTTCTTTTAAGAAAAATTGTCTTTTTTTAGTTTGCATGTTTTAAGGCAAATCTAGTTTAATTAAGTGGTTTAACTTATCATTTAGTTGTACTCTCTTCACACACAAACTAAACCACATTCATAAAAAAATTGTAATAAAAACAACTCCCACCGAGGTAGACCCACTTGGATTTCATCACCAAGGGGAAAGCAAACTCAATGTTCTGGCTGAGCAATAATTGGCTGGTGGTATAGGCTAAGCATCTGACACCCTTATTATTGGGGGTCATGAAGTAATGGGTATGCCCCGATACAAAGCCACATGCTGCCACCAACATAGAATTAGGACTCACTATACCTTCAAGTATATCGAGGTTCTTAACCTTAAATAAAATCTAAAACCAACCTTAGACTGCCATTTCTTAAGACCTTCATTAAATTATCTCCCCTTCACATTTTAAAATTTTCTTTCTTAAAAAGTAAAAAACACTTAATTTCATTCAATTAGAGTGTGTTTTTTCCTTCACTAAAAACAAGATAATCAAAAAAAGAATTGTGTTGTATTCTTTGTTTTTATTTATTTAATACTACATGGTTTTGACATGACAATAGTCACTCAAACAAACAAATTCACCCCACTCATCTTCCTTTTTGATGGAACAATCACTGATTCCCCCTACCTCTCTTGATTCTATTAGAGATGGTATTCCTCAATTATATCCTTAGGGTGATATGGATTTTGCTAACATACTAGACAATAATCTGATCACTTTAAATAATTACCTTAACACATGATCCATATGGATCCCTATCTCCTCTCATGGTTGAAATTCCCACTCTTTCTATGGAATTCCCCTTTAAAACATTTAGGGATATACCTTAGCCATGGTGTCCTCATCTACTAACCCACCACTTCCCTCAACTTCAAATACTAGCACCACCCAATTGCTAGATACACAACCACCCTTAATGTCTAGTAGTCCTACCACCACTACTATTTCAATGCAAAATGTTACTACACCACCACCAATAGGAAACTAACCACCCTCTCCCACACTTCAAAATCTAGTAGTATCCATTCCATATATGTTCCCTCATATCCAAACCCTTATCACATCAAGTTCTATTGTGCAACCTCCACCATCCACATAGTAGATCCCTATAGGTCAAAACCTTCGTTAAATACCCATAACTACACAATACAAAATCCCCACACAACCCCTTATAGGTAGTTATCCTAACCCATCCTAATAAAAAAATTTACCTTTGCTCTTTCATCAATATGTGGCTACATCTCAATCGATAATCACCACGTCTATAGGTAACCCCCTTACACAACCTCTCCCAACGTCACTTCCCCCATATCAACATTTACAATAGAATGTTCTAAGAGGCATCCCCCAATATAGTGCCTAATCAGATCTCATGAGGATCCTCATGGAGAAGATGATGAACTTAGAAGCTTCTTCTTCGAAACAAAATAACATGCTTATGTATGAATAGATTTGAAATGAGCCAATCAACCCTACCTTCCCTATCTATCCATATCCTACGTAATGGGAACTTCTTAAATTCATAAAATTTAAAAATAAGGAAGATCCCCAACAACACAATAGGGTATTTTGACATGTGTGTTACTGCATTGCCCATGATGAAGCCCTTATTTTAAGGATATTTCTTATGTCACTCACAAGACCAGCTTTAGACTTGTATAGTTTCATCCCTCAGCACTCATTATTTTCTTTTAACCAATTAGTTAAAAATTTCTTAGAGAACTTCTCAATAAATATCACTATGAAAGTAACTATTATGAACCTTTATGCCATTAGTCATTTTAAATATGAATCTATTGTGGGCTTTTTTTCTAGATGGTGGGCCTTATAAACCAACTAACCTTCTCCCTGCTTCAATTGAAACTAATCAAACTATTTTCAAGATCATGTACAAATCATATCTCAACCACCTTGAAATTCCATTCATTTAAAACTTTTGATGAGGAATTTACCATGGCTCAAAAATTAAAAATACGAGACTTAGAAGATGGAAAAGTGAAACTACAAAACAAAAACTTCAACCTAGACCCTTCTCAAAGAAACAATAATCCAAATCCAAAGGGCACAACTAACATTGTTATCCTAAATCAATTTTCTCATCTACAATGAACCAACCAATCTCTTCTCAAACATAAACAAAAATAAACTTAACAAGATTCCCACCTAGGAAATACACACCTTTAGGGGAGACTTATGCTAATATCTTAGACAAACTATTAAAGGCAGTAATCATTGAGTTTCCTCCCATTAGACTTGTCAATAATTCTTGACCAAAATTGGGTTGGTATAAGGAAAGTGATTTGGGTTGGTATCAGTCATGAAATTAATAGGTGTCAATATTTCAAAATCTTAGTACAAAACCTAATTGATTGAGGGGAGCTACAATTGGATAATCCAAACGTGCCCCAAAATCAATCTATAGACATCTTTAGGCAACCATTCCCTAACCATCCATCCTTGTCTAACTCTGTACAAACAAATATGGGGGCACCTCAGATCAAGGCACTCATGTCATAAGCACCATCCATGATCCACTCTTACCAAAGGAAGTTGATAATATGAGTGAATTGCCTTCTACCTTATCCTGAATACTAGATCTCTTTATAGGAGATACCTTTGACTCATCTAAATCAACCAAACTTATTTTTATCATCCACTTGAATCTTTCAAACCTCATTTCATGGGATCTCCCAAAGGAAGGCTCATCTAAACATACCAATAGTCCCACACAAAAATTGGAGGATAAAAGGAACTTTCATTATCCCCACACATGGAATAAATGCTTGGGTATATCAAAAGGTAAGGCATTACAACATCCACCCTGTTGGGTTGTGGAGCTAAAAGCTTCACTGATGCAAACATGGAGAAGGCCATTGGAGGAGTTGCTGGAGTGTCACAGACACCGGCGTCGGTCAGGCCAACCGACGTTAGCAGGATAAGGCAGGAGAGCAACCGACGTTAGTCAGAGATCGGCCAGCATCGGCAACCCCCAGGTAGACAGGGACCGACGTCGATCGCCTGTGTGGTTCGACTGCGAGTATATTATGGGCAGTTAGTTGACAAACCAAGTGTTTGCATGTTTAGAGCTAATTTTAGACTGAGAGCTGCGGATCTAATTATTGTAATTGGATGTCTAATTATTGTTTGGATGAGATCTATATAATAGACTCATGGTTGTATTGTAAACTTGTGCTAGAGAGTAAGAGAGCATTATTATAAGCTCCTTCTATGTTTGAGGTGAGTAATGGTGTGTTCCTCCTAGTGCCACAGTACCAAGGTGGGTGCTGGATTGGAGAATCAGTAGGGTTCTTCATGTATGTATGATCTTGGTCATCAGGTGAGCATGGATTCTATAGGAGATCTACATGGTAAGTAAGATCATTGATATGCAGGTGTGTGTGTGTGCAAGGTCAAGGTTCACAGGTGTGCAAAACCAGCTTGATCTGTAGGTGGAAGATCAGATAGGATAGCAACACAACAAGGAGCAGTATCAGGAGAGATCTACTTGGAGTACAGGTGTGTGCTCAGAGTAAAGAGGAAGGCAAAGAAGATCCTTCCATAAGTAAGGTCTATTGAGGTGCAGGTTGTTACAGGTTCAGGGGAGATCTACTTGAAGTACGTTTGAGTACTTGTGGAGTGCGTGGAGCACTTATGGTGTGCGTGGAGCACAGAGATAAGGTGAACACCAACTCAGTGTTTGAGTTGGGTGTTGGGACCTAAGAGAGAGAGCTTTGAGGAGAGAATTACTGTTCACTTGAGGTGTGGGAAGCCTCTGAAGAGGTGGTGGAGAAGAAGTGGCATCTTCTTTATTGTATTCTTTTCTGCAAGAGTTTTAATACAAGTTGTGTATTGTCTCTCATATCATGTGTTATTTCTAGATTCTAGTTACTTGTTGATTCTGGTTATTTCTGCATATTAAGTTGCTTGTATTTGGTAATCAATTGTGTGCTTCTAGTGTTTCATATTCCCAACACGTGGTATCAAAGCTAAGGTTGCAGGAAGCGGTTTTGTGTTTGGTTACAGGTCACTCTCAGGGGTTTCTAATTGAGTGGGAGTAGAGCAATGGCAGATCAAAGTAAGCTAAGAATGGAGGAGTTGAAAAGTACAAATGGTCACTTACGGTCTGATGAAAAGAAAGAGCAGGGAAAAGGAGATTGTTGGTTGGTAGCAGATCAGCAAGAAGGAATTGAAGAAACAGATGTTGTAGGGGATGTGGCATAGGATGCTCTGGGAGGTTTCTTGGATAAAGTTGAATCTTGGATAACAGATTCAGTTGCCTCTTTCCATGCAACCCCAAGTAGAGGAGCTGGTGAGCCTTGCCAAAGAATTGGCAAAGGGGAAGTGAAGCTGAAATTGCAGGCGACCAACACATGGGTGTTGAAGGAGGTCATGTAGGTCCCAGGTTTGGAGATGTGGCTAATTTCTTCAGAAGAGTTGGGTGATGAGAGATGCATGAGAACTCTCATAGCAGATGCACTTGAATTAGCTGGTGGTAAGAAAATAGGTACTCTTTATCTACTTGTTTATATTACTGATTCTTCTTTTGTTACGGAGACGTGGCTTCGTAGGCTTGGTCACATGAGCAGGAAGGAGATGCATGTTCTTAAGTGGAAGACAAATATATTTGACAATTGGAAAGCCTTGGTGTTCTTGGAGGAGATGGCGGACATAGACCAGTGGATGGTGCTGGATACTTTTGAGCAGGGCAGTTTGGACATGGGTTTTGATTCAAAGGAGCTCGCGGGTAAAAAGTCATCACTCATAGGAAACACAGATACCGACATCGATAGGAAAACCAACATTGGCAGTATGTAAGACCGATGTCGGTCATGAGGACTAACATCGGCAGTAGGAGGACACTGACATCGATAGGGTTGGTAGTCAGGACAGGCACAAGAATCGATGTCAGTTGGATGCAGACTATGTGGTGACTGAAGTCAGTCACTGTAACAAATTTTGGGTGGACAGCAAGCTGTCAAGGAGTCTCAAACACCCATACGAAGGACTGAAGATGTAAGTAAGCCTCAAATTCGTTGTTCCTCTTCTTTATACTAGTTGCTGACTGCAGAGCAAGAAGGATCCAGGAAATAGTGGGAGCGTGGCATGGAGAGATTGCAAAACCAGACAGGAGATTTGGTAGGGTTTTCAGCCAGTATGTTAGCACTGCAAGATGAATGGATTCCTTAGTTGAAGAATAGAGTGAACGGACATGTGAGACGGAAGACCAAGTTATATGGTCTTGAGGAGCTGCAAGATAGTGGTACAGGGTTTGACAGGTGTAGGACGAAGCATGGCTTCAGTCAATGTCAGGTAACTACTGTGGTTTGCCTTACCAAGTGGATGATGAGTCATGACATCATTCTATTGCTATATGTGGATGGTATGTTTGCTAGCAAGATTGCACATACAGGGTTTTACTGAGCTAAGGGTAAGATTAGTTCAGTGGTTTGCTATGAAGAATTTGGAGCAGCGAAATTCTTTGGCATGGGAGACATGGGAGATCACACGGTGATTTTGTTTCCAGTGGGAGCTGATGTGAATCAGGTGTTGGCGAGATTCATTACGTAAGATATAGAATCAGAGTGCACCAAGGGCTGGACAGTTTAGTGTCTGAAATCACATGAGGTCTAGGATAGACCTGAGTTTTCCCAAGCAGTGGGAGTTGTCAGAGAGTTAGGAGCCAATTCGGTGAAGTGAGTTCTTAGTACTTGAGAGGGACCAGCAGCAGGGATTCATGATATTCAGGGTTAGGACTTCACTACATGTGTTTGTAGATGCGGATGTGGCAGGGTACTCAGATGACAAGAGGTACACCACAGGTTGTGTGGTGGGTTGTCTTCAGAATTCATCTTGAAGAGGGATACAAGCCAAGAAATAGATTAGATGGGGTACAGGTACAAGTACAGTGTAGTTGTTTATCTCCAAGTGGGAGATTGTTAGGTTGTGGAGCTAAAAGCTTCACTGATGCAGACATGGAGAAGGCCATTGGAGGAGTTGCTGGAGTGTCACAGACACCGGCGTCAGTCAAGCCAACCGACGTTAGCAAGATAAGGCAGGAGAGCAACCGACGTCGGTCAGAGATCGGCCAGTGTCGGTGACCCCCAGGCAGACAGGGACTGACGTCGATCACTTGTGTGGTTCAACTGCGAGTATATTACAGGCAGTTAGTTGACGAACCAGGTGTTTGCATGTTTAGAGCTAATTTTAGATTGAGAGCTACAGATCTAATTATTGTAATTGGATGTCTAATTATTGTTTGGATGAGATCTATATAATAGACTCATGGTTGTATTGTAAACTTGTGCTAGAGAGTAAGAGAGCATTATTATAAGCTCCTTCTGTGTGTGAGGTGAGCAATGGTGTGTTCCTCCTAGTGCCACAGTACCAAGGTGGGTGCTGGATTGGAGAATCAGCAGGGTTCTTCATGTATGTATGATCTTGGTCATCAGGTGAGCATGGCTTCTATAGGAGATCTACATGGTAAGTAAGATCATTGATATGCAGGTGTGTGTGTGTGCAAGGTCAAGGTTCACAGGTGTGCAGAACCAGCTTGATCTGTAGGTGGAAGATCAGATAGGATAGCAACACAACAGGGAGCAATATCAGGAGAGATCTACTTGGAGTACAGGTGTGTGCTCAGAGCAAAGAGGAAGGCAAGGAAGATCCTTCCATAAGTAAGGTCTATTGAGGTGCAGGTTGTTGCAGGTTCAGGGGAGATCTACTTGAAGTATGTTTGAGTACTTGTGGAGTGCGTGGAGCACTTGTGGTGTGCGTGGAGCACAGGGATAAGGTGAACACCAACTCAGTGTTTGAGTTGGGTGTTGGGACCTAAGAGAGAGAGCTTTGAGGAGAGAATTATTGTTCACTTGAGGTGTGGGAAGCCTCTGAAGAGGTGGTGGAGAAGAAGTGGCATCTTCTTTATTGTATTCTTTTCTGCAAGAGTTTTAATACAAGTTGTGTATTGTCTCTCATATCATGTGTTATTTCTAGATTCTAGTTACTTGTTGATTCTGGTTATTTTCGCATATTAAGTTGCTTGTATTTGGTAATCAATTGTGTGCTTCTGGTGTTTCATATTCCCAACACACCCATAAGAATTGAGCTCCCTCAAAATTAGGATCATCATAAAGATACTTCCATGACCTCTAGCCACATTCAAAAAGGAAATATGGCCATGTCCCAAGAACAAACTAAGCCATCTATACTAGGGCCACATCCTTTATTTGAAATCAAAGATCTCAATCTTAGAATCTTTTGTCAAGGGATCTAAGTCAATTCAAAAGCCTCCATTGATACTACACACATCCAAACCTTGCTTTAACCCAGTAGACTTTAGTTATCCCCAAGACTTACCTAAAACACTCTTTCCACTCATTAAAACCACATGTACCCTCACTACAAAAAAGTAACGTACCAAGGTAAACACAACTCAAAAACTAGTATCCCAAAAGGTAATAAAACCTAACCAAGATCCTTTATGAGGATCTTATGCTACCCTATTTAACCAACTTCTGCAAACCTCTCTAGTTACATTGCCTCCCATCAAACTAAGTAAACCCTATGTTCAAACACCTACATCGTATAGTGAAAATAAAGTATATGCCTATCACATGATACTGAGAGTTGTAATGCTCTAAAGGTTGTGATTTAGAAAATTTTGGATGAGGATGATCTTGATTGAAAAACATGATCCCTTCTTCAATCCTAAAGCTAAAAATATCCCTGATACTAATATAGTAAACCCTTTAACATGTAAATTGAAACAAGAATTGAAAAGTATGATTGATGATCTCAACTTGATTCCTAATCAACCCTTGAGACCCTCAAAATGAATAAATTGGGGACTTAAAAAAAAAAACCCATTATTTTAGATCAACAGAATAAACATAGCAACCTAGTCTCAAGTGCAGGCTACCAAAACCCAAAAATCAAATAAATTTAAAGTGTCCATAGCTAAAGCCCCTACCCCGACCACAAAAAGCTCTAAATCCTACATTGCCAAACCTAAAGTACCCATTTTAGGAAAAGCTCGAAAGAACAATTCTTTAGAACTTATATAGATATTGGTTCTGAAACAACTTCACCAAACTCCTATCAAAATGTCCCTTTATGAACTAATTGAGAATTCCCCTCAACATCATCAAGTAATGCTAGAAGCCCTTCAGGCCATACAAGTCCAACCTAATGAACCTCAACCAATATTAGCATTCATTAAAACATTACAGATGGTTTCATCTATTAGTTTTAATGATTCCAATATAATTCCCTTACCATCCTCTGAAGGCCAAGATCCACCCATGTTTGTCACAATGCAAGTTAATCAAACTTGAATCAAAAGATTGATGATTGACAATGGGGCTAGTATTAATATTATCTCTTTGCATGCGTTCAAACAACTACAGCTCTAAAAATGGTGATAGCTCAATCCCCAATAGTATTGTGAGCTTTTAATGATATAGTGGCTCCTATATTAGGAATCATTGTCCTCTACATCTAAGTAGGCTCTTGTGTTCTTTCTTCACAAGTTATTTTGTGTCCTCCTAGGGCACCCTTGGATTTGCGTTATGTAGTGTGTTTTATCCACTTTACATTGGTGTATCAAGTATGAACATGAGGGCCAAGTCCAAATTGTCCCTGTTGATGCGCATCCATTTAAAACCTACAATCTCACCTTTCAACCCAATGATGGTTTACTCCCCCTAAAAAGGGTGACCCCATCACCATCATCTAATGAAGCATCGACTAGTGCAATAATCCCTTCATCGTGACTTTATGATAAGGCTCATTTGGATTCCATAATAGGAGAGTAACAATTACTAGCACTTCCCTTCCCCACTCCTCAGGAATATGGGCGCCCTGATAAATAATGTGACTACTATTCTAACCTCGAGGATGTTTTTTCTTTCGAGACCCCTTCATGTGGTAAATGGATGAGTTGATCAATCATCCTCTTATCTTGATATCCCATTCCTAGCCAAACTTTTTTTCTCAAACTTCTCAGTCCTATAATGGAATTAATCAAGTCTCAACATAATTAATTTCTATTTGCAGAGAAATAACACCAGAACATATATTATATTTCATATATTATTCACAATATGGGAGTACAAATAAATAAGAGAGGATGATCCTCAAATGAGGAGTCAATATTAATGACGAGTCAAAATTATCCTCATCCTTTTATCTGTAAGACTCTTTCACAAAAGATATCTTATGAGTCTTATTTACTCATTGCATATATTTACAATATAAATAAAATTAAATCTAAGAACTAAATTGAAAACATAAAGGGTTTTATGTTTTTATTTATAAAGAAAAGTACTAGTGTTTATTGTTTTAGACAGTGTAATATTTAGAAGTTATACCTGAATACACGATATAATTAGTTTTCCACTTATAATGTTGTTTGTGTTATTCAAAGCCAACCACCCACTAACATGAAAATAAGTATTGAATTTTGTGGATGAAAATACTTATACCTACCCTTGCTTGGAACAAAACCCTTGTCATTACCTACTAACTTAATTGGCAAAGAAACTACTAGAAAAGTACCAATTTTCAATTTGAAGCAATTAAAAATTTGTATGCTTTTTCCAAACCTTTTAAAGCCAACCACCCACTAACATGAAAATAAGTATTGAATTTTGTGGATGAAAATACTTATACCTACCCTTGCTTGGAACAAAACCCTTGTCATTACCTACTAACTTAATTGGCAAAGAAACTACTAGAAAAGTACCAATTTTCAATTTGAAGCAATTAAAAATTTGTATGCTTTTTCCAAACCTTTTAAACTTGTTCCTTTATCTTCACATGTAATTATAACCAAAAAAATTTGAGTGTTTCATCCAATGTAAAGATATAAACTAAACATATTAATTCTCATACTTTTTAAGTTTCCCTAAAGGCATAGAAATTACCGAGGAAGGCCTTTGATTCAGAAGAAGGCATATATATGAATTATCATATTTATGAAGTTTCCCTATAAGCATAGAAATTATCAAAGAAGGCCTTTGATTCAAAAGATTGTTGATGAGAATTTGATGCAATTAAAAATTGGTATACTTTTTCTAAACCTTTAAATATAATTTTTCTTAGTTTGTTTTAAAAAGATTAGAATGTGAAAATTTGAACATATAAAAATGAAAATTTGAGTGTTGTTATTCAATGTAAAGATGTAAAGATATAAACTAGACATATTAATTATCATACTTTTTAAAACTTTTTTATAAGCATAGAAACTATCAAGAAAGGCTTTTTAATTCAAAAAAAATTGTGGATGAGAATCTGACACAATTAAAAATTGGTATATTTTTTTTAAATCTTTAAATTCAATTTTTTTAAATTTATATTAAATATTAAAATGTAAAAATTTGAATGCAAAAAAAGGTAAATTGAATATACTAATTATCATATATTTTTAGTTTCCTTAATTCATAATAATTGAATTTTGATCTCTTTATAATAATTTAATATAATGATAACTTTTTATTATGAAAAAATTAAATAATTAAATAATTATTTATCTTTTAATTTAAAAAGATAACACTTTTATAAATATATAATTTATGTGATAACAATTTTATAAATATTATGAAACCATTAATGATTCTTCAAAATATTGTGAAACCATTAACAATTCCTCAAAATATTGTGAAACCATTAACAATTCCTCCACTCACAAATGTTTAATTAAGTCTCCTATTTTATAATTATTTTCCAAATTAAAAATTAAAAAAATTAAAAATCCGAAAAAAAAAAATTCATATCTCCATGATAGATTGTCAAATGATTAAAAAAAAAATTAATCCACTTAGAATATGATATTTTTCTATAAAGTAATACACTTCATATGATGGGACAGCAGAACGCAGAAACAAATTATTTTTATCATCATCTGATCCCCGCGTCGCCATTGAACTCCTCCAGCTGAATAGGGCGACATATCAAAATAGTATCTGCTCAAACAACTGGCAGACCGTGTCGGTTAGACACCGAAACGTTTCGGTGCCGACAGAAAACGGCCAAAGCCGTTCGCTAAAACTTTCGGACGGGTTTCGTGGCTAAAATGCGCCAAACGGGACCCAGCCGTTACAATTGTTGCAACTACTCGGAAACTGACGATAAAACCCCTAGTGTTCGATTACAGCTTGGGCTGAGATACCCACAATGGCAGGGGACTGAAATAGGCTCACAAACATATAACCAAATGAGTTTGAGATTAACTAGTCATGAGAAGTAAATGATAAATCCCCAATGGATATTTCAAAAGAGAATCCAAAGTGACAAGGACCAATATCGCCCCTCCATTATATGCAGGCACTGAGCATTGATGACATTTTCACAATGATTCTCAGCTGTACAACCCTGATCTACATTTAAAGCCAGATAAACAATTAGGCACACAGGATTTGTTGTGATATTTCCTATTATATATTACATATGTAGAGCAATAGTGAACCTTTAACAGAGAATTTACGGGGCAAATCCAGAGTTAGCTTAATTTGCCCAGCAGTTGAGATACACAGATTCAAGAAAATAGATTAATATTAAGGCTTGTGCTAGACATGCAATCAAGAAAATTTTGAGAATGAGATGCCTCTGATGCTTCATAGAACTAAATCACTCAATAATGCAATAATCTTTCAGGAAGTACTTATATAATCTTCTGAGCGTGCTTGCTAAACAAGTAGCAGTAATATTAAGACAATGTTACCGCTACCAAGTAAAAACATTGTACAGCTGCTGTCTGTTCTTTTGTGTTGTTGAGAATGGAAGCGATTAACAGCTCCTTTAGCGGAAGGATTTCTGGGTATCTTTAGTAGAGCCAGAATGACTTATACTGCACCATTCTCTCAAAGTACAGTTTCAACTTTCCCTTCCCTGCCAAAACAAAGCAAAGGGAGCTTTAAACCTATTCAGGCCATGACAATTCAGGGAGCATGGGACTATACTGCAATGAATGGACTAGATGGTAGTCATATGTGTGAATGGATGCATAAATGAAGCTGCATGTTTCCACATTCACAAATCTATGAGGCTCTGTATATGGCTAGATTGGGAAAAAATCATTGCATTTTGGTCTTTCCAAGCACTCCTCCAATGAAAAGACAAACTCCCCTAAAGGCATGCTTTATGCTCTGTTTACCACTTACCAAGAAATCGAACCTCCAACCCTCTTTGCAGTGAGTGTGCATGCTGGAGCATCTCCCGTACAGACCTGAAATCCAGTGATAAAAGACCAAGATTAGCAATTAATTATAATCTATCGTACAAACTGGATATTTTACATTACCTGTATCAGTATCAACACCCTGTTTTGAATCTGCAAACCATTAACAACAATGTGAGTGCCCTACTCCTTGAACTATTATTGTCGATGGCCCCGTACTGTCCTGCAAAGCCAGCCTCCTTCCCAATCCAAAGATTGGCCTGGCTCAGAGGTTTTTCCCCGCATGAAATGGGGGCAAAAACAATTATGCCATGCAATCACAAGGCCTAACTACAAGCAATATATTTTGAGGAGCACAGTACGAGGCCTGAAAAAAGACTCAAGGAAATAGTAACAAAAAAGTCAGTACACCATCTGAGAAGACTAAGTTTAGTTTCCACACTGGAGCTCTTCAATCTCTTAGCATTTTGAGGCTCTTTGGACAGGTCAAAGCTCACACCCTTCATTCTGAGCTCCTGAATGCATCTGCTCACACCTCTCAAATCAGCCTTGTCTCTCTGTAATCCCTTTTGAACCTCCCCCCGCACAATCAGCTTATATAAAATAGCACAGATGAGAATCACAGAAGTAATAAAAGAAATGCTACAAGGAATCCACCATCTAGCACAAGTGTGGGGACTAGACGCAGTTGTGAAAAGAAGGGTGAGAGCAATCCAATTGAAAGCAAAATAACAACAAACGAGTTGGTAGACCTCCTTCTTGATGCTTTCAATTCTTGACTCCCTTACTTCCAAGTGGTGGGTTATGAGCTCCTCCTCCCTCTGCCACAGCTTCAGCAGCAGCAGATGGCCCTTGCTATCTGCTATTTCTTCTAATGGGTGTTTTGTAGGAGAACAGGGGAGGCTGCTCTGCTTCTCGTCATCCACAGGAATCTCTACAACATGAGACTCTGCAGCAGCGGCAGCAGCAGCAGGACTTACTTCACAAACAACCACCTCCTCACTGCATTTATCAGCCATTTAAAAATTTAGATTACAGAGTAAAGTAAGCTGGATGGTCAAAGTTTCCAGCAGAATTTGGAAAGAAAAATCGAATGACAAAGCTCTGAAACGCTTGGAATCGATCACAGAGCACTAAAAACCAATAAGAAATTGTGTAGCAAGGATATTTATAAATGGTCATTGAGGATGGGAGCGTATAGAGCTTAACGGCTAGTTTGTGGACAAGCCGTTGGTGAGGTTGACGACGGAAAGACTGACAAGAATGGAAACTCGGGATCTTAGGATTCCAGAAAGGGTAGTGGAAAAAATCAGTCCGTTGGGGCTTCTAATATTTCAAACTAATAAATTCTCAAAATAAATATGAAAATAATCCATGTGGTCACCTGCTAGATAATCCATGTGATCACATGTTAAGTTTGTATTTGCACTTAATTATTCCGTTTATAAAATCGAAGCTATTAAAACAAGGGTTACATTGTAGCTCAAGTCCCTGCTTTTTTGGAGGGTAGAGAATGAAAATGTTGTATGTCGTTGTTTTATGTATGGTCCTTGTAGTTAAAGTCCTTGTATTTTTGGAGGGTAGAGGAATTAATATGTTGTTTTTCTATAAAATGTTGGATTCAGTGGAGGAGTTTTATAGTAATGGTGATTCAAGTATTCAATGTCTATAATGAACGTAAATAGTTGAATTTAGTGGAGGAGTTTTATAGTAATGGTGATTCAAGTATTCAATGTTTATAATGAATGTAAATAGTGATAGTTACAATTTGACTAATTACATAGCTTCAAATTTTGAGGAAAAATTAAAACTTAATATATCATATATTTAAATAAACTCTTATGTATTCATTTCATTGTAAAGAGGAGTAGCTTTTACAATAGGCATTGTTACTATAAATTTATTATAAAAACTAAATATAGATACAAGGAAGCGAAACATATGTCAGTCTTCAATATATTGTCTAGGCCTAAATTCATAAACATTTCCTATGCATACAAAAAGGCCTTTGTTTATGGTGGTCTAATGTGGTCTTTGCCTTTCTCTGTTGGTTCAATTGCATGAGGCTAGCTTAGTCTAGTTTATTTCATTCTACAATGATAAGTACAATGCATGTTGATGTTATACTAATTTGTGGGGTAAATGTATTTTATAATTAATCGATCAATTATATTATAATGTACATTGTTTTGGTAGGTAATTGAAATATGTGTTTTATTAAAAAGAGGTTATATATTTAAAGCTAGAAAGCTAGAGGCATAGTAAACTCAACAATAGACCTTGCATGTTATGAACTAATTCGACTTTGACTCTATCTTTCATTAGTACTTTGTTAAATCAGTATTGCCAACTGATGTTTAAAATTTAGAGAATGAGTCATGGTTAAGGTTGAAAGGCCTCAATTATATAAATATGGGGATGGATCATAATGATATAGGATTTATCGTGAAGTCATTCAGAGAAGGATTCCAATGATATCAAATAGCAAATTGATTCAACCCTCTTTGTCAAATAAAATTTTGATTATGGTTATTTATTTAACATTTAGTATAGTTCATAGTAGAAGAAGAAAACATTAAAATAAAAAACCATGTATTATGACTTATAAATATGTTGGAACCATTTTGAAAAAATACACAATGCCACATCGACGATCAAATGTGGGTATCGTGGTAATATTTGACATCCTCAGGGTCTAAATGGGCCATATAATAGTGTGGCCAAGAGTGATGAACCTTCCATTCAATAAGGTTGGGACTTCCACTCTGCTGCTCTAGTAATTTAACAAGAGCTGCATTGTAGCTAGAGTACTTGCCTTTTTACAGGGTAGAAGAATGAAAATGCTAGGTGTTTGATGGTCACAAGGAGGCAGAGATTATAAGAATGCAACAAATTTTGAAAAATGCAATAGGGTTTTGGGTATATATTGTGAGCAGCTTGTCGACATGGAGGCATAACAGATAAACAATACAAAGGGCTTTTAACATAGTTGGGCATTGAAACTTGCAGAGGTTTGAGATTTGCTAAAGGCATTATAAAGCTCCGTCGGAGATCAAGAGGTCAAAAGGCAAATTGTATTTGGGGCATTACAGTTCCACAGAGGATTGGACATTTAAAAACAATTACAAAATCCATTGGAAGGTCAATACACACTTGGTATTGACTTAATTTTTCATGCTAAATTATATAATTTTCATCCATTTTTATTTAAAAATAGTTAGCTATATAAAGGTAGTTTTATTTTTTCATGGCACCAATTAGGTGTATTAGTAAACTGTTGTTCAATACTAAAAATAATATAAACAATAAAATAAATGCCACATGGCCATTTTTACACTAGCGCATTTCTCTATGATAAAACCTAGTGCATTTTCCGTCTATCTATAGACTTAAAGAATGCCTTAGACATGGACAGAGATAGGGGTAGCCATTGGGATTTGAATTCCTGCCACTTATTATTTGGATGCTTTCTTAATGGGTGCACCACACATTAAAACATGTGAATGAATGCTGGCCCTGTAGTTCGGTTACAAGGGAAGCACATGGATACACTCATCCATCATGTAGAACATACATCTGGCAAGCCTTTTTATGACCTTGACTCATTACATGTGAGGCAGATAGACGTGGCTGTCAACAGACATGTGAAATGTGTCTTCGCAGAGAAGTAGAACACCTTTTTAGTAAAACCAAGTTTTTTTGTTGGCATTCGACTTGCTTTCCTTTTTAGTAAAATCATTTTGAATTAAAAAAAACTAGGAACTCTTAACTGTTGCCCTTGGGTAGCACATTGAGATGACCAAAAACAATGTTGAGCTTAAGGAAAATAATATTACAAGGAAACACAGTGATAGCAGTTTGTTGGTCCCTTTGATTCACAAGGCTCTAAATGTTTGCAAGAAATCTAGGCCTTGAAAAGGAGTCTCTAACTCTTTCCTGGCTAACCCTTGGTATGATGAAGAGTGCAAAGCAGCAAAAAGATCCTACAAAGAGAGCGAGCCACACAAAGAAAATAAGAAAAACTATGTGAAGTTGTTAAAAGCCAAGAAAGAAACATTTGTTATCTAAGAAGGAAGGAGCTAATAGTGTTAGGTAAGCACAATCCCAAAGGTTTTTGGAGGGAGCTACAACAAGAGAAGAAACATACAGAAAATAATATCACATAATCTCAATGGTTAGAGTATGCAAAACTGCTTTATGAGCATGACCATGAGGAAGCCCTCCCTCCCAATGTTAGCACGTCAACCGAGCTCTTCTCGAATGAGGAGATCAAACAAGGTATAAAGAAATTAGCAAATGGTAAAGCACAGGACATTGACGGGCTGCAAGCTGAATTCTTAAAGTGGGGAGCTGAACATCTTGCTCCACACATCAAAAGAATTTTTAATGAGGTCACACAATGGGGATTTCTAGTGGAGTGGATGACTAGTGTCGTTATCCCTCTCTTCAAGAGTGGGGATATCAATAATCCCTCTAACTATCGTACGATCATGGTCAACCCTCTTCTTGAAAATTTATTTGGGAGCTTGATCGAATGTAGAATCAACAGTTGGGTAGAAAAACAAGGGAAAAGAGCAAAGGGACAGGCTGGTTTTAGACCAAGGCACTCTACCATTGATCACTGCATTACTCTTAGGCATTTGATTGAAAAATCTTGGAACACCCAAGGTGGGGAAGCTTACTGTTGTTTTGTGGATTTTAAAAAAGCTTTTGACACAGTTCCCAGAGAGAAACTCTAGAAAAGGATGGAAGAATTGAGGGTTCCTGATGAGTTTAGAGCAGCTGTTCACAAACTTTATGAGCGTGTTAGAGCAAAAATCAAAACTAGAGAAGGCATGTATGAATGCTTCAGAAACAACATCGGGGTCAAGCAGGGGTGCCCACTCTCCCCCACTCTGTTTGGTCTTTACATTGACAAACTTGAGGAATGGATAAATAAAACTGAAGGGGGTGGCATCTAGTTGGCCAGTTTTGTAGTAAAGGTACTTTTATATGCAGATGATCTTATTCTTATAGCAACAACTACCCATGGTTTGAGGGGTCATTTGAAGGCTTTAGAGCTATTTTGCAAAGATGTCGGGATGCAAGTGAACATTAGCAAGACTAAAGTCATGATCTTCTCTCTAAAAAGGAAACAACAACAAACTAATTTTATGTTCAAAGGTAGCCCGTTGGAAATCGTCGAAGAATACAAGTATCTTGGCATTGTTTTTCATAACAAGCTCAGTTGGGAAATTTGCAGGGCGAAAAGGATTCAAGGAGGTTGGAGAGCTTCTTACCTTCTCCAGAACAGGGGTAGGAAAGTGGAACTTTGGGACTGGAAAACCAAGAAAACCCTTTTTGGTTTGTTGGTCACACCAGTTGTCCTCTACAATTGTGAGGTTTGGGGAAGCAACATGTCAAATCACAGATGGAGATAGTTGGAAAGAATTCAAAAACATCTTATCACTCGTAGTCTTAAAGTTAAAACAACTGTTCCATATGATATCTTCTTGGCAGAGGCCAGTACTTTCCCAATGGAAGCTGTGGCGATTCACGGTTACTAAGCTACCTAAAAAAGGTTGAAAATATGGGGAATCACTGGTGGCCCAAAATGGTGGTGAACGAGGTGTTAGATCGGAGGAAGAAGACATGGATGAAGCAAAACATCAAGTGGTTGGGAAAATGGGACATTAAGTTACATGAGTGCCCTAACACCAAAGAGGAAATAAAAAAGTTTGTGTTAGAAAAATTTAGGACTGCCATGTGGACAAATCAGATTGGGCATAAAAAATGCATTATATTAAAGAGTTCAATCTCACTTGGGAACATAGGGATAAAGCATACCTAAGTGCCGATCTTAAAGGTAAATCTAGGCTCTTAGTGACATAATTGAGGGCCGGTTCACACCATCTTAGGTGTGAAATTGGTAGATGGACAGTTCCCAAGGAAAGGTGGGAAGATAGGACTTGCATTTTTTGCAATGATAGAGCAGTTGAAACTAAACGACACTTCATTAGGGAGTGCGATGGGTACAAGGATATCCGTATGCAGCAGGATAACAATGTGAATATGGACAGTTTTAGTGAGTTATTTGAGGAAGAGAGGCTACACAACATGGCCCGACTATTGGTAAAGATTCATAAGAGGTAGGAAGACATCGAAAGGAATATGAAGAACTCCTAATGGTCTTGACACTTGGTCCCATAGACTGTTTGGTCTCGTGGACGTTATTAAAACTCATTCATTCATTCATTTCATCGAGCCAGGAATGCATCTACGTTTTGTTCAACTTAACTATACAAAGATTCCTTGTACTTCTCAACATATTTTAGGAAGAAAGACATTTGAACCAATGCATGAGTTCGTTCTAGGAGGGAGAAAGATGTCTCAAATGGATGGACACATAATGTTGGGCTTGTGAGATAAACAATCGCTCACAGCATCATCTCAATCGACTACTACAGTAGATTTTACATGACTTGTTAAGCTAAACTTTTGTCCTTCACCCTCGAATGTTATACGCCCCAGAGATTGTATAAAATAATTCCATTCACTTATCACTTCAACCATTGCATGTTGCTCATCACTATTGTTTCTTCTTCTTTCTTACCACTATTCCCTAAAAGTTTGCATCATTATTATAATTTTATTTTGTAGGAATGGTGTTGAAGGGGGAGGCAAATGCCATGGTAGCTTGGCCAATAATGACTACCGATGGTTTAGTGTTGGCCATATGGAATGCAGTCAAGTTCGATTGTGACTCAGGGAAGTAGAAAGATGTGGCATGGGTTCCTCGTTGGCACATAAGCATAGTGTTGGTAAAAAGTGTTCAATTTGTGTATTTTATGATTTACTCTAATAGCATATTGCTTGACTCTATTACAGATAACCGCATGAATTTTCCTGGCAACATCTTAGTTTGGTTAACGAATGGGTTCAAGTTATGCTAGTTGTGTTTGGAAGTTTTAAAATCCCATCTAGTATTTCAGTGCATGGAGTATCAGTGTAGACACATTTATCAATAACAAAGGGAGTGCTTTGTGCATATGGTTCTGGCTATTCGAGAATATAAAATATCTTGAATATATATATTTAGATACCTCGTGCTCCAGTTATTAACTATTTGATCAATATCCAACGAGGAAGGAGGATTGGCTTACCTGGATAACTATTCAGTGAAGCTACATATCTGGCAAACTGTACAGTGTTTAGGGTTCGAACCTACACTGCAACTGCAGAGACACCATGGTTTGTCAGTGCCTTTTTGCTCTAAATTTTTTGTTGCTATATTGAAATTGCTAATGGTAATAAAAATAATTGAGGGATTTATTTGACATATTCCTTTGCTTTGCATTTAACAACGTCTGTATCTTCGGCTTAGGGGTCGATCTAGGGTCCGAAAACTTAGCACAAATTGCAGATTTGAGTGATAGCGTATTAGAATTATTTTCATAGTGTTAATGCCAAACAAAGCATAAATGAACAACAGGTGTGTTCGGTTTAGTGCCACTGCATCAAGATAAAGACACGTAATTCTTTCCTTCCCCAAGGCATCATCATGTTCTCGCCAATTGTTCGTTAACATGACATTGCTATTTACATCTGCTAAATGTTCTTAACCCTTTGAAACACATGTATAATACAAACACAGGGCGCTGATTGATTCCCTATGATGCAATTAGAAATCAATAAATTATTGTGAAATATTAGTTAACACAAAATATAGAATACAACCGCCATTTTTATTGGATAATAAAATAACGTTGAGCATAGTAAAAGCTACCTAGCCTAAAGGCAGGTACTAACAATCTCTTAATTTTAGATACGAGAGCCAAAGGTCTGATGACAATACGAAGAATCGGACCCTAATTGAAATTAAAGCTATAAGCCCTGAATTCTGCATTACTTTTATTTACAATTATTTTTTTTTAACATGTATTAAAATATCTTCCAAACATGTGACTCGTACACTTGAATTGTGACACGTTTGGGAATTTGGCTTCGGAGTACATAAGACCGTTCTATGCAATCAATCGCTATTGACAACGCCGCATGCAATAACTACTAGACCTGGCCTCATCTGGAATTAACCATACTTTGTTTTCTCAGTGGACATGGAGGGTGAGACATCTATTAAATATTCACCAGCTGATATTTACTCTACATTGGCTAGGCTTATAGGGGAACGTCTATCAAATTTGTTGACATTAGTTGTTCAAACAAGGAATCAGATGCCAAATTGAAACCCTCAAATGCATTTTCAAATTCGGATTTATGTACTCATTGTATGAAGTTTATCGTTTTCATTTTGGGTTTGTGCCATTCATATGCGTTGGCAAGATTTGCAGACCTAGTTTGTTGAAATTCAAATTTTTATGGTTTTGATTTTCAGGTTTTATAGTGATACCCATTACCAAATTGCCAAGTTTTAAAGCAAAAATGCATCCATGTTACTTTTGTGTTTGTAATTAGTGCGATCTATTTTTAGTATTTATAAATAACTAATCACATAAGCGCTTTGAGAGCACGAGTTATATATTTCTTTGTCCATTCCTTCAATCCAAAGTCGGATCTGTGTTTTAGCCTTGTTCTCACCTTTGATTTCACTCTTATTATCTCGTGTTTGTTAGTTATTTTATCAAAGCATGGTGGCCTCTAGAACCAAATAATCATCACACTCGTAATTTTTAAACCCTTTTTCTTATTACCTTTATTTTCCCTTTGTTTGCATGCTTATTATGGCATGCGATAAGTTAAAGTCGACATTATAGTTTAGATGGGTTTAACAGCGGGGTTATATGTAGGGGCTTCCATTTCCGCCAATATGGGAAGGAGGGTTTCATGAAAAAAAATTGTAAAATTTTATTGCTTAACAATAATATCTTTGAATTTTTTTGAGTGGCATTCAGTAGCGAAAATTTTTCCAGGGTAGGCAAGCGGTGCGCAGCAGAAGGATTATTTTCCCTGCGCCTAAAATTTTGTAGATTCTTCTATCACTTGTCTTCTTTGCATGCCCTTCCCTCCAACATTGTCCCTACAAATGATAAATTTAAGCAGCTATAATTCTGTAATAGGTAATAAAAAAATTTCATGGAACCAAGCGATGAATTTAAGCCCCTATAATTTCTCAGCAACCCCTACTGAAAAATGTTTAGTAGACCCCTAGCATGGGATCGAGACCTAAGAACACTTGATTTAGCCCTTAAACCCTTTTTGTTGGATGTCAAGGTGGACATCGACTTGCCTAAAATTGAAGTGAGATTTGAGAAGTTGATGGTGGATGCAGATGTATATATGGGAGGCAGGGCTCTTCCAACATTATTCAAATTTACAGCCAACTTTTTCGAGGTAAGAATTGCCTACTTACAATTATGAATAGATAAAAAACAAAGGACATATTTGTAATGTCATATCTGTGTAATTGAGTTTCTTTTTCTTTTTGGTGGTATTTCCTCTTCTAAAGTATACTCAGTGCCCTTCGCATTGTTCCAACCAAGAAAAGAGTTTTGAACATGCTTCATGATATCAGTGGGATAATGAAACCTTCTAGGTGAGTGTTTATGGCCTCTATGTCTATTAATATTGAATGCAAACCAAAAATGCTTTGAGGATATTGTAAACTTGACTTTGGCAAGAATGAATGTATGGAACTCTCAGTGTTCACTATTTTATGCTTATCCTAGAATGACTTTGCTTCTTGGACCTCCAAGCCCTATGAAGACAAATTTATTGTTGTCTCTTGCTAGGAACCTTGATCCTGATTTCAAAGTGATAAATCATCTTCACATTACTAGTTATGTTTACATATTTTCCAAACTTTAGAAATATTAGCTTTAACAAAACAATGCTTATCTCTAAATTTGTAGGTATTTGGGAAAGTGATCTACAACAATCATGAATTGGCTAAGTTTGTACTTCAAAGGACATTAACTTACATTGGTCAACATGATATACATAATAGAGAAATAACTGTTAGAGAAACAACTATTTTTTTTAAAATCATTGTTAAGGAGTTGGAACTAGCTATGATATGAAGATTTTTTTTGGCTTTGTTCCTCTCAAAGACTTATTTTCTTAAAAAATTTAATTTCATTACTATGATAAAATTAGTTGATAAACCTTATTCTATGCCCTAAAACTTAAAATACTTAGTTTCCATGTAAGCGTATCTCCTATGCTCACTGGCTTTCTGACAATTCCATATACTAACATGTTCATTAAGTATCCTTAGAAATAATTTCTTTGTAAAGCATGGTTTTCTACGTTACCTTTTTGAAAATAAATTCAATGTAGAACATGCATTTCCCAGTTATGTATAAAATAAAAGTCTTTAACATATTTGCACATTGAAGGTTCCGTTCTCTCCATTATTTTCACAAATGCTTACTAAGCTTTCAAGGAGGTTAAAGGAAGCAAGAATTAAGTCAGACCATGACATTGATGTTTTCATGAAGGTCAGTTTTGTTTGGACAACCCGGATATTTTAAAAAGAAATAATGGATAATAAAATTGTATTTCTTATATTTTTTAATTTTTTTTTGGGGTGTAGGCTACAACTATGAAAGGTTAAGAAACAAATATGGTCACATATTATGTCATGAAAGTTGGCAACTATCATCACTATTACTTTAGGTGGAAGAGCTCAAACTAATTTTTACAATGCAAACTGCAAATCAATTGAATACTATGTTGGCTTTGTTGGTATTCGACAATGTTATATATTGTTTGGTCAATGAAAGTTACCCGAAGACGACCCAAAAAATAGCACCCATCTTTTCTCTTACCTTCTAATCTAACTAACAAATTACATTCATTTTTTTAATTGATTATTTGAAATTTCAATATTTATGACTATTCGAAATTCTAAATTTTCACTAGTAATATTTGTAAAGGCTAATGATAGTCTAGATAAATGTTATTTAAAAAATAAATATTTATTAATTTTTAGGTAAACATCAGGAAATTGTAATTTTTTTCAGGGTTGTAAACATTTTGATGCAAATTAATAACTTTCAATGAAAATAATAGTAAAATATACTTGCAACAGGTACCAATAAAGGTGGTGTTCCGACATGACTACCTCTTATTATCGAAGAATATGTAAAAAGTTTCAAATATATTCATATCAATTATATTAAATATAAACAATTGATAAAGATGTTTATATTCAAAAGATTATACAAATAATTATTAAGAAGTTGCAACATTTATTTAATTTGTAAATAGTACAAAGGTCTTTTTTTATGAACATGTAAGAAAGATTTGAAATTTCTCTTATTAAAAAAAGAGAAAATTATTACAATTTTTTCATTTTTTAGGTCTTGTACATGGAAGATGAATAAATATTAAAGAAAAAGGGAGAAATCATAAATAAATTAATAAACCAAAAATTCCTTTATTTTTTTTTTTTCAATTTTAAATAAAAGAGAAAGATTTGTACAAGAGTTACTTTCTATGTGCAACAACCTAATGCATATTGTATATATAATAAATAAGATGCTAGCATGCTAGCATATTGATAAATAAGAATCACTTTCTACGTGCAACAACTTGATATATATTGTATATATAGTAAATAAGATGTTAGTATACTAGCATACTTATAAATAAGAGTCACTTTTTATGTGAAACAACTTGATACATATTGTATATACAACAAAATAATAAATAAGATGAAAAATTCTTTTATATATTAAAATATACAAGAGCATCATATATTATACAAAGAAGATTGTTTTATACAATACCAACCAACAATACTAATAATATTACTCTATAAAATAATCTTCTTCAATAATGATTCAACACGAAGGAATATATTATAGTTATTCGATATGAGTTATCCGATATGAGTTTTCATGAATTTTAATAAATATATCTGTTTAATAGTGATTTTTGATTTTATAATTAATGTTAATAAATAGTGAACTATTGAAATGTTATTTATAATACAGAATATATAGAATCTGAATGTAAAATACAATAAAATATTGAAATAGAAATGAATGATAAATAATAACTTTCAATGAAATATGCAAACCTATCTCAAATCTAATTTGTGTTGATTGTACAAGTAGATTGTTGATATGGTGTTGACTGAAAAGATCTTTGGATTATGTTGTGCCTAAAAATAGAAATATGGAATGAATAGGGACATGGTTGTGTTAGGGTGATAAGAGCATACTTCGGCCTTGTCTATTGACTACAACTACTTCTGCATTGATTATGTAATTGATTTTTTTTGTGTACCTAAGCCTACTTGAGGTGGTTGACTATTTGACTACAAGTCTTGATTAGTTGTGCAGAAGACCTATAATATCAAAACTTCAGTTCTTGCACATAAACCAAATAGACATCAAACTCAAAGGGGGAACTAGGCAAGGGAAATAGCTGAGTTATCATTAAAAAAATCATGTAATCTAAGTGTTTATTATATATCCCAAAGGGGACTCAAGTTGATGTAGTTTTCCCTCCTAGAGTGAGCATGAATCTTGATATTTTCACTATAAGAATTGCAACTAGAAAATTGAATTGAGTGTTGGACAATGAATGCCCTTAACTTGTAATAAAATAGATTTAGACTTGGCCTAGTTAGAATAAATTATAACTTTAATTGGAAATATTAGTGTAATCTAGCTCAATGTGTAGTAGATTTTTCCAAGTGATTGTCAAGTGTTAGCCTTGAGTGGCCTTGGTGTGCTTGTATAGTGGCAAATTTGAAATATTTCCATTAATCAACTTTGATAAAAAGATGGGAGGTATGACATGGAACATCTTGAAGTTGAAAAGTTACCATTAGGGTGCAGGTGACAAGGTCACACTAGTGGAGAGGGTCAAACTATGACACTATCTGACCTAGTGTGATCTTGTCATAGAAGGACTAAGACTAACGAAATTTGGTTGATAAGAGTCTGTAAGTATAATAGGGGTGTTTGAATGACTATTTTATTAAATTTATGAAAAGAATTATAATAGTGAATGGTCTCATAAATATTCCAAGTTAATGGAATGGTAAATAGGCCAAGTAAGAATGCCAAGATTAAACATTATCAAATACTTAATGATTAAATTTGAGTATCTACATTTACCCTCATTTATCCTAGTGATGCAATAAAATGAAATTACTAAAGGACATGCAAACCCAAGTGTGTATAGACATTGTCTTTTGATGTGAAACTTTATTATGCAATATGCTTCAATGCAAAGCCTACAACAATGCCACTAAAATTAGTTATTGTCCTTATTTGAAAATTGAAAATCTAAAACTTGAGATTTGTAATTTGAAAAGAAAGAAATGAAAGAATACACTTTAAAGAGTGTAATTTAGTTGCCCTATAACTTTAAAGTGAATAAGTATGTGTGTCTCCTTATTGAAGCACTTGGAGAACTCTTGAGCCTATGGAAAATTGAGAGTGATCAAGTCTCATTTTGAAAACCAATGAAGACTCTTGAGTTGGAAAGATTGTATACTAACTATCATAGAATGTGTAGAGTATTCTGTAAAATAAATGAAGGGGTGAAACTATCAAATGTGGTTCGTTACAATGCAACCATAGACATTGAGTGTCTCTAGATTCAATTATGGTAGGAGAAGGGGTGAAACCACCAAATTTGGCTCGCTAAAGTGAAACCATAAACATTGAGTGTGAATATACTCTAACATGGCTTGTATACACATAATATTTTAAAATTTTATCAATTACTAATTCTTTCTCTCTTACAAGAACCCATCAAGTCTCAATCTATCTAAGTGCACATATTAAAAGGTACACTAGAAAAGGGTTGAGCAGATATTTGGTGCTTCACAAGATTATTATCCCCTATAGCTTCATCGAAAACCAATACACATACCTCATATATGTTTCCCTAAGATTTGACACCTCACACTCTTCTCTAAGCAACTCACCACCTCAAAAATCCCATACCTAAGAAAAATACTTTTTTACCATCCATCAAATGCAGTCGATTAGGTCAACATCATTTTTGGATTAGAACACATTATGGGACTAAGTCAACCTAAGCTAACTTAGTTCAAGACCTAATAGCTCTATTTACTTCCTAACAAGATCCACTGGGTTGACTGCATCACCTAAAATTCTAGGTTTTAGGGTCAAATTAAAACTATATATATCCCATTTCACTTCATTTCCAAGAGAGAGAATCATTAATTTATGATTCATTATAGTTTGCCTTTTTTCCATTCTAATTGAAGATTCATTGCTTAGGGTTTCATACTTGGAGGAGAACTTTTGTCTTGTGAAAGCTTGAGATTCACCAGGAGGTCCTTGGCTAGACTATAGTCCATTATCCATCCTTGGCTTCTTCAATAATACACAAAAACATGTTGAAAAACACCATTGGCCAAGGGAGGGGTTTAGGCTCGACAAGTTCATCTTCAAGGTAAGTATTTCTAATTCTTACTCCTCTATTTTGGTAGATAGATTTGCACAAGTAATGGTTAATGAATATATTATCTCTCCTTTCTTAAGATTACCTCTATGTTGACTTGAGTAACATTTTAATTTGCATGTTTATTGTTTATGTTTATCCCTTATTTATGCTACAAGTTTTAGTAAGAATTAGATTATATTTACTTATTATTGCATTATAGGCCTAGTTAGGGTTATTATGTGGTGTTACTTAACTAGAGGCTTTGGAACTCTCTCTATCCATATCATATGATAAGAGATCCCTTAGGTAGGTTTAGTGGATCCATATTGGTCATGACCCCAATTATCTAAGTATCTGCAAGTGATATATCTCTAGTTGATTTATCTTTTCTGACTTAGGATTGATTTGTAGACCAACTTCACTTTTGCTTGCATGCATTCTAGTGAACCCAATGTGAGCTAACCCTTTTAGATTTTTAGTTTTTATTTTTAGACTACTGGATCGATTCTTTCAAATTAGTATAACACTCTATGTGCAAGTTTTAATATTATGTCAATTTGATCAACTTAGTTTGGCTTTTTAGTTTTTATTTTTAGACTACTGGATCGATTCTTTCAAATTAGTATAACACTCTATGTGCAAGTTTTAATATTATGTCAATTTGATCAACTTAGTTTGGCTATGTGTGCAGGGCATAATATTTTAGAGACAACTAGATCGATCCCATCAACCTAGTTCAATACTTTGTGCAAGTTTTCCAATTGAGGCAAACCTATTGATCCTGTTTGGCTCTCCATGATCACATTTTCAATCTTATTACACTAGATTGATCCTATCAATATAGTTTCTAATCCTATCTTTTAATATTTTAACTACATCAATCTGATTGACTTCTTTATTTTTTGCAATTTCTATTTAATCTATATTGATTATGTCGACATAGTTCTTTCTATTATTTTAATTATTCAATTTTATTCAAACCTAGTTGTCTGGATCAAATCTATTTTAACATTTTCTTTCTCTTCTACAAGTTCAAACCCTCATCTAGACAACATAGTTTTAAAACAACAATTCAACATCTTCAATGCACTATAAAATAGATCTAATTGACTTTGACTTAAATTATCAAGTTCATTCTAACCAACATAGTTATTTCCTTTTCTCAAAATTATTTTCCTATTAATTTTCAAAAAATTTAACTTTTCAGCACTATATTTCCTAATTTTTTATTTCTATAAAAACTATTTCTTTATAGTAAAGTAAGTTGATATGATCAAATTAGTTTTGTATTTGTTTGGTGCCTAGACACTATGCTGACTTGATTGACTATGTTTATGTTATCCTATCTTCCAATAGAATGTGTCAATCAGATCAAACTTGTTCTACTCTATTTGCATAACTTAGTTGACCTAATTGACTTCATTTATTTTCTTCATAAAAATAAATAAAATTAACCCACATTGATAATAATTAATTCACTTTAGTTTTATATGCTTGCTTGATTAAGTAGTGCACATAATATAACTAGGAAGGTTAATTTATCGGCTTAGTCACATTTCTCTCTCACATAATACCAAATAAAAAAAATATCAAATAGGCAATTCAAAAATTCTACCTAGGTCTCATCACCAAGGGGGAAGTTGACTCAGTGTTTTGGATGAGTATAAAAATTTGGTTGATGGTATATGGCAAAGAACTAGACACCTTTATCCCTACACAATTTTGAAGTGAGGGGGTAGGCCCCAATACCAAGCATGTACGATCGCCATTACATATCCCTTTCATCCACAACAAACTTGAAACCAACTCTAGGATACCTCTTCTTAGGCCCCTTGCAAATACAAACGCCCTATAACATTTCAAGTCATAATTTAAAATACATTAGGAACATTCTCTTACTATATTAAAATTCACATTGCTTATTATTTTCAAATTGTATTTTGTCTTACAAAACTTGTATTAGCCAACATTGGTACAAGGTTTGTGATGTGTTCTACAACTAGATCGACTCAATCGACCTAGTTTCCTATGTGACAATTAAATTCTTTGTAAATTAACACTTAGTCATCCAAATTTTAATATTTAAAATTTTTCCATACCCACAAAACATAGTCGACCCATTCTAATATCTTTTATAAGATCTTTTTTTTATCTTTTTAAAAAACATGGTCGAGTTGTTCAACTTAGTTTCCAACATACTTTTCCATTCATCCTCCCATAGAACATAGTCGACCCATTTGATTGTGTCTCTTATAGGTTGTTCTGTTTATATTTATATAACACATAATCGACCTATTTAAGTTAGTGTCCAACATAATTTTATGTTTATCCTCCCACAAAACACAATTGAACCATTTGACTGTGTCTCTTATAGGGTATTCTGATTATCTCTTATAGAACATAGTGGACCCATTCAACATAGTGTACCAATAGATTATCCTCATTTTAAGCAAGTTTTTATTTTTTCATATTTATCATGGAACATTTGTTTGATGATGCCACATAGCAAAATAAAATCAACATGGTGAGTTTCACTAATCCTCATAAACCTACTAAAACACATTTTGCATTAACTAACCCAGATCTAAGTAACATCCATGTTACCACTAGAACCACCAACTATGGAACTCCTCCATATTATATGAAACTTAATCCTTTATTTATGAAAATAGTAGAAGATTAAAATGACTTTGAATATATGATTGAGATGATTCTTTTCATCAATGAAAATCCTCAACATAGAGGTAAGATTGTATAGTCATTTAAAACATCATGATGGGACCTCATATTTGGAGAACCCCATTCACCTTCACCTAAATTTTCCATAGGATTTGGGGAAAGTCAATTAAAAATTTCTTACACAATTTTACCATATATAATATCTTCTTCTAACACTATGACATCATCCTCCATGTATTCTTTCACCTCCATGCCAAGCATTTCTATTGACATGGCTAATATAAATTTTAGTGGGCCTACCCAAAACACTCACACTAACACCCAATTTCATTCAACTCATAATGGATCTACTATACCTAGTAATTCTCATGGTATTATAGCTTCTCATGCGACTACTGCATCTCATGATACTAGGGCATCCCAAATTAGTAACACCTCACAACATAATAATGCATCCAACTTTGCTTCTACTAGTCAAAATAGTGTTCAAACTAATCAAATACTATTTCAAACTCTTTACCAAATGGATACTTCTCAAACTAATAATGCAAAACAAATGATGTAGATGCACAACCACTTATTGAATCTCCAAAATTAACTTCAACATACTCAATGGGGAGTGAAAAATCCTAATTCCCCTCCACCCCCCTAAGGGATGCATATGGAAAACTTATAACACAACCCTCACTTATTAAAACAATTATTAAACACTTACAAAATGAACCTCTTGTGCCTAAAATTGAAAACATTGAGATAGGGGCTATCATTACCACTACCACTTATAATGGATCTACGGATCCTACTTTGCACTTGAAATTTTTTTGAAACATATACAAAGATTGGGTTAAACTTAATACATTTTCTACCACTAAAATATTAGCTAAAACTCTCTCAGGAGATGCTTTAGATTGGTTTAATCAACTCAAAACTCACTCCATCACTAGTTTAGAGGGCTTAGTCAATGCATTGTTTCAAAAACTTCAAACTAATGATCTTACTAAAAATAACTTAGCCCATTTTATCAACTATAAATAACTAGAATCTGAAACAACACAATTTTTCATTAAATGATGGAAATCCTTGTCTAATAAAGTTGAGCATAATATGGTAGATGAAAAACTTTTCCAAATATTTACTAATGCTATTCATCATAAATTATAATACTGCATTAAAACTCTTTCCCCAAAAACTTTATAAGAGACCCTTAACCAAGCTAAATCCCAATATTTCCTTATACATCAATTTGAACCTTCCCACCCTCCAATGGGAACTTGTATGCTTGTAAAACCCAAAAAACAACATGCAAAAAATAGTGGTGTTACAAATACATATGATTCCATACACACCATCTAAGCCATTACTATAAAAACTATAATGGAGCATGCTCCTTCACTTCCAAAAAATAATAGTTCTCATCTTAGTTCCACATTTTCTCAAGGACATAATATAGATGTACATAAATTTCTTTCCTTAGAAGAAATTCAAAAGCATCTTCCATGACCTTCACCATGAGATATTGATCCTACACATCCTAGGAAACACTGGTATGATCCCCAAATTTTTTTTTGGTTTCATACAAGTTAGAGTCATTCTCATGAAACTTGTCTCCAATTACAAAATCCTTCTATGGACCTGACTTTGACCATGAATTGCTTATATGTAAACATCAACAAGCTTATCAAATATCACTTAAAGCTCATGAAATCAAAACTAAAAATGAAGATTTGAATCAAACCAATTCTCATTTAGCTATCTTATTACAACCCCTCAAGTTGTACTTAGAAAATATAGTATTAAAAAAAAAAAACCTAAATACTTTACATTCATTCCATAGAAACATACTTTACAACTTATCCAAATAATATCTTTGAACAGTAACAATTCCAAATTCAAAAATCAAAATGTAATATAACTTATTACAACTATAAGGAAAGTAAATACATTAGGGATAATCCACGGCTGGTCCAATAATACAACAACTGATGTTCATTTATTTAAAAATATATTATAATTAAATTTCCTTTAGGCTATACACCAAATTTCAAGTTTAAACAATATAACAATAAAAACCCAAAACTTGATAGCACCAATAGGAATGGATAGAGGAGATAAATCAAAGCTAATAGAACATTCTTAACATTATTTTTACCTTCTCATGCCTCCATTATAGAACTTGCACTTGAATGATTAGACTCACATTGACACTATGATGCTGGATTAGAGATGTTGCTAATGGATGCTTTGATGAAGATTGATTTTGGCATGAAGACTTTGTAAGCTTTTTAGATTTATTTTGACATGGATTTGATATGAGTTTCTTAGATTTCCTTCCATGGAGGAGGATTTTTGGTCATATAGAGGAAGGGATGGAAGATCTATGGATGAGATTCAAACTTAAAGGGAGGAGATCAATGGTTTAGATTATCTAAGGAATATTAAATTCCTTGGAAACCTCTAGAGTTAGAGGTTTATAGAGAGAAGGGATAGGTTAGAGAGAGTTATAGATTTAGAGAATTCTAAAACTCTTTTTAGGAATTAATGATGATTAGAGGAAGGTTAGATAGGGATTAGAGAAGGATTAGGTGACTAGGGATGTAGGAATGGCTAGGGTGGTTGGGTAGCTAGGCTGGAAGGTGAATAAATATGAATTTTAAATTGTCAAGTTGGTTTAGGGGGTAGGTTAGTAGATAATAGGTCTTATTATGGGTTTAATGAGAGAATTAATTTGTTTTAGTATGGGATAAAGGTTTATAGGATATGGGAATGGGATGGGGATTGTTAAGCTATAGTTAATTTTGGCTAGGGAATATAGAAATTGAGCCAAATTAGTGGGAATTAGTATAATTAGTGGGGCAAACACATTTTAGTCATACATTTTGACCCTCTTTTAAAGGGAATTATGAGTGGGTGCAGTGGAATTAGTAATGGTATTTCAAATAAAAACCATGCCATAGATGAATGTTACTAGATTATGTTAGTGGATATGATGCCCCCCTTGAAAGGACATGCAGGGAAGAATGAGTCAGATGGCCACTTGAAATAAGAAATGAGGGGTGGGATATAACAGAGAGATGAGGGGATGGGATGCTAGATGTGGGATAGAAGATGAATAAGATGAGGTCAAGATTGATCAATGAGCTATAAATTAATAAAAATTCCCTTGGTAAGGACACATATACAGGGAATAGAGATGATGGGTGTCATGGTTGTAGACACATCCCAAGGGGGAATTAACCACAACAAGATGATAATAGGATTCATAGGCCACAATATTTACATGTATCCCATGTAAGGACACATGTAAGGGAGAGTTGTTGGCCATGATAAGACTAATTTTATAATATTAATTATGGGTGTAACTCAAAGCTAAATCGATCGATATGATGTAGGTGATGATAGAGAAGAATTGATATGATTTGGTGACCCAAGTATTAGGGGATGAGGATAGATGATATAGATAATGGTCGAGCTATCCTTGGGAATTAAGACATGGCAAAGTGCTATCTACATAGTCTAAAAGGACATTAGGCTGATGTAGTTATGATTAGGGGATAGAAGATGATGATGCTTAAGGATTAAAATATGATATTAGTGATATGAATTAGATGATGAGATGAGGATAAAGGATTAGATGTTAGTTGGATGGGTTGTGATGGGGAGAAGGATGATGAGATAAATTATGAGATCAAGCCATCACAAATGTCACAAGGCTCATCATAGTCTAAGAAATCCAAAAGTATGACACTTGATAGTATGCTCCATGATAGGGATATGACCAAGAGGACATTGTGCCAAAGTGCATGGGTAAGTAGTGAACTCTGTATCCTTGAGGGTACTTTTGGTGTCCTCATATCATCCTTGTTCATTATCTAATAGAAAAGAAAACATGATGCAAAAAAAAAACATAAGACAAAAAAGATATATACATGATGCAAACAAAATAAATAGTATATAAACAATAGACAAGTATCTACATGTAATGTCATAATGTCTTGTCTAAGGATGGGATGAGTGAATGGGTGATGGGATGGACTCGGATGATCATGATGTGAGTTTGGACTTAGGGTGAACTTGGATTGGGATAGGGTGATCTTGATTAGGATTAGGATAATATGTTTCCCCTATTTGAGGATATAAGGATGGATGATGTGATACATGGTTGGGTCTCAAAATTGAATCAAAAAGTGGTCAAAGAAGGTGATTAGACAAGTGATGACCAAGGATCACCAATAGATAATGCCCTATGATAATTCAATCTAGAAATGAGACTAGGAGATGATGGGATCAAATACCTTTCATGATAAAAAAAAAGTGATTAGATGGGTGATAGACATGAAGAGGCAATGATAATGACAGTGATGGGATCAACTACCTTCCACACTAGTAAAAAGGTGACTTGATGGGAGGCACTGATAGGAAGAGATGGGTGCCATATTAAAGTCTTTTACAAGGTGTTGTATGTTGATAAGACCTATCCAATAGGATGAGATGGAAGACATGAAGGGATGGGTGACCACTCTGATTTGGTTTCAAGAGACAATGTGATATTCAAAGATGGGATAATAGGACATGGATGGAGATGGATGGGACTAGGGGATTAGACATAAGACAAGACATGATGGAATATTCTTGGGGTTTTAAAATTTTATGATTTTTAGGGTTTTTATGGAATATTTTAATTTTTAGGGATTTTTGGGATATGTATATACACTGTACAAATGAGGTTACTAGCAAAGGGAATACCAAGCCTAAAAACTAGGATGAGGATGGATGGATGAGTGATAAGAGGATGAGGATGATGTAGAAAAGGGGATGAAGACCAAGGAAGAAGGAACTAGGGATAGCCAATGATCACATCATGAAGGAGCCAAAAATTTATTTGCCTAAGTGTCCATTGGAGGTTTTGCCAAGAGGAGTTTGGGATAGTTATCAAGACACCTTCTGATTTCTTATGCAAGATGGAAGACATGATGTGGATGGATGGATATGGAAAATAGACCAAGGGATAAGATGAATATATATGGGTGATATGGACAAGGTTGAAAAGGGATGTAATAAGTAACATGGATGGATTTCACCCCCAAGTGTTGAGGAACAATGTAGACAAATTATTTATTCTACCATGATGTTGGAAACTAGATTTCATCATGGTACTTACCCAAGGTGCCAAAATCCTAGTTTTCACCATTGGATGAATGATTTTTTTGTCAAACTTTTGAATTATGGATGAGCATCTCAATTTATTAATGGTGGGAAAGATATATGATGCTAACATTGGATTTGATGTCTAGCCAACACCTATTCTATCAATGTGTGATGTTAGGATCATATTATTGCTGATGGATGTGTTTGGGTCCATGTGACCTTTAATGATTCTTGATTATGAACCCTATAGATATCTAGACTAGGTGTCTTCATTGCCTCTAGGAGAGACAATGCTACTCGGGAGGGTGATGTGAGGTGTGGATTCAATTAGAGATTGATGGGGATGTATGGGACTAAAATGGATGATAGGACTAGATTATATTATCGGTTCATGATATGATGGTATGATGGATGATGAAGGATTGGGATCAAGATAAGATAGTTTTATGGGTGATGGGGGATTAAGAATAATAGTCATATACATCATTGGGGGTGATTGACTTTCTTCATGTGATTAGTGCTATGTGACAAAAGACTGTAGGATATCTAAGACACTTTGACTTTATGGTTTATACTTAATATGATTATTTGATGGATGATCAGTCATGATTTGGTAATTATTTGAATTTTGACTACCCCCTGGTGCCTTATTTTGGGCTTCATTAGGGGATATTGATATTTAACTTGATATATAATGATTATTTTGATTTTAATAGTCTCCTAGTGCTAGATATTAGGATTCACTAGGATAAGACAATTTTGGATAAAGTTGATGATTTGACTCTACTTGATTTTGAATAATGGGATAAAATATTACTTGATTATTGTTTATGACTTTTGGAATATTGTTTTATACCTTTGGATTTGTGGTACATATTATATTTCTTGAGGAAAGGTCCAACGGTGCATGTTCCTATTCATCCTTATGGAGGGAAGTGATTAAATGATCATTGATGGGGAGAAAAGGGTCCATGATGGATGAAGATGGTGGTGAGGGAATGATGAGGTCAATGAGTGGTGATGGGATAACATAGTCTTCATAAGGGTTCCTAGGAGACCCAATTTTTGACATCGAAGAAAATTTCCTCAAGATCAACAAAAAGATCACTAAGATTAGTTGTAGTATACACATCCAAAGGAGGATCAGAATCACTTTGACAATCTTCAATAGATAAAGCTTATAAAAACTCATTTATGATGTCATCATATAGAATGGGATCAAAATATAGCTTGGTAATGAATTGGAGTATCTAGATTATAGGTATCCTCTAAAAGATAGACATTATCAACATTAATGAGGGATGATATTTTTAATGAGGAATCTGATTTGGATACAAGTGTTGAACATGATCCTATAGAAGATAAGACTTTAGATGCTAAATTTGAAGCTAACTCTGATGCACAACATATAATGGTACTATTTGTAGATGCATTGTCTTCTATTGACCTCTCGATAAGGGGTTTTTAAGGTGATGGGTGAGAGGGAGATGATGGATGAATGATAGGTTCAATAATGATAGGATTACAGAGGGAATTATGAGAGATGGGGGGACTAGGATCATATGGAATAGACTCAGTTATGATGGAGGATTTTTCAAGGATGGGGGGATCATATAAGATGGGTGTGTCGTCTTGACCTTGGCTTGGAAAGGGAAGAACTTGATCATGATTGGGAAGGGAATCTTGGCATTCCTCTTTTTGTTTACCTAGGGATGTGGATGCATCTAATTCATCATCAATTATTATATCACTATGGTCAATGAAGTCCTAGATAAAATCTTGGAAATATTCATATTGATTAATGGTATGCCCCCAAGTTTAGTGATATGCACAATATTGATTATCTTTATATGAAGAGGGCTTGGGTCTAGTAGGATTAAGATGTTGGATAGGGGGATAAACCATCATGTTAATGGTGATAAGTTATTCAAAAAAGGATTCTAATGATATGGGAAGGGGAGTATAAGGACCCATTTCATGTTGTGACTTATATGTGGAAGCATTAGACTTATGATCAGATGGTTATGGATATGACTGGGTAGATGGATTTGAGGTGGTCAAGATTGGACTCCCTTTAATGGTATGAGAATGGGTAGATGGTGGTTTATGGATAGTGGATGGAGGATCGGTATAGGATTCACATGATGGGGCTTAGATGCAAGGTGTAATGAGTTTAAAGGGATCAACAAACTTTGAGAAGGGGTACACCCATCATAATGAGTCACAAAAAGATCTCATCCTTGTTGGCATGTATGTATTGTTCAATTAATGCAAAGTCTAGCTCCATGGTGATAGTTGATAGATGATGGATGATGTAGGTAGGATAAGGATTGGATAAGGTTCTTGAACAAAGTGGATCAAAAGGACCAAGTAAGTATGATTGGTAATGATGGAGATGAGATAGACTAATGGATTAAGGATTATGATCAAGTGTCATACCGATAGTGAAATAGGTTCTAACAACTTATCAATAATGCCTAGTTATCAAGCTAGCAAAAGGATTGGGAATGTGATGGGTGCCTAATATTCAAAACTAGAAAGAGGATGATATGATGGGTGATAGTAATGAATAAGGAAAGATGAGTAGATTATATTAGATTAGATTGATGGGTTTGCTAGATTGAGACTAACAAGGTGAGAAGATGCTAACAACATATTAACTAGGTATGAGTATCTAACTAAGTGGATTAGGATGATAGGATGGTGATAATATGATAGGATGATGTGGATGATAAAACTATATCAAAACCTTAGACCAATTTGCTCAAAATGGGATGTGGTAGGATTAGCTAATGAAGGTGATTAGGATAATGGAATAAGGATAAGTGTGATGATGAAATGATAAAGGGGGCATGAAAGGTGAATGGTTTAGACTCATATGTGACCTAGAATCCAACTAGGATAAAATGAAGGGATTACTAGATGGGTGATAAAGGCAAGGTCAAGATAAGTGCTCAGGTATGGATTTAAGATAAGATGTGGATGATGAGGTATGATTAGGATGGGAGTAAGGGATGACTAATGATGTATGGGTCTAGTGATAAGATGTGATTAAAATGATGTACAAGAGAGAGAATTAAGTATAAGGTAAAACAAGGATATACAAGGTGACAGGGTAATGAGACAAGATGGTATGGGGATGATTAGAAATATGGGTGAGGTGGACTTAGGATAGAATGTGGATGGTGAGAAAATATGGGATTAGGATAGGTGATGGGTTATTATCAAATATGTAATGGGGTGATGTCAATAAAATGATATGGGAATGATCAAGACTATGGTGTGATGGATGGATAAGGCAAGGTCAAAGTGAGGTGTGATTGATTGTGGATGAGGTGGTCTTATGACAAGGTGTGACTAGGATGATGAGTGGATGTGACTAATATGGGAGTCTAGTAGGATGTACAAGAGAATAAATTATGTATAAGAGGATGAGGCTAGGATACATAAGATGTGACTAGGGTTGGGTGGATATGACTAGAAATGAAATCAAGATGGTGATGATGATAGCAAGGATGGTCAAAATAAGATGGAGGTGATAGGGGGTACGACAAATGATAAGTTGATATAGATAGGCCAGGATGGTATGAAGACAAGATGGGGAATGGGAGATGGATGTGTAGGATAAAAATGTTAGTTAGTAGGATAAGATGTAACTAAAAGGATGTATAAGGGAAAAAAAATATTTACAAAGGGGTGAGATAAGGATAATCAAGATGTGATTGAAATATGTGATGGGGTGTAAAAAATGATGTGTACAAGGTAAGATGGGGGTAGGAATTATGGTAAGTAGGTATGAATAATCAAGATAAGATGGGATAAAGATAATATGTACAAAGATAGGATGATAAGAATGATGATGAGGATATAGAAAAAGGATGATGGGATAGAGATGTGGTAAGGATATACAAGATGATACGTGTAAAGGACCTGGATAGGTTTAGATAGGTAAAGGTTAACTTGATTCATAAACAATATGGGTTTAGCATAACACACACCTAAACAAACAAGCCACAACCTATGATTAGTAAACTTAAGGGTATGTAAATTGATGTCTGCACCATCCAATGGCTTAATATGTGAGTTTGTATGTCAGTGACCCATTATAGTATCAATCGAACCCTCTCAACCCTTCTCACACATGATGACTACTTTGGAGCTGATATCAGCTCCTACATTAGTACACCTATTATGGTTGAAAGGTCCTATTCTAGGTTGCATAGGGTCTCTAGGGGCGTCCCTAATATACACAAAGGTATAATGGAGCCCAAGTCCATATAGGGTGCTGTCTAATGCCTGGTTTAGAGAATTAACTCTTTTCCTTCATAGATGACCTATATAGGGTAAACCTCTTATCCTAATGATAGCTTTATCTAATTTTTATACTCCATCAAAACATAGAGTTTGGTTAGTGCATGGTAATGATATTCATGACACTAACCCATATATACTTAGCCCATGCATGGGTGTATTCCATGTCATGTGTTATCCTAGGGGAGGGCTTAACAAATAGGTAAAACACATGATATGATTAATTAATTGATCTAATTACCTATGTGTGATTGACATGATAAACCAATTTATTTACAAATCAATAACCACACACACACACAAACAAGTATTTACAAGAAACTAAAAAAGACAATAATATACTTAAATCAATTTTTTTTAACAATAAAATTTAATACAAGATAAGAATGCAAAGTGGAAACCCTCCCTGAAATCATAAGGTTATATATTTTATGGGGTGCTAAAATCTCCAAGGGACCTGCAAAAAAGTGTTAGCAGTTCAAATTTTAACAATCCCACTAGTCCTTGCAATATCATGAATATACAGGACAATACTGTGACTAGAATACACAACCCCATGATTAGAATATCAATCCCATGAGTTGTAAGTCATAGGATTTCAAAAATTTAACTAACTACTATTTTTAACTACAAAATCATGATAGTCAAATAGTCTAGCTACTCTAAATGACAAAGTTGCAACTAATAGATAAACACAAGTAGCGATATTGCAGTTCTTAATAAAAACAATAGGATTTTTTGAGCTCAAGGATTAAATTATGTAGTTCAATAATTCAAATAACCAAGTACCTAATTAAATCCTAAATCCATTATAATTAAGTGAAATTGGATGAAATAAATATTAAATCCTACACCTAATGTCTAAATCCTAAATGCTTCAAGCCATGATCAATACAAAAAGATAAAGACTTTGAGATTGATGGATTACCTTGACTTAGATTAACACTAGGATGTTGCTTGATGTTAGATTGTTGATGGAGGATTTAATGGACAATTAGACATGGATTTTCTATGGCTTCATGAGATGGCCTTCCATAGAGGAGGAGTCTTGGTTATATATAGAGGAAGGGAGGGAAGATCCATGGATGAGATTCAAAATTAGAAGGAGGAGATCAATGGTTGTAGATTTTCCAAGGAATATTAAATTCCTTGGAAACCTCTAGAATTAGAGGTTTCTAGAGAGGAAGGCTAGGTTAGAGAGAGTTCTAGATTCAGAGATTTATAAAACTCTCCTTAGGGGTTAATGATGATTAAATGAAGGTTAGATGGGGATTAGAGAAGGATTAGGTGACATAGGGATGTAAGAAAGGCTAGGGTGTAGGTTAGTAGGTGGTTAGGTAAGGTTATGGGAATTTTAAATTTCCATATAATGGATAAATAGGATTATATTAGGATAATAGGGATTGAAGAGGAATTAATGAGGGAATGGGATGAGAATAAGGATAGTGAATGAAGGATTATTAAATGGGGTTATTATAGATATGGCTAGAAATAGGATAAATTAGTGGAATAAATTTGGTTAAGTGGAATTAGTGACTATAAGTTGACAATAATGAAGCAATAAATTTTAGGTATATACATAGGCATTCAACCTTAATACTAGAAATGGATACCATGCCCTCTGGAGCTGTAGTTGATCCAACTCGTGTATCTATGACAATATTAAGTGTGGTCTCTAGGTAAGTAGTACTACTATGGGGAGGGAGAGCATCATCTAAATGTTTTTGCACACCAACCACATACCAATGATCCCCCACACTAATCCCATTATGGAATGGCCTTCCTTTCATGGATCGATAGATAGTGATGTTGTGGGAAACCAGAGATCAAGCAAGTACATAAGTGTGTATGATTTCTTAAAATAAACATGCATTGTATCATAAAAACCCCATTTTATTGTAAGATATTGCACTGAAATGTAAATCATACATACCATAAGATAATGTCTCACTATACATTATTTAACCACAAGATTCATACTAATTACGTCCTTCTAGCAATCATATCACATCACATGATAAACATAGGAGTAAGAAAAGTGTACATTTATTCCATAAATGCATGAATGAATCTTACATTATTATCTATTCCAAATCAGATATAATGCCTATAGTTTATATCATAGGGTAAAATTCACATTAAATTATAGTTTCCCAAATACTATAATAATATCCACATGACTACACCCCATGATATCTCATATTATCATAGTCTAAAAAGTTCTAAGACATAACTACGAGTTTTCCCATAATTATTCATACAAATTAGTCATAAATATTCAGAATCATAATATTTTATTCAAGCAAATATATATAATAAAATAAGTCATACAAACACATAAAAGTCTAACCTAAATTCATTTACACTCTCAAGGTTGTATGCACACATACATGATGTCTTAATAAATATTACAAAACATATTATATAAGTAATAACCAACACATACATTTAATCAATCGATGTAGGTGAGAGTTTGAGAGGATCCTTCTTGAACAAGTTAGCAAATAATTGCAAATACATGAAATAAACTATAAAAATTAAAAATATATTAACTCAAATAAGCAAAAATAAATTAAAATGGTTGAATTAAAAAATTATTGGCCTCTTCAAAGGAGTAACCTCATTTGATGAATCTCAATACAATAAATTTTTGGATGCCTTCATTAGCCTCAACACTTAATTCTATACCAAGTCTAATCTAAGAAACTACTACTTCCCATGAATGTGGGATAAAACAAAATGCTCATGGGATGATTTAAAAAGAATATACATATATAGAAACTATTATACTAATAAAATTAAAGAGAAGGGGTAGCATGGGTTCCTAACATCTCATCCCTCTTTAAAAAACTATCTTCAAAGCTTCAGTTGTGGGGATTGGTGCTGAATCTAAAATACTGGTTCCCATGTGGCATCCTCTAGTTGCATTATGTGCCACTAAATTAAAACCTCTATGTTGGAATGGGAATGAAGTTGGCATGTGTTCCTATTCAAAATTTCCTTTGGTTGAAAATAAATATGGATCCTTAATTATCAAGCTCTAGTAAACACCCTGATGTTTGTGCTAAGAATTTTTTTTAGACAAGAGACATGAAATACTAGGTGAACTTAGCAAGAAGGTGCAAGATCCAACTTATAAGAAACTGACTCAATATTCTAGATAACCTTATAGGGCCCATATAACTTGGGAGGTAGCCTATGCCTCACTTTAAGTTTTAGGGAGGATTGATTGTTTGGCTACAGGTGAATAAAAACCATATCACCTACTTGAAAATTGCACTCAAAATGGTGATGATCATCTTATTGTTTCATTTTATTTTGTGCCATATGAAGATTGTCCTATAGGATGTTGAGGATCTAATCTTGGGTTTGGAAAATCATGTTGACCACTTGAATTGATGAATTATTGGGGGTGTACGGAAGGAACACTAGTGGTGCTTGACCATAAATTGCTTCATATAGAGTCATTATAGTTAAAGTGTGGTAGGAGGTATTGTACCACCATTTGGTGAGGGGGAGCCACTTTTCTCATTGATGTTGTTGTTCTGAGGTGAATCAATGAAGGAAAGATTCCAAGCATTTGTTGACAATTTTAGTCTAGCCATCCATTTATGGATGATTCCCATAACTCATTTTTAGTTGGGTGCCAGTGCATCAAAATAGTTATGTCTAAAAATGGTTTGTGAAGATTACAAATGATATGAGATAATGGATGAAAGAATGCCATGAAGATGGAAGATATAGTCCAGGAACATTTATGTGACTATGGAGGCAATACAGGCATGGCTAAGGGCAAAAAAATGACTATATTTGGAGAGGAAATCAACCACAACCAAGATCACTATTTTTTCTCTAGATTAGGTATAACCTTAATGAAATCCATAGAAATATATATCCAAATCTTGGTAGGGATGGGTAAGGGTTCAAGTAACCCAGGGATGAGTGTGGTTTCACCCTTGTTGCATTGGTAGGTATCACATTCAACCACCATCTATTGAATTTCCTTTTTTATTCCCTTCAAAAAGAAGTTGTGCCATGTTTTCTCATAAATTTTGAGAAAACCTAAGTGACCTATATATGGAGAAGCATGGAGTTCATAGAATATAAGATACTAAAGATCTATGTTTTAGGGAAACACCAGATGACCCTTGTATCATAAATAATCACCATACCAAGAGTAATATAGTATAATATAGGGGTTAGTATCCAAATATTGAATTATTTGAGATAATGAGGAGCCATTGGCATACCCCTACTATACAATTTCCATCAATCTAGAATAGGCATGAAAATAGCTAAAATGGAAGCTTGGTCCACAAATGTGCGAGACAGAACACCAACCACAATATTTTCTTTACCCTTATTATAAGTGATATCATAATCATAACCCATGAGTTTTTTGACCTATTTATATTTTGATGGGGTGGAGACCCATTGTTCCAAAAAATATTTTAGACTCTGGTGATCAATTTTGATGTAAAAATGATTTCCTAGTAGGTATGGCCACCACCTATGTAATACATACAAAATGACCATGATTTCCTTCTGATAAGTAGAGAATACTAAATTATTTATAGAAAGAGATTTACTAGTGAATGCAATGGGGCATCCTTGTTGGAAGAGAACAACACCAAGCCCATTGCCATAAGTATCAATCTTGATAGTGAAGGTCTTGAAAAAATGTCACATAGTTAGAATAGGTGTAATACATATAGCTTGTTTCAATTCTTCAAATGCACACTCAGTAGCTTGTGTCTATTTAAAAGCATCCTTTTCAACATAGCTATCAATAGATTTATAATCTTCCCATAATCCTTGACAACATTGTGATAGTATCTAGTCAACCCCAAAAAACCATGGAGGCTCTTGAGTGTTTGAGGATGAGAATAATTTGTCATGATAGTTATTTTTTTAGGATCCACCCAAACCCCTTAGGATAAAAAATATGCCCAAAATAATCTAATTAATCTTGTATAAAAGTACATTTGGACTATTTTTCATAAAGATGATGGTTAGAGAGAAGTTGTAATGTGAGCTCTAGATGTTGGAGATGCTCAGACTATGTTTTACTATAGATGAGGATGTCATCAAAGAAGACCATAATGATTTTTTGTAAATAGGGAAAAATATTTTATTCATAAATACATGGAATGTTGAAGGAGAATTAGTGAGGCCAAAGGGCATGACCAAAAACTCATAGTGGCCATCATGCATGAAAAAAGCTGTCTTAGGGATATCATCCTCATGAAGCCAAATCTGGTGATATCTAGAGTGGAGATACAACTTGGAGAAAAAATGAGTGCCATGAAGCTAATTAATAATAGGGATTAAGAACTTATTTTTTATTTTTATGTGATTAAATGCATGAAAGGCAATTCATAGGTGCCATGACCCATCTTTTATATGAAAAAGCAAAGCTGGGGAAGAATATGGGCTAGTAATGGGGTGAATAATGCCTTGCTTCAATAAGTCTCAAATAAGCATCTCAATCTCAATATTTTATTGAAACTTGTAGTGGTAGGTCCTGATGTTGGGAGGAACACTTCCAAGAAGGATATGAATATAGTGGTCCTCTGTTCATGAAGGTGACAATCCCACTAGTTTGGAAAATACACGTGCATACCTATATAGAATGGTTTATATATCAAGAGGAGTGGAGACCATTGATGGTTACATTTGAATGGAATGGAGCTAGGTAATGACACCTTGTGAATTATTCTTAAGAATATTTTCCATGCAACATGAACTGATGATGCTGAGAGAGCCCAGTTGTAAGCCTTTTAATGTCTGCTTTTGCCCATTATCTAAAAATTGCATCCAAATTTTAGCAAAATTTCATAAGATGGGTCAAAGTGTGCATAACCATTAGGCTACCAAAACAACATCATATCTACCTAAGGTTAAGGAAAACATGTTAGAGCACAATTTATAATATCTAATAGAGATACACACATTACGACACTTCCCTCTGCAAGGTAATGTACCTCCATTGGCAATCATTATTGGAACATAACTAGATATTGAGAGGAGGGTGAATCAATATATCAATTAAAAATAATTATTTAAATACTTTCAATGTAGATTAAAATATATATGTAGATCAAATCAAATATGTAAAGATCATACACACACAAATACTCATAACACTAGATTTATACATGTAAAACCCAAAGGGGAAAACCATAGTGAGAATAATTACTAGAAATTATTATTTTAATGACATTCAAAGCTTCACTGGTTACACATTTAAGGGCAATGAACCTAAGGAGACACAAATCCCCTAATTTAAGAGCACCAACTCTAAGGAAGCACCAACTCCCTAACTGAGCACTAACTTAGCTTAACCTCACTGGTTACAATGTTTAAGGGCACCAAACTTAAGGAGACACTAATCCCCTAACCGAGCACCAACTTAGCTAATCTAATGGTAGCAACCAATCAAATTTATGGAACTACAAACCAATTCTAAAAAATAGATTCATAAATGAATCCAACTCTATTCTCTTTGTTACAAGTCTAATTTATAACTACTCAATCTCTGCACATTATCTCTACGTGCCTTTCTTGCTTTCTTCTCCTCTCTATTTATGTCTATATATGTATCTATTTGACAAAATTCAAATGGATCCAACATCTCCCTATGTCTTAGATGTCATATATATAAGCAATAGATCTAGGGTTCCATATCTTCTATGTGTTCACAATCAAATTTTAACACATCACACCAATTTTGGACTTTAGTTTATTATTACTTGGATTGTAAGTTTCCCACATCTTGATTCCATGCATCATGCCATAATTATGGGTCTATTTACTATTTATAGCATCTTTTAGACTCAATTTTTGATGCATAGTCTCTTGAATGCATATTTGATCAGTTAGATGAAATAATCTCATTGTCTATGTCTAGATATAGAGCTTATACATAAGATCCTACATGTTTCTCCACTTGACTATTAGAATTTAAACACTTTAAATACTAACCTTTGATCTCTTTCTTCATTCCATCTTCAATCTCTCTTGATTCATAAAATCTCTATACGTTGTTGAACTTTAATGTTCCACTCTTTAAAACACATCTATCGATCTCTAGATATTACCTCCCACGTGTTGTTAGATCTTTGAACTTGCATGAACTTTACCTTGACTTGGTTATTAAAATTTGACACTTTGACCTCATCTCTCTACTTGTTATATCTTTGGATCACTTTCACTTCATCGATCTTCTTGAACCTATTCAATCTTTAACTTACCATTGTGTTGATAAACATCGATCAATTTATTCCATTTGAGTCTACTTGCTCCATTAGATCTTTCTCATCCAAGATTTTATGTATTGTTAAATATTCAAAGATGCATGATCTTTACTTCTAATTTTAAAATGTTAAGCTCTTTAATCCATCTCTCTTCTTCCTACATCTTTGGATTGCTTTTGCTCCATCGATCTTCTCAAACTTGCTTGGTCTTTAACTCATCACTATGTCAATAAACCTTGAGCACTTTATAGCATTTGAGTCTATTCACTCCATTGGATCTCCTTTATAAAATCACCCATTCACTATCAGATCTTCTAACAAGCTTGATCATTAATTCTAACAAGCTTAAGCTCATTGGGTCTTTGTCTGACAAGCTCCATGAATGTGATACTTGTCACTAACACGTTTACTTGGAGGAGCCTTTGATAATTTGACTTTGTTTTGATTCATTAGATTGTCTATGTACATGAAGCACATGCCACTGATCAAGTTGGGACATAATATAAAGTCAGAGACTTAGGAAATATTAAGTCTTTTGATCACTGCTTGAGTCGATAATTTTTAGGTTGAGGGTCTAATTTGACAATGACAATAAAATCTTGAGTTATAATTTAAGCTACTAGGTCCATGCTATATCTATTCAACATCAAAATAGAAAGTGTTTCTTGATGCCATGATAGAAACCCTTAGGCTTTAACTGAGAAACACTATTTTGTTTGAGAGTAAAGATAATTCAATTTTGAACTCATTCTTTGTCCTTTGAGACTATGAACCACATATTTAATATGCTCATAAAAAACCCATAACAAATCTTCTATCTTTTTGACTTTAAACATCTATAAATGGTCTTTATGAAAGCATGACAACTTTGCATAGTGTAACTATGAAACATGCTCTTCTCTCCATCAATCCTTCCTAATCCTTTTAACATTAATGACATACATAGTGTCCCTTTTGAAATTAATGAAAATTATATTTCCAACAATCTCCACCTTTGGCATTAATGGCAAACTAAATGCTCTGATGCAAACTTAATGTTCTGATCTTCTAATAATTTGATCCTTCTCTAGCATTGCTTGCATTGGATTTTGATGAGTATGAACTAAAGTTATTCAAACCAAACTTGTTCCCACTTAGGCAATGAAATATTTTCCTAAACTCATCTTGGACAATTGCTCTACTCTTCCAAACTTTTACAGAGAGCATTCATACTTTTTCTCCAAACTTTTACAAAGAGTATTTGACATTTTTCTCCCCATTTGACATCAATGGAAAAGATACTCCTTATCACTATTTTTCCAAAGTGTTCTCCCCATTTATTAGATAAAGTAATTTATCCAAGAACTTGCAACCATCAACTCATTAGAAATTTTTAAAATATACATACTTGAGTTGCCTTTTCTCTTCTTCTAGGGATCAACAAGGCTTTTATGATCCTTCCTTTAGACTTATGCTCTTTCACTAGTATCTAGTGATGTGATGTAGGTGATATCACTCCCAAATTTTATCTCATTGCATCACTTGAGCATCTTCAAGTCTCCATACATAGTCCTCTGATCCTAGGACCTAACCAATTACAAAGCTCCCACTTTGTTTATGCATGAGGATTCAATACGCTATCTAAACACCTGACTTAGTTTGTTCAATTCATCATCTCAACCTACTTGAGTTAACATCTATATAAAATAACACCTTATATTTCAATCATGACTAAATTATCTTACATATGCTCCTTTTCACATCATGCATACCTCCTCAAGCCATTCAATCTATCTAAGTTAGCTCCCCCTAACTCCATGGTATACACAACTTGTCATCTTTAGAACTCAGAGACCATTTGCATGATTTTATTTGTTATACTACATAGACAATTCTCAACTAAAATCTACCTAATAATTTTCAAATCTACCACCATAAAACATACAAGCTCCTCTCTTTTGATCCTTCTTGATTTTGACAATCTGAATAATATAGCTCCCCCTTACTCCACTGACCTACTAATGATCAATACAATACTTTGTAACATAGGATCATTTATTCTATATCAAAATAGTATTGGTATAAAATACCAATCAATAATCTACATAACTATGTACTGATTGGTATGATGATCTAGAGAAAACAAACTTACTTCCACACTTGGAAGTCTCCATATCCTGCATTTAGAACCAGAGTCCATGAACACATTGTTGGCACACTCATCTATCCCTACAAAAACTGCATACATAATACTTATCTCATCTTGGCACACTAAATTCAATTGGGAATAGTCATTTCTTGCCTTCAAAATATTTTTAAGAATGCCACTTGCTTCTTTATTGAAAGGATTCTCTTAAGAAACATAGATAGAGAGACCTTAATTCACAATGTCCTAGAACAATGTGAAACTAGGAGTTGCCCATAACTCCTCATATCATTCTCCTCAGTCATCTTATGATTTATGTTCTTCTTCTTCTTCTTAGGCTTAAGAGAAGTGACATGCTCATACACTATAATTTCTCCTTTTATTCTATGATTGGATTGAAAATACATGGAGACAACATGTGGCGCACCTTTTCATCTAATGAATCTTCCTTACAACTTAGAATCTCATCACTAGGAATAGAATACTGATGCTCTATGCTTGATACTTTCTCTATGGAAACAAGATGTTTACTTGAATCTTTACATACCTTAGAACTATCCTTGACTAGCACCTTGGACTTCTCCTTGAGCTTTGTCTTCTCATTCTCAACATGTGAAAACATTGAGATCTCTTGACATTTTCCAACCTCTATAGCATTCTTCATCATGGATTGATATTTCAATTTCCATACATGCTTGGTTTCTTATATGTACAATTGGGCTTACTTTTCTCTTTTTCAAAGACTTGTGAAACCTTGCTCACACTAGAAGGCATGCTTTTATTTACACTTTGTACTTTTGGTCTTTCAAAGCTTGTTCTACATTGTTTAGCTATGTGACCTAAGTTATTACAATTATAACACATTATATTTGTATCTACCAAGGGTAAAAATGAATTTTTCTTACAAAGTTGGTTTTACTTATAGGTACAACTCTACATTTACTAGCCTTATGACCAAAATGATTACATATATAATAATAACCATAGAAAGATGAGGAATACCTGGTCATAACATTGGGTTGCCTTACTGGTCTTCTCACCTTTGTGTAACTATCTGTATTAGTTACCTTTGTCTTCTATATCTTCCTTGAATTTGTAAAGATTAAATCATTATTCTTCTTCCTTTCTTGAGGCTTCTTTCCTCCTTTAGCATTCTTCACATCAACAATGTTTGTATCTATCTTTGTATCCTAGAAAGCTTTCTCTTTCTTTTCTCTTGATCCTCCTAGTTTGAAGTTATCATATAACTTAGTAGATGTACTAGCTATGGGACTTTTCCCCTTTTCATAACCAAGACTGGATTCTCCTTTTGATGGCTTTTGAGAGTTGATCAATTCATCAAGAATATATGATCCTCATTTTAGCTTTAAACCTTTGTCAATTTATTCTTTAGTCTTTTCAAGCTGTTTTCTCAAATCCACTATCTCTTCTTCTAGCCTCATACACTCATTAGATTTGAATAATAGTTTAATTTTGACTACATCTTCTATTCTTGAAGCCTCTTCAACTTGAGTCTTAAGGATTACTCTCATCTGATTAAATATTTCAAGATTTTTTGACAATTTTTCAATTTATTTTTGTCCAAGCTTCTTCTACCTTGAGTTATCTTTTCTCAGCTTATCAATCTCATCTATAGCACAAATGAATTCAAACTCAAGGTCCACTTCTCCTTCTTATTATTCATCAAAGTCTTCAACTTCTTTTTGATCTAGATCTATAGAAATTGATTCTAATGCCATGAATAGGGATTCATTTACCTCAACCATAAAATCACAGTCAAGGTTATCATCTGAGTTATCACTATCATCTAATGAGTCACTATCTTCTCTTATATATAATATTTTCTTATTTTTAAAGAAGTTCCTCCTTTTGGAATAGTGGAGCTTCATCTTTTTGCCATCCTTTTCTTGCTCAAAGTTATCCTTTTTCTCATAAAGACATTTAACAACAAAATGTCCTACCTTACCATAGTTAAAGTATTTAAACAATAAATTATCTTTGTACTTTCTAGATCCTATTTTTGATTTTTTGACAAAGTTGGCTTCTTCTTCATCAGTCTCCTCAGATTTGGATGTAGATGCTTCTACTTTTGCTTTCCTGGATGATTTGAATTCAACTTCTCTTTTAGGAGTATCTGTTTCTCCCATTCTCATCTCATAAGTGGTGAAGGTTCCACACAACTCATCTATAGTGAACTTAGCTAGATCTCTTTCTTCCTCTATTGTAGAGATTTTAGAATCATATCTTGATGGAAAATATCTTAGGACCTTTTTGACAATGATTGATTCTTTCATTTCTTCTCCAAGGCCTCTGATTGCATTGACTATTTCATCTACCCTAAAGAGGTAGTCTAAAATTTTCTCTTCTTCAATCATTTTGAGACTCTTAAACATTCCTCTATATGTTTATATCTTGGCCTAATTTACCTTTTCATCACCTTCATATATGCTCTTCATCTTGTTCTAGATATCTTGTGTATTTTGATAATGCATCACTTTGACAAACTATGATTTGGACAATCCACATAAAATATCATTTTTTGCCTTGGCATTGATATCATATGTCTTATTTGAAGCTTAATCATTGGGAGTTATGTTAAGGGTATGTATATTTATTTACCACAAACATTCATACATCAAACCCTAATGAATATAGATATGCTTCCATTCTTATGCTCTAAAATGAATAGTTTGATCCATCAAAGAGAGGTGCTCTATTTGATGAAGATCATTCTTGACTAGCCATATGTGTTCTCCTTCCAAGATCTACCAGAGCTAATTAAGCTTCTATTAGGAAAATATGGCTCTAATACCAATTTTTGGAACACAACTAGATACTAAGAGGGGGTGAATCAATATATCAATTAAAACTAGTTTTTTAAATACTTTCAATGTAGAATTAAAGATATATGTAGATCAAATCAAATATGAAAAGATAATACACACAAAAATACTCATGACACTAGATTTATATGTGGAAAATCCAAAGGAAAAAACCACGGTGAGATTAACTACTAGAAACTATTATTCTAATCTAGCCTCATAGTCAAAGTCTCACTGGTAAAACCTCACTGGTTACACATTTAAGGGCACTGACCCTAAGGAGACACCAATCCCATACTTTAAGATCACTAATTCTAAGGAAGCACCAACTCCCTAACTAAGCACCATCTCAACTTAACCTCATTAGTTAAAATGTTTAAGGGCACCAAACTCAAGGAGACACCAATCCCCTAACTGAACACCAACTCAACTAATATGATTGCACCAACCAGTTAGATGTATGGAGATACAACTATATTATACAAAATAGATTCATAAATGAATCCAATTCTATTCTCTTTTTTACAAGTCTAATCTATAACTACTCATTCTCTACACATTATCTCTATGTGCCTTTCTTCCTCTCTTCCCCTCTCTATGTATGTATATGTATCTATTTGACACAATTGAAATGGATCTAATAACATATGCCTATGTCCTGAATGTCATATATATAAGTAATGGATCTAGGGTTTTATATCTTATGTGTGTTCACACTCAAAATTGAACACATCATGCCAATTCTAGACTTTAGTTCATTATTTCTTGGACTATAAGTTTCCCACATCTTGATTCCATGCATCAAACCATAATTATAGGTCTCTTTACTATCTACATCATCTATTAGAATCAATTTTTGATACACAAGCTCTTTAATGTAGATTTTATCAGTTGGGTTGATCAATCTCATTGTCTATGTTGAGATATAGAGCTTATACACAAGTTCTTACAATTTATTGCATGTTTCTCCACTTCACCATTAGAATTTAAACACTTTAAATACTAGCCTTTGATATTATTCTTCACACCATCTCTAAGATCTCTTTCTCTATTAGATCTTTGTATGCTATTAAAATTTAATGTTTCAATCTTTAAAATGCATCCGTCGATCTCTAGATCCTATCTCATGTGTGTTGTTAGATCTTTGAACTTGCACAAAATTTACCTTGACTTGGTCATTAAAATTTGGAACTTTAACCTCATATAACTACTTATATCTTTGGATCACTTTCACTCTATTGATCTTATTAAAGCTACTCAGTCTTTAACTTACCACTATGTTGATAAACATCGATCACTTTATTCCATCTGAGTCTACTCATTCTGTTAGATCTTTCTCATCCAAACTTCCATGTGCCATTGGATCTTCAAAGATGAATTATCTTTACTTTTATCTAATTATTGAATTTTAAGGTCTTTAATCCATCTCACTACTTCCTACATCTTTGGATCACTTTTTCTTCGTCAATATTCTCAAACTTACTTGATCTTTAACTACACTAATTATTGAATTTTAAGGTCTTTAATCCATCTCACTACTTCCTACATCTTTGGATCACTTTTTCTTCGTTGATATTCTCAAACTTACTTGATCTTTAACTATTCACTGTGTCGATACACCTTGAGCACTTAACAACATTTGAGTCCATGTGCTCCATTGGATCTCCTTTTCATGATCACCCATACATCATTAGATCTTTTGAAAAGCTTGATCATTAATTATGACAAGCTTACGTTCATTAGTTCTTTATCTGATAAGCTCCATGAATGTCACACTTATCACTAGTGTGTTTACTCGAAGGAGCCTTTGACAATTTGACTTTGCTTTACTTCATTTGATTGTCTATGTATGATGAAACATGGGCCGTTGATCAATTTAGGACATAATACAAAGTCTAAGACATAGAAAATATTAAGTCCTTTGATCACTACTCAAGCTAATAATTGCCACGTCAAGGGTATAGTTTTGCAATGATAATAAAGGCTTAAGTTATAACTTAAGCTATCAGGTCTAGGCTATATCCAGTCAACATCAAAATAGAAAGTGTCTATTGATGCCATGACATAAACCCCTAGGGTTTAACTAAGAAACCCTATTTTGTTTGAGAGCAAAGATAATTTAGTTTTGAGCTCATTCCTTTTCCTTTGAGCTTGTAGACCACATATTTAAGATGCTCATGAAAAACCCATAATAGATCTTTATTTGTTTGACTTTAAACATCCATAAATGGTCTCTATAAAAGCATGATAACTTTGCATAGTGTAACTATGAAACATGCTCTTCTCTCCATCAATCCTGCCTGATCCTTTTGACATAAATGACATCCAGAGTATCCCTTTTAACATCAATGACAATCATATTGCCAATAATTATGACTTCAAAGTTAGAGCAACGATGGACAAAACAATCAACCTATTTGGTGATCTGAGGGTCAATAAAGTTATGAGTGATACCAAAATCAATGAGTATTATGAGATGGAACTTCTTGAAGTAACCCCTAACTCACATGGTTTATGGGGTGGTGATGCCTACTAAATCATGGAGAGATATTTCTCGTTGGTCTTCGTAAGAAGCAAGTTCCATAATTAGTTGGGTTTCTTTTGAATCATTTATTATATCCTAAACCTCTTCCCAAAATTTAGTTTTTGGTAGAGAGTCCACATCTAATTGGTAGATATTTTGCTCAACACATCAATGTTCTTAAGTGAGTTTTTCATCACAATTATAATAATAGTATTTTTTCTCTATGGGCTCACATCCCTGCTTTAGTCAAATGCTTGATAGGAGTGGTTCTAGAGACTGGCATTATTTGAGATCATTATGGAGTTGTATTTATGAATAGATAAAAATTTATTTTGATTCACTGCTAAGCTATGATATTTTACTCTACCAACTTAGCCAAACCTAGGGCTTCCATAATTGTATTGGACTATAATATTTTAACCTTAGATCAAATTGTAGCCTTCAGTCCACTGACAAAGCAACTCCTAAAGAATTCATCAGATAATCCCTCTATGTGATTAGCCAAGTTTTCAAATTTTGTTTGATATTCTCTCATGGTTCCTATTTGGAAAATTTTAGTGAGTGCTCTCATGAAGTCATAAAAAACAATAGGGCAAAACCATTATAAAATGAGGGTGCAAAAATTGGTCCATCTTGGCTTGTCATGAGCTTTGGTATACCAATGATACCATTGAAGGGCTTCAAGTTCCAAGTGAAATGATGCAAGTGGAACCTTGTTGGCATCAAAAGTATTATGTTGACTAAAATATTATTTTGCCCAATAGATTCATCCAATCAGATCTATACCATGAAATTAATGAAAATCAAGCTTCAACCCACAAAAATTTTTGAAAGAAGAAAATCTAGTGTCAGAAGAGGACTTTGGATGTCATATGTTGTTCAAGGTGGTATGTTGAAGACTAAGGTTGAGAGTTTTTTCATCAAGATATTTCATGTGTATCTTGAGGGCATCGATTTCATCCTCCATGTTTTTTTCTCATGTTTAGGTTACTACCATGACTTGAATAAGAGATTATTTATTTTATTTTTTAAAATGGGTAGGAAAACTAGAGTTAAGACATGTTTAGAAAGGGAAGTTTATGATTTGGGTGAAATCAGAAGGGGTAAAGGTACTTTTACTAATTTTTTTACATAATAGGAGTATGATTAATGAAGGTGAGGGAGATTTTAGGAGTGAAAATGGAAAAACTAAAAAATTTATCAAAGAGGGACAAAGGAGCATAAAAGGGAGACGAACACTATGGAAATTTTTTGAGGAAAATGAAAAAAATAGAAGTTATGGCAAAACCCAAAAGAAGAGAAAATTGAGATTTATGGGAATTAGGAGTGAAATTAAGATATGGGACCTCAAGGAAGAAAATGTGGAGAGTGGAATTTTAGGTGTCTGGATAAAGTTTGTGGATCAACGAGGCTAAATATGGAGAGCTATAGATAATTGTTTTTACTAGATTCTATTTTTTATTTTTTGTCTGGCTACAAGTCCTCTGAGAGCTATCTGATACTCTATGGATATTTTTATGAAACTGATAGGATGAAGATTTTCTATTTCTATCAAATGTTTGGCTAGAATTCCTCTGATAGTATTTAAATACTCTACTGCTAGTTAATTTTTTTGATAGTCTGCTACAAATATTCTAAAATTGATAGAAATGGGCCCCAAGTTTCAATGGCTTCCTAAGGGTTTAAAGATATCTCTTTGGCCACCAATGTGTTTGATCAAGTACCACTTTCTAGAAAATTTCTAGCCACAAGTTTATCTCTAAATGATAGCTCTTAATTTTCCTCACAGATGGGAACTAGTCAATCAGGATGGGGCCGTTGCCCATTTCTTTGGTAGGTCCTCTCAATGGGAAAGTTACTTTGGGGTTCTTGTGGTAGTCCTCACAATGATTTTTAGGGCTTTCACCTAAACACTTCCCATAGTTATGCAGATAGGTTTTTACCTTGGTTTAAAATATATTATTGTGATAAAAAAATACTTAAATGAATAATGCAATAGAATAGAAAAACACTTTTGAAAAAATGAATTCGGCCCTAGAAAGTTCTCTGATATTAGATGAGAGGATCCTTCATAAATAATTTAGTAGATAATTATAAATACACAAAATAAACTATGCAAATTAGCAATATATTAACTCAAATAAGCATAACTAAATTACAATGGCTGAATTAGAGAATCATTGGCCTCTTCAAGGGGGCAACCTCCTTTGAACAAGCTTAATATAATAAATTCATGGATGCCTTCATTGGCCTTAACACTTAATTATATACTAAGTCTAATTTAAGCAACTAATACTTTCCATGATTGTGGGATAAAATAAATGCTCACAGGATGAATTACAAATCATATGTATCCATAACAACTATTATATTAACAAAAGTAAATAAAAGGAGTAGCACAGGTTCCTAACAGATTCTAGACTTACAACTATAGTATGTACCATCCAGGTGTATACCTTTAAGCTGAAGCATTATATGATATCCCATACTATCATAGCTCATTATGCATGAGTACCCTACTCAAACATGAACAAACAATATTACACTATAATTATTAAACAAACAAGTACATGGTTATACCACTCAAGTGTACCCTAGATTATAGTGTATAATAATAATAAAAAACACACATTATCTAGGCACACATCATAAAGCATTATTTTACTCTATAAATGTCTAATAATTTGCACATATTGATACTCACAATATAAATTGGACATAATTTTTAATCACTAATAATTATCATAATATCAGATAACTCTAATTTAAGTTGAACCTCAAAAATAAAATAGACAATTCAAGTTCCAATATGCAATCTTCTCAACATGTAGAATTATAAATAAAACTAATACTTATTAATTCATAGTCATAACACACCTCATGTAGATCTATTCGAGTGTCCTATTATGCTAGAAATATGTGTTTGTATAAAAAGGTTAAGCTATACTAACTTACAAAGTTCCAGTCACATCTTTGGAATAATTTTAATATAACTATAAAGGCATGTATTGTCCCTACTCAAAATACCATAGAAAAGACTAGATCTTTTACTATCCACATAGATTCCTATTTTCTTTTATTTCAGTAATAATTAAAGGTATACCCTCAGAATTAGGAGAATTCCTTTATATGCTTGATATAAAAATGCATAGCTCAAGTAATATATTTCTCAAGCACAAATGTCATGCTCAACTAATAAAAAATTGGCTCATAGATCTCATACAAAAACCCCTTATAAAAGATCCAAACCTATTTTCTTATTAATTTACAAACATTGATATAAATGTTTATTTTCCTATAAGAACACTAATTTACTCAACATTTTAATTTAAGCTCAACATTTTATTTTAACTTAGTGTTTAATTTTAATCTCAACATTTTATTTAATCTCAATGTTTAATTATTATAAGGATCCCATGAATAATCATACGCATTTCAAATGCAACTCAGTCTAGTGGTGCAACATGATTGGTAATTTAGCTCAGTTCAAGCCATGTCATAGAAATCTAAGGTGATAATAAAGTTTAGCTGAACATTCCATCTTGCATATAAGAAGATACATCACTATACTTACAAATAGGACTCAACATTTGTTTTAAAGACTCAAATTTTAATTAAATACATAGCATTTAATTCATATACTCATTCAATAAATTTAAAGACCTGTCATTTCAATATTATATACTCAACATTTTTAATTTTATGCTCTACATTTTCATTTATAAAATCAATAGTTTCAAATATAAACTCAACAATTTATAATTAAATATTAACTCAACATTTTTACCTCAGTGTTTTAACTCATGATAATAATTATTTTATTTAAACAATAAAAATGACTTCCTATTTGGATTAATCATTGCCTTAACAGAACCATAACCTTATCTTCTAGAATCTAAATGTCAAACTAAGTGTGAGCAATGAAAGCAACTATTTCTCCTTGACCTAAAGGATCCTAAAGGTAAGAATTCCAATGAAGAAACCCTATTCAAAAATTAATTATGGTTGATGGGATTATAATTATTTTGACCACCAAGTAAATGGTGTGCTTATCCTTGTACCATTTTTGCTTGTAAGCATCTATCAAAAAATGGTAATTATGATTCTAATCCATGAGAGGAAGTGTCTCAAGCATGCAAATGATACATTTTTTAATATCTTGAAGTTTAGTTGTGTTACTACTATAACTATGGGCAATTGTGACCATGAATAAAATACAGTATATAAGAAAAGAAATATGAGTAGATATTTTAGTGATTATCTAACTATTCCATATAGTTTTGTGAAGCCCTATGAGAATCTAATGTGCTTCATTCGAGGAAGCCACATACCCAACTATTTACTAATACAAATTGTTGCTTAAATATTAAGTTGTGACATACTTTTTTTTAATTTTATTCTTCTATAAATGTATAACAACAAATCTATGTTTTATGGGTATAACAATACTAAAGTAATGAAACCTTTCAATCTTAGCAAATTTCAAATTTCAACATATAAATCAAATTCATTCCTTCAACTTACTAGATTTGAATAATTCCCAAAATTTTAATAATAGTAGAATGATAAATACCTAACCAACATTTCAGATTGCTTCTCACCAATTTGAACCAAAATATATTTGTCTTCAACATATTCAATTCCATTTTTATTCCTCCAATATATGGAATATCTCTATTTTTTAAAATCTTGCCTTCCTATTCTCCCTTCATCGTACACCTTTTCTCTTCTTCTTAATTCCCCCATCACCATACACCCTCCATCTTCTTCATAATCTCTCCCCTTTAGAATGATGCTTAACCATTAGTTTTAAATAATTATTTTTTACTTAACTTGATCTTATTTTATTTTATAAAACATGCATGCTTTCTTTTCTTTAGTTATAAAATCTTAAGTTTTATTTTATTTTTTTGTTCATACATGGACATTGTACTTCTCAAGTCTTGCTTTATCTTTCTTAGAAGGGGAACTTTATGGGGTAATAATGATTAATTCCTTTCCTCTTCATATTACCCAAAACCTCCATCAACCTATCCACCTTTAGCTTTAGGGTATTCTACTATTCCACCAATAAGACCAATTGTCTTCCCATTCTCTGTAAGTTTTTATAAAATTATAAAATTTTATACCTTATACCATCATGGAAGTCCATTTTTTCACTATCTTCATCCCTCTTCCAAACTTACACTACCTTCATTTCATAAATTTCTAAATTAGGGTTTTTATGCCCTAGGAGATATCTAGGCTTTTGCTAAGCTTTTTCTCCACTTTCTTCTCCAGGGAAGGAGATTCATGGGACTTTATTTTTCCCTTATTATCAGGATGCATATGGGTGAATATGGGAGACTGGGTGAAGGGAAGGAGATGACTCTTCATCCAAATCTTTAACTACATTATCTAGGGACTCCCCTAAAATTTTCACCTAGTTGCTTTCCCCTAGGTTGATCTCAATACTCCTCACCAATTTCCCTTTCTTGGTTAGGAGGAAGATTAACCCCTGGTGAATTAGGTTAGATGAGGGATTTACTTTGAAGGTCAAAACAAATCATTCAAGGGACATAAATAGATAGTAATAGAGGCTTATGTCGTGACCCTTGAAGTGGTTTAGAAATAGGAAGTGATGGGAAAATATGTGCATAAATTTTCCTTCTAAAGTTAAATATATAATTACCTAAAGGTAAATGTCTAAACACCTCCTTGGAAGATTGAATTTAGGGTATCCCTTGTCAGTTTGGAATGCTGAGTCTATTTTGAAAAATCTCTACATAAACTCCTACTTTATCCTCTTGTCCTTGAAGGTTTTGGTGCCCTCATATGACATGATTTTTATTTCCCTAACTAGCTCCTCAGTGATGTCAAATTTGATGCCCTTGAAAGTAAATTGCCTTTGTTTCCATCCCATAGAAAAATCCATGGCTAGCATTTCATCATGGCCTTCAATGCAAAGCATAAACTTAGTAAGCCCCATTTTTTGAGCTTCCTCTATACATTGTGATTTTTTTGGAATTTGGAACATGATATGGGATCACAACTTTCCCTTTCTCCCCCCATTACTATGTTCTTTTGTCTTAGGTAGTGAATATTATAGAGTGACAAATCATGATTTGAGTTTCTCCTATTCTATTTTGTGCAACTACCATTACTGTGATGCTCTTCAGGATGACATATCCCATCCCTAAATTTGAAATGATTGTCATAATCATGACACTTAGGAAAAAACATAGATAAAAATATGATTAAAGTCAAATGGATTTATTGTAAACTACTCTTCATCACTTTTTTTGAAATGTAGTACTTACAATTTTTATATTTTCTTCAAAATAATGACTTGGGTTTTGCAAGAAAATAACAGTTTATTCCCAGTATATAAACAAACAAACCCAAAAAAATAAACATATCTTAGAATTTTAATCAATAGATTGAACTATTTTTCTTAGACATGTTTTACTAAACATGGGAACCAATTTATTATTAAATTAAAAACATAATAAAATGTTTGTTTGCAATACTATTAAATGTCATAAATATAAAATGAAAAAAATTGCGTAGGAGGATGCAAATAGAAAAAAAATAGAATTAGTTCAAAATCATTCTTGTGGTAAAAACTTGAAATTAAATGTTAGCAGAAAAATACATAAAAAGATATTTTATGCATGAAAAGTATAAGACAAATAATGAAAAACATAAGGAAATGTTTACAAAGGTGTATATCCTTACAAAATAAAAGTGTAAAATAAAAAAATTCTCCACCCAAGTGCTTGTAAACATTCATAGTTCAATGTTAAAATTAACTTGATTGGATACCATGAAGGAATATATGGCCAAATCGATAAAAAATAATATTGTTTTTAACCCTAAATTTATATAATGGTGGTATAAGGTTAAAAATATATAAATAACTAAAAAAAAAGGGTTATAAACTAATCTATTGCATGCCAATTAATTGTAAAATTAGATAAATGAATATTCTAAATTATAATACTAAGATATATGAAATATAGAAAGTACTTGATTTGAAATATATTCAATTTATAGAAATACAAAATAGAAATGATACTTAGTGGGGTTTACTATGGGTATGCATATAAAGATTAGAAACATGTGGGAAACATGTACGATCAATATTATGGATTAGTTGTTAGATTTTGGAAAGTGTATTTATGTAGCCATAGACACTACCATTATATTTGGACATTACCATTGACACTTGTGTCTGACTGTGATGTAGGTGTCTAGTACAAAATAATTATTGGATATGTATGTGACCAACTTCATTATTCTATGTTTTATGTCACCATTCTCTCAATGCACTTAGATCTGAGAGACATTTAGTCTCTCTTTGCCAATTGATGAAACCCTATTTATTAACCCTTTTTTACCCTTGGAATGAATTTGATGAAAATGGGTTAGTAGGCTCATGGTTTCAATATGATTGAAAGACCCCTCTATCAATGGAAACTACATACATACCTGATACTCCAAGGAGGGCCTCAAACTTATTTAGTTCTCCCTTATGTGTGGTAAAGTGTGTACACAAGGGTGCAATATACTATATGATGATGCATGTAGTGATCTAGATTATAACTTGAAAAATATCACCCATTAGATTCTCTTTGAATTCTTAAAACCTACAATATGATTTCTCTTATGATTGATATGAAAATAGGGATGAATAAGGAAGAATAGATCAGTTATGTAATTGATTGATTTAACTTTAGTAGGTGTTTTATTTGTATTTTTTAGATGAGTAATGAGAATTCTTAGACTTTTATTTATACCTCACCTTTTGAAAATATCTCATGTAAGGTTATATTAGACAAATATACCAACCCATAGGTTTAAAAACATTTTAATTTGGATGAATTTTGGCAACTAGGCACTAGATAAGGATCTAGACACGATAATGTCCCTCTATGGTCGATAGTTTCTAGAAGGATAGAAAATAGGTACAAATCTAAAACTAAATATGAATTATGTTTATTAGGTTTTGACATTTATATGTAGTATAATATACCTAGTTCATCATATTGATATGAATCATACTAAGAGATAAGAATTTAAGCATAGTGAGATGGTGAATGCGAGCCTTTCGATAGCATGGAGGTCTAGAATAGAAGGGTAGAATCTTAATTGATATTTGTCAAAGGTACAAGATTTAGGTGTTATAAATATTTAGTTTTAGTATCTAAATTTCCCCCACACCCCCCTTTAATCTAGTAATGTATAAGGATGAAATTACTTATTTAAAGGAAATAAATGTGTACCTAGGTGTGTATAATATACATTTTAATTTGTTTGAGTCAAATTTGAGTGTTTTATTGGTATATGACCTGTAACCAAAATAATGTTACAATGTAATTGAGTTAATATAATCTAATATTATAAATAATTGAAATTCTTGAAAACTCATAGAGCAAGGAAAGGGTGCATGTGTGCCAATATAACCATGTTATATCTTGGTGATTTGACTTGGTAAAGATGTTTTATTATGAAGCATTAGATTTAGAAAATGTTCAAAACTAAACCTTAGATATTTTAAAATGGATATTAGAAGGTATTATTCCCCAATCCAGTGCAAGGATGATTATGGCACCATAATTGAGATCATTATATCTCAATAAAACAACTCAAGTGTGAACATAAATATTGTGAGGGTGAGTGATTTAATCAACTCATCCTATAAATTTAGTGAGATTCGATGATTTAATCACTCCAACCTACAAATTTAGTGATGTTTAATGATTTAATCACTTCAAACTATAAATTGAACCAATTATTGTAGTAGAAAAAGCTTGATAATAGTACATCCTAGTGCAATCAATACATTATGGTGAGTAGTATAATTAGTAAAATTATCATTTTTTTGTGAAATATCATGGTATATGTACCTCTAATATTCCTGAGTTAGAGTATACATGTCATAAATTTGAATTTTTTTTCAAATCTATGAAAATTTGGTGAAATGTATAGGATTTTGACCCAAGTGTATATCTGAATCATGAAACTAAACTGGAGATTGTGCAAGTGTGGAGGTCATGTCTTTATGACATGCCCCCATTAAAATATGGAGATATTGAGTATGTGTATAATTGTGGAGGTCATGTTTTTATGACATGCACCCAATGAAATTTGGGAAGTTAGAAAATGTGTAAGTGTGGACATCATAACTTTATGACATGCCCCCACTAAAGTAAAAAAACTATGAAAAATGTGGAAATCATGTTTCTATGACATGCCTCCACTAATATGCCCCATTTTGAGATGAGGGAGATAGAAAGTGGTAGGGTTATTACCTCAAAAGGATAAGGTAGTTGTATAAGTATGAATTATTTATCATATAGGGATATGTCAAATTAGATGTATCAATGAATCTCATGGTATGTGATCACATCAAGTCCTAAGATACATGATATAGATCATGAAAATGTCTAGAGAGTAGAAGTACAAGATCAATAAACAATCAAGCACACATAATAACACTCAATGTAATATAAAATAATGGTCTGAGAGACCTCATACAAGGGTCATGCTTAAATGTTGTATAATCAAAAGGGATGACATATTTAAATGCCTAATCACATAAAATGACATATTCAAATGTCCAATAAACATACAATGACACATGGGCCAACAATCAAGGAACATGTTCAAATGTTCCATAATAAATAAAATAGAAGGTAATGGAATAAACTCAAGGAAGTGAAAAATATATGAGACATAAGAAAGTATCATAAGAATATCATACTAGTCCCTATATATATGTGTTATCAAAAAATGTATTGTAACATAACATATCAAGTCCATTTTGAAATATATGATCATGGATATAGACATGTGTAAGTGTTAGTTTATAATCTCAAAATGATAATGTGGAAATGATCATAAAGGATATGTCACATGTATCAGTCATGATCAAAGAAGTAGATTCATCCAATGCACTATATAATATGGGTATAAGATAAGTCAAACATCTATAAGTACATATATCATGTGTCTAGGTATGCATGTATCACAGTCAAAAATGCATCAAACATATGTGTATATAGGAATAAAAGTATATGCTATATACTAAAATAAATAAATCGAAATAAATGCCAAGGAGCTAATAAAATCTTTGAATGCTATTTTTTTTGTATTTTGAATTAATTTGAATGTTTAAGTTGTATTTTATATAATGTTTTATTTTTTTGGATCTTTGGCATTTTTTGGAAAGTGACACAAATAGTCAAGAAAGTCCTCATATTCAAGAGATAAGGTAATGTCGGGTGGATTTGTTTTCTAATATTGTTTATACCAAATTATTTCCAATTATTTAGTGCTTATTGGTACTTCTATGCCAAAATATATTGATTTATGCCCACCATCATATCCATCTACATGATACATATTTATTTATTTTGATGTTATATAGTAAGGTATTGGTTTTTAGTACTAATAGTTGCTTTCATGTCGATCAACTAGTGTTGTCAAAAATGATTTTTGATCTATTACCCATATATCAAGGTCTACTTCCTTTGGTCTAGCTAAAATGGGTTATTTAATATATCCAAGTCATTTTGTAAAAGCTAGAGAACATCGTAACTCATATATCATGTCCCATCTTCCTTAATTTATTAATATTATAAATTATGATTTGATTATTTATATCAACCTTAAGATGTTTCAAATACACCCCATCAATATTTATAGTAATAATTAAATTTGTGTGGTGTGAACTCTTAGAAGTATGGCCCATTGCACTTTTTTCTTCTAAAATATTATAAATTAGAGGTCTTTTCCACTGTTTAAGTATGATATGTATACATCATTCACTTTTGTATTTATGAATTTGGATTTTTAATGTCTCACATTTATATGTGTTATGACTAGTTATCCAATGAGGTTACACTATGTTGATCGATATTTAGGAAAGAGTCAAATGCCTAATATGTGTTTATTAGGAGGTAAAGATATCATCTTATGCATAGTAACATAAAACATATTGTATGCAGAGCATCTTGTTTTACTATTGTCTGTAAAATATGTTATTGAGTCCTATGATAGAAATCCACATTATTCACATGATGTATCTATAATTTTCCCTTGTAAGGTTGACTCAATGTTTGTAGCCAAGATGGATGGATTGAATAACAAGAATTTATATGTTCATTTGTTAATTTTTTCTTTCCTTTATTTGAATGTGATTTTGTATCCTCTAGTGATGAATTTAACTTGTATGTACTAGGAATTGTAGGTGTGAATAAGTTATGTGAGAGATACTCAAGTGGATCAAAATTTAGTTTTTAGAATTGTTCGTCGGTCATAATATGAGGAAGTTAGTCATCACTATCATAGTAATCTAAATTTTTTCCATCTTGATGCTTGTTATTAACCAATAAAGGAAGCTAAAATTTTGGATTTTCCTATTATTTTGGTATTATTAGCTCCTTTGGTAATGGTTATTTTTATAATTATGTATTTAATTAAACCTCAATAGCTAGTGCCTTATAATCATCTTACATTAGATGCCTTATTTTTATTGATTCACACATCTCATAGGTTTGTATTGATTATTTTTGTGTTATGAGTGGAGGAACCCCTATCATGTCCAAATATATAATTTGGAAAAATTTTAAGGGTTTATCATCAACATGCATAGACCACAATGTCCCATAATGTAAGAATTTGACAGAGTGATGTGATTTAGATGGGGTGACTTCCATCATGTGTATCCAAGGTCTACTCAATATAAAGTTACAATGTGATGATTGAAACATTGAATGGAATGTAGTTGATACTATTATTGGTCCCAATGCAAAATTAATGTGATTTGACCAATTTACATGCAACATGAGTTCTCAAACCCTTTGATATGTGCATCTAATTTTTGGAGAAGATTGGTATTAATACCCATTATTGTCAAGAATTGTGTGATATAAATGTTTAGGTTAGACCCATTATCAACTAGTACTCTTTTAAATCCTTTTCTATACATACTAAATTATTTGAATAAAGGCAAGCCTTAGTTAATAATCTATTTTGATGGTAAATGTGTTGGATCAAATGTAATGATATTTTCATTGTTTTTGAGATCTTGCCTAATATATGTAAAGTAAGCTAGATCTATGTCACTTTATACTTGTGTTTCATTCAAAGCATCATATAAGATGTCCTTATAGAAATCATATTTTTTTAAATCTCTAGGATTGAAATCTTAGCATGTGTATTACTTAATTGGTCAAAAATAGAATATACTTTAATTTTAATCACCTATTCAGGCTTGGGAGGAATTTGATGTATATTAATAGGTGGTAGGATAAGTTGGGCACCCTTACCTTTTTGTGTAGCAATAACATGTAGTGCTTAATAAAATATAAGTTGTCAAAAAATAATTAGAATAGGGTGGTAGATGTCACTTGAATAGGTTGTAAGGGGAATAAATGGATTTAAGCAAACACATTGATGCTAGGAGATTGACTCTATACTATTACAAAATTGTAAAAGGATATTAAAGCTTGATCTTGTCTTAAAAAACTCTCTTTCTGTTGACTAATTGTTTTATTCCACTTGATTATATCTTTGATTTATTTAACCTAACAAACAATTACTATCATTATGTATTGGATAATGAAGTAACTAATGTATGTTTCCATATTGAACATGATAGCAATAAAAGAGATTTGTAATTTTTAGGTTTTTGAATATACTAAAATAAAAAATAAAAAAAATAATAAATTAGGGAACCCTAGACCAATATCAAATTTTGAGATAAAAGATTGGGTTCAAAAAATGTTTAACCCTAAATTTAGATAGAGATGGTATAACATATATAATATATAAATATTTCAAGCACAAGGTTGATAAACTAATCTATAGAATGCTAATTAATTTCAAACTCAGATAAATGAATATTATGAATTATAATACTAAGATATGCTAAATATATAAATTAATTGATTTAAAAGAAATTCAATTGATTATAATATAAAATATAAATGATACTTAGATGTGTTTACTGTGTATAGGTAAAACTAGACTAGAAACATATGGGAAATATGTAAGATCAATATTTTGTATCAATCATTATATTTTATAAATTCTAATTTTATATCCATGGACACTACCATTGTTGCTAGTGTCTAACTGTGATGTAGGTGTCCATTACCTAATAATGACTGGATCTAGATGTGACCAACTTCATTTTTTAAGGTTTTTATATCATATTTATGTTGATATACTTAGATTTGGGATACAAGTTATCATTCCATTCTGATTGATCAAACACTAAATCTTCACCCTTCTTCACCCTTTGAATGAATTTTATAAAATGGGTTAGTGGGCTCACAATGTTGAGCTAACCCCAAAGACCCCTCTATTAATGGGCATTGCTTATATATCTAATACTTCAAGGAGGACCTCATACTTATGGATTTCTCCCCTATATGTGGGAAAGTGTGTGAACATGGGTGATATATACTATATGATGATGCATTTAATGATCTAGATTGGAAATTGATAAATATCACTCATGGAGTGTTAACTATATGTTTTAGACCTCTAATATGGTTGCTCTTATGCTTAATATGAAAATATGAAAGAATAGGGTAGAATAGGTTAGTTGTGTTGTTGATTGATTTAAATTTAGTAGGTGTTGAGCTAACCCCAAATATCCCTCTATCAATGGGCATCTCTTACATATCCAATACTCTAAGGAGGGATTCATAATTATGTAGTTTGCCCCTATCTATGGGAAAGTATGTGCACAAGGGTGTTATATACTATATGATGACATATGTAGTGATCTAGAATGTAACTTGAAAAATATAATTCATGGGGTGCTCTTTGAATGTTTCAAATGTAAAATATGGTTTATCTTATGCTTGATATGAAAATATAGAATACTAGGTTAGTTATGTAGTTGATTGATTTAGATTTAGTAGGTGTTTACTTGGTATTTTCTAGATGAAGAATGAAAAGGATTAGAATTGTATTTATACCACACATTTTGAAAATATCTCATGGTAGGGTTAAATAAGACAAATAGGACAACCCATATATTCTGAAACATTTTTAATTTGGTTTAATTTTAGAAACTAGACACTAGATAAGGATCTAGACATTACCATTGGTGCTATTGTCCCACTATGGCTGGTAGTGTCTAGAAGGCTAGAAATGAATATGGATCTGAAACTGATAGTGAATTATGTTTATTAGGTTTTTATATTTATATATAGTTTAAGAGGCTTGGGTGATTATAATGATATGGATCAAACTAAGAGATAATCATTTAGGTGCAATGAGATGGTGAATGTAATCCTTTTTGCAATAGGGAGGTTTAGAATTGAAGGGTGGATTCTTGATTGACATTTATCAAATGTACAATATTGAGATGCTATAAATATTCAATTTTAATATTTAAATATTGAAAACATAAATGTTTTAATTAAAAAAGGATAAATATTACCTCAAATTTATCTAAACCACAAATGTGAGATATAAATGTTCAAGTGGGGAAACCAAGTCAATGGAAGAAAATCCCACATGCATTAATAAGACTTGCAAACAATTATTATATAATTAAAATATTCATAGAAGAAAATATAATAGAGAAGAATAATTAACCTCAAGTGTGAATAAGTAAAAAAGTGTCTCAATATGTTCTAGTGAAGAATGAAAAAGGAGACAACTCGTTAAATAGAGTTAGGAATGAAGAAGGGGTTACAAAGAATCTCCATCATAACCTTACACAACATTATTAACATGTGCATACTCTCAATAATCCCCATAAAATGAGGGGTAAGTGTGTGTCAGGTTTGGAAGGAGTTACATGTGACATGGAACTCCAATATTCCCTTCAAAACGGACAAAAGATGTGTGACACCTCATAAAATCTAGAATATGTGAATTAAAATTCACATAATAAGAAAATATATGCACCTAAATAAACTTAGGATAATAAAGTGAACATAAATAAATATTAATATCCAACATTTTATTTGATTCATCCATCACCTTTGACTTCCCTTAAAATGTTTCTACCCTTAAGTGGTCTTGATTCTCATTAGGAGGTACCTCATCCACTAGGTGCACAACCTTCCCCTTCTGCATTTGAAATTTCTAATTATGTCACATCCATACATATTAATATTATTTTATACATTCCCTTTTTATGGTAATTTTTTTAATAGTTTTTAAAATTTGAGTCCCTTATCACTATAAATTTTCCACATGTGTTCTTCCATAATAATGTCACCTTATAGAATCACATGATTAATCTAATTTGACACCACTACTAGCTTCAAGTTTGGCGAGGAGAAATAAAAAATGTGTATGAAGTTATCTCTTATGATTCTCCAATTCATAGTTTTTAATACCTTTCATTTATGACATACCAAGCATGAGCCCAAGTCTTTAAGTTTGCATAAAAATCATTTACCCATATCTTAACTAGGACACATGATATATCTCAAATCAAAACTTCCTTTCATCCTCACAAATGTTCCCTTAGATTATAATCTCCACCATAATCCTTCATTTCATACACAATTTTTTGGTGATTTAATCTATTGAAAATAACATATTTGACCTTAGCCCACATGGGGAGGTTTGGCTTGTGTGTTACCCACCATCATGTAGAATTACTTATTAAGGTTTAAACCAAAGTGGTTAAACACTTGATTTCTCATGGAATACATCCCTCCATGGCATCAAGGAAAATTTTATGATCTTCATAACCTTCATGTTGAGGAAGTGCAAAGATTTTACTATTGCTTAAATGGAAAACTTGTTTCACTCTCTAGGTAGTGCATAGAACCCAAATTTATTGATCAATTTTCATGGGTATGGATATTTATTTTGTTTTCACCATTCCAAATTACCAGCCAGTGACTTCCTAGGACTCCTACACCCATCAATTGCATACAACATTGGTGATGTCTGAAATGGATTATGCATCCCACCAAACCAAAAACCCTTCTACTTTTGGTTATATATATTCAAAAATTTATGTTTTGATATTGTAAATTTGATTGATATCATCAAGATCCATGATTTATACATATGGTGGGACTTTATCACCATCCAAGGACATGACCATGCATTTATTACTATTCTCTAATCTCATGAAAATTGTATTGAACCAAACATATCCTTTATTATCATAACACCATGGGTGGACAAGTAAAATTGGATAGTTTTCAACTTTGGTGAGCTTGATCACTCAAAAATTTGTATGGAACTTGACACCCATTATATCAACTGAGACATTATTTAGGATTCCCAATGGTTGAGCATGAGTGTTATTTTCCATGAACAAGACATGATGATAGGGTCTTAGCACTAGACTTCACATTTTATACCATGCTTATTTTGTTATGAACTTAACTTTTAAATTTGTATCAATTAGGATATCAAAAAATGACCACACATCAATATTTTCATTGATGATCAACTCCTTGTCATACCCAGTGTTCTACAAAATCCTCATCATACCTAGTGTTCTACATGGATCTTACCTCATGACCATCAACTAAGTGGGGCATATAAACTTTGACTGGTATACTTTCATGTTGCATTAGAATATTAATTTACAATTGGATCATTCCTTATAAATTCATATGTGATAATATCTCAATGAGATTATTCCCTTATTTCTTAGCATTAGTTTATTGATAATGATCCAATTTTGTTTAACTTCTAGATCACAAGAAAGGTGAAGTTCACCTTAACAATTTTATATCATTTACATGGATTCTTATAGAACCTATTTATGGTGTGATCCATCAATATATTATCCAGTAGTTTTCTCAACATGTAAAACTTTATCTTCAATTATCCTTGGCTCATGGCTAGGTAAAGTCTTATTTGTAAGGTTAGATGGTTTAATGGTGGTGCCACTACATGCAGTGACATTAAAATTTGGTGTAATGGCATTTTATTTCTATCACTTAGGAATATAGTTATAAATGGGGTGTGCTAACCTTATGATCTTAGTACCCTTCTCAACCTTATCTTTGTGTGATATTGGCATAGAGATATGGATATTATGCTAACCTTATGTTCACCATGATAGTGCTCTAATGAAATAAAATTTTAATAGGTGCATAAATGTAATTTTCCACTATCTCATCCACTCCCACATCATCTATAGTTTTATTTTTGAACATATCCATCATGACCTTAATTGGGAGGCCTAGTTTTAATATGTCATGTGATATCATGCCTCATGAATTTCATAATTACCTAAAAACTTTTATTATTATTTGTAGATGCATAAAATATTTTTAATAGGAGATCTTTGTTTGAGTTGATTGTAGTAACATATGGAGAATTCAAACATAATTTCCTTCGTGATATATGATCTGTGCATAGTTTTTGCATGGCTGAGCTTACTCATCATTTTATCTACTACACAAAGCATACACCTATCACCCAATATTGTGCACTCCTTACCTAAAGTTTTTTTAAAGTCATACACACAAGCCCCACACCATATTATATATTTTTGTGAACTGACCCCTTTTCACTCTACACTACACACTCATTACTGCACAATTCATAACTTGTAGTCCCACATGCTACACATTTCATATGCTAAGCTCATTAAATTTTGTGCCCTTACAATTATAATATAGTGCACATGGTAGTTCTATGTTGTAGATTATAAGACCCATGCATCACACAAGTTTATACGCTATCTCATTAACTCCTACACACTTTACAACTTGTAGCCTTGTGTTCCTCTTAGTCTCATGCCATAATTCATATTTTGTATGCCTATATAACTTATTTAAATCCATAACACATCCACATGTTAAATCACCTTGGCCACATGATTCAAGGGGTTCATCAACTATCATCTAGCCTATAATATGAGCCAATGTAACCATCTTCTTGGTAATTGATAGTAGTTGTAACTTACCTTGTATTTTAATTGTATAATTATGTAACATACACATCCATCTGAAGTTCAATGATCCACAAAGACATAACACAGATAACATGCTCCACATATGTACTTTGTTAAACATGCACTATAGCACATTGTACCAATTTTCCCTAATCTCTATTAATGAATAGAAGTTGTATTTCCTGCAAGTAAGACTTCTACTCCATTGAATGTGTTTAGTTGTTTCTTTTTGAATTAGCTTTTCTCATTCAATCTTCACAACCAAAATTTGGTTTTCATCCTCACACTTTGTCTTGAGCCTCATGGTGTGGATCTTTGGTGTTATAACTAAAAATATCTATTCATTTATATTCCTGTAAACATGTGAGTGCAACTCAAGAAGTAAGGTTTGTCAATCAGTTCTATTTTAGAATATTTGGAAGAATGTCACAACAAAATCAATATGGATGATTCCCAAAAGTAACCTAAGGTAGCTCCTAAGGTATGAAACCTCATCACCATTGCATTATAGGCATAGTTAATCAAACATTTTGGCCACTTCCATGAATTTATGGTACATATAAATTTGATGCATTTTAACACACTTCCATAGTTCACTCAATAATTTTTTAAATAATAAACCCCCTTTAAAGTTTAAGTCAATATTGACATCCCTCTGTTAGAAGGTAATGTCGATGCCAAAGCATTAGATGCCTAGATTTGATAACTCAAGGAATATTTCTTAGTCAATTATTTCACCCATGCTGAGAAGATCACCTTCATAGTACTGAATATGCCCATACCAATCATTCAATGGTGGGATAAATTCAACACATAACACATGTAAGAGTCTATTCCAATTGAATCCTATAATAATTTTGTTGACATTCTTAAAGAGGAAAACTACCCTTTATGCCACTTTGAATATGAATAAATCAAGTTACAACAACTAAGCTAGCATAAAGATTAGTCTATGGAATACTATACCAACATTTTTTATGACTAATCTATATGCCTACATGAGAAATTGAGTGAAAAATATAAGGTGATAAAGTACATTAGTGGAATCTCACCTAATATCAATGAAAATATGGAGTTATTGAATTCTAACACTTTTGGGTAATAATATTTCAATGTTTCAAAGATTAAAACCAAGGAAAAGATGAACTAGTGTGTCACCTCTTCATCTAACACAACATGCAAAGCCCAACCTTAGCATAAATCCACATCACATCCTTTTATGTAGAAGTAATAACACATTTTTCATAAAGAAGAGAAATAATAGAAGACTACTAAACCTTTGAAGGCTCTAACACCTTCTACTTTAGACAAAAGAAAGAAAAAAAGGTCTGGTGATAAGTCGTGTCATCACCATCACTCATCCACTCATGATGATTTTGAATGCCATGCATAATAATCCTTGATTTCACAATCTACATCAAGACCCACATCGATGGATGATAATAATCTATATGCCACTTGTCTAAGCACTAAGACCAATATGATCAACATCTTTGAAGAGTGTGAATATCTCATCCATACCAAGTTCTATTTGAAGGGTCAACCTCTCCACATTATCATTAAAAATGTCAATTATAAGAACATCATTAGGTAATCCATAACTCAGTGCCTTGGTCTTATCACTATTACACATATAAATCCATACTTTTTAGGGTGGCTATAGTAGGGGAAAGATATATAAGTCTAGTGGTAATGAACTTTTTAGTACAAAGTTAAGCCTATGGAGGATAATGTCACTTGTGGCATCACACCCCTAAATGTCTATGACATCTTACTATGGATATCATACTTATATGACCTTGAAGCTACATATCAATCCAATCCATAACATTGGACTATTAATATGCAAGATAGCTTCTAAAACCTTTGAGTCATCACCCATGACCAAAGTCACCTTAGTCTCTACCAAGCAATGTTATAAGCTCATCTTGCATGCACATAAGTTCATGTTACTCATGGTCTACCCTGATACAGTTATGTAGTCAAAACTTAAGCACACCTTAGTAGCATGTAACACTCACACATCATCATAGTAATAAAATATTGATAAGTCATCATAGTAGAGTAATGAAGTATTCATATAACCTGAAGGCATTTCAACACATTGTGAAATAAATCAACACATTTATATGGTTCTTAGATCCCCTCTTCTAAAAAACCCCTCTATTTTCAATTAGTTTAAGAGAATGATGAAGTCTAACACCATATTGAAGATCATCTTGATTAGGGAAATATCTAGCCTAGCTCTTCACCTTGAAGGAGTCTGATATTCATCACACTTAAGAAGGATGGGTCCTAAAAACTCTACATAGACAATCATGCACTCAAAAAAATCATGGTGAAGAATGAATATCCACTAAAATGCATTGATGACATTCTAGATTAGATCTAAGGTTCACAATACTTCACCAAGATTGACTTAAATTCAAGTTATCATCAACCTCTAGTCCATATTAAAGAGGTCTAGAAGTTAACATTCAAGAATTGGAAAGGATTGTATTAGTGGTTTATCATGTCTTTTGGCCTCACCAATGTACCAAGCAATTTCATGCACTTTAAGGATGATCTACTCAGGCCATTCTTGAACTCATTAATCATCATCTAATTTTATGACACTATCATCTTTAGAAAGACTTGGGAGGACCATATGAATCACATCTCATGTGTCTTAGACACTTTGCACCAACACAAATTACAATCTAACTTGAAGAAGTATACTCTGGTAGGGTGAAAATCCAATACTTGGGATACATAATTAGTCACACCAACATCAAATTAGATCCATAGAAGATTAAATTGATCCAAGATTGTCATAATCCATGAAATCTCACATAATTGAGGAGTTTTCTTAGACTTGTTAACTTTTATCATAGGTTCATATTTGGTTTCTTTCACACCTCTTGGGCTCTCAGCTAGCTCACATGCACCAAATCCAAGATTGAATAGATACATGTGAAACATTTCACTTTTTAGGAATTCAAGTAATGCCTCTATGCAATGCCTCTTCTCACAATGTTTGACATCGTGTAAACCTTAAAAATTCACAATAATGCACCTGATTATGCATGTGATGCAATGTTCATGGAACATGGACATCTAGTCATATATCACTTAAAAAAATTCAATGAAATGGTGAAAAAGTAATCCAATTATGCAAAAGAACTATATACTATTGTGTAAGTAATCAAATAATGGAAACACTACATTCTTGAGAAGGAGATAGTTATTCATTCAAACCATAAACCACTTTAGTTCTTGCTATCACATAACAAACTATAAAATTCACTCCACATGAAATGGATGAATTACCTAAAATAATTCCATATTGTGATAAAAAATAAAAAAGGAAAGGACAACAAAGCTATATATTACCTTAGATAACCTCTAGTTCAAGTGCTTATCATAGTGTTGGACATGTGTAGCCATAATTTCCAAGAATGGGTTCCTCTTCACTCAGTTGATCAGGGCTTTATAATAACCTACACAAGTGTCATGCAAGGTAAAAAAGTTTAGGAGTTTTATTTTCTTAACCAAATTCTATATAATCTCAAACATCTATGTGTCTTATTTGTCACACCTCATCAATGAATCATTTGAGAGGTATAATACACCAAGACCTTAGGACACTTTAGTGTGATGAAGACTCTAGCTTCATTGCAGTCATACTTGTACTAGCTACACATGTGCATAAACATGAATTTACACACTAAGTATTATATCCTTGTTACATCACCAAGCCCACAAACATGAAGCTTGGAATTTACACATCTCTACTAGTTACATCTAAACAATGGGAATTTATCAACATGGATTTCATGAATGGATTGATTGTGATGAGATGACAACATGACAATGCATTTATTATCATGGATTGGTTTTCCAACATGACCATCATGGTTGTATGTATAAAATACATTGATGTAGTTGGGATTGTGTAGGCATTCATTAACCATATTTGGGTTCATTTTGGGTTACCAACCTCCATCATCTCTAACCATGATCCACACTTTATGTGTAATTTTGGTAGCATTAAGGGAATTGATGGGTACACATATGGATTGGTTGACATATTTTCATCTTCATATAGATGGTAAAACCAAAGTGGTCAATTGCAAATTTGTTCATCACCTACAAATATATAACCACACATATGCTCACACCTAGTATGACACTCTCTTGTACATCTAACATGCCTACAATAAGGATCTTTATAGCTCTACTGGACATATTCCATTCTAGACATGTCTTGGTTTTCAACCCTTGACACCTCTATACATCTCCTACCATGCACCATTAGGAAATACATCACATGCATAGGAATGGGAAGTGGACAAATCCAATAAGTTTCTACTCCACATCTAGTTTATTCACTAGTAGGTTTAATAGATTCTCTCTCATACTAAATATTAGTATAAGGAGTTCCATGACTCACATCACATACCTCATGCATTATGAGTTGGAGATAGAGTTTGGTTATAACTTAAAAAGGAGCACTTCAAAGGTTTACACTAGAAGATAAAACCTCTATGCTATGGTCCTTACACCATTTTGTGCACAACTGGTTAGAATGCCTTCATTCTTGATCTACCTCAATACTTGGGCATACACCCAGTCTTAAACATAGATGTTCTCAAGCCTTACACTATGCCACTTCTTGAACTAGTAGTGACACAACATCCTTATTATTTGGATCCTAAATAGTTGCATCCTATATTGAAAGATTAGATCATTGAAGTGAAAGACACATGCACCCACCATGGTACACATCCACTTCTATAAGTGGTCAAGGTTGGGCAATATGTTGATCAATATAAGTGGTTCACTTCATAGTAACTTTAGTTTTAGTTTTTATAATAGCACACCAATGAAATAGAGACCATTAGCCTTCAAAAAAGAGTGAATGAGCCATGTGTAGTTCTTGTTTAGTTTATCTTAATCCTCATTTTCTCTACTACATAGGGTGCACACCTCTCACCCAATATTGCACAATATTTGCTTGATTTTTTATAAAAGTCATATACACAAGACTCACACCATATCAAATACTTTTATACATTGACCCCTATGCACTCCACACTACACACTCATTAATACACACTTCACAACTTGTAGTCTCACACATGACATAAGTCATGTGTCAAGCTTATTAGATTATGTGCCCCCTATGCCTATAGTATAGTGTACCTAGTAGTTTTGTGATGCAACTAGTAGGACCCATGCATTGCACAAATTTAGGTTCTATCTCATTAACTCCTACACACTTTGTAGCTTGTAGTCTTATGTACCTTATAGTCTTGTACCATAGCTCATAGTTTTGCATGCCTATTCATCTTATTGAACTCTAAAACAAATCCATATGCTAACTCACCTTGACCATGTGCTTCAAATGGTTCACCAACTGTCATCCAACCTAGAAGATCAACCACTATAACCATATTCTTGGTAAATGATAGTAGTTATAACCACTATTACATTCTAAGTGTATAAGTATGTAATATAAACATCTGACCAAAGGTCAATGCTCCACATAGTCATAACACATATAACATACTCTATGTATCTAATATATAAAACATGCATTGTAGCACATTGTACTAATTTTTCGTATTATCTATTAATGAATGGAAGTTAAATTTACTATAAGTAAGACTTCTAATCAATTGAATGTGTTTAGTTATTTCTCTATGAATTAGCTTTGCCCATTCACTTTGCACAACCAAAACTTAGTTGTATTCTACACACTTCATCTAGGCCCCATGATATGGATCAAAATATCTCATAAGACATAAGAAGTGTGTGAATGATCTATTATGGGAAATTTTTCTTATTTTCACCCTTGACCTCATAGTTGATGTACCATAGGTGGCATCATGTGATTTTTTGGTAGTTAAATTATGTAGTTTTTAAGTCATGGATCTAATTTTGGCATCATTATTTCCCATAGCCTCAGATCTTAATGCATCCTCTAAGGCTTCATGTGGCTATATAAATGTCTTCATGAAAAAAACATGTCTAAACAGTGTTAATATTCCTCTGATGAAACATTTTTCATGATGCATTAGTTGGATCTAATAGGGGATATTAGAGATTAAACTCTTAAACCTTCCATCTTAGGTTCAAACACTCTCCATAAAATCTTACTTGATTTATTTCAAGGGAGTGATGATTTTTTGTTCAAACTCTAGTGTATTAAATTCCCTCAAAAATTAATTCTTGAGATATTCATAATGTACAATAGCTTGATATGGATCAAGGTTTTGGTACCAATTATGGGTGTGGTCTAATAGAGTTTTTTAAAATTTAATTGCCTTATGCTCTACCAACATGATACTTTTCACGTAGTAAATGAATTCATACTCTTGAACATTCATTGCAACATCATCTACCCCACAAAATGTTGGTAGGCTCAAGGATATCTCATATAAAGTTTTGTTATGAGACTAGGGTAGGTGTGATTAGTAATTGTACAATCGATCCTAAACATCCATTGTATTTGAGCACTTCCCTCAACTGAGGTCTATTTGAATGATTCTTTTTGTGGGTGTGGTATTTTCAATTCCTACACTAGGTTACATTGTAACATGAGAACTTCGATCTTATGATTTTATAATTTTTTAAGTAGGTAATATTGAATTAATAGTTTGTGTAACATATTTCATAGTGTTTCCTTCCTAAGTAGGATAATTTCCTCCTATCCATAGCATACCATACATTATTGAACTCTAAAGTAGCATAGACCACACTATGCTAGTTTCTAATAGCTTATATGGAATTATTTACTATAAAACACTATTATATGCCTCTTACATCATAAATTATTCCATTTTTAGTACATTAATAGTGTCATAATTATCTTCCTCCATAATTTAGAAAGAAACATGAGCATACACTTTAGGTAGATTGAACTTGGGAACTTCTTCAATCTGGTCCTACATGTTTTCTAGTTCCTAGTTAACATTGATATATCCATCCAAACTTTATTCTATCTTGTTAGTGATTAATTTATCCTCAAAAAATCACACCTCTACATGAGAGTCATCCACATTCATTCCATGTTTTCCATAGGTCCTTGCATCATCTCCCGCATCAAGATCTACCATCTACCTAGGGTCATAGTGTTTCCTTCCTAAGTAGGATAATTTCCTCCTATCCATAACATACCATACATTATTGAACTCTAAAGTAGCATAGACCACACTATGCTAGTTTCTAATAGCTTATATGGAATTATTTAATATAAAACACTATTATATGCCTCTTACATCATACATTATTCTATTTTTAGTACATTAATAGTGTCATAATTATCTTCCTCCATAATTTAGAAAGAAACATGAGCATACACTTTAGGTAGATTGAACTTGGGAACTTCTTCAATCTGGTCTTGAATGTTTTCTAGCTCCTAGATAACATCGATATATCCATCTAAAGTTTTTTCTATCTTGTTAGTGATTAATTTATCCTCAAAAAATCACACCTCTACATGAGAGTCATCCACATTCATTCCATGTTTTCCATAGGTCCTTGCATCATCTCCCACATCAAGATCTACCATCTACCTAGGGTCTTTTGTAGTGACTTAAATTTACCAAATTTTGTCATACTTACACATTCTAAGATCTCACTCATCTATTTTTTATATGCTATAAGTTTCTCTTGTCATTTATTCATGAAAACCATGCCCCTTCACTTCTACCCTCCACATATATCATACACATAGGAGCTTATGATACCATCAACATGTTTTTGATGCCCGAATATACAATATTTTTCTTAATCTCTAGTGATATTTATGTGATATATGAGCCTTTGGGTTCATACAAGAACTAGTATTTTTCCGCCTTAATATGTAACTATTCATAAATTATTGCTAGCAAACATACACTACTTGAGTCTAGATGGTATCTGAGTGTCATAGTTCCTCTAAAATTTCTCTATCCAAAGGTATTTATGACCATAATTCCTTATCTTTCCCATAACATAGGCATAAATCCATGCATGTAAGTGTATTGGTAATTCAAAAAATAATATCTTATACAGTGGGTCATGTAAATTTTCCTCTAGCCACTTATAAGGATCCTAAGCACCACACATTGGATAATGTAAATTTGAATTATAATTATGCTAACCAACATTCAATATTCTCCCAAGATATTTTTTAGATCATATCCACTCATCATATTAGCACAAAATCTATAGAAGGTCTCATAAATGGAAACAAAATGTTAGTATATTTTAATTGTGTGCACTCAAGGGTTTTATGCCATAATCACATATCCTAAAAATAAATCTATTTTTGCAACATATAATTTAAGTGAGCCTTTTACACTCACCAAAGGCATAGATAGAGAGATTATAGGTCACAGTCAGGTTGGTTGATGATGAATGGATTCATTCTGTATAGTTAGTACTTAAAAAAAATTTAAATATTATAAAATATGTTCATTATCAATGGCATGATTTGCACAAGGTTAATACATCATGGTAACATTTTACATTTAAGTTAACAATTTTCAATTACAAATCATGAATAGATAGTTAAACAATATAATGACTCTCTTATTTTAAATTATCATCCACTCTAGTAAAGTAACAAGGTGGGTTTTTATAAAAAAATAACATCACTCTTGTGGTTGCATTCACTAATAGGTTCTCCTAAATATGTGCTCAACCTTACTAATATAAAACCTAATTAAAATTATAATAAATGTCCTTAACATGATTGGATCTAATATTCACTCCATAATGTACCATATTTATTATGAGTAGATTTGTCTTAAAACCAACTACCAACTGACCCATTTAAGACAATTTCACTAGTTTTTCTTCCTTCTACACTCTACGATTTGTGAAACTTCTTACCCAATCCTTTCAATTTGCATTCCATACCAACCATTTCACTTTCACTTGTGCTCTAATGACTTGGAAATCCCTATTGAGCACTCTAAAGTATTATGATACATCTTCACCATCTTATCCTCATGAATTATATTTATTTTATTCTTCACATTTTAATGCTCGATCCAAAACTTAATTAAAATATTGGGCCAATATATGTTAAATACAATATTGTTGGGAAAAATTAAGAACAAATTAGTCATAGTTTTAGGTCTCAACCATAAGATATTACACAATACCCGTAAGAGAGTTTTTACATTTTCCATCAAATTATTTTATTGTGTCTATTTTACCAATCAAATCTTCATGATTATACCCAAGGCTAGTAAATAATGTCATAGTGCATATGTTTTCACTTGATCCATTTTCAAACATAATAATCTATATGGGGTATGAGTCAATAAAAGCACATATAAACAAAGTTGCATTAATAGAATAATCATCAATAATTACATGGTCATCAAACGTAATCATAGGTGGTTATAATTTTGTATTTTTAAGTAAACTAATAAGTTCATCTATAAGATGATCCTCCATGACTTTAGGATCATATGAAGCCAAAGGAAGGTGCAGATTATAGGTTATATGTACATCAATATTAGTCTTGGTTTATTTTGATGTATGTTTTGGAAATAGATAAAAAATTTAAGCTTTGCATTAGTTTGTGCAGCCAAATCATTAGTAGGTATGTTACCATTGTTAATTTCAATAGTGTAGGTTTTACTTACATCTTAGATCATATGTCTTAAGTCAAAACATCTATTAGTTAATTATCTATTGCATCTTTTCCAATCATAATATGCATTGATATTGAAATTATTAAGATGTGGTTTTGTCATGTTAATCTCAAAGGTAGAGGAAGGGATATGAGGTTTCACTAAATTAATATTTTCAACACATTATAAGGATGTTATGGTAGTTGTGAAAATTATTTTCATTGAGAAGTAGAAAGGAAAAGTGCGTTAGTAGGTTTTGAAAACACATTGACTACATTTTTGGTCTCATTCTTAGTATCATTAACATTAGCTTTGAAAGGTAATTTTATTTAAAAAATTTCATTAGAAGATGTGGGAGGTTCTTCCAATACTTTAATCTATTCATGGTGATAATATTAACCTCATTGGCTTTGACTGTGTGGCACATGGCATCAAAATATTGAAAACATGTGAACACAATAGACTCATGGATGGTTGAAAGTAGGCTTTGTTTGAAAATATATTTTAGTAACTTTTAGCCATTGTATTTGTCATTTTTGAAAGCATGGTATTGTATTTAAGCACATAGTCATTAATGGGCTCATTATGTCCTTGTTTTAATTTTGTGATTTGAGCATAGGATATTTTATCACTAATATTGATTTAAAAATGAGATAAGAACTATTTAACCAAAGAATTAAAATGTATTGATCCAAGAATAAGGTCATAAAACCATCTAAAGGCTACAAGGAAAATGATTTTATAGTAAACTATCATTATCCATATAGTTTAAATCATGTTTATATAAGGACTAAGAAGTTGTTTTGGATCAACCTTACCATTGAATGGTGTAATATTAGGTACTACAAACCCTAAAGGTAGGGATAGTTGGAAATATAGGGAGCCAAAGGATTATGTAATAATTATTGAGAGTTTCTTGTAAGACTTGATTTATTATAACCTTGTTCAAATTGACCTTAGCTTGAATATTTAAAAATTATTGTATAAATATCTAGTTACTAGAATTAGTAGACATTTTAAATATATTAGAAATAGATGGTGTCACATTAGCTATAGATGGAAAAAAGAGGTAGTATGATGTAAATCAATACTCTTATACACACACACACACACACACACACACACACACACACACACACACACACACACACACACACACACACACATTCTATATATATATACATACATATATACATATACATACACACACATGTGTATATATATATATGTATATGTATATGTATATGTATGTATGTATGTATTTATGTATGCATGTATTTATGTATGTATGTATTTACATACACACACACACACACATAGACACAGACATAGACACACAGACACAGAGACACACAGACACACACACACACACACACACACACACACACACACACACACACACACACACACACACACACACACACACACACACAAGCACACACACAAGCATGCACGCGTGCGCACATGCGCACGCACACACACACACACACACACACACACACACACACACAAAAGCACGCATGAGCACGCGCACACACACACACACACACATATAGGGGCTAAAATTTGGTGCTCCCATAGTAGGTATACTAGGTGTAAGCATCACTTATATGGCCAATGGTGCAGATACATCAAAAAAGCACTAAAAACAATGGTCTTAAAACCTAGTGTAGGATGTGAGCCTCTAAAAGGCATATTAATATCATTCAAAGGTTCATCATGTGGTTTCTTTGATGTGGATTCCTTAACTAGATTTTTCTTATCATCTTTACTTACATACAACAATGCTTTAATCATATGTGGATTTATCTTAAGATATTATTGAAGGTCAGTCTTATTTTTGTCATCAAAACTATCACCTTTTTCATCAAGATTATTGTTATTATTATTATTTTACATGTCATTATCTCTATGTATGGGAAAATAATAAGTATTCACATCATTTCTATATTTCATTATAGGCAAAAATAAGAAGTACTCACATTATTGCTATATTCCAATATAGCCAAATTAAGGTTTTAAGGTTTTTTATAGTCCAAAATAAAATTTAAAACCCTAATAGAAAGAATAATTTAAGAATAAATCCTAAGAGGGGATAAACATAAAACCCTAAAGAAAAAATGAAACCTTAATGTAGAAGAAAACATAGATTTTATGTATTCAAATCAATAGTGGAGTTCACCAAAATTTTCTTTTATTTTACACCTAATATGTACAAAATAATTAAAATGGTGCACTAATTCATATTACAAAAATAATAGAAATAAATACAATAATCTAAATTAAAATGGAACAATATGTTTCTACAACTGGTTGATGTATAATTGAAAATAAAAAATAAGTATGGGTTACTTAGCTGATTATGATTCTTTGTTACTCACAAAATATGCCTCATGATCTATAAATTCTTAACATATGCTTCAACAGGTGCCTAAGTTTGAAACAAGGGTTCATAGTTTATCTATATGCTACCAATAAGGTCATATGCCTATAGAAACTAGCATCATTAGGTTCTATTGATAATGTCTTTATGTATTATGGAGATCTAAAACTTTTAGGTGATCTATGCCTACACCTGTAATTTATTTATGTGTGTGAAATCTTTTATAATATGCGATGATGCATGTTTTCTGTAGAGAAAATTCTTACTCTACGTTGCATTCAAATTTTCAGTCGCACACTATAGTTTGTTCCTGCATACCTTGGTCGTGGTGGTAAAGTTTTGGGGTAGAGAGTGGGTTTCTTTTCCATCCAAGAATCAAAGTGTAGCAGAAAGTGCCAAGTGCCAGTCGTGAAAGGCTTTTAACTACTTTTTTAGAAGAAAGTAGAAGTCACCACGTGTCGACATTTGAAAGATGGTTCAACGCTAGGGTTCAATGCTTTGGTTTAACATTTTTGGTTCAATACCTCGGTTAACATGTAAATGGCACATAGTGTTGAATCGTTGAACCATTGAACCATTTTGGTTCATCGGGTAGTTCAAGGGAGTGTCCCAAAAACCAAAGGGGTCAAGTACCTTTTTGAAAGGCAAAAAGGCATCATTTCATTTTGTTTAAGTGCCGAAAAGTAGCAGAGGTTACCAAGTGCCACTTTTTGAGCCCCTTTCTAATCTATTCTTGAAAGAAGTGGAAGATGCCACATACCCCTAGTAGGAGAAGTAGAAGATGCCACGTATCTTCCCAAGAATAGTGGAGGCCACCATGTGTCAATTTTTGAGAGATCATCTTCAAGTATCATTGCCGAATAAAATTGTGGTGGGTCCTAGGTGTTATTTCAAAGGGCTGTGAAAGAAGTGTCACCATCTATAGGAGCCTAATATGTGCCCCAAATAATTCTATAGCATAGCTAAAGAGAAGTGGAAAATGCCGCGTGTCTTTGATAAATCAAGCGAAAAGCACCAAGTGCCGTTCTCTGGTGCCTTCTAAGTAACAAGAAGAATTTTAGGAAATTGACTAAGTGTCCTCTTCCATTTCAACAGAATAGAGTGTTCTGTGTATCTATTTCTGCAAAGAGAGATGGAGGGAAACTCAGTGGGAGTTATTTTTGGTAGATGGAACAATTCACCAGGTAGATTTTTGGGGGCCTGCAAACATTAAAAGGGCCATCTGTTTGTCCCCTGTAAGCGGAGGCAGAATGGATAGTTAAGTGGCTAAGTAGATGATGGAATGAGAAATTTAGGTGTAGAAGGAGGTACTAAACATGAATCACCATGCCGTAGTCAGGGTAGTTCTTGATAAGATCAGGATACATCTAAGGCATTGAAAGTGCCATCTATTTGTCCCCTATGAGTTAAGGGTGGAGTAAAATTGCACAGGAATGGGGATGATGGAAAGAGACATCTGAGGCTATAAAAGAAGAGGGAAGATAGGAAAAAAAAGGGGGCACTTTCTATACTGTAGATTTTTTGGAGTTGTGATTAGGAATGTCATTTGCTTTTGTCTCATTTTCTTGAGTTGAAAGGTTTACATAATTGTACGTGACTTTTGCACCTCTTATGTGATTGAAAGATTCTATTAAGAAGATTGAACACTATGCCTTTATTGACATTTCCTGTATCTTAGCAAAAGAAGCTCTATTAGGAGCCTCTATTTCTATTATTTCAATTTGTTACATTGATCATGCACTTGTCTACTCTTAAATGTATTTGAATCCTATATATAGTCTCACTGTGCTCAGGTTAGGATTAGGATTACACTCAGGCACATTGCCATAGTTAGGTTTCAATTCTTGCATTTGCATTTCTATTTAATCTCCTATCCCTTTTCCAAACACTTGATACAAAAGAAGAGACCAGCTTCTCTAAAATCTAGAGGTTGTTTCAAGCTGCATTATCCCATAGCTTGAAACTTCCCATTGTTGATTGATTAAGATCAAGCACAATTATCCAACACACGATAAAATTGACTGAAGGGTCTAAACCCATCAGATAGAAATAGAGGCTAGTAAATCCAAGGATTGAGCCTCTAATGGTAGATGAGTTGCAGGAACTTTTAGATTCCAAAATAATATTTCCAATCAAGCACTCAACTTGGATATCAAATCTAGTACCAGTTAGGAAAAAGAATGGAGATGTAAGACTATGTGTAGATTTTAGAGATCTAAATAGAGCATCTCTGAAAGACCACTATCCCTTGCCCTCCATGGAACAAATTCTACAAACTGTGGCTAGATTAGAGAGGTTTTATTTACTAGATGGTTTCTCTAGATACAATTAGATTTGGTTGGCTGATGAAGATCAATATAAAACTACTTTTACTACCAAATGGGGAACATTTGCATATGCTAAGATGCCATTTGGCTTATCAAATGTAGGAGCCACCTTTTAAAGAGCTATGGATGTAGCCTTTGGTGAGCTTATAAATAGGATCATCCTAGTCTATCTAGATGACCTCACTATTTTTTCAAAAAATGCTGATGATCATTTCGATCATTTAAAATCTGTCTTCAAAAAATGTCAAGATTTTGGGATATCATTAAATCTCAAGAAATGCATCTTTGCTGTACCTCAGGGCAAATTGTTGGGACATGTAGTATCTAAAGAAGGAGTTTTTATAGATCCCAAGAGAATCATAGCTATAATGAACCTACCTCTTCTAGTAAATAAAATGATAGTTCAGTCCTTTTTAGGGAAGATCAATTTTGTCTATAAATTCATATCTGATTTTGCAGGCTTGGTAAGACCAATGACACTCTTGCTAAAGAAAGACCTGGTCTTCAAATGGACTACAGAAGGAATGCAATCCTTTGAAGAGGTTAAGAAGGCTATCTCAGCAGCCCTAATGCTTAAAAACCCAAATTTTTCCAAGCCCTTCATAATGTATGTCTATGGAGGAGAGCCAAGTATTGCTGCTGTCTTGACTCAAAAAAATGATGGGTTGGAGGGGGAACACCCAATAGTCTTTTTCTCAAGAAATCTCAAGGATTATGAGACCAAGTAAAATTTTTTGGAAAGACAAGCCTATGCCATGGTAAAAGCCCTCAAGAAATTTAGGCATCTAATATCAGGGAACAAAATTTTGATACTTGTAGCTCACCCAAGTGTCAGGGAATACATCATGGAGGGGGAAATTACTGAGAAAAGAGCCAATTAGATCACTAAGATCCTTGAATATGATGTAGAGGTTAGACTCACCAAGCTAGGTAGAGGTAGGGGTCTATGCCAATATATAACCCAAGAGCTTGAAAAGATGTTACTTGAAGAAGCAGATTTAGAAGGAGAGACAGAGACAGTGCTAAAAATACAAGAGGTTGATCAAGAATCCTAGGTCACAAGCAGGATTCAATTTATGAAAAATGGGATTTATCCAAGAGAACTCCCTCAAAATAAGAGGAGATATTATAGGATATAGGGAGTTCATTTTGTTTTAATTAAACAAGTCCTTTTTAGAAGAAATTCTGATGGAAAATTGTTAAGATGTGTAGAACAGGCTAAAGCTAAGAGAATACTACACAAAATACATCATGAAATATTAGGGGGGCATTTTTCTGCAAAGACCACAACCATAAAGATAAGTGAGGCATGATATTTTGGCCTGCTTTATTTGCAGATTGTTATCAGCTAGTTAGAAAATGTCAATCTTGCTAGTATTATATGGGGATGAGGAGGAATGCAGCCATGCCCCTTAGTCCTATAATTGTGGATGAAACTTTTGCTCTATGGGGTCTTGAATTCATTGGAATGATAAATCCAGTGTCTAGTATGGGTCAAAAATGGATATTAACTACCATAGACTATTTCACCAGATGGACTAAGGCAGTCCCACTTAAGGAAGCAATAGAGAATGTGATCCTATATTTTCTATGGGGTATCACTACTCACTTTGGGGCTCCTCACACCATCATTTCAAATAATGCTAGATCATTCTTGGGGTCTAAAGTATCTGAATTTGCCCTGAAACATGGAATATATCTAAAAACTTCATCTAACTATTACCCTCAAGGTAATGGTCTAGCAGAATCAACCAACAAGAACCTAATAAGACTCATCAAAAGAGTAGGGGCTAATCGTCATAAAGACTAGCATAAAGTGCTTAATCTAGCACTATGGGCTGATATAATCATGCCTAAGCAGGTGATCAAAATGTCTCCATATGAACTAGTATATGGAAAGTCTGTTATGATTCCTGTAAGCTTGGAAATCCCTGCTCTCTAGCTGATCAAACAAATTGAAATTGAAGAAAATGGCCCCATGCAAGTTGGACTCACATAACTTTTGGAAGTTTAGAAAAAGAGGGATATAACCCATGATTCATTGATCAAGCATCAGAGAATGGTTAAGGACTATTTTGATAAAAGAACTTCGAATCCTAATTTTGAAGTAGGCTCAATTATTTTGAAATGGGATGCAAGGGCCACCAAGCCATGTCAGCATACCAAATTCAAATCATTATGGATTGGCTTGTATAAAATTTGCATGTGCAAGTAGAAGAATTCATTTGAGCTAGAGTCGATGGAAGGAGAACCTAAAGAGATTCCTGTAAATGAAATCTATTTGAAGCATTTCAATTGAATTGGGTCTCTATGTATTATAGTAAAATAATTTCCCTTTTTCGCATTATTTTTTCATTATTTTCTTGCTTTTCTTTTAAATAAGTATTTTAAACACACGTTGACAGCTCTTTTGAAGCTGTAATTTTTACAATTTTGATCTAGCAAAAGGTGGAGTTTTTTTTTTGAGTAGGCTCAAAATTCTTGGGGGTCATCAATAACTGTAGAGAAAATTATTACTCTATGTTGCATTCAAATTTTCAATCGTGCACTGTAGTTTGTTCCTGCATACCTTGGTCATGGTGGCAGAGTTTTGGGGTAGAGAGCGGGTTTCTTTTTCATCCAAAAATTGAAGTGCAGCAGAAAGTGCCAAGTGGCAGTCATGGAAGGCTTTGAACTACTTTTTTAGAAGAAAGTGGAAGTCACCACGTGTCAGCATCTGAAAGACAGTTGGTTCAATGCCTTGGTTATATTTTTTTGGTTCAATACCTCGGCTAACATGTAAATGGCATGCAGTGTTGAACCATTGAACCATTGAACCATTTTGGTTCATCAGG